>OX578285.1:727751-1455503 GCA_951217055.1 Gerris lacustris
AATTCAAGTTGGTCAGAGAGCCATGGAGTGTAGTATGCTAGATAAGCGGAAATATAGGACATGAGCAAACATGTAAGAAGAAGAAATTGAGTAAAAGATTTAGTTGAAGTCATAACATCTTTGAAATGGGAATGGGCTGGACATCTCATTAAAATGGATAATAATAGGTGAACTGAGTGGTATTCCAAGGTAGAGAGTAAGGGAAACATGGAAGACCAAAAACAAGGTGGAGTGACCACTTGGAAAAGATGGCAGGAAAGGCTGGAACAACCAAAAAGAGACTTACTCTCCAAAAATGGGTAGAATTCTAATAAAAGTAAAGAAACTAAACATAAAAAAAAAATACAAATTTTTTAATTTTAATTTTCTTCAATGTATAAAGATGAAATGATAAATAAAGTTTTTGTTTTTATTAATATCTAATTTAATTAATTAATAAATACAAATTATTATCATTCGTTCAATTTTGGGTCGTTTCATTTGGGTTACGGTTTCAGCGGTTTTTCAAAGTGCACAATTCTTTTTTTCTCAATTTCATTTGACATCACAATTATTTCGCCCTACACACTCGGCTTACTTCTAAAACACACACACACACACATTTATATATATATATATATATATATATATATATATATATATATATATATATATATATATATATATATATATATATATATATATATATATATATGTGTGTGTGTGTGTGTGTGTGTGTATTATTAAAATTTGATTTATTAATTATTATTTACTATAAACAGAGAATGTAATAACTTCCTGGTAACATTCTTCTTCTTAGTCACGTATCACACTTAACTTTTTTTCATTTTAATACTCATAACTAGATAAAGAAATTGTTTAACATATGATGAATCCTGGAAATACTACATCAAGCGAACTTTCCTTACATAAATTGTTAGAACCAAACAACGAATATATAGATATCGGTTACTAGAGAACTTATACCTTTTAAAATAGTTGTTAACCATTGCTACCCAGAGGATGGGCTTCTCGGACGGAGAATTAAAAGATCTATTAAGTTTGTATATGCTAATGCTATTTTTATACTCGCTGAAAGGGTTAGATTCGGTAAACTCTTTAGACAAGAAAAGATGTCGGCGACAAAATTTATAGCGGCTTTATGAGGTGTCACCGGTCAGGCCACTATAAATTTCATCCTCGAAAGCTTTCCTTGTCTAAAGAGTTCAATGAATTAAAATCTTTCAGCGATTATAAAAATAGTTTAGTAAAACACTGTTAATATACCATTTTAAATCTCTGTACGAGAAGTCAATTAAATCCTCTGGTAGCAATGTCGACAACTACTTTATTAGGCCAACTCTGGATAGCAAAAAAGTCTTTCAAATTCTTTCTGTATATTATTTTGTTTGATTCTAACAATTTATGTTAGGAAAGTTCAGTTTCAAATCGCTGGATGCAGTATTTCCAGGATTCGTCAAATATTAAACAATTTCTTTATCCTGTTATGTGTATTAAAATGGAATAAACGTTATTTTTAAAAAGTTTGACCCATGACACTAAATGTCACCAGTATTGTATAGAAGATAAATGTCACCATGTATTTGTTGAATTTTGTGTTTTATTTTTATAAATAAACTATTAATAATATACCTTTCTTTAAATGTATTAGTATTTAGTAAAACTTGTTGATGTATATCCTGAAGGAGCCCAAGTGTGTAAGGCTGTATAGCGTGAGAAAAAGGAAATTACGTAAGTGGAAATTAATTTATGTAGAGAAAAAGTTATTACCCTTGAAAGACCCTGAAGAAAAGAATTAGTTAAATTTTTGCATATTTAAAAAAGGTAACTGTGTCGTTTTTCCTCTGTGCAGCAGGCGTATGAAGCCCAATTTTTGGCCCTATTTCAATGAATTTGAGAAATCAATTTTAGCTCTAAACTGTTCCAATGACTATTATTAAAAAAAATGCACGAATGTTGTCCATTTAAATCCATAAATAAGTTATAGTCTTGGAAAAATCTAGTTTCTGAGTTATTGGTATAAATAATTACAAGATAAAAAAAAACTTTTTATATACTACGTTTTTAAATTTTCTGTTGAATCATATGTAGCGTTGATAATATAATTTTTATTGTTATCTATATATATAAAACTAAGAGTGACAGTGACTGATCATCAAAAATTCTCCTACTTCCCATTGACCTAGAGATTTGAAATTTGGTACATAGATAGAGTGTACCATAAATAGGAAAGTGCGGCCATTTTGATTTCGATATGTGTCCGCCATATTGAATTATAGCCGCCATCTTGGATTTTTTCATCAGTAATTCTCCTACTTCCCATTGACCTAGAGATTTGAAATTTGGTACATAGGTAGAGTGTACCAATACTAGAAAAGTGCGGGTGTTTTGATTTCGATATATAGCCGCCATATTGAATTATAGCCGCCATATTGGATTTTTAAAACACGTGTATATTTTTATGTGTCGTATATCGTTTTAAAGGCCTTGATTAATACTTTAATGTTGTGGTATTTATTTATTTTTAAAATTTTTTGTACGGGTACATTTGTACCGATTTGTACTTTTGGTTCAGGTTAAGAAGGTGAAATAATTTTTTTAAATTTTATTTTTACATTTATTAGAATTCATTAGCCTAAATAATGATCTTATACATGGTTTGATTTTTAAATATATTTTTGGTACCTATGGGTACACGGGTACAAATATGCTTTTAAACACAAAACCTACTTTCATGTATATCGTTGAAAAACTCTTGAATAGGCCTTTGAATGTAGTTATGTAGTGTTTTGTGATATTTTTACTTTTTAGGGGGGTAAAATTGAAAAAAGTCCTTATATAGCTGTTTTTTGACAATGGTTCCTTAGGTTTTGGTTGAAATTTAAAACATTGTTATTATTTTTTACTCTCCTTTTCGAGACGTTTACGAATATACCTCATTTATTTTGTTATCTTCATTTTGACTTTTTCGGGTAAAAAAATCACAGGGGAGTGGCTTGACGATTTTTTGGTAAAAAATAAAGTTTGTACTATCTTCATGAAATTGGTCACGCTTATAAAAATGAAAAATACAAGACGAAAGTGCTCTTGGACTTTTTTTTCCAAGACTCTTAGTTTCCGAGAAAAAGCCACTCAAAGTTCATATTTGGCAATTTTTGGGGTTTTCGATTGGCCATTTTTTGGGCTTTAAAAGTGCTAAATGGTAAAATGACGGCATATTCGTAATCTACTCGACGGGGGCTTTAAAAAAACGTATAGTTTGTATGGGGTTGTCGACAACTTTTTTTGCCCAAATTTTCCGGCTCAAAATCTGGGCCCAAAAATAGGGAAATTAATAAAAAATTAAAAATATGAGAAATATTGATTCGATTTGATTTAAAATTTGTATGCATGCCTTATTTAATATTAGGAACGCGGAAAAAAATTAATACTTGAACATATTTGTACACATGTGTACTTTTGGTACATACGGTACCTAATGTGTTATTTTAACTTGAGATTTTATGTTGTGAAACAATGTGTTATTAGTAATAATTTTATTTAGTAAGCTTTATACCATTCAGTGAATTTAATTTTTTTTAATATAATGTTGGTACCTATATGAGGTACATGGGTACAATGATCGAAAGGCTCGAAATATATCATATTATATATAATTTTACAGTGCTTGAAAAGTACTTTCATTGTTGTTATGTACACTTCTTCAAAATTTTACATTTTAAGGGGTGTAAAGCATAAAAAACCGTTAATTTATCTGTTTTTCCGAATTGGTTTTTTAGATTATAATTTAAATGGAAAACTAATTAATAATGTTTTACTGCTCTTATCGAGACCTTTACAACAATACCAATTTTGATAATATTCGATGAATGAATAAACCACTGCTGCTGCTCAGCAGAGTAAGGATTTTTTATTCGATAGACTGCTGCGCATTTGATTTGTTTTGATTTTTTTTTTAGTTCCGTGAATTGTTGGTTGAGTTAGTCTAATTGTAGCCGTTACTCTTGGCGACAAGCTTTCTACATCAGTTTTCTGGTGTTTAATTTGACATAATATGACCAACCAATGAGAGAAAACTTTGAGAAAGGCTTGGGTTTGTCTTTGTGGGGGGGTGCATTGTTTTTGACACATTTTGACAGTTTTTGATACGGCGCGGCAATAAAAGAATAAAGTGTATAGAAAAATAAAAATATAAATTAATCAAATATAGATATATGTATAAAATTACAAGATAAAAAGAACTTTATATATACTACGTTTTTTAATTCAATTAATTTATCTTCATATTCAATTATTTATCTTCTTTGTTTAATTGGTTTACTTATTCTTTTTCGCTGTCATTCACTGTTTACCTCTTAATAAAAAATCTTAAATTTGAAATCTGTCAAAATGAAGGATTGTAAATATTTGGGATATGACAAAACAAATAAAATAACTTGCGGATTTTTTCCGAACAGACTTTCCATGGAGCAAATTTGCTGAAAACTAATTAAATTCTGCTGAAAAATTACTAAAAGCATTAAAATATTGTTTGTGCCATGCCCTAAGGAACTTCATTTAGAAACTAAACTTCAAACGCATTCTAGCGGTGAACTAACAAACTAAGACATACAAAACTTTTACCAACAACAGTTTTATGAGTTATTTCTGATGCAATAATATTATTAAATAAAAAAAAAATTACACTGTTAAACAAAATACATTATCCACATAGTTAGTGCCAAGTAAATATGTAGGAAATATAAAAACTTATGGTTAAATTCATTTATAATGAAAAATATATTTTATATAAAAAAAAGCAGGTCATATATTTAATTGAGATAAAATGTTTAAAAATAAGCAATAAAAAATAATATAAACTAATTGCACTAAAATACAAAATTATTTAATAAAAAAGATATATTACTTATATTGTTTTAATTATTTTTTACACCTAGCGCCAACTTCTAGACGAATAAGGCACGCGAAGCGTGCCAATTCGGCTAGTAATATATAACGTTAGTGAAATAAACATAGTTCCGAATTTATTTACTTCACATACATGACAACAAACTGGACAGCTGATCTTAAAACCTATAAAAGGACAAATCTTTGTATAATCTTGTATAAATTTAAACCGTGCCACCGATATGCCCCCGTGTAGGGGACGGCAAGAGAAGAAAAATGAGTACAAGTAAAGAAGTACAGATGCAGAAAAATTAAACCGATACCTAGGACACAAGCGTAAACATACCTGATTGTCAAACGTCAATTAATTTATTTATTTGTTTACTTTTCCTGTTTCGCTGTCGTTCAATGTTTATATCATGACTCATGAAAATACAATTCTTTTTTTATAACAAAAAGACCTGATATAATCATTCATGAACATGTTAACAATTTTATCAGCCATACCAGGTACCTAAATAAAAAATCATAAATTTGAAACCCGTCAAAATGAAGATCGTAAATATGGGTCATGTCAAAACAAATAAAATAACTTTGCATACTTGCGAATTTTTTTCGAACTGACTTTCCATGCAGCACAATTTTCTGAAAACGAATTAAATTCTGGTGAAAGATGGCAAAAAGCATTAAAATAATGCATTGCCATCATGGTCTGAGCTATTCTAAAAGTTTCAAATGTCTAGCTACTCGGGAAGTTAGTTAAAAAGCGATTGCAAGATTCGGACACACACACACAAACAAACAAACAGCCAAACAGACAAGAAAGCAAGCTAATAAAAACGTAGTAAAATAAAAATAAGTCTCCTCACTGAAATCGAAACCGAACATGTTTTGACCCAAGTCTCAGGCGGTGGAGTTGCCTGTTGTATACGCTAACCCGATATGACTCGGTCACTAAGTATATATACTTAAAAATTATTTTTTCTAAACTCAACTACGAAAAACGATTCCTCTTTTTAACTGTAAAAGGAAAAATGGGGGAAAGGAACACGATGAAAATTTGATTATACATAATTTCTTGCTGGTTTCCTCCATTACTTAAGTTCTAGAGTTAAAGGTGGGAATATTCAAGATTTTTTCTCCTCCAAAAACGTTAAATTTAGTAGTTCTCTTTTTTTTCATTTTCTTAAAAAAAAAGAAACGAGAACCGGATTCTTAAACGCTTCTTTAAAAGATCAGAGAATTGAAAAACTTATTTTTATGAAATAAAGAAAAGAAATAAAACTTCTTTTTCTTTAATAATCTGACGACGAAAAGCTTGAAAATATGGTTTTTAAATCAATGAATTAATTTACGCGGGCGACGAAACTTAGGGCGCTTTCCAAGCCTCCGCTATCTCACTGTAAACCTTTGGCTTCTCTACTAATTTCTATGCAAATCACAAACTTACACAAAAAGCATTTGATGCTATTTTGTTGCTCTGGCTACAAGTGGAGAGGAGAAAAGCCTCGTTTCTTCCAACTAAGCCTAATTAATATTGAATTTTTTCTTCCCTTCTTCCCTGTCTATAAGATTATGTAATTAATTCTGCTCTTTTCTTAACACCTTCCTTTAAAAAAGTTAATAGGCAGAAAATATTATTTTACAAAAAATTAACTCTTCATTTTATTTTAGGATCATAAAGTATATAAGCTTTTTAAACTCCAAAACACGACAGTGATAGCGAAAACATGGAAAGATATTCCATCCTTCAATAAACTATTTTATGCAAACACACACACACACACACACACACACATATATATATATATATATATATATATATATATATATATATATATATATATATATATATATATATATATATATATATATATATATTTCTCCCGACGGAAATCCCAAGGGTCAATAACGTTTGTATATTATGCATTTGTTCATCACCATTATATTTTTGTTGTAATTCTCTACTATAACAAGAAATTATTTTAACTTTTGCTTAAAGTTTAAACTTCGCCGCTTTATCTTGTTTCACCTTGAAAGGTGTACCAAGTGCAAACTATAAGTAGTCCAAGAAATCCTTTTTAAAAAAAATTAAATTCTTTCTTCATTTGCAACTATATGTTTATACATTTTGAACCTTAATAAGTTAACTTGTGCGTACAGTGTGCCACAGTCACTTTTCGACTTCAAGCGTCACCTGTCCAAGGAAGTACCTGCCCGATTTAATCATTCCGTCAAAGGATTAACCAAACTGGGGAATCCACCAAAGGAACTCTCGGGAAATCCAGGTACAATCAATGTTCTTGACAACCAGTATAAATGTACCATTTTGCGGTATGTCAGGTGTTTTGTGCGGTTCCCTCTCTGCAGTAGAGTATATATTTTTTTAAATGTGATTTGTGTAAACAGGATTAGGTTCCAATTTAACGAAGGAAAGAGGCAATGATTTTTTCGACTACGCTTTAGAATATTATGGCTATTACGTACTGTAAATCGTAGGTTCTACTGGAGTTGTGGTGTTTAGATACGGGATTAAAAACCGAAAGGCCTTTTTTTCTTCGTTTCATAGCTGTGGAAGTATGCTATAGCTTCAGCCTGCATTACCAGGTCTAAAAATTTATATTTGCAAGCAAATTTCTTATCAGGGCCAAGTTTATTTGAAAGAATGCTACATAATTTGCTGAAGTTGCCGATGTTATGCAAGAAAATTTGAGGTGGCTTTTGGAGGTTACTTAGTTTGTGATAGTTGTTGTCAGATGGTATTGACCTCAGTATGCATTTTACCCCTTCTTAACGAAGAGAATGAATTTCGAGTAGTAAATGTTGACGGTGGTTTAAAAATGGGCTTGGAATGTTGTCTATAAGTGATGTTGTGGTGGGGTCTACAACATCGCACTGGTGGCAAACAAGACTGGGTAGCAAGCAACACTTGAACTCAGTGATGTTGTGGTGGGGTCTACAACATCGCACTGGTGGCAAACAAGACTGGGTAGCAAGCAACACTTGAACTCAGTGATGTTGTGGTGGGGTCTACAACATCGCACTGGTGGCAAACAAGACTGGGTAGCAAGCAACACTTGAACTCTTTCAACCATCATCAATAATTTCATGTTGTTTTCAGATGTTGCCAGCTTTAGGTTATTTTTGGCCTTTTATTAGAAGTTTTACTGCCGTTTAATTGCGACCTTATCCTCCTGAGGTTTTTGAGGCCCTGCGTAAGAGGATATTGCCACTTTAATTTCCTAGCTATTAGTCGTTATTATAGCTATATTAAATCCCCTTTTGCGCTCTTTGCACAGTTAAATCCAAATCTTAATTCTAGGGGAAGTGGGTCTTAAATTTATCTTAGAGCTAAGGGATCTTTAACCTAACGGCTTAGCTGTGTGGTAACTGCACTATAAGTCTTTAAGCATAGGTCTGACAATCACAACGCACTTTAAAGTGTTATACATGTATAATGTGCCGGGACATTTGTAGAAATCCGTGCTAAACGAGCAATGCCACCGACACTAAATATGCGTCACCGGAGTTAACCTATGCCCTAATAAATAAACCTTATAAAATCACAGTTCAGTAAAATATAAGCACAATGTAAACAAAAAAATAAACGAATGAACCATATTGTATCTGTGGTGTGAGTGTGTGTGTGTAATGTAACAGTGTGTGTATGTTTATAATGGAGGGTGAGAGTGAATGACTGCGGGCAAGGCTTATGACTGAGACTAAGTGCTGTATGTAAGAGTGAGTGAGTGTTGTATAGAATTTTTGTTTCGATTGATATTTTAAAAGATTATTTATTATAATCTTTTATAATCTACTATGTATAAATGTTTATAGTGTGCAAGATAATGCCAGATACGAGATAGAGAGAGAATATTACCCCAGCACCGGGACTTGAATCACGGGCCTCCTATATATCCGTTACAGGCGCTCTTACCAACTGAGCTATACTGGAGAATGATTTTTCCAATAGTGAATGACACTTCTAAAAATGATGTGTCTCACCTCTCTAAGAATTTACCCTAGGTTTTTGTTGGGGTTAGGTCTGGCTTGGAAAGTGATAAGCCACCAAGACATAGTGATGTACAAAAACTTTCAAAAGAATATCTTGGTTTTCCCATGATAACTGGTAACATGTTAACTCTTCGTTTTTTTTTTTATTTGTATACGTTTATTAAAACACAAAATAAAAATACAATGCTAATACAACGTACAAAATAACCTTGGTCATGGACCTTCAGGTAAGTTTCGTCCTTTAAAAAATTATTATCCTTGACAATAATAGAAATAAATCAAATAAAAATTAACTAAATAAAAATTAAAGAAATACGTAAACCTTATACAATAATTTCATACTTTATAATGTAGTAATATAAGTAAATACAAAAAATAGTGAATTAAAATTAAGAGAGAGGACTAAAAAGAAAATTGATATATATTATCTTTAAAAAATTGTTGATTTTCAGCAAATGTAACTAAAAACATATTTTAATTTTCTTTGAAGAGGAAAATACTATTTTTAATAATTAATATTAAAGTAATGAAAAAAAATAATAAAAAATAATAAAAAGAATGTCTTTACAGATAAGTAAAAGTAGGTTAATAGTATTTAATATTAACAACTGAACGTGCAAGTAAAAAATAAAAAGAAGACTAGCTATAAAAAACAAGGAAACACATAACTTTTTTCTAGATCAAAGAATTACACATGCAAGAGGTGTTCAATATGTAAAACAAACAAAAATAAAAAATAAAATAAATAAATACAAAAATAAATAATAATGATAATAATTCGGGTTATTAAAAAAATTAATCTGACAAAAATAAAAGGTACTTTAAGGGATGTTTGACTTTGTAGCTTTGTGATTCAAGGCGGCATTCGTGTAACTTACTAGAGCTCCCCAGTCGGATCCATTTAACAAATCAAGGGCTTCCTCCGAGTTTAATTCGGGTTTTCCGAGATGCTGATTTCTTAGCTGGCTAAGGCTGGTGCATTTGGCTAGAAAATGATGGAGATTCTCTGTACAGGGTCTACTACATAAAGGACAACCGAGCTGATTTTCCCTATCCCACGGTTTGTAACTCAGTTCAATCATGTCTGCTCTTAACTTTACTATACACCTAGCAGCCCTAAATCTCTGGGTGTCAAGATAGTGGTCCTGTGGGTTGAAGAAGAGGTGTCGATACAGTGGGTGGCTTGTACTTTCTTCTAGACGCAATTTGAATCGAGACTTCTCTCCAACAGTCATCGCGCATAACAGCTGATCTGATAGATCTCCCCAGTTTGCCACTGGGTCGACAACATCATGTGATATAACACCGTGCTTGCTTAATAAAATTGACCATTCCTTATACCACGAACATTTCTTTTTTATTATAGCGAGGGCCAATTGGTTGGGAAGCCTAGAGTTGTCCATGTTAAACAGAACTCTCTTAATATATTGGACATGTAGCCGATATGTGTATAGGTACATAGTATTTAGGTTGGTCTCGTAAAGTAAAAAGTAATTTGGAGTGTGTTGAGGAAGACCAAACAGTTTCTTAAGGAAGAAATGTTGAAGTTTCTCTACGTCGTCGTATTGAAGCCAACCCCACACTTGGGCACCGTAACACATAACGGATCGCGACACCGCATGAAACACTTTGACTCTAGTCTTAAAATTGAAGTCTTTACCCGACCACAAAATTCCTCCTACATTATTCAGGGCTAATTTAGCTTTGGATAATTTCCCATTTAGATGGTTCTTCATATTAAGGGTCGAAGTGAACAAAATACCTAAATAACAGTACTCCTTGACTATTTCTATCGGCTTACCCTGATAGCTCCACTTTTCCTTTCTGCACAGTTTCCCACCATGCGGTTTAAAAATGACGATTTTTGATTTTTCTAGGTTGACCACTAGGCCCCATTTCATACAGTAAGCTTCTAAGTTCCGAATCATACGTCTCAGAGTTATGTTGTTATTACTTATGATCACAATATCGTCACAATAAGCCAACATTTTGATTGTTACGCCTTCCACTTTTATACCCCCATCAAGTTCGTCGTAAATATCGTTTAAGAATAAACAAAATAATAGAGGGCTAATCAAACATCCTTGCTTGACTCCCATATCAACGTTAAACTCACCTGTGAGACCTTCTTGCGTCCATACAGATGCAGTGGTTCCTTTAAATAGGGCTTTAATTATTGTTAACATTTTCGTTGAGACTCCGATGTTAAATAATTTGTAGAAGAGAGCTCCCCTATCAATTCGATCAAATGCAGCTGAGAAATCGATAAAAAACGCGTAAACTTTTTTATTTGTTCTCTGTTGGCTCCATTTAAGTTGAATAATACTGGTAAGAGAGAATACATGATCTAAGGTGGAATATCCCTTTCGAAATCCGGCCTGAAACTCGTTTAGAATATTTTCCTCTTCCACCCATTTAACCAGTCGGTTCTGTAGAATACCAGTGAATAATTTGGCAATGCAATTGATAAAGGATAGACCACGGTAATTCTCAATTGCATCCGGGTTACCCTTTTTGTGGAGAGGAAATATAATTGATTTGACGAAGCTGTGTGGAACACTCCCTCTCTCAAACATTCTGTTAAAGATAAATAGGATCTTATTTAAAAAGACATCAGGGGCGTTCTTGAAGAATTCATAAGGTACACGATCTTCCCCTGGCGCCTTATTGCTTTTGCATTTTGCCAACACTACACCTAACTCATTGAAAGTTAATTCGCTATCTAGCTCTTCGTTTATGTTCCTTATTAATGTTATATTTTCGTTATCATTGTAAAATAAAACCCTTTTCTAAAGATGTTCCTACCAAAAGTAAATTTCCTAAACAAAAACTGGTTGATATTAGAGGGCTTGGCAAGATCTAAATTACAAGTTTGTATCACGTTCGAAAATTCACTATAAGTAAACCGGGTTTTCTTCGAGAATTAATAGATTGTAAACTTTATGCCATTTCCTAGCATAACGTAAATTATATTATAGATCTACAAGAGATAATGAAGAATATACAGCTGACATAATAACACCTCCTTGACGTTAATGTATCTGGAAATTTCCATTCTCTTGCCATTTTAAAAAAAATAAATACCACATATTTTCTATATTTTAATACTTTTTAGCAAATCTGGCCAGTGATTGCATACATTTTTGGTGGATTAATTTATGAAAATATTCAGGACGTTTTGCTTATATTATAACTTGAATCAGTTCTCTTTCAAGCTCATTAAAGTCGTTAATAAGGAATAAAAAAATATTGACGAGTCAGAGAAATCGTTAAATGCGACGCACTAATGCAATTTTATTAGTTGATAAGCCTGTAATTTTATTAGTAATAAAATAATTTTATTAGTTGATCTGCTTAAAATATTGTATTAAGTTGAGTTTTTTTTTTACGAATCTAGGTTTTTATTAGAGGCTTCATTTAACGTGTTGATCCACCTAATATGACTGATGCACTCCTGCTTTTGCTCAGCATTGTGTTTTTACTTTATTTCTAGTTTATTGATGTCGTGAAATGCCTGCGTCTCAGAGGCTCTCTACTCGAGGTATGCTCTGCCTCTTCTTTTTGCCTTCATTGATGGTAAACTCGCAGCCTTCCCTAATAGCTTCTAGTTTGTTCATTAAATGGCTTGTTCCCTACCTTGAAACTTACAATATTACTTTTTTCTCTACAAACAAAAAGGTAAGGGTGGTAAAGCTTCCTGTAAGAATTTATCGAGGCTAATTTAGTCCTTTAGTCTCATTCTTAAGTTAAAATAAATGCTTATATCCTTGGGAGTAAAACTCGTGTAGAGTAAGAGTTAGGCAAAAAAGCCAGTTTGAATTCGACCTCTCCTCTTAGCCACTTTTCTCTAGTAAATGTAAGATATTTCCATTTAAGACGCTAGTGTAGAAATTAATGCATTAACTTTTCACTATCATTTTATTCCATGACAGGGAAATTTTAGTAGCGACACAGTAATTTTAAATATTAAAGAACTACGTGCTTGCAATTCATTTTATTTTATCAATCAATTTATATATATATATATATATATATGTATATATATATGTATATATATATATATATATATATATATATATATATATATTTATTTATAAATAATACGTGTATATTGGTTATCTCTCTCTCTCTCTCTCTCTCTCTCTCTCTCTCTCTATATATATATATATATATATATATATATATATATATATATATATATATAATATATATATATATATATATATATATATATATATATATATATATATATATATATATATATATATATATATATATATATACATATATATATATATATATATATATATATATATATATATATATATATATATATATATATATATATATATATCTATATATATATATATATATCTATATAATATACAACCCCATGTGTAACTGACTCACTCACTCACTCACTGACTCACGTATACAAATGTTTACCCACTTCCGGTAGAGCTAGAGACTTGCGGTTTTCACCGTTCGACGCGGAATGTCCGCATTGTGAACCCGTAAAATTGTCAAAATTTCACTTTTCCCCCTCCTTCCTCCCCTAAAAACGGAAAAACCCGTTTTTGACGCCCCGCGGAGGCTTCGACGCCTATTTACTCACGTATACTCGTGTTTACCTACTTCCGGGTGAGCTAGAAACTTGAAATTCGGGTAGTCGCTAGCTTTTGTCGTGTGATACAAGGGAAAATTATTAAAAGTCGACATTTTTTATTTTTACCCCCCTTAAAAAATTCAAAATGGCCGCCTCGACGAAAAGAGGTTACGGAGGCGGATTGCGGCTAAACGCCAAGTCGTATCGAAATGCGGATACCGCCACCGGTAACTGATTTTAAAAGATCTACAACTTTGGTCCTATGACTTTTTGTCGTATCTCTAACGGTTATACGTCAGATGGTGATAATTTTTTTTTTTTTTTGTGTTATTGTTTTTTTGCTTTTTTGACTTTGAGTGGGTGTAGCTTCTACGATTGTCGTCCGATTTCACTTTAGATTTTGGGGCTCGAATCTCCCACTAAACCTCTTTAAGTTAGGTTTATTTTAAAATACAAGTATTTTGATATACGGCCACAGGAGACACGGTGATAAAAATCATAACTGTATAAAGCCGCATTTGCGGTAATCGATAATAATAATTTGAGCCGAACCGTACGAGCTAGAGACTTACGGTTTCGCCGTTCGACGCGCAATGTCCGCATTGTGAACCGGAAAAATTGTCAAAACTTTACTTTTCCCCCTCCTTGCCCCCCTAAAATCGAAAAAAACCCGTTTTTACAAAGAATGAGCTAGAAATTTGAAATTTGGCATTCTTCTAGCTTTTGTCGTGTAATTGAAGGGAAAATTATAAGAAGTCGAAATTTTTCATTTTTACCCCTCTTAAAAAATTAAAAACGGCTGACTTGACTTTTAAGCGGTTTGAAGGCGTATTGCGGCTAAACGGTAAGTCGAATCGAAAAACAAATAGCTCCAACTGTCCCTCATTTTAAAAGATCTACAACTTTGGTCCTTTGACTTTTTCTCGTACGACCAACGGTTCTGCCTTAAATCGAGCGATTTTGATATTTTTCGTCGAAATTTGTACTTTGAACCCTCGTGGCGTGAGCAATTGCTTACCGATTTAATTCCGGATTGAGGCATTTGAACCCCGCTCTAATGCCCTTTGAAACGACAATTTATTTTCCATGTGATTCTTTTTTCTTTTCTGAGAAAAATGAGTATTTATCAAGAAAAAACGATTTTAGAATTCCCACTCCCTATTCTATTCTATCATATATACAACCCCATGTGAAACTCACTCACTCACTGACTGACTTACTCATGTATACAAATGTTTACCCACTTCCGCTATAGCTAGAGAGTTGGGGTTTTCGCCATTCGATGCGCAATGTCCGCTTTGTGAACCCGAAAAATTGCCATAAGTTTACTTTTCCCCCTCCTTCCCCCCCTAAGATGAGAAAAACCGTCGTAGCTGTGTTGGAATTTTTTAAAAATTACGGTTAATTGTAGCGAAAAACTGATTTAACAAACATGTACTAATTTTGCAAGATCTACAATTTTGTTCATAAGTCATTTTGTCGTACCTTTATTGTTTGTAGTCTAAATGGGGCTATTTTGGTTTTTTAATTTTCCATTTTTGTCTTTGAACGCTCATATCTTTGGTAATAATTGACCGATTTAAATTCTGATTTTTAGGTTCAAATCTCACACTTATGCCCTTTAAAACAAGACCTTGATATGTTTATAATTCGTCCTATTTGCTGAGAAATTGAGAGTAAACTTTTTCCCGACCTTGCCGTGGTTACGTGACGTCACGAGACAACTTTTTTTCGATTTTAATATTCGTTCGCATATCATTTAAAAGCTCTTGACTTGTACATTGAAGTTCTTTCATTTGTTTATTTTTAAAAAAAATTGGTACATGTACTTTTGTACTGATTTGTATAATTGTCAATTGTGTCATTTTTATTTTTTATCAAGATAAATTGAACATAATTATTTTTTAGTTATTTATTGGATTTGCTAGATTAGTTTATGGTTTAAATGGATTAACAACCCTTCCCCCCCCCTGAACATCTTGGTGTGTACTCAATTGTTTTATTAATATTTTTTCTTGAAATAAATTGAAAAAACTGTTTTCTTTAGGGTTTATGGTTTTCTTTCTGTTAGTTTATGGTTTCAAATGAATGACCCCCCCCCCCCCTGCACAACCCCTCTCTAGCAATCCTGCTCATATACTTAGATGCTCTCCCCCCCTTCATTAGAATCGTGAACTCACATATCATTTATAATTTTCTTAAACCCTATACCAAGTGACCACTTTTATCCGATTTAAATATTGGTTCGTATATAATTTGAAAGCCCTTGATTTGTACATTTAAACTATAATATTTATTTATTTTTAAAAAAATTGGTACACGTACTTTTGTACCGCTTTGTATATTTGTTGTTATATAATATTTTTTAAATTTTAAAAGTGGTTTATTATTCTTAATTTGGTTATTTAAAGCCTTTTTGAATTGTTTGAATATTGAAATAAAATTTTGGTACCCCCGGGTACAATAGTACAAATGCCAAAATTAATATTTTAAATAATGATGTATATCGTAGAAAAGCTCTTGAAAAGTGTAGTAAATATTGTTATGTACTGAATTGTGTTAGTTCTTTTTTCTTGAGATAAATTAAAAAAACTGTTTTCTTTAGTGTTTTTTCGGATTTCTTTGATTAGGTTATGGTTTAAATAGATGAACACCCCCCCCCCTCTGAACACCCCCTTTCTAGCAATTCTGCTCATATTCCTAGACACACTCCCCCCCCCCCCCCCCCGCTTCATTGGAATTAGTAAACTCCCATATCTTTTATGATTTTCTTTAACCCTCTACCAACAATTATAAGTAGTAGGATATTGTTAGCTCAATCCTCCCCCCCCCCCTCTTCTATTATTTCTTATTACACCATCACTAGGAAACCCCTTTGTACTCCCTATTTCTTACATATAAGTTGTAACATATTGTTAGCTCTATCCCCCCCCCCCTCTCTCCTATAATTTCTTATTACACCATCACTAGGAAACCCCTTTGTACTCCTTATTTCTATTGAACTCCGTTGTTGAAATTTCCATAATTTCATTATTACTAAGCCTAGTGTTTTCCATTTACTACTTTTGGTGGATACATTCAATTACTATTGATTATTTGATTAAAATATATCATAAAATTGACTTCTCCTCGGCGGAGAATCGAACCCGGCCTTTCTCCATCCGCAATAAAAAATATTTTCCTTTTTTTTAAAGCAATCTATACTCTCTATTTCTATTGAACTTCGTTGTTTGTGAAACCCCTTTGTACTCCTTATTTCTTACATATAAGTAGTAACATATTGTTAGCTCTATTCCCCTCCCCCCCTCTCATATAATTTCTAATTGCACCATCACTAAGAAACCCCTTTGTACTCCTTATTTCTTACATATAAGTAGTAACATATTGTTAGCTCTATTCCCCCCCCCCCCCCCCTCTTCTATCATTTCTTATTACACCATCACTAGGAAACCCTTTTGTACTTCCTATTTCTTACTTATAAATAGTAACATATTGTTAGCTATATTCCCCCCCCCCTCTCCTATAATTTCTTATTACACCATCACTAGGAAACCCCTTTGTACTCCCTATTTCTTACATATAAGTAGTAACATATTGTTAGCTCTATTCCCCCCCCCCCCACTCCTATAATTTCTTATTACACCATCACTAGGAAACCCCTTTGTACTCTCTATTTCTTACTTATAAATAGTAACATATTGTTAGCCATATCCCCCCCCCCTCTCCTATAATTTCTTATTACACCATCACTAGGAAACCCTTTTGTACTTCCTATTTCTTACTTATAAATAGTAACATATTGTTAGCTATATTCCCCCCCCCTCTCCTATAATTTCTTATTACACCATCACTAGGAAACCCCTTTGTACTCCCTATTTCTTACATATAAGTAGTAACATATTGTTAGCTCTATTCCCCCCCCCCACTCCTATAATTTCTTATTACACCATCACTAGGAAACCCCTTTGTACTCTCTATTTCTTACTTATAAATAGTAACATATTGTTAGCCATATCCCCCCCCCCCCTCTCCTATAATTTCTTATTACACCATCACTAGGAAACCCCTTTGTACTCCCTATTTCTTACATATAAATAGTAACATATTGTTAGCTCTATTCCCCTCCCCCTCTCCTATAATTTCTTATTACACCATCACTAGGAACCCCATTGTACTCCCTATTTCTTACTTATAAGTAGTAACATATTGTTAGCTCTATTCCCCCCCCCCTCCTATAATTTCTTATTACACCATCACTAGGAAACCCCTTTGTACTCCCTATTTCTTACATATAAGTAGTAACATATTGTTAGCTCTATCCCCCCCCCCCCTCTCCTATAATTTCTTATTACACCATCACTAGGAAACCCCTTTGTACTCCCTATTTCTTACTTATAAAAAGTAACATATTGTTAGCTCTATCCCCCCCCCCCCTCTCCTATAATTTCTACTATCACTAGGAAACCCCTTTGTACTCCCTTTTTCTTAATTATAAATAGTAACATATTGTTAGCTCTATTCCCCCCCCCCCCCTCTTCTATAATTTCTTATTAAACCATCACTAGGTAACCTCTTGTACTCCCAATTTCTATTGATCTCCGTTGTTGAAATTTCCATAATTTCATAAATACTCCCCCCAGTGATTTCCATTTACTACTTTTGGTGGATACATTCAATTTCTATTGATTATTTGGTTAAAATATATCATAAAATTGACTTCTCCTCGGTGGGGAATTGAACCCGGTCTTTTTCCATCCGCAAAAAAAAATATTTCCCCTTTTTTTTAAAGCAATCTATACTCTCTATTTCTATTGAACTCCGTTGTTGAAATTTCCATAATTTCATAATTACTAAGCCCAGTGTTTTACCGTTTACTACTTTTGGTGGATACATTTAATTACTATTGATTATTTGATTAAAATATATCATAAAATTGATTTCTCCTCGGTGGGTAATCGAACCTGGCCTTTCTCCATCCGCAAAAAAAAAAAAAATCCTTTTTTTTTAAAGCAATCTATAACATCTTAGAATGTCGTAGAACCTTCACTTAAGATCATTTAATTTTCTCCCTAGCAAAAATACAGATTTAATACATATTTTTAATTGCTAAATTCTACTCAGCCTTAGATCTTCTTAGCTTTCCCGTACACCACACCTCAGAGCATATTTCTAGAAGGTAAAGCTATGTAACCCCCCCCCCCCCCCCCCCTCTAATCAATATGAATTATTCAAGTTCTTTTTAAGAGTGCACTTATTATATTATATCATATCATATTATGTCATATCATATTATATCATATCATATTATATTATATCATATCATATTATATTGTACCAGCTCCTATACAAAAACCAAACCCTATACAAGTACCAAATCTTATAAGTACCAGACCTATACAAGTACCTGGCCACTCGTCGGGCAGAGTTCGGCCGTAGGCCGAACGACGACCCGGCGAGTCTATCTACTATAAAGCCGCATGGCTAACTCACTCACTCACTCACTGACATTAATGTTTACCCACTTCCAGAAGAGCTAGAGACTTGAGGTTTGCGCCATTCGACGCACAATGTCCATATTGTGAACCAAAATAATTATAAAAGGTTCACTTTTCCCACTCCTTCCCCCCCGAAAAAAATAAAAATGGCCGACTTGATTTTTAAGCTGTTTTGGGGCTTATTGCAGCTAAACGGTAATTCGTATTGGAAAACGGATAGCACCAGCGGTAACTGATTTTAAAAGATCTACAACTTTGGTTCTATGACTTTTTTTCGTATCTCTATTGGTTGTACCCTAAATGCTGATAACTTTGGATTTTTTTTGTTTTTTATTTTTTTCTATTTTTGACTTTGAATGGCCCTATCTTTTACAATTGTTGACTGATTTTATTTCTGATTGGGGCGCTCAAATCTCACAGTAAGGCTCTTTAAATTGAGTATATTATATTTCATTAGTTCATGCTATTTGCTGAGAACATGAGAGTACACTTTTCTTGTGTGCCGTGTCACGTGACCACTTTTTTTGGTTTTTAATATTGTGTCGTATATCATTTGAAATGCCATGATTTGTACATTAAACCTATTTTATTTGTTTATTTTTTTAAAATTTTGTACACGTACTTTTGTACCGATTTATAATTTTGTTGTAGGTGAAAGGGTTTAAATAATTATTTGCTATTAGGTTTTTTTATTTATATTTATTTATTAGTTAAATTAATGCCCTTTTGTATTGTTTGTTTTCTTTTAAAATATAATTTTGGTACCTTAAGCCTTAGAGTACAGAGGTACAAATGTCAAAGTTAATCTTTTATAATATGATGTACATCGTGGAAAAGCTCTTGAAAAGTGGATTAATTTTCGTTACGTTCTATTTTGTGGTATTTTTAGTTTTGAGGGGGGTAAAATTGAAAAATTGATTTTTACGATTTTTTTTTTTTTTTATTAAATTTATTATATGTGCGTTAACAGTTGGCGCATGTTGAAGGCTTTGTTTTTCCGAAAAATCTTAGTGAGTACCAAAGTTATTAAATATTTACTGGAACAGTGCCGTGCCGTAAGAACAGACAGAGACGGGAATATGTCCGATGTTCGACCTTCCTATGCCCTCCAGTCGCTCTTGTCAACCCACCTTACTCAATCCTCTCCACAGCCTAGATACTAGCTCTCTTTCTTACCTTTGCACTGTTTGTTTACTTTGTCATTTATAGACTGCGAATTATAACTTAACTAATAACTTAACTTCCTCCAATATTACCAGATCTTACAAGTACCAACTACTATACAAGTACCTGGCATATATCTACCTGGCCACTCGCCGGGCAAAGGCTGGCCGCAGGCCAGCCAAGACCGGCGAGTATATATATATATATATATATATATATATATATATATAGATATATAGATATATATTTTACCATGATTTCTTCTATTTTAAATAATCCTCACCTCAATAGGAAACGAACCAAAACATTGGTTGATTGGAATCTCGTAGCAAGGTTAAGCTTTCGGTTTAATTTATAATATACAAATTCATGTACAAATTTTCACTGAATACAATAAAGTAAGTTTGAATGCTAATACCAAAAAAAAGGTTTGAATGATTGAATTATTAAATTTGATTTGAAAATAAAATGATATTATTATTATGGCGTTCAACATTATTTACTTTTTTTCTTAAATTTGTTTATACTTTTAATTAAAATTTGTGCCACGAAGACTAAACTACGAGTATATTGAAGTATGTAATTATAATATCAAGTTATTACAATAACTGAAACAGAGCAAGTTTGTGAATGAATATGAACATGATTATCAGATTCGGAGATGAGGTTTTGATTCGTACATCAACTGAAATGATGTACGATGATGTACAGGACTCGTCTTTCTTTTTTACTAGGCTCTCAGTAGTTTTGATAAGTCGAATTGTCACATTCGGCAAAATAGTCCGCTCTACATTGCTTTGGCATTAAATTGCCTTTATTTCTTCAAAAGTATCACGTTGGACACGTTCCCTTGTTCGAAACCTATTTACTTTCAACAACATTTACAAATTGCCTGTCTTTGATGAATTCTTTTTACCCAGTAAAAGAATAATGAGTATGTATGCAAATTTAAAGACTGACGCCAAGGGACGGATCCGGTCCCACAGCTTGTTATATTCATCGGCGTCCAAGACTACGCCAGCAGCAAAGTGTTTTATCCCCCCCCCCCCCCTCTGAGAGTAGGGATTATCTTGTTGTAAATCCGAGTCAGCCGTAACTAGAATTTTCACGCCTTTCTCGTCCATTCACCGTGAAGAGAGAAAAAAAACCTTTTGGCATGTCCCCAATAAATACGAACAGAGGGTGAAAGAGAAGTAAACGCCGTGTAAAGGGGTAAATCCGGAATGGGTCACCGAGGTTTAACCCGAATTGAAAAGCAGGCGACACTATTATCTCGGTGCGGAGACGTCGTCCGGCGGAGCCCGGTGGCTGACAGGGTCTCCGGATTAGTAGACCTCCTCTGGAGGATTTTCTTCGGGATTTCTCTTAAATAATTCACTTCGGCCAGGAGAAGAAATCCTACTTGAAAATTGAAAGGACGCCGCATCCGTCGGAATCCGCGGAGATCCCTCTAAGCCTCAGGGGTGACTAAACTACTAAATTCCGGGATTGGAGGATTTCACCTTAGCGAAGCCCCCCTCCCCCAACCGGTAATTCCCTGTCGCCCAATAACTCGTTTAAATCGCAATCTTGTAAACCTTAATTTACTGGAGACTCGGTTGGATTGTAAGGCACAATTCAGAGTAAAGGGAATAACCGTACGTACATTATATTTATAATATAACAGTAAACAATAATAAAGGCTCAAAACTAGAAATATATTTATAAGTTTAATACCCGACGCCGAGTTATATAATTCGATTTGTTGAGCTCATTGCTGAAATAGAGCTTTTCTTTACTTTTGGTTTTCAAAGTTGTTAAAGGAAGCCTTCCAGGAAACCCAGATAACTTAATCCTGGTTTACCTTTATCCTCGCCATCTGAAATAACATTTCCTTCTATCCTTCCTCCTTTTTTTAATACTTCTTACTCAGTTTAAAACCATAAATATAAATGAGTGCCAGATCAAAAGTACCTGCCTAACTCTGAGTCCACATATCGACCGAATGTAATGTAGTCTTCTCCGTGCCTCTCTAAACCTTCTATTTATATTATCATATTAATATTTTTTTTTATCAATTATTACCTCTTTTTATTTTGAAATCACATTATTAACATTTTACAATCAAAATGTATATTGCGTAACATTTTACTTATCTTATTCGTTAAATTTCTATAATTAAAATTTCAGTTTCCTTCAGTTACCTGGTCTACTTTAAATTGTTCCTCTCACTTGGTCTGGGTTCTCGAAGGAAGATATAACGCACCAATAATAAATAGGCAATCGTAAGCTTGCCTACTGGGTTAGTGCAATAATAGAAATCTCGAACATAATTAACTAATAGTGGTGGAATTTTGACTAATAATAAGCCACGTTAAATATAACCAAGCGGTGTGGACTGTATTTGTGGATACGAATTTAAATACAATGAGGTACCTTAGAGTAAGGGTTATTAGCGGAGCGATGTGTCTAGGTTCTCTGGTGGAGCAAACTGGTATTTTCTTCAGTCCTTCATTTCCACGAATTAATGATTTGTGTACAAAAGAAAATATTTTTACAAAAATTATTTTTGTATAATAAAAATAATTTATGTAAAAATTTTAATAAACAATATTATTAACTATTAGTATTACTATTTTTCTCCAATTTTGTATTTTTCATATTCATCGATTTCAATAATAATTGATGATAATCTGTCTAGGCTGAGTCTATAATACATTGATATACCAGATCGAGGAATTTCAAGGATCCTGTGTGGTTTACCTATGTGTCTAATACTCTAATCACCCTACTATTTCGAGATAACATATGCTAATTTATCTGGAAGCCCATTGCATAGGCTAGCGCTAATACTCCATTTTAGTTGTAGTTTATGGAGGATACTACTTCTGATCAAAGCAAGACCACAAAGCCATTGTTTATTTATGTATACCGCCTTTTTTTATCTTTTATAAATAATTATAACTTTTTCTCTACCCACCAAATTCGGTTTTATGTCATCATCAACAGACGAATATGAAACTCTAGGAATCGAATAGAACTCGTAGAGTCTACATGACACAGGGAGATTTGAGAGTAAGAGGTGGCAGATTACATAGACAAAGGAAGGTGTGTGATTAGGATTATGAAGAGAAAGAAATCCGTGAGACGGTATTCAATCAAATTGCTTTTCATTCAGAGAGACGAATTCAACTTGTCAGGTGTCAGGTGCGGTGATATAATAAAGGGAAGAATGTGCAATATGAAAAATTATGTACTGATGGAAAGAGTGTGCAAAAAGAAAAAAAGGTTTAATAGGTAGATGAAGGAAGAATTAGTGGAAAAAATGTTTTATTCGTATAGTCTTGATCTTTTATTTTGTGTATTCTTAAAAGGTCATCTTGCTTGAGTTTGTTAGTTGGTGATTTAAGAAATGAAAATTTTAGTAAGAATGTTTGAGTAAATCTTCGTTATTTCAAATATTGTTGGTTGTAAGTTTATATTTTTTCAAGTATGTTGAGTCTTGGTCCTTTCTGTTGGTTGTGTGATAATATCATTGATTAGTCAATTGTAGTTGTTTCACATCTGTGTGCAGTTAAGAGGTTGGCGTAGTTAGAGTAAGTTCTGTTAAATATTATGTAAGACAGTAGTTTGTAAGTTGCGTCCTGTCCTTCCTATGTATCTTGGTCGCAGTCATTCTGAATATTCCACATTTGTTGTATATGTTGCTAAAACCAAATATTTTTTTTTATATTTATGAATCAATACAATTCCTTTTTGGGGTCCGTAGGCAAAACCAAGGACCCCTATATTTTCCTGCTTGTGTCTGTCCGTCCGTCCTCTCGCGTGCTCTCACGGCTACACCTTTCGTCCCATCACTTGGAAATTTGGCATGTATGTGTCTTGTACCTACCCACATATTTTAAAAATATAGCGACTTAAAAAAAATATTTTTCAACAAAATTAGGGTAAAAGAACTTAAGGGTTAAATTTTTTTTATTTTTTTTCGATACCGTAAGGGGTATCATATGAAAGGGTACGTCGAGCTGATTACAGAAATGTATAATTCTTTGGATATAACTTTGATAGGGCGAGCGTAGGCAAGTTTGAAGTGGGTGTGAAACGTGTCCCCCCCTTCTATCTCGCTTATGTGAAGTGCAAAAAATCTGAAAAAATTCCTGAACATTCTTCGACCACAAGTAAAGATACCACTTTTTTGAAATTTCGAAAAAAATATTATTTTATTTTTTATTGACAAAATTCGTTTTTTTATAATTATGGTCCTTTCGATGTATTTATATGTTTGTACTCCGGTTCAGTGGCAAAAAAATACTTTATCAGAGTGTGTTTTGAGAATATCAGACCCTTAGAATGGTTTAAAGTAAGCTTTTTAGCATTTTTAAAAAACACTGTTTATACACTTTACAGTTAAACACTATATAATGTGGCCTACGGAGCCTCGCTGTGTGCTGACTAGCACAAACTTGTTTATTATATTTAAGGATCAACCAGTACTTTAGTTCTAAGGCATCTAAATTACTGATTTTCCTAGTAACGTTGTGGAGCATGATAACATACTGTTGTTTAGATTAGACTGTATGTGAAGTTTAAGTTACCTCTACCACCCGGCAAAAGATATGCAATGTGGGAACACAATAAAAATAATTACAAGATAAAAAGAACTTTTTATATACTACGTTTTTAATTTTTATGTTGAATCAATATGTAATGTTGATAATATAATTGTCATTGTTATAATATAATGTTGGTGAAAAAAAAATAGTTCCGAATTTATTTACTTCAGATAAATGACAACCATCTAGAGAGCTGATCTTAAACCTAAAAATGGACAAATCTTTGTACAAAGGATCTCCCCAACACCGAATCTAAACCGTGCCATTGATATGCCCTCGTGTAGGGACAGTAAGAGAAGAAGAAGATAAATGTGTACTAGTAAAGAAGTACAGATACAGAAAAATTAAACCGATACCTAGGACACAAGTGTAATTAAACCAGGTTGTCACACGTCAATTAATTTATTTATCTCCAGTAAGGGAAAAAAATATGATTTTGAATAAGTTTAGAGGGACTTAAACAGGTCTTTTCATCCCTGGACTCAAAAAGTAGGGCGAAAAAGTAATGTAGGGCAAAAAATTAAAGATTGCAACTTAATTATTTTATAAATAGTAGAAAATGAATGGCTAATGTAATGGAGTTGTTGAAATCAGGTTGGCGGCACTGCGCTTTTTTGACCATGTTTATCTTTGTTTATAACCTGCATCTAAATACCCTTTTATTTGAGTTTAATTCCAATTCTTATTTGTTTTTAACATTGAATCTCTTATATCTGCTATTAAAAGTGCTAAAAATTATTGTTATTTATTAAAATAATAGTGTGCAATGGACGAAAATGTGTATTTTCTTCCTACTGGAGATAAAATATTGTATGTACCTTGTGAGTAAAGTGCCATTATTCCCCTCGTGATAATTATCTCACTCGGCTGCGCCTCGTGAGCTAATTCGAGTTATTCCCTCGGCTGCGCCTCGGGAATTAAAGAGTCTAATTCCCTTGGCTTCGCCTCGGGATTTAGGGACCATGGTTCCTTCGGCTTCGCCTCAAGAACCAACTTTTTCGCTCAGGGAATAATGGCTTACTTTACTCCCTAGGTGCATAAATAACTATTATTTGTTTACTTTTCCTTTTTCACTGTCATTCAGTGTTAATCTCTTAATGAAAAAATCATAAATTTGAAACCCGTCAAAATGAAGATTGTAAATATGGGACATGTCAAAACAAATAAAATAACGGATTTTTTCCGAACTAACTTTCCATACAGCAACATTTGCTGAAAACGAATTAAATTCTGCTGAATGATGGGTAAAAGTATTAAAATATTGTATTTTCATCGTGTTCTGAGCTATTCTAAAAGTTTCAATTGTCTAGCTACTCGGGAACTAGTTAAAAATCGATTGCAAGATTTGTACTGGACAAACAAACAAACAAACAAACAAACAAACAAACAAACAATCAAACAAGAAAGCAAGCTAATAAAAACGCAGTAAAATTCGACCATGTAGTTAAGAAAGAAAGGTTTCGTAAACGCTCTAGTTTTTGCTGATGATTTGAGCCAAATTTGTAATTTTATTTTATTAAGTTCATATCTTTTTTTTTATTCAGTAGTGTTTGTGACTGGTAAGTTCTACTGTTCAAGATTTATTGTTATGTGCTCTCTATACTTTATAGATTTATTATTTTATGATTATTATTTATTATAATATTGATTATTATTATTACATTATTTTTACTTACTTGAGTATAGTTTATAAAATTTACAATCAAATATTTTATATAAAATTTTTAGTATTTATTATATTGATCCTATTACTATGCCTATATTTTTTCATGTTTTGGATTAAAAGTGTAAAACTTTTGTATTTTCAGTTATAGTAGGTAAATCCGGAGTGACAGTCGTTTCAGTGATAAAAAACGTAGTCAGTTTCGCTGACTACAGTTTTAACTATAGAGTCAAAAGAAAAGTAGTATAAGTAGGGAGTCTAAAATACGACAGTTGTCCAGTTCGTTCTTGGCCCAAGAGAGCTGCTTTCGAAATATTGTCCAATTAGTAGTGCTCGTGCTCGCCGGTTTTACTTGCATTGCCGAAATAATATATGTATATATATATATATATATATATATATATATATATATATATATATATATATATATATATATATATATATATATATATTCATATTTATCATTGTGAGGATAAATAATGTATTTGTTTCTTTATAACAATTGGAGTAAAACATCGAATGGAAAGCAGATACAGTTATCTTGATTTGCTTGGAGTTTAGTAGTCGCTCTGTTTATTAACTTCGATATATGTACTCTATTGTGATAAACTTGGAGTAGCAACTAGGAGGCGGGAAACTAAGGAAAGATATAGGATTCTAGTGGCATACATGTTAGATAATATAGTTTCAAGTCAATAAACACAAGTTAAACATGACTTTGTTTGAGTTGGCCAGCAAAGTTGAGGAACAAGAGCTTTGTCTCTTTGTGGAGCATGAATAACTTGTAATCGAGCTTTCCTTACATGTCGTTCCCCTTCTCACATTTATACCACTGGAATTTAATGTATGTAGCTTAGCAGATTACTACTACAACTCTAATAGTTAATGAACATAGCTTTATTACTTTGTAATACAAAGAGAAAGTATTTTAATGGCGCGAAAATTCAATTTTAATAGATTTAAACGTTTTGAGGTCCTTTGAGTCCAAATAAGTGGTTTTTAAAAAAATGTCTGTTTGTCGTCTGACATCTGTCTGTCGTCTGTGCAGACGCGTGGAAGCTTATCTAAAAAAAATCATCTTAATTAATTTTATTTCACTTTGTTTTTCACTTATTTAGGTTAGATGAATGGATTTACTGATCAAAGGTAAAACCTTCATTCCATTCCATTCAGGAACATCGTTAGTATGACCTCTTTTGATCAGTGTGTGGACAATATTCCTTTTCTCTGAAGTTTCGGAATAAAATGTAAAATAGGTTTGACTTTTGATCAGTAAATGCATTCAACTAACCTAAATAAGTGAAATAAACAGAATTAAGATAATTTCGTTTAATTTGCGTTTTTTTTATTACTGTATTTTACATACTTAGATAACATTTTTGTTACATTGAAAACTGAATATCTCTGTCAATTCTCAACCGATTTTGTTGATTCAAGGCTCATTTTTCTTCTAAAGCAATCTAATTTAAGAAAATAATATAAAAAATATAGATTACCATTTAAAATTATAAAGTTGAGAGAGATACCGCCGAAACTATAAAATAAAAATATTTTTGGAAATCATATTATAAAACTACGCGAAAATCCAAGATGAGTTACTATTAACATTTTTTCTCTATCTTCAAAAATAAAAGAGATAACAGGGTGAGCAAGTTTATCGTGGCCACCCTGTATATACATATATATATATATATATATATATATATATATATATATATATATATATATATATTATATATTATTTATTATTATAATATATGAAGTGGCTAATCAGCTGATCGGGTTATCAAAATGTTTGGGCTCTTCCAGACCACCTAGAGACATACCGTTTTTTTGAGTTTGGTCATAAATCGGCCCAAACTGACTAGAAAAATCTGAAAAGTCGAATATAAATATTTTTACCCCCCTAAAAAAAAATAAAAATGGCAAATTTAGGGTTTTCTTCGAAGGGCTATTGTGGCTAAACGGTAAGTCCTATCGAAAAGCGGATAGCACCACCGGTAACAGATTTTAAAATATCTACAACTTTGCTCCTATGACTTTTTGTCGTACCATAAACGGTTCTACCTTAAATCGAGTAAATTTGTTAATTTTTAGTAAATTGTTTGACTTAGAGCTCTTCTAGCGTTGACGATTAATGGCCGATTTAATTTTCGATTGGAGTATTTAAACGCCACACTAATGCTCTTTAAAACGATTATTTATTATTCAAGTTCTTTGTATTTTTTGCCGAGAAAAATGAGTATTTATAAAGAAAAAACGGATTTTAAATTCCGTAAATAACGTCATGTTTACGTTTTTAATAAATAATAATTTTTATAAGCTTATGTTTATTATTATGTTATAGTTAAAAACAAGAATAAATAAATATAAACAAATATTGAATAATAAAGTATGTTGTTCGATAGGTAAAAGATAATAAATACATTAGTTTCTGCGTTACCAAACTTTGTAAACAAATGCCCCCTCTCTTTCTCCGTCAGTCTCCCTCACTTCAGTCTTACGTGTCCAGCCGTGGTGCCCACTCCCCACATCTTTTGTTATATTACCGACATTTATTAAGGTATAATTTAATTCTTATTTATTTAATTGTTTTTATTACTATATTACTGTTTCTAGAATTGTTTTTAATAGGTTTTTAAATTTTATTTTAAGAAAATGTTTTAGTTTATTTAAATCAATATTTTCGTTTATTTAAATTAATATTTTACTTTATTTAAATGTATGTTTCATTTGATTTAAATGAATGTTTGTTTATTTAAATGATATTTTTACTTTATTTAAATAAATGTTTTACTTGTTTTTTAAACTGTTTTATTATCATCTTATTATTACTAGAATGAACTGATTTATAGTTTGTTAAATTCTGTATTAAGTTTATATTTCAGTTTATTTAAATGAATGTTTAAGTTTATTTTGGGCAATTTATAGTTTAGTTGTGTGAATGGCAAATTATTTCGACGAAATTGTTTTCTTTTTTATATGATGTAGCTAAATTTATATATACAATTATTATTTCTCCTTGACTTTAACTACTTATATTTTAATTAATCTTGAGTACTAATAAATAATATAATAAATTGATGAAGGTTCTATCTTTATTTTTATTATTCTGCAGTAAAACTAATCAAATATAATGAAATTTATTTCATGACAGAGCCTACAATTTACTCTAATATATTAACACTGTGACACAGCCAGCGATTCCTAGCATGAACCTCACGGTTACGATCATCGATTCTACCTGAAATAAAGTAAATTTGATCAGTTTTTGTTAAATTTTTGACTTGGGGCTCTCATGGCGTGAGAAATCATTGTCCGATTTAATTTTCGATTCGGGTGCTTGGCCTCACATTAATGCTATTAAATCGGGTATTTATTATTCCAATTATTCTATCAATTTGTCGTATTTGCTGACAAAAATTAGTATTTATAAAGAACAAACAAATTTAAAATTTTATAAATAACTTCACATTGACTTTATAACAAATAATTATTTTTATAAGCTTATAATAGGTACAAAGATATATTCATAATTATTATTATGTTATATTGTATAGTTCAAAACAAGTATAAGGAAATATAAAGAAATATAAACAAATATTTATTATAAAATTCGTTCTAAAGGTATATAAATGAGAAATTTAAATTTAATTAATCAATTCATTAGTTAATGGAACTAAATTAATCATAGTTAAGATATCTAAATATTTTATTCAAGTTAGAAAAAACCATCTTCCGAGGAAACAATATTAATTCCAATAATAACTTTAAATTTGAAGTCGGAAGAAATAAAGGTGTGGAAATTATGCATAGAAAGTTCCCCCTAAAATTAGCTTACTCGATGACAATAAATAAATCCCAGATTAAAAAATATTTTTTGTTTGTGTGAATCTCAAATTATTAAGTATTATATTTGATGAAATGGCCTACTCAATTAAACAATATGATAGTAATAAGTATACAATAGTAGTAATACAGCCAATGTTTAAAAATTAAAGATGGTTCCTCAATCTTTAGAAAGAGTAAGAAATTGTATACGAAGTGACGTACGTAGTAATATCTCTTAATGGAGTTGCATATGTGTAACAGATTTAAATGACCTTAATGATTTTGTGTATCCTCCTGAAGTACTTTTTAATAGCGAGCAATATCTCTAACATTTTAAGGCGTATCTGAAATAAGTATCTAAATATTTCATTCAAGTTAGAAAACCATCTTAGTTATATTATCAGAGTTCATTAGAAATAAATCCCAGGGTCAAACATATATTTTGCCAATTTACATCATAGTAAATACAAGTTTTGGTACCATCTGAGAGGGTTACAGATAGAATTGCCTATACACGGAATATTGTTTACGATCCATTACTACATAGTTAATAGTATTTTGTGTAATGTAGTGTTTGTTTTAAGGATTACGTTTTAGTTTTAGGAGTGGCCTAGCTATATTTTTCCTCCGGATGGCGAGGAAATTCCTATTACGGGAGGCGGAGTTACATTTTATCCTCATGTTATAATAATTTTGGAAGAAGTCCTGCGTTATTGCGGCAGTGCCCAATTTCAAGTAATTTATTTTAATTTAATGTTAAGCAATTTTCCTTTTTTTCTATATCAAGCTAAAGAAATAATTAAGTATAAAGTATTATATTTAATGCAATGGCCTACTCAATTAACCAATATGATTGTAATAGATATAAAATAGTAATAATATACAGCCACTGATTGCAAGCATGAACGACACGGGCGAATGCTTGTATATATATACAGGGTGTCCCATGTGGAACCATTATGAAATTCTAGGTCTTCCGGTGGTGACCACGTCTCGAAGGGTGTACTCTGTAAAGGCCTAGGGGTGTACTCTGTACACCCTTGGAGACGCGGTCACCACCGGAAGACCTAGAACTTCATGACTTCATTATAATTGTAACCGCGGAAGCCTGCGAACTTTAATTATTACAAAATATCGGTCAATACAACCACATTTCAACCACATTTGAGCCTGATTAAATTAACTATGAAGATAAAGATAATCCCTAATTGCATTATACAACTTCCACTTTAGGGGTGGGCTTTAACATTATTCGCTTAAACCTACATACCTGTTTTATATAATAGTAACTCCTTAACTACAGCGCGCACTTAATACAGTGTGATGTCACCATCTTGTGTTGGATATCTTAATGCCAGGTAAGTTCTTTTTAGGCCTTATGAAGATCTTAAGTAGTTTATTAAAAGGTAAACAATTCTGTTAAAATTAATTGTAGCATTACATATTCTTCGAGATAAGTATGTTATAAAAGATTATTTTGGGATGTTATATCATATCTGTAGAGAGACAAATTACTAACAAAGGGCAGAAATGTTTATACTTGATCTCTATCTAAATTTTAACTGCTTTATTTATTAGATTAGGCCCAGACGTATAGATGCACATACCAGTGATACTAAGGGGTTAATATAGGTATATACAGGTAGTTAATATAGGAGGGCAATTGACTCTCCTTTCAATATAAAGTATGTGCAGGATCGGGAATCTAGGATGGTGGTGAACATTGGGTTCATTCCCCGACCGGGCCCCCGCTCGGTGTTCATTTTATAAACATTTGGAGCTGCTTATGTGGTGGTGTCAATTGTTATGCCAAGTGTAAGGTTTACAGCTGATAGAGCGGCCCAATAACCCCAATGTAGAAGCCCTTTGTCAGGCCTAGGCCCTACTCGGGCTGTTGCGCCACAGAGTTAGTCAGATGGTTACCAGTAATATGTGAATGAAGTTACTGAATCTCTGAATGTAAGAAGGTGTTTAGGAGTACGTATTCAAGAATTTAAGAACAGTGCTGTTGCCTTCCTCGGTTTTGCTATTTTAGAACGTAGAAGGAAAGAATAAAACTGCCGGTTTATTGGCAAAAAATTAGCTGTTAATTTGGTGGTCTGTTATGTTTTATGTTTTGTAAGATTTTAAACCTTGATCCTTTTAAAGAGTCTTGTTGATTAATTGTCGAGTATTGTTTCCAGGTAGTCTTATCTGATGATTGATTGCCTTCTTAACTTCTTTCCTCGGATACCCCACAAGACATAATTGGTTATTTGGCTGCTTATGGTCACTTATTCTCTGGGTTATACGAAGAAAAGAAAATACAAGTAAGGGTATAAAGTCTTAAGGGAGTCCTCACTAAAAGCTGAAAGGCTCAGAAAAAGCTGATTGCTTTTGCGAGCTGTCTTACCCTACTCGTCCGGGAGGGGTGACTCGTTGGACCCGTTCCAAAGCGGCGCTGAAAATCTATAACACTCCCCGTTCCCCCCTACAACAGTATGACCTCTTTTGCTGTTTATTTATCTTTTCTGTTACATTAATTCTTCATACTTACTCCTTGATAAAATTCTTAAGAACATTTGAGGAATCGTTCGTATTTCGAATAGTTCTTCAGGGTGACATACATCGTGATAAGGACAATCGTCGTAATCGTGAGGATTTAGACACTTTATTTCATTTTACTAGTAGCTCGTTTTTAAGTGGACACCTTTTATTACTGTGAATTCTATGTTTTTTTTACTTATCGAGGTCTATAGCAGCTCCAGATTTTCAGGATGTTTCCTCTTCATCTTCATCTTTGTCACTTCTTATTTATGTTTCCCCAAATTGTTTATTACCTGAATAATAACCTAGTTGTTCGTTTGCATGACTTTTAGCGACTCTATTGTTGATCATAACGCTAATTTTTTCGTGTCACTTTAGCATGATTATAATAGTTCAGAGGGATTAAATACTTTACACTTTACTCTATGGGATTATCTGTGAGAAAAAGGTCTTTCCTTTCTCAGATTTTAATTATTAAACCAGATATTTAGTTGGTGTTTAAACTTTGGTTTAAGTTCAGTGTGAGTACCTTACCCTTACCACTGTCACTGTATGCTATTATATATTAATTATATTATTATATATTAGTTATCTTTAATTTCATTTTTTTAATTTGATGGGTTTACAAACTTCCATCAGGAAACATGTATATATATTTAATGGATAATAAAAGGTGAGTAAAATTAACTATTGGTTAATTTGAAGAATGGTTATGTTTCACCCATTTCGGGCTTCATCAGACCTTAAGTCCATAATAAAGTTAGAATTTTACCTATCTCTGTCCTTAACATCTGTGTTCCACAGGAAAAATTATTACCCACTTGTTCCAGTGGGACACAGAAGATCTGAGGATCATGTAAACATTCTACAGATTCTCCTATGCACTGAGATTTGCTAATGATCGCCGTATCATTCTGAGTAGATTGTTTAAAGTAACTTCAAATAACTTTATATAGAGTATATGGGAATATTGACAACGATTAGTCCATTAGATTAGAGGATCTGTGTCAGAGGTGGGTGGACTACCTGGGTCGAGAGATTGGATTTACCCGGCGCACTTCGACCGTACCCTTCAAAAAGGGGCTGGCGCACTTCCCCCGTGACCTGACCTATCCCGGCGCACTTGGTGTACAGCCCATATAAAATGATTTACATTGTTGTTTTTATTGTTATAAAAAACTTAATTATGGACTCCAGGTCTGAAAATTCCCGCAATGGGTGAAATATAACCTTTCTTTAAATTAACTAATAGTTAATTTTACTCACCTTCTATGATCCATTAGCAAGTTAATGCAGGATTATCAATGGTGCAAATTAGTAATATTCATTAACTGACATTTATATATATTATGATACCAAATATTTTGATACACAAGGCAATGACTTTTATTTAGCCTTTCAAAGAAGTAGCTAATTTGTATATGGATGCCATCTTGCATTTTTATTTAATTTAAGCGTTTTGTTATTTGTTTTTTGTCATAATATGTGGAATTAATAATATATATTGATAACCAATATAGTTTTTTTGAAGCTCCCTGTTATTTCTTTTAAGGAAAAAATGGTTAGTTGGAAAAGCCTTTCAATAGAGTTGTTTATGTTATATTCCAAAATCCAAGGTTCTAGTCTACTGAACTGTGCATATAAATAGCCGCCATCTTGATTAAAGATTATGTACTTCCAAATAACCCGGAAACATGAAGTTGTCAAGTTTTTAGTTGGGCACTATCAAGTTTGTAAATCTTACCACTGTCACTTACAAACCTGTTATTAATAACATGTGTACTTTGTATGATCCTCGTATTATACTGTCTTTTTTGGTCAAAATTTATTTAAACATGGAAATCTACCTTGACGTATATTCGACTCTGGCAAATTTGGTTCTTGAAATTTATTTAAGTGTGTTAAAATGATAAACATTTGTCTCATTTTTTATCTCCTTTTCTTATTCCAGTATATTTAAGATGGCTCTTTGGTTTCACAGCATATATATATATATATATATATATATATATATATATATTCTCTTTTTGAGGAGTTTTTCGGATGTATATGTATATAAAAAAGAAAATAAAATACGACAGCATAATGTGATAGGGTATTATAAAGAGCCAATATTATTCCAAAATACGACGTATGGCGGGGGGTTTCAAAGTCTAAATATCACTGTGCATATATGTATGTAATAAAGCATAGGTATAAGAAAAGGCGTGAGGGCTTGTATAAGAAGGTAGAAGTGACATTTCGTCATGGGAATGTGTCATAGTCTCCCAAGCTAGGGATAGAGGTGAGACATTTTGAAAAATGCCATGTTTTTCTTCTTTACCTGCCTCTAGCTACCAGGCCCAACAAACCATCCATTTATTTTCAACAGGAAAAAATGAAACCATTTCCTTTTTTTTATGATTTTTTTCCTCCTATTATTATTTTAAATCAAATTCCAATAAGCAGTATCCATAATATATATAGCAGTATCCAATAATACACTATTCAAAAAATAAAATTAATTTGTTATCTCAAATTGTTTCTGAATCAGAAGAAACTAAAAATAAAAATACCTTTTTTAAGGTCCGTAGGCAAAACCAAGGACCCTTATATTTTCCTGCGTGAGTCTGTCCGTCTGTCCTGTTGCCTGCTCTCACGGCTACACTTTTCGTCCGATCACTTTGAAATTTAGCATGTATATGTCTTGTACCTGCCCACATATTTTAAAAATATAGCGACTTAAAAAAAATATTTTTCAACAAAATTAGGGTAAAAAACTTAAGGGTTAAAATTTTTTTATTTTTTTTCGACACCGTGAGGGGTATCATATGAAAGGGTACGTCGAGCTGATCACAAAAACATATAATTCTTGGGTTATAACTTTGATAGGGCGAGCGTAGGCAAGTTTGAAGTGGGTGTGAAACGTGTCCCCCCCCCCCTCTATCTCGCTTATGTGAAGTGCAAAAAATCCGAAAAAATTCCTTAACATTCTTCGACCAAAAGTAAAGATACCACTTTTTAGAAATTTCGAAAAAAATATTATTTTATTTTTTATTGACAAAATACGTTTTTTATAACTTTGGTCTTTTCGATGTATTTAAATGGTTGTAGTCCGGTTCAGTGGCAAAAAAAACAACTTTATCAGAAGTTTGTTTATGTGTTTTGAGAATATCAGACCCATAGGATAGTTCAAAGTAAGCTTTTTAGCATTTTAAAAAACACCATCAATAGGGTACTACTTAAACTATACTGTGTGCTGACTAGCACACACTTGACCTGTTTATTGTTTGGCACACATAGGGGCTAAAATATAATTTTAAGTTATAGTGTGTATATTGGTATGTGTGTACCAATAATTCAAATATTTAATATAGTAAGATATTATCAGTAAAATAAATTTATCTACTCACGCCAGCAAAATTAAGCATTGTTGTACTGTTTTCAATCTGCAAAATGTATTTTTTCTTAAAAACATGTCAAAACAAAAACACGCAGCAAAATAATATAGCGAAAGCAAAATATTAAAGAGTCAGCAAAATAACAAATAGGCTGTAAAATTGTAAGAATATGTTACTACAAAAAGGTTACTACATCGCAGGTTATGAACTCTCCCACATTGTTCATTTTACTACGTTTTTATTAGCTTGCTTTCTTGTTTGTTTGTTTGTTTGTTTGTTTGTCCGGTACAAATCTGGCAATCGATTTCTAACTTACTTCCCGAATAGCTAGACATTTGAAAATTTTAGCATAGCTCAGAACACGATGACAATGCATTGTTTTAATACTTTTAGCCATCTTTCAGCAGAATTTAATTGGTTTTCAGCAAATTTTGCTGTACGGAAAGTTAGTTCGGAAAAAATCCTCAAGTTATTTTATTTGTTTTGCCATATCCCATATTTACGCAATCTTCATTTTGACGGGTCTCAAATTTATGATAGATAAACATTGAATGACAGCAAAACAGGAAATATCGATTATATTATTTATCGATTATATTATTTATATTATTTCAAATATATCGATGGCACGCTTTAGATTTGGTGTTGGGGAGATCCGTTGTACAAAGATTTGTCCTTTTATAGGTTTAAGATCAGCTCTCTAGATGGTTGTCATTTATGTGAGGTAAATTAATTCGGAACTTTTTTGTTTTTCACTAACATTATATATTATATAACAATAACAATTATATCATCAACATTACATACGATTCAACAGAAAATTTAAAAACGTAGTATATAAAAAGTTCTTTTTATCTTGAAATTATTTATTTATATTTAAGCGTAATCTTCTGCTAAATATTTATATCTTTTTTAAAATAACTTTAATAATTATACTAATTAAAATTTTTTGATTATTTTACAGTGATTATTTAAACAAATCGCTAAAAATTGAGATAAAAAGCAAGTGTTTTCGTTTTGCCTTTGTTTTGTTTTCTTGATGACGCAAACTTTCGTTTTTTTACAACTTTCATTTCTTTAAATCTTTTATAAATTAAAAAGGGAATATAATAATTACTGTACTGTTTTCTACCGTTAGTAGATAAAATATTGTATGTAACTATGCAGCAAAGGAAACATTCCAGACTTGTTTAATGATTACCTGCTTCGGTTACACCTTAGCAGGTAAATATCATTTTCCTGCCTCGGCTTCGCCTCTGCAGTAAATTTGTTTAGCCTATCCTCGCCTTCGGCTCGGATATAAAACTTAAAAACTTACACCATAGTCAACAAAATGGAATTTTGCTTACTATGGTGTGTTAACACTTGACAAAACTAGAAGATAATACAAATGTACGTGTCCAATATACTGGACTTCTGTCGCGAGTAACTTTTACGCGCGACAAAACTATTTTAAGAATTTTTATTTGATTTGCAAATTCTGAAAAGTCTGAATCCGACTCGAATTAGAGAAATGCATTTAATATATTTTACACATCCGATTTTGATCAAACTTTTCCTCTTCGATCTTTCATTATTCCTAGTCAAGGTATTTATTTATTTCTGTTGACATCTCAAAAACATTGTTTTTTTTTACAGGAAAACAAATAAGAATACGGAATTATTATAATTATTACCCTAATTTTCTGTAAACAACTAAAATAAACACTTTACTAAGCGCTTGGAACGTATAATATTACAAAAATAGACAAAAGTATTTTTTTTTTTAAATTATTATTATTAAAGTTATAACGTAAAAAATTAATATCTAAATTAAAAATTAAAGATGATTAAAAAAATAAGAGCCTTTTCCAATTCCCCCCATTCGGAATAAGTCTAACCTTAATTTCATTTATAAGAATTAAACATTAATTTTATAATATACTTTATAACTGTACTCTGACCAAAGATACAGCCCAGAATGAATTATCTCAATCTCATCGGTTATATATCATAAATTCTCTTTTAGAAAAAAAAATATCCATTAATCTCTGGGTAGCTGATATCATTTATTCGCATCGATGAAGAGGAAAGCGCTGCACGTATACACACACACGCAAGCATATATATATATATATATATATATATATATATATATATATATATATATATATATTTATCTATATATATATATATATATATATATATATATATATATATATATATATATATATATATATATATGTGTGTGTGTGTGTGTGTGTGTATAAAAAAATCCAATTTATATTTATGATCGTCGAGCTTAGAGAGTTTATAAATTAATTAACACTTTTAAAAGGTAAAACTTATAATTACAAATATGCAGTCTTGACTAGAGTCAGACAAGAGTCACTTTATTTTTAAATTTATTTAAGAAACTGTTTTGACTTATTTTTAGTAATTCAATTGTTTTTAGAATCGCAACGTATTGCATTTACACTAGATTTAGCTTAATTGTTTTTTTTAAACTTTCCTAAAAATAGATTTGGCTATGTTATTCTATTTTTCAGGTAAGTAATCCTACGAACTAAATTCCATTGCTTACCCGTTGTCTAATTTTCAAAAAAAATTCAAAGCAGTTTTAACGACATAAGTCGGCTTATTATTTACATTATAGTCATAAATTCACAATTACCACTGAATAATAATAAATATTTTATAAAAGAGAATAAAATAATTCATTTTATTCAACTATCTGCCATCAGAGAAAGAGAAACAAACGACTATAATTTTTTTTTTTTTAAAAAAAAGCTCAAAAGATAAAAACAAGTAAGTACAGAGGTCCTAAAATTTCTCATTAGCTTGTTTTATAAGTAAAAGAGAACAGAAAAAGTAAGAATAAAATCCTTAGTATGTTTGGACAGTAAAGCCGCTTTCCCCTTACACCCCCTCGAAAACAAAACAATTTAAGTAGATAACAAATGGGGGTGGGGATATTTTCTGCCGTTTACATTATTTGACAACACTGTAAAACTTATTCTTTGTTTTAAAAAGTAACAGCCGAATGAAGATTTTTTTTTCTATTTTTTGAGGAAGGGGAGTTAAAAGAGTTGGCCACTCTTAAAAAGAAAAAAAATGTTTGCTCCTTACTAATTAGTACATGACACGGTTTTCCTTTTGTGGCACTGCCCCCTTCTCATTAAAATAATACCCCCGGCCATTCGTTGTTTAAGTAGATATACATTGTAGATATACAAATAGATGTATATATTTTCTGGAGGCTTTTCTCCGATATTTTAATATTATTATTATTTTTTTTCGTTTTTCTCATTACTAAAATTAATTTTATATTAATGTAAAGGGAAAGGTAAAACAATGTAATGTGCGAAATTATTAGAGATGGAATTGTGTAATAATTGTGAGGACAGTTGGCTTAAAGTTTTTTTTATTTGTTGATTTATTAAAATAAGTAATCTAAGAAAGCATAAGTAGTAGTAGTAGTAATCTAGTACTTCCTACTAGAACGGGTAGGACAAACCACTTGTTCCAACCTAGCAGTTAGGCCATCATTTAGGCCCATTTTACGCCCCTTGGTGGAGAGTTCCATCTATTCACACATCATACAATAATTGTACATTGTACCGCTTCGCGAGTATGGTTTGGTCATATGTGAGCTATATAAGCGTGCGTCAAAGCGTGGGGGAAGAGTGCCCCATCGGGGGTCTCCCTCGCCCTGCTCCGTCCTCGAACCATTGATACAAATCAAATCATCATGACACAGATCGGATCCACATCAATCGGACCAGATCAAAAAGCTGGGCGAGCCGGCTATAGCCCCTCGGTCACGCTAGCCCTCTTAAGAAAGCATATCTTTCCTTAAACTTTTTATTTATTGCTGATAATCGTTAAGGATTTAATCGATATTAAATATTCTAGAAGTAAACATATTAAAGGAATAATAATACATGTTTTACCATTTGTGCTAATCAATATAATAATGACTAGAGGGATTAATAGAAAGTAAAGCAACAATATTGTAACCACAATTTTCTATTAATAATTAACCTAAGTGTTTCAATAATTTATATCATTCTCTTGTTAACATAGTAAAGTCTTTGCTAACTACATTTTATACAAGCTTAAATGACTTGAACTGTAAAAAGGTGGGGGTAGACTAGGGCTATAGAGGGATTAAGGAAGGAACCAAGGTAAGTGGTATCAAGTGAAGATGCAAGGCAAACCCCCGTTTAGGGCAAGTCAGCTATAACATTATTTTTCTCAACTCTTCAAAGTTAAACAATTATTATCTTATTTTACTATAATTAAATTATACCTTAAAAACCCCAACATAAATTAGTTTACAAAATTATTTTGTTGGTTTTACAAGAGCAGGGATATTTTTATTAAGGTTAGGTCTTTCATTAGAACATGCTATATTTGTATCTTGGATAGCTCATTGAATTTTCAAGTTTTCTAACATGTCTAATTTTCCTATTTTTTGTTCCCTATTGTTCATAATTATTGATATCTAATATATGATCTGTTTTAGTAGGTACATGGTTGGCAAAACTGGATACATTTACATTTTCTTTTTCTTTATGTCTGTATTTCGATTTCTTTTTGCCATAATTTATAGTGAGCGTACAGCAATGCGTTTACTTATTTTTGAACCCTATTGTCTGACATATACACCTTTGCAGGTCACGCATATAAGTTTATATACTCCGTATTTAAATTTTGTTTCGATTGGTTGTTTGACTGAGGACAGAATGGTGCCTGATTCAGTGTAAGGATTGTAACTGACTGTGAGTTCGTTTTTGTTTGTTAAATTGCATCAAGACAAAAATTGTTTGGCCTACTTGTCCTGACAGTTTTTCCATACATGGTAAGCTAATCCGGGGTTTAGGAAACCAATAGAACAAAACCCTAATGACAAATTGCATATAGTAAATGCTGTGCTAAGTTTTATGATTATTCAGGGATTTTCTAAAGCTAACAAGTTAAATATTGAGCATTATTTTCAAAGCTATAATACATATTAATAACTATATATTACAGTATAACCTACTGATATAGCTTTGTCCAAAGAGAAAACATAAAATGTCTCATCAGAATAAAAAAAAAGTGATAGAAAGTTAAAATGATTTTTATTTTTACCTATTACTTTATCAGAGCAATTTTATTTGCTCTTTTGTCATTTATTCCACTGATACAGAACTTACAAAGTTTATTACGTCGTTACAATAAAATACAGTGAAATATTAAGATGTAACTTTTTTTTACATTATCGTTCACCACAACTACAATTATGGTCGTGTTATGAGTGTTACAGTTAATGTAGTTTGTTGGCTTGTTCAACATGAAAAAGAAAATAGTCTAGTGACTACCCCTTTTTGGCGTGAGGATTTCATTGAATATTAAAAATTAATTAAATAAATAATAATAATATATTAGATAGAGATGAAATGAGGTAATAATTAATTAAATAAATGAACTAAATAATTAAATATATTTAAATAATTATATAAATAAGATATAGCAGATAAGAGGATAATTACAGATTTCATATGTGCCACTAGGCCACTATCTCTTCAGGCGTCGAGGAGGGTTGTCTGGTATATATTGGGCAGAAAGGAGTTAAACTAGAGGATTGGAGTTGGATTAGGATGATCGAGATATGGATAGATTTTGAATGGAGGGAACGTTGAGATCATTATGGAGGGTGAGGTTGGCCACATAGAATGGAACATTAGTGATTTTTCTTAGGATCTTGTGCTGGATGATTTGGAGACAACCAATTGGAAGGTTTGGTGCTACTGCAGACTTCAAAGCCAACCACGTCCAAGCTGGTTTTAAGACTACATTATGCATTTTAAGCTTGGACCTACGGTCCAGAAGACCAAGCATTAACTTGTATCGTTCTGTTATGTCAGTTCGTTTTGTTTTCGTGTGATGTTGCCTAGTAAGACGTCCGTCAAGGATAAGACCAAGTTATCGGACTGAATTGGAATGAGAAATCAGAGCTTGGTTAAGGATGACGGGAGAGAAAGTGGTATGATGGATAGCAAATGTGACGTCCACACTTTTCTGTTCGTTTATTTTTATCCTCTATTTCCTTAGCCAAGGTTCTAGGAGAAGAAAGTGGCTTTGTACACTTTCAGATGCAGTTTGAGGATTCTTGTGTACAGCGAGGTTAGCCTTGTCATCCGCGAAGGTGGCAAGAACTTCATGAATAAAGAGGGAGTAAAGGAGAGGCCCTAGGATACAGCCCTGAGGTACACCAGCTCTAAGAGCGCAGATGGATGAAAATGAGGTACTGTTGTACTAGTATTTAAGTCTCTTTGGGACAGCACCCCCCAAGTGGATATTGCGTTAAAAACTGGCAATCAGAAGTATTTCTAGAAGTGTGGCCAGCGAATCACTGCGGGTCTTGCAGAATTGTCTCCTGGCAAGGCGCTTAACATTGAAGGTCTTGATAAAACTGGACTCAGCCTTCATTCAGGTGTAGAGGGGGTGGCGGCGACGGTGTTCGGCTGACTACCAGTTACATTCACCTTTCTAGGTTTGGGGGACGTTATGCGATCTTCGCCTTTTCTTTCATAGTTTGATTAATCAAATTGTTTACCTCTGGAAGGGTGTGTTTCGACACTCCGCCCGAACAGTTTCTCCGTCTTATTAACATACGTATATAGACTATAACTACATATGTACATATAACTGCATAAAAATAAAATACTACACTTCTGATTTAAAAAACGATAAGAAAAGATAATAATTAAAATTGACAACACAACAATAATTGAGCGGTTTCGGGTGTTTTAATGCAGCCTTAATCAGATATACTACAAGCAATGTAACAGACTTAAACTTAACGTATAATATGAGGTAAAATTACATTGTAAAACAACAATAAAAAAAATAAAAATAAAAACTGAAAATATGAAATGCAAAATACCTGATAGTTACTGAATGACTTGGGAAGTTCAAGAGAATGCCTTATACTAGCTGATAGTAGTCAGTCGACAGTAAGGAGTATCATAATGCTTACTTCTTTCTCTTCTCGTCAAATTACATTTTATTAATTTGACTTGAAAATTCGTATTTTTTATCTTCGTGTTTCAAGTACATATTATGATTAAGATATTATATAGATGTTCTTCTAACTTTATTTAATAAAATGTTGGGCATTTGACTTATAAGTCGATACTCGTATATATGTTGATAACGGATGGTTTATGCATCTGTATTTAGCCTTTACGTCCCTTTGTTCTCGGATTGGGTTGCCAATATGTCCAATGATAAAAAATAATCTTTTTTTCTAAGTAAAGTCACTCTTGGTACAATCTCTTGATTGTTCTTGAATGAAGATTTATATTATTACTTTTTTACTATATGTACCCTGTACCAATTAAGGAAATTTTCTCAAACCATACACGAGGAAACTATAAATATTTTTGACTTAAACATAAAAGTATTCTAAATTTCATTTTCGAATATAAATCGAATTTCATCCCCCCTCCCCATTTTTTTAAGTAAAATTTATCCGATTCTAATAAGTGAGATCGTTTTAAAGGTCTCGTTGTAAACGTTGAGTAGGATTTGCATTATTTTGACAAAAATGATATTATAGCTATGATATAGAAAAGCTTAAACTTTCTTAGCCCCCCCCCCCCCTCCAATCAATTAATAATGATGAAGAAATGAGTATTAGTATATTTAATTTGAATTATTATTTAAATGAATAATCGACCTTTTCATAGATATTTGTCTTTTTAAGAGTATTTTTATTTTTAAGTTTATCGGGGGAGGGTAGGTTTAAGATTCCACCCTAATATTATAGTTTCCATATTGTTTTTGACAAACAATTCTTCGTCTATCACAATTAGACATATTTTATTCTAACTGCTTACTGAAATGATTCCAAGTCGTGAAATAAACAATTCTATAATAACAAAATTAAAATCAATTCGATTACTGTCGGAAAAAACAACATAATATGTTTTCCTATCTGCAAGTCAAAAATCTGAAGAGCATAATATTTAGTATAGCCACAGATAAAAATTCATGTATATCATTATCAAATATTTGCAAATATCAAAACATAACAGTTACATTACCAGATGGAATTGTTAATTTAATGAACATCGATGAAAATTTTAATTCTATTTTTAGAAATCATTATTTAGAAGAATTATCTGGGATAACGTGATCCTCAAATAATGATAGATCAAAAACAACCGAAAATTAAGTAGAGTTAGTAAAAATAATTGAGAAACTGATTGCAACGTTTCATACTAAAGAGAATAAACAAATTAAGCAATACCAAGACTTTTAATTCTCTCAATGAGACCTTTAAGTCGACCCCCTTCATTTATTGGACAAATTTCATCTATATATATAAAAGTCAACGTATGTGTGTGTGTGTGTGTGTGTGTGTTTGTGTGTTTGTTCTTTATACAAATCTACAGTTTTAGTCCGATCTCGACGAAAATTTGCACACTTGACCTTCAAAGCAAGGAAACAATCAAGGTCTACATGAATTTTCGAAATTTTAATTTTGGTACACAGGGGTACGGGGTACAAGTAATGAATACGGGATCAAAATAATGAATACCCTTCGTGATGCATATCGTTGAAAAGCTCTTTAAGGGTACAGTAATTGTTGTTATGTATAGTTTTGTCATATTTTCATTTAGGAGGGGGGTAAAATGGAAAATATAACTATATCTATATATAGAAAGAAGAGTATCTATATAAGAGAATGTCTTTTATACAAATCTACAGTTTTATCCCAATTTGATAAATATTTACACTCTTTTTCTTCCAAACAAGGTGAAGGTCACTGCCTACATCATTTTCCGAAATTAAAATTTTGGTACACAGAGGTACGGGGTACAAATGTCAAAGTAATGGATACCCTTCATGATGCATATCGTTGAAAAGCTCTTTAAGAGTATACATTAATTGTTGTTAAGTACGTTTTTGTCATATTTTCATTTAGGAGGGGGTAAAATGGAAATGTATATCTCTATCTATAAAAGTCAACGTATGTGTGAGTGTGTTTATGTTCTTTATACAAATCAACAGTTTTAATTCGATCTCGATGAAAATTTGCTCACTTGACCTTCAAAGCAAGGGGAAGATCTCTACCTACATAAATGTTCGAAATTTAAGTTTTGGTACACAGGGGTACGGGGTACAAATGTCAAAGTTGAAATCCCTTCATGATGCATACTGTTGAAAAGCTCTTTAAGAGTACAGTAATTGTTTTTACGTGCATTTAGGGGGGTAAATGGAAAAATATATATGTGTGTATGTTCTTTATACAAATCCATAGTTTTAGTCCGATCTCGATCAAAAAATGCACACATGACCTTCAAAGGAAGAAAAAATCAGTGTCTACATGAATTTTTGAAATTTAATTTTTGGTAAACAGGGAACAGGGTACAATAATGAATACGAGGTCAAACGACTGAATACCCATTATGATGCATATCGTTGAAAAGCTCTTTAAGATTACATTAATTGTTATTATGTACAGTTTTGTCATATGTATTTTCATTTAGGAGGGGGTAAAATGGAAAAATATAGCTATATCTTATAAAGAAAGAAGAGTGTCTGTATGAGGGTATGTCTTTTATACAAATCTACAGTTTTATCCCAATTTGATGAATATTTACTTACTTTCCCTTCAAAGCAAGGGGGAGGTCACTGTCTACATGAATTTTCAAAATTTAAATTTTGGTACAAAGGGGTACGGTGTAAAAATGTCAAAGTAATGGATTTCCTTCATATGATGCATATCGTTGAAAAGCACTTTAAGAGAAAAGTAATTGTTGTTATGTACAATTTTATTTAGGAGGGGGTAAAATGGAAATTTATAGCTATATATATATATAAAAATCGACATATGTGTGTGTATGTTCTTTATACAAATCTACAGTTTTAGTTCGATGTCGATAAAAATTTGCCCTCTTGAACTTCAAAGCAAGGGGAAAATAACAGCCTACATGAATTTTGGAAATTTCAATTTGGTACACAGGGGTATGGTACAAGTAATGAATACGGGGTCAATGTAATGAATACCATTGATGATGCGCAAAAGCCCTTTAAGAGTAGAGTAATAGTGTTTATGTATTGTTTTGTCATATTTTACTTTAAGGGGGGGGGGTAATTTTGGATATTTTAAAATTAGCTTATCAAAGAGGAGGGGGTATAGAAATAGGTGGGAGAGATATAATCTAGATATTCTTGCATAGTAAAATAATTTATATGTTTCATTATGGTATTTTATAAACTTATCTAATTATAATAACACTCCGTAGCGAAGCACGGGTACCCAGCTAGTCTATATATATAAAAGTCAACGTATGTGTGTGTGTGTTTGTTCTTAATACAAATCTACAGTTTTAGCCCGATTTTGATGAAAATTTGCACACTTGATCTTCAAAGCAAGGAAAAAATCAAGGTCTACATGAATTTTCGAAATTTAAATTTTGGTACACAGGGGTACGGGGTACAAGTAATGAATACGGGGTCAAAGTAATGAATACCCTTCGTGATGCATATCGTTGAAAAGCTCTTAAAGAGTGCAGTAATTGTTGTTATGTGTAGTTTTGTCATATTTTCATTTAGGAGGGGGGTAAAATGGAAAATATAACTATATCTATATGTATATATAAAAAGAAGAGTATCTATATGAGAGAATGTCTTTTACACAAATCTACAGTTTTATCCCAATTTGATGCATTTTTACAATCTTTTTCTTCCAAACAAGGTGAAGGTCACTGCCTACATGATTTTCCGAAATTAAAATTTTAGTACGGGGTACAAATGTCAAAGTAATGGATACCCTTCATGGTGCATATCGTTGGAAAGCTCTTTAAGAGTACATTAATTGTTGTTAAGTACGTTTTTGTCATATTTTCATTTAGGAGGGGGGTAAAATGGAAATCTATATCTATATCTATAAAAGTCAACGTATGTGTGAATGTGTTTATGTTCTTTATACAATTCAACAGTTTTAATTCGATCTCGATGAAAATTTGCTCACTTGACCTTCAAAGCAAGGGGAAGATCTCTGTCTACATGAATGTTCGAAATTAAATTTTTGGTACACAGGGGTACGGGGTACAAATGTCAAAGTTAAAACCCTCCATGATGCATACTGTTGAAAAGCTCTTTAAGAGTACAGTAAATGTTTTTACGTACATTTAGGGGGGTAAATGGAAAAATATATTTAAAAGTCAACGTATGTGTGTATTTTCTTTATACAAATCCATAGTTTTAGTCCGATCTCGATAAAAAAATACACACTTGACCTTCAAAGGAAGAAAAAATTAGTGTCCACATGAATTTTCGAAATTTAAATTTTGGTACACAGGGAACAGGGTACAATAATGAATACGGGGTCAAAGGACTGAATACCCTTTATGATGCATATCGTTGAAAAGCTCTTTAAGATTACATTAATTGTTGTTATGAACAGTTTTGTCATATGTATTTTCATTTAGGAGGGGGTAAAATGGAAAAATATAGCTGTATCTTATAAAAAAAAGAAGAGTGTCAGTATGAGGGTATGTCTTTTATACAAATCTACAGTTTTATCCCAATTTGATGAACATTTACTCACTTTCCCTTCAAAGCAATGGGGAGGTCACTGTCTACGTGAATTTTCTATATTTAAATTTTGGTACAAAGGGGTACGGTGTAAAAATGTCAAAGTAATGGCTTCCCTTCATATCATACATATCGTTGAAAAGCACTTTAAGAGAAAAGTAATTGTTTTTATGTACAATTTTATTTAGGAGGGGGTAAAATGGAAATTTATAGCTATATATATAAAAATCAACGTATGTGGGTGTATGTTCTTTATACAAATCTACAGTTTTAGTTCGATATCGATAAAAATTTGCCCACTTGAACTTGACAGCCACATATATTTTTTATGTATTGTTTTGTCATATTTTACTATAGGGGGGGGGGGGATTTAGGATATTTTAAAAGTAGCTTATCAAAGAGGAGGGGGTATAGAAGTAAGTGGGAGAGATAGAATCTAGATATTCTTGCAGAGTAAAATAATTTATATGTTTCATTATGGTTGTTTATAAACTTATCTAATTATAATAACACTCCGTAGCGAAGCACGGGTACCCAGCTAGTTTGTTATAAATGGTGGGAGTCATTTTTGAAATTTTTATGGGAAAAAGAAATTTCGAGTAGTATCTACAAGAAATGATATGAATAACCTTTTTATTAAATAGTCGGAATTCGGTCCGGATTCCTCTTGTACGATTTTAGGAAATTGTACTTTTTGGGTACAGGGTACATTTTGAACGAAGGATAATGCTATAAAACTTCATTTAGGAACAATCGGGAAATTTTACGAAGAATGACGTTTCTTAGATTTTTTTAAAAAAATTTACACGTATACGCGATTCCATCCGTGGACATAATGTATATATATATATAAAATTAAAGTTTTGTCTGTACATTGGTCAGAATTGAAATTTTTTTGGATACTTTTTCATTATATACATTCCAAAAACCGAATCCGGCCTTAACTTTTTTCGCGTATGTATGTGGGTATGTATGTGTGTCTGTCGCCTCAGTCAGACTTTATAGGAGCAAAACTGGCTACATGAAATCGATTAATTTTTTTTCAGGGGTGTGCGCAAACATGTTGCGCAATTTGTAGGCTTGGTTTCATCTAAAAATATTGAGTAGAAGCAAAGTTATTAACAATTTTATAAAAACAAAAATTATATAAAACATAACCTAAAAAAAATAGGTTGACCCGCCGCCGTAAACAAACCCCACAGACTCGCTAATCAAAATGTTTGGGTACTTCTAGACCACCTAGAGACTCGCGGTTTTTTGCGTTTGGTCGGAAATTGGCCCAAACTGACTGGAAAAATCCGAAAAGTAAAAAAAAAATATTTTTACCCCCCCCCCCCCCCCCCCCCCCTTAAAAAATTAAAGATGGCGGACGCTCTTTAACATTTTTTGGAGGCTTATTCTGGCTAAACGGTAAGTCGTATCGACAAGCTGATTGCGCCATCGGTAACTGATTTTAAAAGATCTACAACTTTGTTCTTATGACTTTTTGTCGTAATTCCATCAGTTCTACCGTAAATAGAGCTGAATTTTATTTTTTAAAAAAGAAATTTCACTTTGAGGGCTTATGGCGTCCGCAATTGTTGGCTGATTTAATTTCTGATGTGCTTAAACTTAACACTAATGCTCTTTAAATCGAGTATTTAATATTTGACTAATTTTTCCTAGAATTTGAGTTATTAAATATTTACACAATTTGTGTGTTACCTTATTGCAGTGTGCAAAAACACGGTATTACATTGCTGATTTATTAAATATTTACTGGTGCAACTGCCGTATTGAGAGAAGAGGCTGGTAATTAAATTAATGCACCGTCATGGTTGATGATTGTTCAATGACTTTACAGTCTAATTGGTTTGGTTTACTTGATTTTCTTATTTATCATACCTTTTTCAGAATTGTTAGTTTACTATATTAATTAGTTTCTATTGGCTATTTTTTAAATACTGATTTGGAGAGTATTATATTCTTAGTAGTGGAATTAATGATGTGTAATATACATAGTCCTGATTTTATTCCTAGAAGGCTTTGGAAACAGAACTATTTAGGAATGTAATTTAATTGCTAGGCCTACATGATTATAGGAAACATAGCCACTAATACCAAGCATGAGCCCCGGGGTGAAAGCTAGTGTATATATACATATATATATATATATATATATATATATATATATATATATATATATATATATATATATATATATATATATATATATATATATATATATTATATATTTCCGATTTTATTTTCTGACAAATTAATTCGTTTGTGACTTGTGGTTATTTGACTGAAACCGTACCCCGGAACCGGGAGAGTAAAAAAAAATTTTTTTTTTTGGTCTTTCGATGTCTTTTTTCTGACTACTTGCCCATAATTTAATTGTCCGAAAGGTTCTTTTAGTTGGAAAGGGGGCAAGAGGGGATAAAAACGAGAAGCAATTCTTTCCTCATTCCCCGGCAAACTTCTTTTCTCCTCTTACTTCGTTCCGTTTGGCATTAAATATTCTTTTAACTCGAGCCTTCCTTTTTATAAGGAGCGAAGGGAGCAGTGAAAGAATCATTGCTTTCTAGACTTTAAGGGCAAGGCAAAAGAGGGCTTCTAGGTCACGTACAAAGACCACTGACAAACTTTGACGAGAAAAGGAAAAGATAAACTTGGGAAAAAATAAAATTTCAACAAAAAAAAAAAGTTATTATAAAACGAATAATTAAACATTAAAACGGTTAGTTAAAAGAAAACATTTTTTATTCATTTGTTTAAAAAGAGCTTGTTAATTTGTAATGAAAAGGTGTCATAACAATCTGATATTATTAATAATACGCAACGTGATTTGAAAATTAAAATTATATTCTTGTCTTTTATGCTTTCTAACTAATAATATACCTATTTGGACTGTCAGGTTATGAAGAATAATAAGAAAATAGTGTGTTTGTTTACCACTTACTGATGTCTCGAAAATATTGGAACAAACTGTATATTTACTGTAACATAACATGGTATCCCTCTTCCAAGTTCCATAACAATTATTTGTGCCGTATGTATTACGGGTAGGTATTTCACAAATGCCCCGGACATTTTATATAATATCCACGGTTCGTTAGGCAGTCAATTCAATCCATAGTTCTCTCATTATTATTAGAGGGAAATGTTGTTCGTGGGTCCCCCCAACAACATCCTTGCAGTGGTAAATTGTGTTGATGATGACCGCAAGGTACTCTGAACGCGGCCAATTCAAGCACAAATCACGTACAGAAATAGACCCGTGCAAAGGAAGATTATATAGACAAGCTAAGGCGGATGGCAAACAGATTTCCTTATGATTAACTATGAGTATAATGAGTATAATGTTCATTTTGACTAAAGGGGTTTATTGTCTCTATAAAAAAATCATTTTATCTACCCACGGCAGCAAAATTAAGCATTGTTGTACTCTTTTCAATCTGCAAAATGTCATTTTTCTTGATTCTTTTGAAACATGTCAAAAAAACACGCAGGAAAATAATAAAGTGTCAGCAAAATAACAAACAGGCTGTAACATTTTAAGAAAATGTTACTACAAAAAGGTTACTACATCGCAAGTTATAAAAACTCTCACATTGTTCATTTTTATATATTTAAGCGTAATATTCTGCTTAATATTTATATCTTTCTTGAAAATAACTTAAATAATTGTAGTAATAAAACAAATTTAATTATTCTACAGTGATTATTTTAAAAAAATGCAAAAAAATTGAGATAAAAAACCGCTGTTAATAAAAAAAAAGTGGCAACACTGAATTCGTTTTGTTTTTTTGATTACTCAAACTTTCAACTTTTTTTGCAACTTTAATTTCTTTAAATCTTTTATATATTAAAATGGGAATATAATAATAGAGTAACTAGTGAAAATGTGTTGGGAAAGTTACTCACTCCCAAAACATTAAAGCGAAAACCACTCAATTATGTATCATATTACATTGATAAGGCCTGAAGATGCCCAGGTATGGGCAAAAGCTAGCCACTATTAAAAAGTGCTTCGGTTACACCTTAGCAGGTAATTAACATTTTCCTGCCTCGCCTTCGCCTCGTCAGTCAACATGTAATTTTCCTAGTATAGTACATTTCCTGCCTCGGCTTCGCCTCTGTAGTAAATTTGTTTAGCCTACCCTCGCCTTCGGCTCGGAACTAAAACTTCAAATCTTGTCAGAAAAATTCCATTTTGCTGCCTAGTTACATAAATAACTATTTTTCTTAATTTCCTTGTCAGAGCAATTCAATACAATCCACCAACTTTTCGGTATTCTGCATACTGACGACAACGTTTTATTGATTGACTGAAACTGGTTAATGGTGTTTTGTACAATCTCATTTCGAGCGGGAATTCTAATACGCCCTCTTTAAACCCATTGACCGTAAGAAATTATTATTATTATTATATATATATATATATATATATATATATATATATATATATATATATATATATATATATATATATATATATATATATATATATATATATATGTATATATGTATATATATATGCCAACAACGTAATATTTTGGCGAAACCTTACTTCAAATCAGCGTCAATTAGCAAAACAAATTACCTTTTTATATTTTTGTTAATATTAGTATATAAATTATTATACTTTGAGTCTTAAATAAATAAATTTGTTTTAATAGCTTTTGATAAACAAGCACAATGCACCGACCCATTCGAGGGATGTTTTTACTAGAACAAGGCTAGTTGGTTGATGCTAAATGGAATATAGGTGTTAAAACTTTATTCCTATAGTAGAGGGCTTGAGTTGATGTGGGTTGTTGGGGGTATGGGTGGCAATTTTAGATAGGCCATTATACGTTTTGGCACAAGGCCCTTAGATATCTAGAGTGGCCTTGCTTTGCCTTCCACACATAATACTAAGACATTTAAACAAGATGCCTTTTTTTCTTGACAGCTCTTAGATTAACAACACTTGGACTAAACTTTTACGCATTTACTTGATTATCCATTACAAGAGCTTTTGAAATTATACTGATAAACATCAGATAACTCTTAAGAGTCAATTCATAAAAAAAAAAATCATATTAGATTCTGAATTAAGATTCATTATACACATAATATATAATATGCTCCCTGTGAATAATTAGTTTAAATGTTTATTTCCGGAGAAGAACTTATTACACCCGAATAAACAATTTTGCCACATTCATAACTACACACATAACTACTAAAAGATATGTAGTAATTTCCTGGCTTCAAAAGTTCAGGTAACCGAATCAGGTGAGCACAGAAAACCATGTTAAGGGATGGCTGTTGGTTATTTTCACTCAGAAATATGTATATATGATTTTGTTTGTGTATTGTATAAAAAAATGAAAAGGAGTATTTTTACTTACTCATATAAACAGAAAGTATTGTGCGAAAATTCGATTTTGAGATTTTTATGGATTTATACGTTTTGAGGTCCCCAGAGACCAAAAAAGTGCTTGTTTTTTTAAAGTCTGTCTTTCGTCTGTATGTCTGTGCAGACGCCTAGAGCCTAAAAACTACTGGGACGATTTTGACGAAATTTGGCATACATGTTCAGAACAATCATACCCCGAAGAGAAATTAATTATACCTCCAAATTTGAGGGCGCTACCCTCCATAAACTCTGAAAAAACGTGAAACAAAATTTCAATTTCATTGAAACAATTTCGCCTAGAGCCTAAAAACTACTGGGACGATTTTGACGAAATTTGGCATACATGTTCAGAACAATCATACCCCGAAAAGAAATTAATTATACCTCCAAATTTGAGGGCGCTACCCTCCATAAACTCTGAAAAAACGTGAAACAAAATTATTTCTTGAAAAGTCGACGATTTTGATTAATAAATTCTAAAATGTAGTCCATTTAAATACAAATCTAACGATAAAAGCCGTTTTCCTGGGAAAAATCTAGTTCCTGATAAGAGAAGCTTAAACGCGGAGGGAGAGAGGCCGAATTCGATTCCCCGCCGAGAAGAAGTTATTTTAATGATATATTTTGATAAAACTTTCAGTTTTAATTAAATGTACCAACGAAAACTAATAAATGGAAAACACTGGGCCAATTAATTGGGCCAGTAATTATAAACTTGTATATGAGAAAGTTTGTCTGAGTTGTCTCTGACCGATTTTTGTACTTTAGCTAACACACCACTCATTGATGTTTCTTAATAAGTTTTCCTCATTATTCATTTATTTATTTTTTACTTTCTCGTATAAAGAGAAAGTATTGTGATGGCGCAAAAATTCGATTTTGAGATTTTGATGGATTTACACGATTTGAGGTCCCCTGTCCAAAAAAGTGGTTTTTAAGAAAATGTCTGTCTGTCATCTGTGCAGACGCGTGGAGCCTCAACTTCTGGGCCGATTTTGAGTCACAGCTAGCAGATCGACAAGTGTTTCCGTCTGTACAGATAACAATATATTCACGTTTTCTGGGATCTGGGACCGATATTATATAAGAAAGTTATTCTGAGTTGTCTCGGACCGATATTTTAATTAAAAAACAACATATAAATTTAATAAAATTATAAATTTAATTACATAAATTCCTTAATAATATATTCAAAATAATATGAATATTAAAATAATTGTTGCTGTACTCCTCTAAAATGTTGCCCAAGCATAGAAGAGGAGTCTAATCTTATGCTGGTAGATTCAAATTATAGTAAGAGTAACCAACATATAAGAACTAACAATATTATATTTAGTGTTATTTAATATTGTCTCATTTTTATTATTATAATTACATTCCCTCCATTTTCTTATTCTTCCCTTATATTCAAGGGGGAAAGAGGAGAGTGTAGAAGAAGGGAGAACTTTTTTTTTTCTTCCATTCATTTTGAAGGCCGAGTTAAAAATTATAAAGAAACACATTAAAAGACCAATTTTTGTTTTCTTCTTAGAGGGAAGCAACTTTTTAGATAAGTGAGAAAATAGAGTAAACTATTTATTTTGATAGCTAGGAAAAATCTATTCATTCAAAGGTCTATTTTTTTACTGAAAGGGAAAATTTAGAGATAAGGGGGAAAATAGAGTAAATCCATAGGGTCGCAAAGGGAAAAAGTATTCAAGGTCCATTGAAGGCTTCTCTCCTCCTATCCAAGTTTTTTTATCCAACGCTTTTTAACTGGAAGAAGGGGGGGGGGGGGATTAACTTACTTAAAGAATAATTAATATGCTTAGATAAGCCGTAACAGTCTCTTATTTTCATGGGGCTCTTATTCGGACCCCTTGCCTTCTCTTGAAATTCCTGGGAAATGTTCTTTTTTTTGCCCCTTGCTCCTCTCATTGCAGCCAAGTTTCAAATTATTCAGTTTAATTGTTGTGATGAAACCTCCCTAAAGAAAGATGAAGAAGAGTTAAAGAATATATATATATATATATATATATATATATATATATATATATATATATATATATATATATATATATATATATATATTATATGTATATGTATATATATGTTATTATCACCTCGTTTTCATTCCTTCAAAGTAAGTGCCACCTTTTTATTATCTATTTTCTTCTTTATTTAAATTAGTTGCCATCTTTCTATTATCTTGAGTTTATTTTAATATAATTAGGTTTCTTCTTTTATTCTTGTTTTTTATAAATTGAATGATATAAAATAGAAACAATTCTTTATAATTGAGGAATGAATACAGATATTACAATGGTTTTAAAATGGTGTGACCCTAACAGCACATTAAAATTAATTAATTTTTTTTTACTTTTCATTCTTAGTTGTAAGTTATTGTAGATAGTCCAATAACATCGCAAGTTACACAATAATCCTGCTTATTTTATCCGTCGGACCTTCGATGTATGAGAAATAAGGCCTCCGCTGGTCTTCCGTCCTTTCTACTTGGGTGTCAGTGGTCTCTTCACGACGGTGGACTCTTCGATAAATGGGTCATTTAAAAATTTCGGTACAATTCGTGTCACAGAGTCATAAAAAGAAAAGTGTTTATCATAAAGTTTTTTTTTTAAATATTATCTAAGAACATAAGGGAACACATCCACTAAATGTTTGACAGGCTGGGGTCCACTACTAGGGAATTAAAAATATACATATATGTCATTTTCTCACTCCCTAGCCTGTCACAAGCATGGGGTGGCCAAGTTCACGTAATTTTTTTTGCAAATCTAGGAACCAAAATTTAATTAAACAATACGGGAGGTTGTAAGAGTTCTCCTGTATTTTCCATAAAGTGATCCAAAATGGTTAATATCTGCTTATTAGCTTACTAAAAAAGCACATTTTGTATGTGTCACAAGGTTTCTACCTCACTCCCTAGAACTTTTTAAAAATGACCGCCAAACTTGTAGAGAAAGAATATTTTTTGCTCTAGCTTCATAAATAGGCAATACTAATTCAACATGCTGGATAGAAGTTGGTTTTATCAGGTTACAATGCAGGACTTCTTATCTTTTATGGTGGTTTAGTACTGAAAGTTAACGAGTATTTTTATTCAACCTCACTCCCTAGACCATTATAATTAAATGAAGGAAAGTGATTTTTTTAGTATTGCTTTTAATTTATAGTTCAGTTTTTAGAATACAGTCTTGGACATAAGCTGGATCAACCTGGAGTCATCCCTGTTCACATAATATCTCATTTGGCACTAAAACCTCACTCTCTAGTCTAATAGACAAATTCCATTCACCTAGGGAGTGAGAATCTTGATGAAACAGTCATATTTTACATTTTATTTATGCTATTTTTGCCTTTTTAAGTTGATTTACTTCAAGCTGTGACCACTCTTTATCACATTCCTCTAAATTTTGACTTGTAATGTACTTATAATAATTATTTTTTTGAGCAAGATTTTTAATTTTTTAAACGGACCAAATGTGATTTTGCTTCATAAGAGCTCAATTAAATCAGTTTTTAAACAAATATTTTATTAAGCTATAATATTATTAATAATATTTTATTAATTAATTTATTAAGCTTCTCATTAACAAGACTTGAATCTGACTCCCTAGATTCAAGCGATTTTTTAAAAATCAATATTATTGGAAATGTTGGTGATTATGCGTGTATACAAAGGGAAGTTACTAGGGAGGCCATAAAGACATGGTAGCAGTGAAAAAAACTACAATTATTTAAAAAAAAAAAAAATTGAAAATTTACCAAGGTTGAAATGCACCGAAATTTTGAAATGACCCAAATAGAAAGTATGTTGATTTGAGACAATATTATATAAGCTATGCTTTGACTTCACATACTTTTCTTCTTACAAGGGCGATGGTGTCGTCTATCGGCAGGTTGGTGAACAGGGACACCATGTCGAAGCTAACCAGTAGATTTCCCTTTTCGACATGAAGGGACGTCAGACTCTCCACGAAGTGAATTGAGTTTATTTGTTGTAAAATCTTAAAACATGAAATTTGGCATAATTTCAGAGCTCAGTGAAGCCAGCTTATTTACCCTTAGTTTCTCTGCCAACTCTTTCGAATTATGAAACATTTATTATAGCGCCTAGACCATTGGAATCATCATGATAAATGATGGTTCCCGGTGAAACCCAGTTGTTGGAGGAATTTAAGTGTGATGTTACCACTAGTGGAAGCATTTTCAGGGCTGTTAAACTGTGGAATCAACTCCAAATTAAGTTGATTAGGGATGAAAGAAGCATATTTTCATCCCTCTTCTTGCTCTAAGCTTATATTGGGTGAGATCGCTTTATTTGGTGTGAAGGCTGATTCGTCGGTTCCTGTGTCGACAGAGTTTATTTGTCTATCGTGCTATTAAATATGTAACTAAAGGAAAGGGCACTTTTTGATCTAAGTAAACGTGTACTAAAAACTTAAGGTAGCACCTAGACCGGAACTTCTTGACATTTTTCTTAGCCGGACATGCTTTAAGTAATAATCTGCTGCGACACTGTAAACATGTTTTAATAAAAGACAGCTTGTGCTTGTTTATAATTTGGTGTCTTTCGCCCTAAGAATAGTTTTAAACGCAGCAATAAAATAAATTGAATAGTAAGTTGCAAATTACATTAATTCATAGGAATATACTGTTAGACTTACTCAGTTAAGTGAAATGGTTATGTTTCTCCTGTGTTGTACTGCAAGGTAATTTAATTAATTTATTTTGTATTTGAGCTATCGTTCCGTAGGGAAGTGTTATGGAGGAAGTTTGTAGCGGTAGAACCAACTATTTAACCATGTTAGATCTGAGTGGTTCGTGAGTCCAGTCGGTCGGGTAGCCGGTAGTTTCCGTGTGGCCCACCTCGGAGGCCACCTAATTGCCGCCTCCCTGCAAATCCTAATTGGGCCGCCGGCTGCGGTACAAACGAAATATATCAATCTGATAAGACTGGGCTGGTTCCTCGACCGGCAGTTACACTATGTTCTAATTAATGCTTTGACCCTCTTGCGCTTCTTGCAGCGCTATCTTAAACATCTAGACAAGCGGTTAAGTCAAGATTTACGCTTTGCTTCCCCGAGTTTACCATCCCTTCTCTCTACCATTACTGTTATTAAATTGTCAAACAAATACCGATTAGTTGCAGATTGTCCAGTAAAGAAGTGTCAACGACCTAAGCAAGCCCACTGTAGTTATTTTCACTAAGTTTATAAGCAACTTAATCTTCAAATTGAGCATTATCGAAAACTTGATACATCACAAATCCTTCTTTTTATTATTTCAGGAGAATCCTGTCAAATTTCTTGCTCGACTCTCTGTCTTAATTTATTGAATTGGCATCACGTGAGAAGAAATACCTAGCTTTTCATTTTATCATGTTTTTGGCTATGTTCCTTAATAAAATAAAATCGTCTGTTAAAAAATATCATAATTGTCTAGACACGCAAGAGTTTTTGCGTGTTTTATGTATAAACGCAAAGCAATATTATTAAGATGTAAAAAATGAAGCAACTTTTATTGATTGTTACTACTGCACGCTATATGTATATGTGTGTTAGTGAATACATATATATGTATATAATTTGGTTTTCCCATTATTATAGAATAATTAAATAGTTCCATGCACTAAATAGTTAAGAATGTGTCTGTAAATCGATACTATTTCGTTATTAGGTAAGAAAATATGGCATTATATATGTAACAATATAAATATAATTATATAAGTGAATTTTAGGGGGAACTTTGAACTTGGTATAGTTTGAATGATCCCTCCTAAGGACGCTGTCTATCACGGCCCCTAAGTTACCTATAATTGCAGTTCAGGCTGTGATTGGAGAATAGACGCATATATTTTTTATTCCCGCAACCACCGAATTTTACGTCTGTACATCGCTATTTCCTCCATCCGCTCATGCTGGTCCCTGCTATCGCAATTTACACGTATCTTCTATTCTTTCATTATCCCTTCCAATTAATAATATTCTGCCAATTTATTCCTTTGCCAAATTTATAGTTCACTATGTACCCGCTTTTTTATTCGTCTCCAGCACCGCAACTAGTTAACATAATATTGTAACAGATTAAATACTGAAAGGTATGGAATAAATAATAAGCACAACATGTCGTTATTATAATATGTATGTTTACATGGATATTATGATCAATGAACAATGTACGTGCTGAGGCAAATGGAGGAAAAGTCAGTTTGGGCCTCTGCTATTGGTTGCAGGGCTCCCTTTATCCTCCTCTAATACATAAACATTGCTTGTTCTATATTTCTACTCGGAAAATTTCTATCCCCGCATCACCAAGGTGAACTTATCATACAACTACTGCAAACTGGAAGACATCATCTCAGGACCTGCGTCACGACAGTCGCCGGTCACCGAATTTCATCACTTCCAGGCTTTAATTATTATTAGAGGTACGGAATTTTCGTTTTTACAAAATAGACGCGAATTTATGCGAAAATTGTTTATATTTGCGAATAGATGCGAAATGTACATATTAAAATATTCATAATTTTTATTAATTACGTAACATACATATTTTACAAACAATAGTTTTCAATTCAGCCGCAGTTAGATATCTTCTCTAAGAACCATTTTGTCAATTAATATAATAATATATTATATATTTAACAAAAAACATTGGGAACGATAAAGAAAAATATATAAAATAAACAACTTATAAATTATTTATATTCATTTATACCTTAAATTTATTTTAAATATTTCTCTGAAAATTATGTTAAACTAAGTTCAATCTAATAGATTATTATATTTTCTTTCAAATACCTTAAAGCCCTATCATTACAATTAATATATATATATATATATATATATATATATATATATATATATATATATATATATATATATATATATATATATATATATATATATATAATCAAAATAATATAAGTATAAGTATGCTGTTGTTATGGCTACATATTTAGGATTTTTTGAACAACCTTCAAATATGTTGTGGCTACCCATCCACAAAACTTTATTGAGATATTAGGGGTTTATATGTGGTGGACGGACTCTTGCAGATGAGAGGGGCACTCTCTTTTCCCTCTTTATCAAATAACCTTTAGAGCTCAAAAAAGGGCTTTTATGGTTCCCTCTTAATGCCATCAAAACTTAATTCTATTACTTACCCACTACTCTTTCTCTTGTTGCTTTTTAATCACTTGGTCCTGGTTTTATATCGATGCCCACTTATGCATTTAACAGCGCTTCTAGTTATTAGTTATTGATGATTTTTTTTAAAAAAATTACTAATTTATTTTTTGGCCATATTTTTAATTGAACTTAATTTGTTTTAAATTTATTGTTGTTCATCTTGATGCACTGCAGCGAGTTGTATTTAAAAATATTGACGACAGTTATGATTCTAAAGTTCTCAAAAGGAGATTTACAGTGATTCCAGTTATACTCCTTGTAATTTTCTTTTGCTAAATAAGTAGTGGCTCAAGATTAGCATCTCCCCACATGAATACGGCATAATTCAGTCTTTTTTTGACTAGTGACTTGTAGATAAGCACGAAAGTTTCTTCAGGTAATGAGTGCCTTATTTTTTTAGACACAAACTGCTTTTAGTTACGGATACAATCTGATCTTTCCAACTTAGTTTACCATCTACTGTGAATCCTAGAAATATCACTAGTGCTTGCTTCTTATTTACTTTGAGTCTTATAAGTTGAGTTTTATCCTTATTTAATATGAATCCAACCATTCTTCCATTTCTTCTAATCTTTCCTGTCCGGTTTGGCGGAGTAGACACTTATTTACATGGTGATGAGTTAAAATGGAATCATCGGCAAAATTCAGCAGATCTTTTATTATATTATCTGACTTGGTGAATTTCATGAAGATTGCCATGTCATTTGGTATAGATGAGGTAAAGTATTGGAGCTAAAATGGACCCTCGTGGCACTCCTCTATTTACCAGTTCACTTTCTGAAGATTTATTTGCACTCTACATATTATAATCTTTCAGTTAATTCTCAGTTAGTTTCTCATATTTCCAGTAAGTTACAGGAAGCTTACTTTTAAAAGGTTTGATATATTTTCTTCAGTGGCCTTTACTGTTTGCCCGATGTACAACAGTTTTCTCAGTTTGATTTTCACTATAAATAACAGACCATTTTTGCCCAGAATCACGTTTCTTGTTTTTTTTTTTTTTTTCAAAATGCCAGATTACTTACGATCTTTATTACTATTTTCTGTACTTGTTTTGCCGTCTTTATTTACTTCATTTTTGTCAACAGGCTTAGGTTTAGGTACTTTTTTTTTTCTCGAAGACATTTTTGTTTTTATTTCGAACATATGTATGAATCAGAATAGACTCCATGCAAACGATTTCCAGCCCTGCGTACGTGGAGCATTTATGTACCAGCACATACATGCACCTTAAACTTAATTCAAGTAATCTCCATATATCAACATACTCCAATAGAGTTAGTCTTAGGGCCTTCAGCTAATATTTAATTTAATTAATCTTTAATGCACACCAAGTGCGGATGGAAGACGTAAGGAAGCTACGCATCTATGTAGTGGTATGCAGCCATAATTATGCTTATTTATGAATTTTTCAATTTAAATTCAGTGTGAATGTGTAAGTGAATGATATTGTTTTACTGTGTAACCTAACTCTTCTTATTGTTGTTTAAATGAAACCTAATTTGTAACTTTGTCAGATTTATTGCCTGTATTTGCTTGCCGCTACAAACTACAGACAACTCATCTTGATCAATTAAATTCCATTTATGTAAAATCGCCGAAGGTAAAATGTACATGAAACTAAATAAAAAGTGATTGCAAAAAAGTAGTTAATGAAACCATAAAGCTGTCTTAACACGCAGTACTAAAGTACAGTAAATTATTGGAATAATAAATATTCATAAACAATAAATATAAATTTTACAAATCTAAGTACTGGTTTATTCATAAATAAAAGGGTACATAAATTATCACAGTATCACATATTTATAAAAAAAATTGTAGTGAATTTAGATGTTAAAATGTTAAAAAAAAGAAACAAGTTTAACACTAAAAGGTGTACGCAAATCATAGGCTTTAATTATAATTACATAAATCTTTTGATACATAACAAGTTAGTACATAAATATCTATAACAATTAATTAGCAATAAACAAAAAATAAATGAAAATAAAAACTATAAATTATAAAGAATATACGAATTTTATAAATAAGGCTGTATGGGTTAGTTCCTTATTAGATGGGTAGGGTGTTGAAAAGGTTGGTTTAGCCTGGCCTTAACAGAATTTTTGCGAGGCACTGCAATATATATAATAATTGATAGATCTACAGGGTGGTCCAAAAGTCTCCCCCCCCCCCCCCTCTTAACTTTTGAACGGTTTGAGATAAATTAATGAAACTTGGGGGATCTCTACCATGGAAAGGGAAGTTTGTTTTCATGCAATCACCCACTAGGGGCAACCACCCACTTTGCCCCCAGGCCACCCAACTTCGAAATTTCAGATTGGAGTGTATATTTTTGATAGCAGATTTGGATTCTACGGTGAAAAATAATAAACTTTTACTTGAAACTTTTTTTTCTATTTCCAATATTTTGCCCCCTATAGGGGGGCAAAGATAGCAAAATACCCTTACTATCATACGTTGTAAAATCTAAACGGTTAAAGATAATTTAATGAAACTTAGGGGATCCGTACCATGTAAAGGGAAGTTTGTTTTCATGCAATCGCGCAGTAGGGGCAACCTCCCATTTTGCCCCCAGACCACCTAACATACAAATTGTTTCCTAGAATGTGTATTTTTAGTAGCAGATTTAGATTCTACGGCAAAAAATAAAAATATTTTACTTCAAACGTTTTTTTCTATCTCCAATATTTTGCCCCCCACAGGGGGACAAAGCTATAAAAAGGGTAGATTTCAGAGCCGGGGGGCAAAATGGTGGTTGCCCCTAGTACGCGAGTGGATGATTACGCACTTCCCTTTACATGGTACAGACCCCCCAAGTTTCATTACTTTATTTCAAACCGTTTAGATTTTATAACGATCTAAGTGTTATTTTCTTACTATTTCGGAAGGGTTATTTTGCTATCCTTGCCCCCCTACAGGGGGCAAAATATAGGAGATAGAAAAAATAGTTTCAAGTAAAAGTTTATTATTTTTCACCGTAGAATCAAAATCTGCTATCAAAAATACACACACCAATTTGAAATTTTGAAGTTGGGTGGCCTGGGGGCAAAGTGGGTGGTTGCCCCTAGTGGGTGATTGCATAAAAACAAACTTCCCTTTGCATGGTAGAGATCCCCTAAGTTTTATTAATTTATCTCAAACCGTTCAAAAGTTAAGAGGGGGGGGGGGGACTTTTGGACCACCCTGTATATATATATATATATATATATATATATATATATATATCAGCAATGTGATACCGTGTTTTTGCACACTGCAATAGGCTACACAATTTGTGAGAGACACCAAGGGATGTGCCACGCAAGCGTGACCCATAGGAGCTGTTCCAACATCAGACATTGCGTCATTAAGATGTTGGCTCGACATTAAGCCATGTCCTGCATCGTTTCGTCGCGTCCGACTCATCAGGGGCCCGACGATGCCCGCCCATGTTGTCGAGCCAACATCTTAATGACGCAATGTCTGATGTTGGAACAGCTCCTATGGGTCACGCTTGCGTGGCACATCCCTTGGTGTCTCTCACAAATTGTGTATATATATATATATATATATATATATATATATATATATATATATATATATATATATATATATATATATATATATATATATAACCCCGAAATGCTAAATTTTCTAGTTGGTGTATGCATTCTGAGCATATGCACTCTAACATGTTTGATGACCCCTTCCAGTGCCCCTAAGAATCCGAATGGTGATTGAGAGAGAGTTAAATTTACAAAAATCTCTTGAAAAATCCATTCTAATACAATATTCGGTGATTTTATTATCTGTAGCATTGCAGAAATAGTTTATATTAAGTGAGATGGTGCAAAATACATAGATGGCTGCAATCATGGACTAAAATAGCTTTTTCAAAATGATTTCAATATATATATATATATATATATATATATATATATATATATATATATATATATATATATATATATATATATATGTATATATATATTTATATATATATATCCTATATATATATATATATATATAATAGCATTATAATTTCGCTGACTTACTTAAAAAAATGGAAATGTAGGTACTTAAATTTGTATAACATGAAGGCAATCTGACTAAAACAGGAGTGAAGATAGTTGAAAGCCATAGAAGTAAAGTGGTGAATTAGAATTGTTAAACTCAATGGTTACACTTTTATTTTTTATCCAAATGGTAAAAAAAAGTAATTGCCTTCGGAGTATTGCAAAACTAATAAAAGAAGCCTACACAGTTATAATAAAATAATAATCATTAGTACAACATTAAAATGACACGCAACAAAAAGCTTAAATAGCAAGACAAATAAAAATCCATAGCAAAATTCATAAAAATTGTCTATATTTCCCCCTTTATTCCTTTGCACATTTTCTGGTATTTAAAATGAAGATTGCTTATTAATGGACAATATAATGATAATGTTGTGGTTGCCTCAGTATCTAATTATTCTAATTCTTTAAATTTTAAAATTGTCCTTGTTGGCCGCATTGCAGAGTAGCTCGGGGCTTAATTTCCTGCAGTCGTTTCTTATAACTCGTATAAGCTTCTCTTTTTAACCCTGCTATTAAAATCTTAAAGCGATCTTTTAGAAAGACAGGAAAAAAACCTTCAACATGTTTAAACTAAACAAGGTCAAAACGATAACACTTAAAAAGTGTCAGGGCATTTCTTTCCTTTCTATTATGCTTTTTATATTTTAATTTAAACTCGGTAAAGAGAAAGTATAGAATCGACATGATTTATAAGTTGGAGGTTTGTCTCAACACGATGTTCTGAACCTAGTGTGAGCTTTTAAAACAATTTGCTGACCTACTTTTACCCTGCTCGAAACCGTAAGATGATAAGAAATGGTAGTTGAAAAGTTTATGATTTCTCATGGCCTCTGTATTGAACATATTAAAAAGACATATTGTCTTAACAGATTGTTAGCCTCGCCATTTTGTTCTATAATATTTTTATTCACTCTGAGTAAGTACGTCATCATCTCGGTGGAAACAATTTTTTACAATCTAATTTAATTTATTTTTCTTTTAATCCCGTTAGAGACGTAGGGCTGCAACAAACGTCCTCCACCGCACTCGATTCTTGCTCATCTGTATAATTTCTTCCCTGCTCTGCCTTCTTCCGAAATCTCTTTTCCACTGACTTCTTCCATGTGATCTTTGGTCTGAGTTGTCTCCGGTTGCCTGGCAGGTTCCATTCTAATGCTTGGCAGCTTACATAGTCAGGTCTTCTGAAAGTAGGTATGTCCTAACCACCTATATTTTCAATTCTTAATGGTATCGTTGATGGAGCTTCGTTCGCTCTCTCCCGTAATTCTTCGTTTATGATTTTTTCTGTCCAACTTATGATGAGAACTCCTCGCAGACATTTGTTATTAATACATATTTGCAGCTTGTTGGAAATAGCCTTTGTAACTTCCCACGTCTGGTAAGCATATATAAAAGTAAACGTAAATGTAAATTAAAAAAAATACACAAAATTAAGAATTAGAAAAGTTTGAATTATAAATTTGTTTTAACTGTTTGTGATTTACGCCAAAATATACATATTTTTCTTTTCATCATTGTTGTATAATGAATTCTCTACGAAGGGATTTATTTGTTTCTAATAACTTTGCATTATTCAAAGGAGACTTTTCTGTAATGTTTTTTTTTTTTTTTTTTTTAGTTTAAAAAAGGAGAAAGCGTGAGTTTCTTGAGTAGAGATTTCGGTTGTCTGTTGCCTGTAACTGTAGTTGTTGTTATTGGAGATTGTTTGGTGGGTTTTGTTGTAGGTCGGTTAGGCAGGTTGTTTCAGGTTTAGATTGCCTACAGGACAACTTGTCTTGTAGAAGGCTTTTCCTCTTGTGATGCTGTCACTAGGTTGAAAGATTTATTATCAGATAAATGCTTCTCTTGCCACTTTCAATCCTCGGTGGCTGTTCTACAGCGACCTGCCCTTTTTCCACCCGTAGCACCGCCTCCCCTATTCTCCCTAATATATGTTACACCTATATTGGCTTTTTCCTCTTCTCCCTGCCGTGACCCTAGGAGACCAAAGAGCAAACATGGTTTTAGCTCTATTCAATCTATTCTTTGCTTTTAGAAACCCCAAGGAAATAATGCTTCACGTCTAAGGTAATGCATTTATACTACCTTCCTCTTTGTAACTAACTTAAAACCATTTTATTTTTTATGTTTATATCGAGTGAGAGAGACTCTGGAGCTATCTTTCCGCTTACAAATCTGTTAAAATAATAAAGACCCATACAATACATTCTTCCGTAAGAAATTATATTGTATTATGAGTAGGGTAAAATATATAGGCAGGGCAAATCAAGGGATTGGAAATATATGACCCCCCCCCCCACTCTACCCCTCCAAAGTCACTAGAACCCTCCTCCTACACGTCAAGGTCACCCAAGGTTACCTGCTCCCCTCCCCCAGATCCCCCGTCGCCCCAGGCTAAGATTGTATGTATTAAGGCGCATGTATGTGATATATAATAAGACAAGAAATATGATAAGTATAAAAAAAAGTATGCTTATTGTAAAGGCTAGTTTAATTAGTAATTTTTTGATATTGTTAATATTGTAGCCTGAAGAAGCCTTGATGTGATGGGTGAAATATAGCAACGGTTAAAGGAAAAATAAGGGGTTTTTAGGGTCCGTAGGCAAAACCAAGGACCCTTATATTTTCCTGCGTGTGTCTGTCCGTCTGTCCTGTTGCCTGCTCTCACGGCTACACTTTTCGTCCTATCACTTTGAAATTTAGCATGTATGTGTCTTGTACCTGCCCACATATTTTAAAAATATAGCGACTTAAAAAAAATATTTTTTCAAAACAATTAGGGTAAATAAATTGGTAGTGCGTGAGGTCTCACGTAAAAAGGGTTTCGTTAGTGTTGTAAACATGAAATTAGTAGTTGGAGGGGGGGGGGGGGGATTTGGATGTTTTTGACAAAATGGTGTAGAAAATTAACGCTTTCCACAAGTGGTATATATTTTTGTAATCTACTCTTCAATACCTTTCACTTGATACCCCACTCAAAATTTTGAAAAAATATTTTTTTCCCCGTGACAGCAATTAGCCGCCATCTTGGATTCCCAGTTAATCCGACCAAGTTGCTATTCTAATTTTTTCTTTGGCCCATCAGACTGCACATTTTGCATATTTTTCTATATTTTTAGTATGAGCGGAAATACGATTTTAGGGGGGGGGGGGGGACACACAAAATTTCGATGTTTTTTGACAAAACGGCGCCGAAAATTGAACACTTTCCCTAAGTGATATATATATTTGTAATCTACTCTTCAATACCTTTCATTTGATACCCCACCCAAAATTTTAAAAAAATATTTATTTTCGTGTGACATGAATTATCCGCCATCTTGGATTCCCAGTAAATCAGATCAAATTGCTAATCTTATTTTTTTCTATGGCCCACCAGACCACACATTTTGCATATTTTTCTATATTTTTAGTATGAGCGGAAATACGATTTTAGGGGGGGGACACGCAAAATTTCGATGTTTTTTGACAAAATGGCGCCGAAAATTGAACACTTTCCCTAAGTGATATATATGTTTGTAATCTACTCTTTAATACCTTTCATTTGATACCCCACTTAAAATTTTAAAAAAATATTTTATTCGCATGACGTGAGTTATCCGCCATTTTGGATTTGAACAGCTGATAATTTTGAGTTCGCTATATTTTTCTTGTGTTCGCGTCAAAACGATCTTTACTATTGGAAAGTTTCACGTTTCTATCTCTTTTTATTCAAAAGTTATTGGAACCGTACAGAGTGACAGACAGAGAGACACATGAACGAAACTATAAGGGTTTCTTTTTTACTTTCTCATATAAAGAGAAAGTATTGTGATGGCGCGAAAATTCGATTTTGAGATTTTGATGGATTTACACGTTTTGAGGTCCCCTGAGTCCAAAAAAGTGGTTTTTAAAAAATGTCTGTCTGTCGTCTGTCGTCTGTCGTCTGTCTGTCGTCTGTCTGTCGTCTGTCTGTCGTCTGTGCAGACGCCTGGAGCCCAAACTACTGGGCCGATTTTGACGAAATTTGGTATACATGTTCAGAAAAATCATACCCCGAGGCGAAATCGAGAAATGAATTTTAGCTCTAAATTTGGGGGCGCTACCCCCCAAAAACTCTGAAAAAAAATTATTTCTCGAAAACGGTTCCGACGATTTTGATTAAAAAATTCTAAAATGTAGTCCATTTGAATACGAATCCAACGATATAAGCCGTTTTCCCGGGAAAAATCTAGTTCCTGAGATATTAGCTTAAAACGCGGACGGAGAGAGCCCGGGTTCGATTCCCCGACCAGGAGAAGTTATTTTTATGATAAATTTTGATGAAATGTTCAATAATATTTAAATGTACATTTGAAAACTAATAAATGGAAACACTGGGCTAAGTAATTATAAAGTAATATATGAGAAAGTTTGTCTGAGTTGTCTCGGACCGATTTTTTGGTTTTACAAACGATACCCTAAAAAACTTACATTATATTAACATTCTTCGACCAAAAGTAAAGATACCACTTTTTGGAAATTTCGAAAGAAATATTATTTTATTTTATTTTTGACAAAATACACTATTTTTATAATTATGGTATTTTCGATGTATTTATATGGTTGTAGTCCGGTTCAGTGGCAAAAAAATACTTTATCAGAGTGTGTTTTGAGAATATCAGACCCTTAGAATGGTTCAAAGTAAGCTTTTTAGCATTTTTAAAAAACACTGTTTATACACTTTACAGTTAAACACTATATAGTGTGGCCTACGGACCCTCGCTGTGTGATGACTAGCACACACTTGACCTGTTTATTTTTTATTTACCATTAAAAAACCAACAAACCCTAAAGAGGCAAAACAAATACATTTTCAAATAGAACTTTTTTAAAAGGGTTTAACTTTAAAAATATAAAAAGGAAAAAGTACACTACACAGCAATGTAGCCTTCGCTGTCGATTAAAGTATACAGGACAATAAATAATACTGGGTAGTCCTCTATCAACTTAGATCATCTAACTTATCAGCTAAAGATGTTCACCAGTAATAGACTTTTTTTTTACTTAAATCCTTTTTTGGTAAAGTGAGGTGGTGCTGTTGGTAAGGTTTGTGTGGACAGGCTTTAGGGAGCAAAGAAACTATGTTGGCTCATCTTAAGCTTACATTGTAGCCATCACATCCTACATCTTGTTTTTTTCGCTGAGAACTATTGCTACTGAAACAAAGATCCAGAGCCTTAAAAATAAATAAAAAATCCGTATTTTCTCTTTATAAGATTATGAGCTAATTCGGAAGGAATGGCCGAGTACTTCGTACTTTGAACCACTCAAATTAGCAACCCCTAATAACCGACTACGGAAAAACTTGATCGACTAACTAATGAAAACTAATTATCCTGATGCATTTAGTCTGTAAAATATTATTGTGGTAATACTAGGTCGAGATGGTGTTTACTTAAGAGGTTATATGTAGAGAGAATACGACTAACAATAAGGAAATAAGACATGCCTTGGCACACGAGCTGCAAGTATTTGTAAAAGATAAGCTAGACTAGTAGTTCTGTGAACAGTCGACCTCGCGAAAATTATAAATAAATTTAAACGTTACAGAGGGTCTATTTAAATACGAATCTATAGGTATAACTCGATTTCCCGAGAAAAATCTAGTTTCTGTGAAAATAATTTTAAACGCGGACAGTGAGAGGTGGGGTTCGATTCCCCGCTGGGGTGAAGTTATTTTTATGGTATTTGTAAAATTTTAATTCGAAAATAAACCATAAAAATCTATTTAAATTACTTAGAGGATAAATGAGAACCCGAGGTGAAATCGAGAAATTAATTTAAGCAATAAATTTGGGCGCACTCCCCCTCAAAAACTCTGAAAAAACATTATTTCTCGAAAACTATTTTTAATTAATTTTTTTTAATATGTAGTCTATTTAAATACGAATTTAACGGTATAAGTCGTTTTCCCTGGAAAAATCTATCTTCTGAGAAAATAATTTTAAACGCGGACAGTGAGAGGCCGGGTTCGATTCCCTGCAGGGAAGGTTATTTTTATGGTAATTCTAAACAAATAAACCATATACATTGATTTTAATGTCTTAAAGGAACATTGATTCCAAATTTCAAGAAAAAAATAAAAACATTTTTCTTTTTTTTGAAAAAAAGTCTAAATAACTTTTTTTTTAAATTAATAACAATTTTTTTAATAAAAAAACAACTATATATATTTATTTTCCCAACTTGAAGTAACATTCATGCCAAATTTCAAGATAAACAAAAAATAAATTAGAAAATACCTTTTTTGTTTTATTTTTTTAAAAATTTAAAAATGAAATTCATTAAATATAAAACTCATACGTTGTTTTTTATGACTTAAAGAACATCTATGCAAAATTTAAAGAAAATCTAATAAAGCATTTAGCCGTAAGCGCGTAACAAACATTTTCAGACGAAATGCAAATCGGTCTAGTACCTGGGGAAGACTGGGGAACAAAAAAGTTAAAACATAGACCTCACTTCGCTCGGTCAATAAGTTTCATAATTAACTTGGTCCGTAGGCTTCCGCGGGTAGATTTTTCATAAACAGCTTGGGTTTCCGGTGAAATCCACGTCAGGAAGGGGTTGAAATCCGACGTTTCGCTTCCACTACTGGAAGCATCTTCAGGGGTGTGGTGCATCGTGGTGTTGACTCGAAGCAAACACAGGATATACTCATAGTTTCAGGATATACTCATAAGTTTCATATTCATAGGCTCCAGTAGTAATTATGTTCAGTTTTTTCTCGTATGAATAATTCAGGAATTGAGATAACTAGTCAGTTAAAGTGTGATCCGTGTTCACCGAGTGCAAACAACTCTGGCAACAGTTTATACTGCCTTGTTCTACGAGAGTAGTAGGTGCGAGGCGTGCGAGTAGTGCGAGTAGTGCGAGTAGTGCGAGGCGTGCGAGTAGTGCGAGTAGTGCGAGTAGTGCGAGGGCGTCCAACATCAAGAAATGTTTTCATTCCATGGGCCTTTTAGGTTTTTATAGTCGGACGGGGGTTTTTAAGGGCGAGAGTATCACTGGAGAGGGGTGTATGTTAAAGTGTCGTCGAGAAAATGTCTTGTCGAGGGTCTACCACTACCCCCTTGAGAAAAGCAAATTGATATGGTTGTGTCGACGATGGAAAATTCTAAATGCGGAGAGGGCACTTTGTGCCTTTACACCAGGACCTGCCGTTGTGAAGGAAAAGTAGCGCCTATGTTGAGCCCCTATGTAGGTTTACGTATGTATTTATGTAGGTTGCAAGTGAGATCCCTTGCCACGTTGGCTACGAGGGGATGATACGGCTAACCCTTTTCGCCACTCTCACACTCCTACGTATTACCCGTATCTGATAAAGCAACACTTAACCTCCGCTGAATTCCTCTTAACGATTTTAGTTTTACTTAATAAAGTAATGAATTTTTCAAAAGGCATTTCCTTTACATGTTCGCTAGACTGCGTTACAACCCTACCTACCCCACTTTGGTTGACCTTAACACAACTCCTCAAATTACCATTTTCTTGTTTCATTATTTTTAGCAACAGAGGATAATGTGAAAAAGGAGGATCAATCAATAAGCGTTTTAATTAGTTTTTTTTTTTTTTTTTTTTTTTTTTAATAAATTTTACTTTATTTAACATATAGCTTACAACATGATTGTTTACATGCAATATAACAATTCGGTATAGTTTAATAAAAAACAAATGTACCTACTAGAGAAGTAACGTTATTTTGCATATTGACCGTTATTCAGGAAACATAAACTAGTGGGAAACTTTACAATGTGTCAATTTAAAGTCCGGATATCTTAAAATAAAAAAATCTATTATAACAACACGCAGCAACTAGCCGGTCAACTGTACATAACTATAAGATAATGCAACAATGTAGGTCTATTTATATATTATATTGTTGGGATTAATTCACCCTGTGCTCTGACTGCAACAAGTGGTTAGTCAGAAATGAAAAAAATATTATTTATACTTTTTAGTGTAGATTTAAAAGTGTAATCTTTATTTTTTTATTTTTTTAATAATTAATTATTCAATTTTGGAAATAATAATAATTTTCGAGACAGTTTCCAAATTATTATTTTCAGGGTCATAGGGTTTAAATTATGATTATATGATTGCCTGAAAGAAATTGATATTCCAGACTAATTGTAAATTATCCAAAAATGGAACCAATAAATCATAACTTACAAATGAAAATAAGTTCAAAGAAACGGGAATAATTATACATTAGAATAGAATAGAATAGAATAGAAAAGATGTTTATTTTTTTAAAAAATACAATGAATTAATTACACAACAACATCTTAATCCCCATTGGCAGCAGCCGTGAGGGGGAGAGCTGATTACACACTAAATTAAATCAATAATATTTGAATAGATAACAACATAAATACATTTAGAGAAAACTTTTAAACTATCATGCTCATTATTTTAACAACAACCTTTTAAATACAAATATTAGAAAATACAGAAACAAACTACATAATAAGTTACTTTAAAAATAAATAAATAGATAATTTTACCACCTAATAGTTTTTAATTTAATTTTATTTTGTTACAAACACACACACATACATACACATATATACATACATACACACATACATACATACATATACATTTAATTTTTATTTTTTATTTATTTTATTTATTTTTTTTTTTACATAGTCCATTTACATTCGTGCAGTAAGTATAATCTTTAACATTAATATTATTAAATTATTTCCAAAATTGATTTAATGAATATAGAAAGAAGTACAAGTTAGGATAGTATATTTTAGGATTTTTATTAGATTTAATAATCTCGTTTTCATTAACTATTGAGTATTTACAACTTTTATTCTTTTATTTATTTATATATATTTAGATTATATTTTGTTTATTTTTTATCATCAGTAGTTAAACTGTTTAATAAGATAATTCCTATATCGACTCGCCTCTTTGATATAGTTATATAACTTCATATAGTGTTTCCCGTTTAATAGGGCATGCGTTTCCTGTGTTTCTAGCAGGTCATATCCAAAGAACTTAATCCTGTACGGACGTAATATCGGGCAAACAGCTAAGAAGTGCATCATATCTTCTGGTTCATTTAAATTGCACATGGAGCAGCGTTTATCTGATTCAGATCTCCAGACCTGAAAATTTAAGTTTAAGAGCCCTCCTCGGGCTTTCATGATGGTCGCTATAAAATCAGTGCTATTAGAATCGTTTGCATAATAACGCGGGCATTCATAATTAAGTTGTTTATAAAAAACATTAGAAGACTGTCTCGCTGCACATATGGCATCTTCTTTAGTCTTTCTCTTCACAGCCGACAGCAAGAAACCCATGTCCCTCTCCATGATGTCAACGTCTGATTCCGCCCAGTCATATTCTATACGGTGCAAACTCAACAAGTATTTCCATTCTCCGTACCAAGAGCTATTCTTTTGCATTGCGATTTTGGCTAGTTTGTAAGGGAGTCTGTGCTCTTCCATTCTTAGTACTTTAATTATAAATTTCGTATGAATTTTTAGAGTATTGACGAATAGCGGTAATATATCTGTTTCAATTTGCAGTAAGTAACCTGGAGTGTACTGAGGCAGAGACAGAAGTTTTTTTAAGAACCACCTTTGAACTTTTTCTAATTGGTTAAACTGCCGGTAGCCCCACACTTGAGCACCGTAGCAAAGCACACTACTAACAACAGCGTCAAATACCATTAATTTCTTTGAATAGGGTACAACTTTACACATTAAAATCGAATTCCATGAAATGTTTACACATAATTTTGCGGCCGTCGTTTTTTCAACGAAATGCTTGTCGAAGCAAAGTTTCGGAGTTAGTATCAAGCCGAGATATTTATAGCTGCTGACTATTTCCAGTTTTTTGTTACCGTAATACCATTTCTCTTTATTTTTTATCTTACCTCCGTTCCTGAACACGAGCATTTGAGACTTCTGAAGGTTTAGATGCAGTGACCACAGTGCGCAGTATTCCTCAAGTTTGTTGATCATCTGTTGCATTATTAATATGTTGTCTGAGATAAGAACTAGATCGTCAGCATAGGCTAGCACTCGTACGGTTACATCTCCGATCTTGATGCCCCCTCCTATGAACTCAAATATGTCATTAAGGAAAAGAGAAAAGAGTAAAGGGCTTAAGGGACAACCTTGTCTTACTCCTGAGTTAGTTGAGAAGAAGTCGGAAACACCACCATGACACCAAACTGCAGCACTCGTATTTTTATATAAAGATCGTAAAACGTTCACGAGCTTGCTTGAAACACCCAGACTCAACAGCTTATAAAACAAGGCACGTCTATCTAACGAATCGAATGCAGCTTTCAGGTCTACAAAAAACGCGTATATCCGTCTATTTTCACTTTTCACTTTCATCTGTATTATCGACATAAGCGTAAATATGTTGTCCAACGTAGAGTAATTGGCTCGGAAGCCAGCTTGGCACTCATGTAAGATTCTATTAGAATCCTCCCAGTCAGCGAGCCTTTGCAATATGAGACATAAAAATAGTTTACCAATACTGTCCAAAAACGAAATACCTCTGTAATTTGAGACATCTATTAATATCCCTTTCTTGTGTAGAGGACATATAATGGCTTTACTGAATGACTCTGGTATTTCTCCAGAATCGTAAATCCAATTGAATAGATATAGTAATTTCTCACGGTATTCTGCAGTGGCAAATTTAAAAAATTCATTTGGAATACGATCCAATCCTGGGGCCTTATTGAGTTTGGCTTTATCTAACACTGTTACAAGCTCGTCCATTGTAAATTTCATCTAGTTCTGCGTTGCTAATCAACGGGTCGGCAGATTGTATTACAGATGTAATCAAATAGGGATTAAGGAGGTTCGAAAAATGTTTTATCCATTCTTCACAAGTAATATTAACATTTAAACTAATCAATTTAGGTTTTAGGTACTTTATTTGAGTCCAGAATTGTTGTGGGGTTTTTGCATTATACAATTGTTGGCTAATGTCTTGGTAAAACTTACTTTTTGTAGTTCTGCAGATATTTTTATATTCATTTTTTGCGATCACCAGAAGATGTTTTGTAAAGTCGGAATTATTTTTCCGAAAAAAGTTTACCATTTTGAGAACCTTAGTTCGGGCTTTTAAACAGATTGCAGTGAACCATGGCTGTTTAGGAATTGCAGATTTTTTTACAAGGGGACAGTGTGAGGAATAACTTACTGCTCTATATATAGTTTCTCTTAATACATTTGCAACTTTCTCATTTGATAAAAGTGACACCTCATCCGCTCGCTCAAGAGCCTGATTAAGTTTACGAGTATAAGTTTGAGATGTATTTCCCTTCCACACTAATTTAGGTAACAATGAATGAACGATATTGGTTTTAAAAAACTCTGTATTAATAAACTCGACACTTATAGGAAAGTGCACTGAAAACGATTCATTTAACACCCTGAAATCGACTAAGAATTGAAGCAAGTCCAAGGAGACGTAACAATGATCTATTACAGACGCACCGTTCTTATTCAGAAATGTTATCTCTCCTTTAATGTCTCCTTTAGTTCGACCATTAAGTATTACCAAACCACTTTCATCGCACCACTCTGAAATTTGCTTGCCGTGTTTGTCTTGCACCTCGTCCCTTGAGTTTCGCACACTTTCGATTCCATACTCGCAAATGAGTTCCTCGGCTATTTTTTGATGTCCCGCAATTCGTGCATTAAAATCTCCTAGCACAACAGTTTTTTAGCTTTTTCGTACTTTAATTAAATTACTGAGATTGTTCAAATCGCGATCCCACGCATTAGGATTGAGATATACTCCAACAATAAATAATTCTGTGCTATTTAGTTTCAATTTCAAAGTTTGGAACGTATCAACTATGTGAAAGCTTGTATAATTCTCAGGTATTTTGTTAGAAACAGCTAACAAGGTTCCCCCACTGGGACGGCCATGTTTAGCAGGTGACTTAGCAGCAATCCACGATGTTCGGTATCCTAAAAAATATTTCTCAAACAAATGAATCTTATTTTCTGTAACCAAGGTTTCACAAAGAAAGACAATTTCGTACAACATTATACATTTCCTGAAGCCTTCCTTATTAATTTTACTTTTAAGTCCGTCTACGTTGTACGCCATTATTTCAAGATTATTTATTTTATTAGATGACGCTAATAATTTACATTCACTTTCTATATTTTTATTCTTATCCTTGTTCTTATTATTCTTATTCTTATTCTGGACTGGTGGATAATAAGGTAGTCATAATTTTGAATTATCATTATTAGTAGAACCTGGCGAAATGTTTTCTCCATATACCGGTAGCGATTGATTTGTCAATTCAGGCCCATCTTTAAAACTCCGATCTTCTCCTCGCATTAGACTATGGATAAACTCTGAAAAATCAAATTTGGTCAGAGAGTTTAATTTTGATATTCCATTAACTCTGCCACAAGTCAATCCTGTATCGATATCCCACTGAAATTTGACATTATGTATGTAGAGGCTATCTTTTGAAACTGATGTTTTTATTGAAGGGTCGATGTTTTTTATTTCTTTCTTTATTTTAAATAGATATTTACGTTTTTCACCCACTAGTTTAGAAAAATCTTGGCTTATTATATATTGGGTCCCTTTGTGTTTGAACGCGTTTTTTAGAATAAAATGTTTATCTGATAAATTCTTAAAAGTGGCTAGAATGGGGAGTTTGGCTTGGGATTTATCACCGTAAGGAAATGCCCTTTCTATTTGTAAGTCCGGGTCCGCTCCCAGCAACTCGTTACAAAACTGCTTTATAATTTATAATTATACATTATATGGTAATTATTAAGAGAATAGACTATTTAAATAAAAAAATAAACAATTAAATATGTAATATCAAAGTGTTAATAATGTTTTGTTTTTTTCATTAATATAATTGTATTAACAAGTAAAAAATCTGATGTAAGATATATAAATTTGTAAAAAAAAAATTATATATATGTAAATATAAAATATATATCATTATATTATTATTATTATTATTATTATTATTATTTTTTTTTTTTTTTAGATATATATATATATTAGGCGCATCAGCCAAGAATAGGCTATTAGCGCCTTGCCTTTTTTTCGGCGTCATTCCACATGCCACGATAAGCCTTGCTTACCCGTGCTGTGGAGGTTGACTTTTACGCTCCCGCATAAAATCCCTCCCGTCTCGGTTTACCTGAGATGGGGGGATCTGGAGGCCTAGGCAGAAGATCATCTTGCCTGTCTCGGCGGGAGGTCTTTCAGCAGCATAATATATACTCGTTATGTGCTACGGCAGCAACGTAGCTTTGTAATAATATAGATAGACCTAAAACTACATGGTCTCGCGCTCCTGGACCTTGACCGGCAAAGCCCAGTGTTCCCGCCAGCGGGGGAAACAAATGACCGCGGCGGGCTAGGGCGAGACCGACTTAGACTCTAAAATTACCCTAATGGCTCCACCATCCTAGACCTCGACCAGCGAGGTCCAGGAGCCTGTCAACGGGGAAAACATATAACCGTGACAGGCGAAGGTGGGGCCGTTAATTAACCTATCCTATATACATTAAACTAAACCTAACTATATACAAATAAATAAAACTTACTATCTAAATTAGAGACCCCATCATTCTAGACCTCGACCAGCGAGGTCCAGGAGCCTGTCAACGGGGGAAACATATAACCGTGACAGGCGAAGGTGGGGCCGTTAATTAACCTATCCTATATACATTAAACTAAACCTAACTATATACAAATAAATAAACTTACTATCTAAATTAGAGACCCCACCATCCTAGACCTCGACCAGCGAGGTCCAGGAGCCTGTCTACGGGGGAAACATATAACCGTGACAAGCGAAGGTGGGGCCGTCAATTAACCTATCCTATATATATGACACTAAACCTGACTATATACAAATAAATAAAACTTACTATCTAAACTAGAGACCCCACCATCCTAGACCTCGACCAGCGAGGTCCAGGAGCCTGTCTACGGGGGAAACATATAACCGTGACAAGCGAAGGTGGGGCCGTCAATTAACCTATCCAATATATATGACACTAAACCTAACTATATACAAATAAATAAAACTTACTATCTAAACTGGAGACCCCACCATCCAGGACCCCGGCCAGCGGGATCCAGGAGCCTGTCAAGGGGGAAACATATAACCGTGACAGGCGAAGGTGGAGCCTTAACTAACTTAACTAATTATACTAAGCTAAAATAAATAAATAAACAGATAAAACGGACCCCTCTTATTCGGGACCTCGAGCCAGCGAGGCCGAATATGTCCACCGCAGGCTGAAAAGTTTGCCTTGGTGGGGATAGAGGAGTCCTTATAAGACGACTCTATATTTAATTACATTTTATTGCTCACTGGTGGATGCGCCCTAAATTTCTCCGTATAGCCCTGCTCTTCGAAGGAAGTCGAGGGCATTCCGGTGATAGGGCGAGTTACCCTCTAGCACTATAGCCACATTTGACGGCAGTCCACATTCGGCCCTGAGAGGGGCGAGGGTGTTACAATCCTCAATAATGTGGCTGACCGTCAATGCTGCTGAAAGACAGTGTCTGCACCTAGGTTCCCTTTCTGCACGGAGGAGGTACCCGTGTGATAGTTGGGTGTGACCCAGCCGTAAACGGGTGAGAACAACGCTCTCCCTCCTAGTAAAGGCGTGGAGGTCGATTGACCCCCGAACTCTATTCTTAACTCTTCTTAACTGCGAGGGAGTAGCGTCCCAAACTGACTGCCACCCGGTCCAAACGGAGTCCAGGACACAGTTCCTGGCATCTCCGGGCCGGACAGGGACATTCACAGCTGGGCTTGCCGCCGCCTCCTTTGCCGCTTTATCGGCGGCCTCATTTCCTTTAATGCCAACATGGCCGGGAACCCAGACGAACACCGCGTCTTTTCCCGACGATCTTAACAGTCTGAACAATGTAAAAATCTTTTGGACTAATGGGTCGTCGGAGTACCTATTCTTAATACATTGTAGGGCCGAGAGCGAGTCAGAGCAGACTATAATGCTCTCGGTCATCTCATTGTTGCAATAGTGCAGACATTTCTCTATGGCATAGAGCTCGGCCGTGTACACGCTTGCCGTTCTTGGCAGGGGCCACGCTTTGCTCGTATGACCACAGTAGAGGGCGCATCCTGTGCCTGTGTCAGTCCGCGAACCGTCGGTATAGACGGCGCGATGATCGGAGTACTTGGCTAGGATCTCGAAAAGGCCTTGTTTGTACATGTTTGGTGGAGTACTATTTTTTGGAAGACTTGATAGCTTTAAAAGAACCTTTGGAGAAGGTCCCTCCCAGGGTGGAAACTCGGGAGAAGACCAGCAAAGGAGATCGCTATCAGGTACCAGCAACTTTTGCTTCAGTTCTTTAGCCCGTACGCCTAGAGGTCTGGTTCTTGTGTAGAGCCATTCGTACTCAGGCACAACGTTAGCTTCACTAAAAAGTTCATCTCGTAAAAAGTGTCGGCTTTTGGCTCTTAGGGCTTCCATGTAGGTGAGAGTGAGCTGCTCTCTTCGGTGAGAAAGAGGCAATACGCCTGCTTCTACATGGAGACCAAGGGCGTTACTAGTAGGAAACGCACCCAAGGCCAGCCTAAGCCCATGCTGGAAGACCCTGTCCAAGGCCAGGAACCAGCTTCGCCTTGCCGAACCGTATACGTTGCTGCCGTAGTCTATTTTTGAACGTACCAGTGAGCAAAGAATTCTTATCAAAGAGGTGCGGTCAGCTCCCCATTTCATATTCGATAGCACTTTAATTACATTTAGAGACTGCTTGCATTGCGTGATCAAATGCTCGATGTGATGCTTCCACCGGAGTTTGGAGTCGAAAATGAGCCCAAGGAACCGGACGGTGTCCTTGTACTCAATTCGAACCCCGTTTAGCATTAAGTCCGGTGGATCGTGCGGCTTGCGCAGACGACAAAAGTGAACACAGACGGTCTTGCTCGAGGAAAACCTGAACCCGATGGATTCGGCTTTTACTGCGACCATGTCAATTGCATTCTGCATTTCCTCTTTGACCCGATGTAAGTCCCTGCCCGCCATGAAGAGGCCGAGGTCGTCTACGTACATCGACCTCTTGATGCATTGTGGGAGTCCTTCGACTAAGTTAGCGTTAACAATAATAAATAGCGTTGCGCTTAAAACGGATCCCTGGGGTGTTCCGTTCTCCTGGACCCGAGGTCCTGACAACGCTGAACCGACTCTTACTTTGAACCTACGATTCGACAAAAAACCTTGGACGAATGCCAGCAGCCTCCCTGAGACACCCCATGAATGAAGTTTCCTCACTATGGAGAACCTCCAGGCGGTGTCAAAGGCCTTTTCGAGATCAAAGAAAACGCTGACTACATGTTCTCTTCTCAGGAAGGCATTCTGAATGATTTTTTCCAAAAGCGCAAGTTGATCGATGGTGGAATGATGACGCCGGTATCCTGCTTGGCACGAAGGAAGCAAGTTATGCCGTTCTAGATACCAATTTAGCCTGAAGTTTACGATTGATTCCAGGACTTTGCCGGTGCAACATGTAAGCGATATAGGCCGGTGGCCGTTGGGACTGCTGTGGTCCTTGCCCTCCTTTTGCAAGGGTATGACTACAGCCTCTCGCCACATGTCGGGGTAAGTTCCTGTGGTCCAGATACAATTGTATAATTGGAGGAGAGCTCGCTTACCGCGTGGGGGTAAGTTCTTTAAAAGAGCATAGGGTATGTCATCATTGCCTGGTGCGGAATCTGATGTACTGTCCAAGGCTCTCTCCAACTCGTGGAGGGCAAAGGTACCGTCGATTCCCCGGTCCATGGACAGATCTGGGATAACTAATTGATTTTCTGATCTGTTTTTAATTTCTATGAAGGCATCTGTATAGGAGGTTGAAGAGGACGATAGCTCGTAGTGGTCGGCGAAGATGTCGGCAACCGACTGTTGGTCGGCATGCACTCGACCATCCACCTTCAATATAGGGGTGGGGGACGGACGGTGTCTGCCAGCGATCGCTTTTATTTTATTCCACATTTCGGATACCGGCGTTTTTGAGTTTATTGAAGACACGTATGCGATCCAACTCTCGCGTTTGGATCTGCGAGTGACGCTTCTCTCAATCGCTCTGGCTCTTTTAAGGTTGTCTAAATTTACTTGCGTCGGCCTACGTTTAAATTTATTCAATGCTTTTTTTCTTTTCTCTATTCACTCTTTTACAATCATCATTCCACCAAGGGACTCGATGCCAGCTGAAACCAGCATGTCCAATCTGCTTGCGGGGAACGGCGACGGCTGCCGCCTTCAGGACGGAATCATTGAAACTGGCAACGTCGTGTTCGACGTTTCCGGTGAAAGCAGGCACAACGTATTCCTCCTGATATTTTCCCCAATCCGCTTCCTTGAGATCCCACGTGGATCTCTGGGTGGGGGGATCGGGTGCTGGTCCAGTGGTCATAATGACAGGGTAATGGTCACTTAAGTACAACTCTTCGCTGGTTTTCCATTCTATGGCCGTGGCAATCGAGGCTGTGGAAAAGGTTAGATCAATAGCCGTCAGAGCACCCGAATAAGTGGAAAGGTGAGTGGGTGCGCCACTGTTTAGAAGAACTAGGTTACTGCGGTCTATAATTTCTTCGATTAACCTGCCTTGAGGAGTCGTTCTAGAAGAGCCCCAGCATGTGTTATGGGCGTTGAAGTCGCCCATAACAATGACTGGGGAGGGGAGTTGGCCTAAAAGGTCCTCTAGATCGTTAACCGACCAATTTTGGTCTGGCAAATAAATGTTGCAGAGGGTGACGGTCAGAGGGTAAGAAATTCTTACTGCCACGGCCTGGAGGTTCGTATTTAACGGAGTAACAACGTGCGGTATATTCTCTTTCAACAGGATTGCAACTCCACCGTGTCCACGTCCTTCAGCGTTCGGGACGACATCCCGCCTGAAGATGCGGTATCCACGGAGGTTGTATTCTTGACATGGTCGCAGTTTTGTTTCTTGCAAGCAGACGGCGTACGGGCTATAGTCGTGAATAAGACGACGTAGATCCTCGTTCCTGCTAGTGATACCACGTAGATTCCACTGAATCATCTTGTTGGCAGTGACCATTACTGGGACTCTGTTCGGTGTCTGGGCTTGCCCTTGGGCCAGCCTTTCTTTTTCTTCTGCCGATTGGAGAGAGATTCATTAAAGGAATCGTCATCTCCATCGTCGTCCGAACGTCCCTCGACTTCCATGACGTTGGAAGTTTGAGGCCGATACCTCAAGGGACGAGTTTTAGATTCTTGTCCCCGAGGAGGGGACGTGTTGCAACCACGCTCAGAGCGGGTTGCAGGAGGGGGGTTCCCGCTTTCCGGTGGGGGATGAGCGGGTGTGGTGGAATCGCGAGCAACCAATGGTTTGGTCGTCGACGATTCTGTGAGGGGGTTAACACCAACTCCCCTCTTCCTCTTCCTCTTCTTCTGGCTCTTTGTCAAAGGCTGTGCCACTGTAGTGGTGGCAACAACGGCTGGCGCAAGGGGCAGAGACCTGGGAGCGGCCGCTTTGGCCGCGTAGGAGACTGCTGGCATGACGTAGGCATTATCATTAACAATCCTCTTGGCTTCAGTATATGACACTTTATGTGTTGCTTTGAGGCGTTGAATCTCCTTCTCAATCATAAACGCGGGACAATTGGGTGCTCGTGACGAATGGTCACCGCCGCAATTGACGCATTTTGATGGCTTTGTACATTCGCTTCCTTCGTGCTGAGGTTTCCCACACACACACATGTTATGGGACGCAGAGCACCTGAGGGAGATATGTCCAAACTTGAGGCATTTAAAACATCTCAGGGGTGCGGGAATAAAGCGTCGCACCGTTATACCTCGATAAAATCCTACTCTTATACGCTCTGGGGGATCCGGGGAATTAAAGGTAAGAACGTATGTTCCAGATGGAACGAGCTCTCCTCCAATTCGCCTCATCATTTGTCGAACATCGACGACGCCTTGTGTGGCCAGATCTTCTTTAGTTTCTTCAACGCTACTGTTGGTAAGGTCCCTGCAAAATATTACACCCCTGGAGCAGTTTAATGCTGCATGTGGGGCGACGTTTACTTTAAATTGGCCAAGAGCAGTAATGGATTTCAGTTTCCTGGCCTGGGTGACGTTTGAAACTCCCAGGACAAGAAGACCGGAACCCGCCTTAGCTATGCTCTCAACCTCGCCGACAAGAGACTTAACAAGCTTATACACTAAGATTGGAGAGACCTTAGCAAAAGTTGCTCCATCCTCATCTTCACGCTTGATGCTCCAGTACTTAGGTAGATCCGTGGGGACCTCAGAACCGGGAGCTGAGCCTACAGGCGATATCTGGCTAGGCCTAACTTTCTTCCTCTCTGGTGAGGACGGAGTAGTCCTCCCGCTTTCCGCACCAGGTCTTGAAACCGCGCGTTCAGCAGTATCGGGTGTTGATGTAGGTGATTTATTTTCCATAAATATTTTGTCCAGCGCATCGTGGAACAAGGTGCGGGCCGCCACCGACGGACAGTGCCCTCGGACGCCGGATGGCGTACCTGTCCAGCAATCCTAACCCAGTCTTCTGGGTGTCGGTGGTACGGTTTAAGCCGGTCCGGGAATGCCAACACTGACCAGCACTCGCACTACTGTGGGGGGCTCCGCAACCCCCCACCATGTTCCACTTCCTGACCAGGGCCTGACGTGGCTGGATTCCTGAGGATGGCCCCGCGCATACACCTCGGTCTATAAGACAGCAGGAGAGAGAGAGCGCCTCAACAACAAGCAACCCAAACCGCCTGCCCTTCCAATGCGCTACGGAGCCATCCACGGTCAAAATTGAAGAAGACCATCCCGACGCCGAAAGCCACCTCCCTTAATTGATAGAATCAACGCCGAAAGAAAACCACGACGCCGAAACAGCCCTCCCCAAAAGACAAAGATGTCAACGCCGAAACATCCCTCCTTGACAATATAAATATCGACGCGGGAAGCGATGAGACAACGCCGAAATCCTCGTCCCTGTGTGCAATTGTAAAATGTTAGAGTAGTGTTTGTGTCTGTGATATGGCAGGGTGTATAGTCGCTACGGGAAGACCCCGGGGTCACGAAGCCCGCACCTGCCTGCCCCAGGTGCCCGCGGGGCATTGATATTATTATTATTATTTATCATTATTATTATTATAATAATAATAATAATAATAATAATTATTATTATTATTATTATTATTATTATTATTATTATTATTATTATTATTATTATTATTATTATTATTATATACAAGGAGTCCCAGCTAATATGGAATTTTCACAGGCTTCGATAATATAAAATAAGACTTTTTTACTCGTGGAAATGTTTCGCTCCGAGCATTAGTTTGCCGTCTGGAGAGCACTGAACCTGCTAAAATTGAAACTTTGAGTTCATTTTTACAGCTAATGGATTTAGGAAAAAATTAAAATTAAAAATAGTTCTTATTTTTAGTCATAGAATCCAAATCCAGTCTAAAATACATACCTTATTTGTAACTGTTGTGCATAAATAAAGTGTTCAGCAGGGATCAAAACGGGAAAAATAGGTTTTGGATTTTACGGCAAAAAATAAGAACTTTTTGTACTCAGAATTTTTTTCATAAATCCATTAGTTTAGCGGTAAAATGGACTTAAAGTTTAAATTTTAGCAGGTTTAGTGCACTGAACAATGCAAACTAATGCTCGGAGGAAAAAAAATTCAGAAATTGTTCAGCATTTGTTCTGAAAGTGCATATATAGCCATTATCAAACCCTGAAAACCTCATCTTTCTATCTATCATGGTTCTGGATATTATACTTCGCTGTTCCTTATTAGGTAGGACACCCTGCATATAAAATGGCTAATCAGGTACAGCCAGCTAAGTAATATACAGCTTAGTCATCAGTCATCACATAGTGGCTAATGTACTTAGCCATCAGCAGTGGAGTAATAATACAGCCACTGATTGCAAGCATGAACCCCGCGTGAAGCGTGGGGTTCATGCTTGCAATATAAATGTAAATCCTTGTCTCGTTATAAGTGGCTAATCAGCTGATCGGGTTATCAAAATGTTTGGGCACTTCCAGGCCACCTAGAGACCCCCCCCCCCCCCCCCCCCCAGTGGCCCAAACCCACTGAAAAAAATCAGAAAAGTTTAAATTTCTCATTTTTACTCCTCTTAAAAGATTAAACATGGCTTAAGCAAATTTAAGGTTTTCTTCAAAGGGTTATTTTCTCAAAGTATGAGAAAGAGAATCCATTAAAATTAATGTTTCTTATTTCTGACATAAATTAAACGGTTCGCTATGAATTATATCATTATTAGAATACGAATTCATAATTTTTAACTAGTCCATATTGCATTTGTTGTGTAAATATGCATGGAACGAAATATGTATAAACGAATGGAAAGAACAGAAGAATGAATAAGGAAAAGAAAACAAGGAACATTTATAGTAGAATTAATCAAGACAAATAAAGAGAAATGGTTTGACAAGAAGAAAAAGAAAAGTTGCTTAAGTTAGTTAAGTTTTTATGTGGTAATGAGAGAGAGTGTTGGACTTGAAGAATAATATTTAGGAGGCGAGAGTGTGATTGTGAGCTGGGCTGGAGGCAGATTCAACAGAAAACCAACATTAGTACTGATTAGCAGTTTATTTATTGGTTGGGCCCCGGGTTTAATTAGACAGGCTCGGGCCTTGCTTCTCTCTCACCTCTATCAAACCAAATGTTATTGAATTTCCAAACTAAGCCACGTTAGAAAGCGTTTCTATATCAATCTCTTCTTCTCTTCGCACTTTTTCAATTTTAAACTATAATACTATTCTGTAATTATCCAGTGCGTTAATAACTTATTATTTCTTCTCCCAATCTAAGATTTAGATATTAAATTTTTAGATTCTTGACACTGACACTGTTCTCAAAGTGTACTTTGCCCACTTCCACTCAGTGATTACTTACTGTGTTACTGCCTGGGGTAGCTCATCTCACACGAATGAAGTGTTTCTTGTTCAGAAAAAAGCCCTACGTATTATAGGCGGAGCCAGGTGGAACGAGAGTTGTAGGCCTCTTTTCAAGAAATTGCAAGTACTGACGCTAACAGGTATCTACATTTTAGCTGTTGCCTTGGAGATGAAAAGTAAGATAGAGGATGTGGGTAGAAAAGAATATAGATACTCAACAAGAAACTGTAAAAAAATACCTTTTCCCTCCAATCGGTTGGCTCTCACCAATAATCACTTTGATTACATAGGTGTTAAAGTTTTAAATAAAATTAGTTACCAGACTTTAAGTTTGCCAGTGAACTTATTTAAAAATAAAATTAAAAAAATGTTAATTGATAATGCTTTTTATACAATTGAAGAATTTTTAGAACATTCATGTACTGTGTAGTTTCTGTGTTGTTTTTTATCAATATTTTAGTTTTTATGTTTTGTTAACTTTTTAATTAGTCTCATTAGGTTTAGGTACTGTGATTTTGGTTTTAAGTTATAATGTTATTGAATTTTGTTAAAAAGTAAATAACATTTTAGCTTTTAAGTTTTGTATAGTATGTGGATCTGTGATACTGGTTTTTAAGTTTTAACTCTAATTTATTTATTACTTAGCTTTTAAGTATTATTGTCAGATGTAACTGACATGAAATGCCTTGACTTTTGTGAAACTTTCTGTAAGTAACCACAATAAATAAATAAATAAAAAATAAATAAATATCATTAGCTTTCTTTTGTAAATTCTAGTCCAATCTGTTGTAATGAGTGGGCTTTAAGATCACTAACAGTGCTGGTGAAAATGATGGGGTGACGTGGATATCACTTTACAAGCAATTTAACGTAACCGGTCAAAAAAAGAAGCTTTATATAGATCTAGAGGATGAACTGTATTTGTACGATTCAATATAAACTTAGATAGATACATCCCAGCAAAATAAATCAATAGTTTTGCTGTGAGTACAGTCAGCTTTTTTTTCTTGCTATAAAATCCCGTCTTATGGAGGTTTAAATTAACCGGTGTACCATCTGGAGACCAAGATCCCGGCCGGGAGGTGGCTTGTCTTAAATCCTTCAAGATTTAACATCACACAAAAAATACTTAGAGCAGGCAGGTGAAGTGGATGGTGTCCCTAGCTGAAAACTTGGCCGACTGACTGGCGAGGTAAGGCGTGACGTCGCGACATCCCCTTGTGGCTAGTATCGAAAACTGCTGCTGGATGAGGGGGGGGGGGATGGGTGAATCAGACACCCAATCTAAACACAGATCTACATGGAGGGGCTATAGGAATAGACTGTATAAAACATAAAATAAAATAGATTCATGAACAAAAGATAAAATCCATCAAGTGCGTAAGTGAACATTTCGACGCTAACAATGATACTATGATGATGGCTAACACAGCCATCTACAGTAGAGTTCTGTTATCATTGAAGAATATTTAAGGGATTGAATGAGTGTTAATATATAATGTTAATAATAATAATTTTTCTTTATTTTCACCTCAAAAAAACATAATACTAAAATATAAAGTAAACCAAGTGAAAATGGAGGTGGGAGCTGTCAATGGCACAAATGTCGCTAGAGCGCGAGCTCCGTCTAGACTGGTCCGAGAGATAATTAATAGTTATTTATGTAAGTAGGCAGCAAAATGGAATTTTACTGACGAGTGATAAAGTTTGCCTCTGAGCCGGAGGTAAGGACAGACTATGAAAATTAACTGTCGGCAGGCAATGAATACACGAGGCAGAAATGTTTCCTTTGCTGCCTTGTTGCATACAATATTTTTATCTACTCATTCTATTTAGATAAAAAATGGAAGCTTAGGTAAAAATGTTAATACATTAATAATATAACGTTGCTTTGTAATAAAACAAGTATCAAACTAAATTAAAATAACACAACTTAAAATAAAACTAAAAAAAAACAAAAAAAAAAAAACAGATGTTATGACACGCTCTAGTAAACACTGTATTTTTCCTGCCTAGGCAGGGAAATATTTCTAGGACTATTTTAATTAATTTCCTGCCTGTTTTTAATATTTTAATGACAAATCAGCGAAATAGTACTTTCCAGCCAAAGAACCGTTAAGTAATGCTTAATTTTGCTGCCGTGAGTGGATAAAATTAATTACTGTATGATAATAATAATAATAATAAACAAGAAAAAAAGTATAATAATGAAATAGCATATACGTATTATATTAGATACATTACATATTTGTTTGTTGATTATGTTTTAAATTAGAGCAGGAAGCAATTATAAAAAAAAGAAAATATATAAAATAGTATAAACAGCAGATAATAATATTTGTAATAATATGAAGACCGCCAATTTTTGAAAATATTTGAATGACGATGTTAAGATATATTCTACTCAGTTATGATGGATTTAATTAATGTATTTAGAAATAAGCGATAGTATTTGTAGTAATTTAAGTATTTTATAAAACAATCAATTAGAATATGTTTTGTGATTTAGATAGTCAGAGCCCCAGAAGTGAATATAAGTATTGATTAAGTTTGGCTTTGAAAATGTGTATATGTTTTGCAGTCTTTAACTCTGTAAGTTGGTAAAGTATATTGGTCCCAGGTATTCAAAATAATGTTGCTGTTTACAAGATTTATAAAATGGAAATTGAATTGTATATTTTTATTTAGATCTTGTATTGTATGAGAGGTGAAGCAAGTGTTTTTCTCTACTGAAATATTTTATTAAAATAATTGTTCTGTAGCTAAAGTCAACAGGTATAGCTGAGAAATCAGAATAAACTTAGACACTGGAATATGTCATAGGCTTTTGTATACATGTTTCAATTATTCGTTTTTGAAACATCATTATTCTGTTTTTCCCGCCGCCCCATAAGTTAATAATCCATAATTTATTATGGCTTCAGTGAGTTATAAAGTACACAGTTTGTAATGATGTTTTATTAAGAATGTTTTTAAGGGTCTTATAACTAACTATTCACCTAAATATTTGAGATAGGTGTGAGATATGATCCTTCCAATTTTAATACCCAAATACTGATATTGTTTACTTTTTCGATTTTAAGAAAATTTAATGATTGCAAATTAGTATTGATGAATTGACTGGTTGATATGTGAAGTTTAAAGCCGCGTCCACACTATGCCGAGTGGCAAGGCCAAATAGCCCTGCCAAGTGTAATGAGGACGTCTTGCTTGGAATTTTCCCAAGCTTGGCATAATCGTGCCAATTTGACGTGCCAAATCGAACCCGTCGATTGTCGGTCCGGATCAAGCCAGATGGCAAGGAGGTATACGGCAAAGTGTGGACCGCAACATTGCATTTAGCAAAGGCGCTTCTACTGACACCACTGTGAAAGAATTTATTTTTTTGTCTCTTGTATTAGTTGAAAATGATTATTTCTTTCCTACTACTTATCCTGACACCTATTTTTTCAATCATACCAAAATCAGGTTCTTTTTTCTTTCTCAGTTATTTCCTACCAGTTGTACTTTGATATCATTTTAGAGTAGTCAGTTGTTTTTTCAGTGTTCTTATTTAATCATTTCGAATTCCGCACATACTTTTTATAAAAAATTATATTTGTACTACTAGAACTATGGAGTCACAAATTAAATGGTCTTATGTTTAATTGATTTGTATCAGAATCGATCAGTTTTGTGGGATTGTAAATTGAAAGAGTATAGGAACCAAAATAATAGGCATGACACCTTGGTTGAAATTGCTGTGAGTTTTGGCATAGATAAGGAAGATGTTAATACAAATTTATGAAACTAGTTGTTCCTTAAAATTCAATGCTCTTCATGCGGTAAAAGTTCCTGAAACCAGCCCCGCTCTTAGTGAATAAGCCCGAATCTTAGTGAATAAAACTCAGAAATTGGTCCTCAAAACTGACAAATCTAAAATTATGAAACATGGGATGACTAAATTACAAAATCGAATTTTCAATTGATATGCACAATTAAAAACAACTGTGATTTATTTTCTGTTACAGTTTTGATGTACGAGGAAAACCCTTAGGTCAAGCTCGACATTGGTCTGCACCGGATCTGTTCGGTCCTAGGGCTTACTTCAGGGCCGGAACAGAACCAGCAAGTCTCGTTCTCAAGGATATCAGGCGCCACGATCAGGGTACTTATAGGTGCAGGGTAGACTTCAGAAATACTCCAACACGTTCCTTCAAGTATAACCTCACCGTTATTGGTAAGCATTTTATTATTGTTTTCATTGTTATTTTATTTTTACAATATACGTATTATATTTTATTTTTATCCTTTACGCGTATCAGCAGTCCGGTGGTTGTTTAGGCAGCAATCTGATATGATACCGCTAGTTGATGTTTGACTGAAGACCTTGATCATTACAATACTTTATCTCTATTATAGCTCATAATAATAATTACATATTTACACATTTAATATTTTCAAAATAGCGGCCAATATGGCGGATGATTAAAAATAATTATTTATATAACTAGGCAGCAAAATGGAATTTTACTGACGAGTGATTAGATTAGCCTCCGAGCTAAAGGCGAGGACCGGCTAAGATAATTAACTGCCGAGGTGAAACTGAGGCAGGTAATTTACCTATTTGACTGCCGAGGCGAAGCCGAAACAGGCAATGATGAGCAAATGAGGCAGAAATGTTTCCTTTGCTGCCTTGTTGCATACAATCTTTTATCTACGGGCGGCAGAAAAATGAAACTGGTAAAATAGGTACCATCTTTATTAATATATTATCATAGTTAATTACTATGTTATATTAATAAGATAATAACATATGTATTAACTAAAATTAATGTTCATAAAGAAATCAAATAAGAAGCTTGGAAATAATAACAAGTGAATAGCAAACTGAATCTATATCAACAAAATACAAAACACACAAAACTTCTGAATGAATAATGCACTCAACATAAAATTACTAAAAGTATGAAAGATATCTTCTATTGCTTAGAATAAGAGCTAGTCTAATCTAGAATGACTTCAATAATAATAATAATAATATGGATGTTGGATGTTTCCATAAAACTGCAGTGTAGCCAGTGACTCCGCTATTTTTTTTAATAAAGATCTTCTATTCATTAAACTTATTTAACAGAATTAATTAACAAATATAAACAAATTATTTTATTATTAAAACGTTTATTTATTAAATATTACTTATTTAACTATAATATATAATGTTATATAGAGATAATAGTATAAACTGTTATAGCCAACATTATAACAATTAAAATTTTGCTCCCTAGGCAGCAAAATTTTACCGCCTAGGCCGTAAAATCACATTTCTCTGCCTGAAATCAGTTCAATAATTCCTCATTTTGCTGCCGCAAGTAGATAAAAGTTTTTATTTTGTCTGCATAGCATGCATAACATCGTTTTAAAGGTCTCAAAGAGTAGAAAAAGAATATTTAATAATTAAAATTTCACATATAGTAATTTAAACATGGTGGCCAATATAGTAATAGATAATGATTAAGTTTTTAGTCAGCATGGCATATTATAAATAGTTTTAAAGGCCTTGAAAGTAGGAAAAGAAAGTGTTACTATTGTTACAAAAATCTCAAGTTATAACTGCTTTTTGAAAAGAAAAATATTGCCAACATAAGAATGTTAAAACAAAGTTTTTGCTTATATGTCATGTTACATATAATTTTAAAGCTCTTTTCACAATAGATTCGTTTTTTTCTTTGCCTTCGCAAGCTCAGCCGACATTTCATCCTTGAAACCTTTCATCTGTTCTCGGAATTTTTCAAAAAAAAATCTTTCTTTGCTTCTACAATTCAAGTTTCGTAATTTCCCATCTCAACCCAAAATTCATTCATTTTCTTCTGACAAATTTTCTTAAATTCATTCTGCGACTCTTCAACAAGCCTAACCGAATTTTGTAGAGCATTTTTGTTTTCCACCGTAAATTCAAAACCAGCAGGATCGCCACCACTAGACGTTAGGGAGCACACAAAAAAAATCGCCGAAGACAGTCACTTGGAAGTACTCGGGAATCATCGGGTACGCTCCACAGCCTACCTCAACCCCCTACGCTTACTCCTCTAGAACTTTAAACACGCACTCTTTCTTAACTCTTCCCTTTACTTATACATATAATGTTTAACGAGATCACAGATTAAAAGAATGCTAATTACGTGGAACTACTAATCCTCTTTAATTATTATAAAACAAAATAAAGACATCTTAAATAAAATAATTAATATTATACAAAATTGATAATAATTAGGTCATATTCCATTTTATGCATTACATTATTATTAATACATATTTCATACTGCCAATTATTAATATAATGTTTATTAATATGATAAATAATAAACTGAATATCTTACATATTTAGCATATTATTTATTATTTAAATATTTAATTTAAAAAAATAGTTATGTTGTAAAAATGAAACCAACCATCTTAAATTAAAATAATACTCAGATTATGTTCTAGATTTTATAATATTCTACGTAAATATATTAACATAATATTTTTTTTAATTTAAATCGATTAGTAAATATGTTTAAATAAATAAGTAAATAATATAATATATATATATATATATATATATATATATATATATATATATATATATATATATATATATTTATATATATATATATATATATATATATATATATATATATATATATATATACATATATGTGTGTGTGTGTGTGTTTGTGTGTATGTATGTATTTATGTATGTATAAATGTATGTATTATAAAAATATATTTCTCAATTTGTAAAAACATGCGAAAAAAGTTAAACTCGCATTTATCTATTTAAAAAGCTTTGTTTTTAATTAAATTACATTTAAATTTACATTCAGTTTTTCGTATATCTGTTTTGGGATTTATTGCATTTTTTATTTTAGAATTATAATTACTAATCGTGTATAATTTGTGTACGTATTCCATTTCAATCAGTCTTGGGTTTACGTGATAATAATATAAACTATAAATAATGTAAAAATAACGATGTCTATTTTATTTCTATGTTATATGTATGATTTATAATGTCTATGTTTAATTGTATTCTCATGCTGTATTAATATAAATATTTCTTTAGTGTTATTATATTTGATATATTTCTTAAGTTTAAGTGTTATTATGAATAGTCGTGTCATAATGAGATTATACAGGCTAAAGAGAAGGTAGGGTTGAATGCACTGCACAGTATAGACACTACTGGTGGGCTGGGCTAGACACGATCGTACTCGACTGCCTTTGCTTCGGCTTTCTTCGGCGACTTTTTTTTTGCTCCCTAACGTCTAGTGATCGCCACCTTCTTTGGAGATAGCCTGCTTTAGCCGCTCTTGATAGTCAGCTTTATTCCCTCTAACTGTTTGTGAACGCTCCCTCAAATCAGCTTCTAACTTCCTTAACTTTTAAATCCACTAACGTAACTCTTTTAAACAAACTTACGGATTTCGCGTTTACTTCTGACACCAATTGTTACTTTGGAAATAATTAAGTAAGTAGAAAAAGTATACTGTGCTAGATTAAGCTCATCAACTATTATAAAATTAGACACATTCAAGAATTCTCACAATAAAACTCAAGTTATAAAATTAAAATAATATTGACATGACATGAGATGTAACAATATATTGCTTACTGGCTGCAAAATCAGAAGCTTTTTTATCTACCAGTTATCTAAGACTTTATATATATATATATAAAGTCTATATATATATATATATATATATGAATAAATTCCTGAGTTTTGTTTGTTTTCTGTTTTCTGTATATATATATATATATATATATATATATATATATATATATATATATATATATATATATATATATATATAAGTCTATATATATATATATATATATATATATATGAATAAATTCCTGAGTTTTGTTTGTTTTCTGTATATATATATATATATATATATATATATATATATATATATATATATATATATATATATATATATATATATTAGTGTTTTTGTTTGTATTTCCCTAATTATGTATAAGCTTATTTTTCTTTATTTATTATTATTATTCAATGTGTTCTTTATACATTTTATTTAAAGTTATTGTTTCCTCTTATTATTATTATTTATTTTGTTATTATTATTATTTATTTATTCTTATTAATAATTCATTCATTATTTAATTTTTATTTTTTTATGGAAGATGAGAGCCGCTGTACTATTTAATATATATATATATATATATATATATATATATATATATATATATATATATATATATATATATATATATATATATTAGAGTTGTTGAGTAGGATACAGTATTGGTTTTTTCATTATTGTTTTGATAATTCGTTTTTGGGCTAGTTCTAATTGAGCTTAAATGGAGGGTTAGGGGAGGCAATAATGCCACAGAATATTTGTGACTGCACTAAGCCATAATACATTTTTTTTAGTGGAGTAATATTACATATATTACTATTATCTTAAAATAATATAGGAATTTGATATTACCTTCTTTACTTTACATTTATAATTCTATATATATTTTTTAGATTTTCCTCAAATATCGTTTGTTTTTCGAATTTATTTATCATTGCCAGATTATTTAATTTATTTAATAAAAAAGCGTGTTTTAATTTTTTAATTAACTGAGTAACTTTATTTCTATAGTATTTATATTTTTGGTTTAATGCCGTATTATAAGGTTGAAGTCTTTTGAATAGTGGTCTCTCTGATGTATACTAGTAATAATTCCATTAGTTATCCACGGTTTTCGTTGTACTAGAAATTGTATTCTATTGTAAATTATTGCAAATCGTCTGTTTTGTATATTATTTCCTCCCACGAACAAATGTTTACCTCCGACATAATTCTATTTGTGTTTCTGATAGGAATTAACTTTTGCGTTTCATAGATTGTTGTGTCGAGTTATTTATTTTTTGCTGGTTAGATGATAATGCCAACAGGGGAATGGTCAGTTATTTTGTTGTTTAATCTATATGAATTAGTTTCACATTTATTTATATTTTCAAACTAGATATGATCAACTTGGTGCGTAGGCTTCCGCGTGTAGACTCGTAATACACAGCTTGGTTTTCCGGTGGAATCCGCGTCACGAAGGGGGTGAAGTCCGACGTTTCGCTTCCACTGATGGAAGCATCTTCAGGGGTGTGGTGCATCGTGGTGTTGACTCGAAGCGAACATACAGCGGTACATCCTGTGTTGGCTTCGAGTCAACACCACGATGCACCACACCCCTGAAGATGCTTCCACTGCTGGAAGCATCTTCAGGGGTGTGGTGCATCGTGGTGTTGACTCGAAGCCAACATACAGCGGTACATCCTGTGTTGGCTTCGAGTCAACACCACGATGCACCACACCCCTGAAGATGCTTCCACTGCTGGAAGCATCTTCAGGGGTGTGGTGCATCGTGGTGTTGACTCGAAGCCAACATACAGCGGTACATCCTGTGTTGGCTTCGAGTCAACACCACGATGCACCACACCCCTGAAGATGCTTCCAGCAGTGGAAGCGAAACCAAGGACTTCACCCCCTTCGTGACGCGGATTCCACCGGAAAACCAAGCTGTGTATTAGATATGATCAAGGCAAGATTTACTGTTTTTCAATCCTTGTATGATTTTTTATATGCGATTCATATCCTAAAAAAGTTAGGACATTTTTATATTGTTGTAAATTAGGTTTTATCAGATATTATGTCTACATTTATGTCAACGAGGATGTGATTTTCGATATTGATGCTGTTATGATTTCTATATAAGGCATTATTACTCATTACATTCCCCAGAACGATATAATATAACCGTATTTCAGTACATTTGATTGTTGTACCTGTATTGAAAGTAGAAGCTATACAGGTTAGGCATTAGTGCGTATAATGTCTATGTCGTTCCTAATGTAGGCTGCGGTACCATCACATTTTTTATATATATTATTATTGTATAATTCGTTGTATTCTCCTAATCTAAAGGTGGTAGGGAACTGTTTGAGCCATATTTCAGTGAACATCAATTCTAAGTGACCTCTCTTGTGTGTGTACTATTATTTGAGCATCCATACTTTGATAACAATTAAATTAAGATCGCAGTTCATTCCAAGAACTTTTGTTAGATTTTTTTTTTTTTTTTTTTTTTTTTTTTTTTTAATTCGTGGCCTCAAATTAATATAATATTTCTATTTTACAGATTTTTTTATCCTTTGAAATCCTTGTACTCTTATTGCCCTATAGTAGTTAAAAAAATATAATAGTTAAAAAAAAAAATCTACAAATCAAAAAATATTCTAAAAAGAAAAGCCTACAGTATTAACATATTTTATTTGATTTAAAAAGGCGGTTGTTACAACAAAAGAGAAGGTGTATGGTTTTATCTTGTTCTGTGTATAAAACAAGTGTAATTATGGGATATACCTACTTTCAAACCAAAATTATATTGTCTATAGGATTTGAAAGAGGATAATTAGCTATGAATTAAGCAATAAAGTCTCCGTTCCTTTGCATACATATATAGACGTTAATTGAGAAGGCTTGGTATTACACGACTAATAAAGTATTTCTCAGTTTCCCTACAGTTCTAAAATTCATTTAAAATAATAAATGAAGGTAAAGTTACTGTCTTAAACTCATTTATTATTCTCGCTATGTTATAAAATGAATACTGTTGCATAGACGGTGTTCTTTTTTATAAAAATGATTTGATAAAGCGCAATTACTTTCTAATTACTATAAATCATTCTTCATTTGTTATAATAAAAGGGTTATAAGTAAGATCGTATCATTAGAAGTTATCGTTTTATCGAAGGGTTTTAACAAATTATATGATGAATTATTAGGTTTGTTCCAACCACTCTTCAAACTGGTTTGGAACTGTACGACGCATGCTCATTTGGAAAAAAGAGTTCCAACGAGCCCAAACTCAAACTCTGACTGACTCCGACTGTTAATCGGCTGTTCCAACCACGCTCTGATTGAATCACGGATTAGTTTGGAAGCAGTCAGAGCAGTCAGCGATCCAAGGCAGGCACTAGTAGCTTGGGATTGAGTTTGGGTGAACAGAAACGTAACCTTCCGCTCCGCTTCATTGATTTCGCTCGCCTATTATAATTATTCTCCTTTCTTGCGAATCAACTGTTCTTTTTAAAATGTTTTTGTACGAATGCGACGGTGAATTTTTGTGCATTTAATTGGCATTTTCTAGATATTTCTGAAACAAATAAAAATTGGACCTATTTTCCAAGATGGACTTTTGATACTTATTCCATTTTCAAACAAATATCGAAAGAATCCGATTTATTTCCTCAATATTTCTTTCGTTAACTGGACTAAGATTAATATTTGTTTTTTTTTAAAACGAAAGAGCATTTAGGATTATATCAATAAAAAATATGAATACGAGTGTGCCGTGAGTCTACTAAAACTGGCTCACCTCAGTAAGCCCGAAAATTGTGAATTGCGTAAATCGAAATGAAATCGTGAATTCATGTATTAAATAAACATTTCTAAAATGTGTGCATGTATTTTCGTCATATCCTCTATATGAGTATGTAGTTTTTACTTCCAACTTTCGTGCTTAATTAGCATTAGAAAATGAAACTTTTGTGGTGCGGCGCCCCCTTGTTGTGCGAGCCCCTAGGCGGCCTAAATCAGGCCCTGATTTAAGCGACTGGCACTTATCTTCATCAACTATTGACTTATCCATCATCCATATCTTTAATATTAATAAGTTCACTTTAGGAGCAATCATCCTACACAACAAAAAATTAACAGCGCTAGTAACTTAATTAGAAAGGCCATCTCTTTGACAGATAAGTCTCATTTGAGGAATTTAAAAGCAAACATTTTTAATAAACTAGAAGACAATTTATTCCCAACTGCTCTTATCAAAAAATTATGGTATAAACACTCGACACCACTTAGCACTGTAGACCATCAAGATAACCCAGGTACGCAACCCAGTAATCGACCCGCCAAATTTGTTAGCATGCCCTTCATAAAAGGTTTATCCGATCAAGTCCAAAAACTCTTGGTTAAATTTGATTGCCCTAACATTAAATTCGGATATAAACCGCTTAACAAAACAGGATCAATATACCACAATTTAAAAGATAAAATACCATTTGAGAATACTGTCGGGGCTATCTACGAAATTCCTTGTGGACATTGCAATAAAAGCTACATAGGAGAAAGTAATCAACTCATCATCAACCGCATCAAACAACACAAATATGATGAAAATAAAGGCAACTCCAACACTGCCTTATCTTGTCACTCATTGGCCACAAACCACAAGTTCAATTTCGAAGAAACGAAAATCATGGGTACCGAAAATAAGTCCAATCGTAGAAAGATGATAGAAGCATTAAACAACAACAGCTATCAGATCAGATTCTACAGTAAATATTAAAACAGACTCAAGATCATTAAATAAATATTATAGTGGTGTTTATACTAGTTTGAACCATAATTCCCGCCTCGGAACAATATAATTTTTGTTTAGATGGTATTATAGATCATTCTTTGACAGATATTTTAAATTGTTATAATTATTCAGTTACTTAAATTTACTCTAAATTCGATGGATTAATTAATTAATAATTGCTTTATTCGTCTTCTAAAGACAGATTTACTAGTCAATGATAAGATTGTGATATGAAATTAACGTAATCTAGAATACCATTAGTTACCATGTTATAATATTGTTGTTTTTTATGTTATATTTTGTAATTATTACCTAGTCAGACTACTATTATTGTTAATTTTAATGTTTGTTAATGTGTTACGATGAACAGAGTTGGATGTGTAAGTGAGGAGATATATCCGCTTTGATATAATAATGTTTGACGAAGGAACGAGACCGTTCCAAATATATTCACCTACTTTTTTCACTTTCTTGTAACGATTCTCACATAAATCACATTACAGGTATTGTTGTCAAGATGAGTTAAGTCACTGTTATAGTTAATATGTTACGTCGTCCATCTAATTTTTTAAAAAATATATATGTTTTAGGCTTGATAATGGCTGGTTAAGCCGAAACGTCGCCATGTAAACGTTAGTTTATTTTATTACCCTAAAAGGATCCACCACGACACTATAAAATTATTACAAAAGGGTACCATTTTGGATTGGATTATTAATAAGTTCAGGTATTTTCGATAGCACAGGAACGCAAAATCACATAAACGATCAACTCAAAAAGTTGTTCTGATAACAGTGCTAAAACCTACCACGGCAATCAGTTTGGTTCGAGAAAGGAGCGTTCCAACAAAAACGAAATCACAAATCAATTCCCAACGGTCAGTGATCGCGCATGCGCATTACGTCAATCACGGACTAATCCGAAACTAATTCGGAACTGGTGGTTGGAACAAACCTATAATATCAATGCCGGATATTCTTTATTAGGGTTTCGTTGGTAAAACCAAAAAAAAGAAACCCTTATAGTTTCGTTCCTGTGTCTGTCTGTCTGTCACTCTGTACGGTTCCAATAACTTTTGAATGAAAAGAGATAAAACCGTGAAACTTTCCAGTATAAAAGATCGTTTTGACGCGCACACAGGAAAAATATAGCGAACTCAATATTATCAGCTGTTCAAATTCAAAATGCGGATAATTCACGTCGCGAAAAAAAAATATTTTTTTAAAATTTTGAGTGGGGTATCAAATGAAAGGTATTGAAGAGTAGAATAGAAATATATATACCACTTAGGGATAGTGCTTAATTTTCAGCGCCATTTTGTCAAAAAACATCGAAATTTTGCGTGTCCCCCCCCCCCCCCCCCTAAAATCGTATTTCCGCTATTACTAAAAATATGCAAAATGTGTGGTCTGCTGGGCCATAGAAAAAATAAGATTAGCAATTCGATCTGATTTACTGGAAATCCAAGATGGCGGATAATTCATGTCACTCGAATTTTTTTTTTTTTTTAATTTTGAGTGGGGTATCAAATGAAAGGTATTGAAGAGTAGAATAGAAATATATATACCACTTAGGGATAGTGCTTAATTTTCAGCGCCATTTTGTCAAAAAACATCGAAATTTTGCGTGTCCCCCCCCCCCCCCCTACTAAGGTACCGAAGGTAAGGGATGTAACATGGCTTAGGTAAGGTATAACATTATTTTTCAACTGCTCCAGTAGGGACCAGAACTAATTTCCAGCTAAACAATAATTTCCTTAAATTACTATAACTAAATTATATGTACGTTAAAACTACACACCTTACCACAACACCTTAAACAACATAGCTTATATAACAAAATTATTTGTTATTGGTTTTACAAGGGCTGAGTGTATATTGTATAAACTTCATTAAAACATTCTATATTTGTATCTTGGATAGCTCTTTGAATTTCCAAGTTTTCTAACAAGTTGAATTTCCTATTTTTAGACATGTGTGAAGTAGTACATACTTATTGACATCAAATACATGGTCGGTTTCCAGTACATGGTTGACAAAGCTGGATACATTTACATGTTTTTGATGACTGTCTTTCGATATTTTTTGCCATAATTTGTAGTGCTCAGCGATTTTCGTATCTGATTGCCCGACATATTATACCTTTACTGGTCACGCATATCAGTTTATATACTCCGTATTTATCTTTACTTTCGATCGCTGTTTGACTGAGCCCAGAATGGTGCCTAATTGTGTATATAGCTTGTTACTGACTTTAAGTTCGTTTTTGTTTTGTACAATTTTTCCTATTTGTTCTTATAGCTCCCCCATGTAAGGTAAGCTAATCCAGGGTTTAGGGTTTTTTTCTATTGGTTCTAGATTGGTTATAATATTAATTGCTATTTTTTCTTGTTTTTATCTATCATGTTGTCTATTGCTCCTGTGTTGTACCTATTGTTTGTTGAGATTTGATTTTGTACGTCTAAGGCCGCTCCCTGACTTGTCGGTATTCCTTACCGCGCGGTAAAGAATCTGTACCGAATCGGTAAGATATAGGCGCTCGATAAAGAATCTTACCGCATCTGCATACTAGCTTACCGATACCGCACCGATACCGTACCGACAAGTCAGGGAGCGGCCTAAATCATCCATGGGAGTGGTAAGTGCCTGATGAATCATACTATGGAAAGCAGCCATCTTATGTATATACAGGTTGTCTGATTGGTTGTTTTTTTTTTTTTTTTTTTTTTTTTTTTTTTTTTTTTTTTTTTTTTTTTTTCTTTTTTTTTTCTTTGCAGTTTTAGTCCCGTTCAACAGCTTATAGGTCATTACAGGACGGGGGTTATCCGGTCACTTTACTCATCTAATCGATGAGATCATCAGTGTGAAACATGTCTCACCCCGCTGGGATTCGAACTCACAGCATGGGTTTAGACCTCGGTTTCAGAGTCGAGTGCGCTAACCCCTCGGCTACACCGGCCGATACTGATTGGTTGTTATTATTATATCTGTGTAGGAGGTTTTTATATAAATTTTGAATTTGTGTTTGTTATTTTGTTTCTTTATTGTTAGCTCTGTAATATTTATGGTGACAAAATTGTTTCGCTACTTTTTAATAACCTCTCTAGTCAAAATTATTTTATGTAAATATATTAAAAATTCAATCCATTTTCAAATTATTATTGACGTTGCAGTTGGTTTTGACGGGACTCGATTACTTTAGGGTGAAACGGTGTAGCATTAAATTCAGGAAAAAGAAGAAAAACAACAAATTATAAGTCTTTTTTTGGGCTAATTTATGTTATCAGGAAAGTGTCAAATTTAAAACATTGACTTCACGTAGTCCAATGTTGTCACGAAAAGGATAGTTAATTAACTTGTCAATAGCTACCGTTCTCAACTGGTTACTAAAATTGTAATTCCTAAGAGTACGAAAAAAGCTAATCATTATTTTTAATAATTCAGAGGTAGTATTTTTTTTATAAAAAAAAAGGAACAGAAACAATTTGTTAATAAAATTACTGGAGCATATGGTTTTTTAATTGAAATTGTTTTGTCACTTTTACTACTGGACTCAAGTTAAGTAGTGTGGATAATCGTGATCTCTACTACAAACATAACAAATAAATTTATTTAGAAATTCTCTCGCCCTACTATGATTTTTTGTTAGACACAATTTCATTTTCTTTTTTGGACAAACCAGATTCATAAAAAATTATATAATCCCGTTGATTTCATTGATTAGTCTTGGGGGAGTATCTCTATATAATATGTTTTAATGGATTTATATATGAAATAATAGATGGATTCTGGAGCTTCCCAGCAGAGTGTGTTATTTTTAATGTAAATTTTAGTTTGATTTGTTATTTTACTAAGAGAGAATATCTAGATGTCACAGAGTTTTCTAAATATCTCCCCCTTATTTTTATACCCACTTGGATCATATATGGGTACTATAATAATATCATCTTAGATAATATAATATGCATTAATCTCTAATTAGTTGTTGCCTCCGACCAATGAGGGAAAAGGTTTTAAACGTTAGTTAAACTTACGAAAAAGCAGAAACTCCGACGTCATATCGAATCTTTGCGTTGAAATTGGAATTATCTTTTATTAATATATGGGCTTAAATCCTAAAGAGAAGCCCAATATTAACTTCCTAACTTCAGAAGATCAGTCTGAGCTAAAATTTCCTTTTCTTGAATCAAAATGGCCGATTGTAAAACCCTTTAATGAAAGTTGTTAAATCTCATAAGAAAGCTAATTTCCAAATTCTATGAATTTTGTACAATTAATTCCTCAAGGTCACCATGTTTAAAAGATTTAACAGGACTCTCAAATCTAAGAAGTATACACCATTTTCCCTTAACGGGACATATTTAAGTGTCTAGATATGCTCCTGCTTTTGTCAGACAATATGACACCACACACTCAAGCATAAACATGAAACCACGAGACGTCACTCCTTCAACTTAACTTGATCCTCGCTGCTAACAATTAATTAAACAAAAGCCAGATAGATTCTCATTCGGGGACAGCATGAGAATTTCAAAGTATAAAACTATTTTTTCCGAAGGGTATCAGGAGTCTCCGAGGTCAAAGTGACTTTACCCCCTACTTTCAAACTACGTGATGCAGCCGACCAGCACATCGATTGTTCGCTTTACGAAACAGAACAGACTCCAGTAAAGTTTCGAGACTCCTACCTGGTCAATAAGACTGCTAGTCCAATGGCTTGGATTGAACGAAAGGGTGTTGGAAGTTTGAAGAAAATTTCAAACTTTTAGCACCCGTGTTAGAAGAACTGACCACTGTAAAGTATTCAGACTCCTACCTGAGAGCGAAGTTTTAGAGGTGGAGGTAGAACAGTATTTAGACAGTAGGTGTGTGATTATGGACTAACCCCTGAGGCAGGGTCCATCAGGCGTCTGGTGAGGTGTGTGGTGAGGGAAGAGTGTGAAAAGAGATAAAATGTAATGATATGATGAACAAAGGTAGACGAATAAAGGATTAGAAGAAAAGAGTCAGTTTAGTCATCTTGATTTATTATTTTGTGTGTGCGTTGAAGTCACCTCGTTTGCGTTTGTTAGCTATTGTTCCATGTATTGTTTGCAGTTCTTGTAGATACATTTTTAATTATAATTGAACATTTTATCCAACTTTAACCCAAACTCGTCAACGGAACTACCCCCCCCCCCCCCCCCTCTTTCCTTTCAATACAATATGGTTAGATTCATAATTAAATGTACTGCGCTTCAGATTTTTAAAATCAAAAATTGTCGGAACCGTTTTCGAGAAGCTGTAGCGGGAAATACCGAGGTATCACTTGCTAATCATACTGTTTAAAGTCTTTCCCTAGGTGCTGACCATGAGACTTTCTCCAGTGCCTGAGAGGATACTGTGAGAATACCAGTGACCAGTGTGGGTTTAGAGCTAGAAGAGGTAAGGTTGACCATATCTTTACACTAAGGCGGGTTTTTTATGAGTGCTACGAATATAACGTGGATATCCATCAACTATTGATGCGCACGACTTGGATGAGGCTCTCTCATGTCCACCCTTGCAGTGCTTGGTATGGGTATACCTGGGTAGGAAGCTAGCTTGATTGATCGGAATGACGCTTCGCATCACCTCTACCAAGGTCAGATTAGACTGTGCACACTCTGAAGAATTTTCCTTCCTGCGACTACTTCTCTACCATCCTCTTCAACCTAACCTTGGAAATGGTAGGGGCTGTTGTGCCAAAGAGGAAGAAGTTTTGTTAATTGTTTTACAGCTAGTGCTCCTAAATTTATAGCTAAAATTAATTTCTAGATTCCACCTAGGGCAACTTTCCTCGAAGTCGGCCCAGTAGTTTAGGAACCACAGATCTGCACAGGCTACAGACAACAGAGATACTTTTTTTTGGGCCCAGAGGACATAAAACCGAGTAAATCCATCAATATTTTTTTTATAAATTTCAAAGTATTTTTTTTTATCACCACAACATTTCCTTTCTATATGAACTACGTATATGAGAAAGTAGAAATTGAAAACAACTGTTATAAAATATCATTGTTACTTAATTCTTAAAATGCCATTCAAATAAAGGCTCCACGGGCTTGTTTAAATTAAATCGGTTGAAACTGTAAGCTTTCTCTTTCTCTTTACAAAAGTAGGTAAGAGAGTTTCTTAAACTATATAATTTGTATTTTGTATTATGATGGTGATTTGCCCCCTCGTCAAAGTTGAAGCTTTCGGCCGGGTTTTCCCTTGTTAGTATTACAGGGCAGTCTTGAACCTTTTAGTCGAACCTCTCTCGTCTCCTATTTATCTTTTTGAGTTTGCTCTGTTTTTTGTAATTTTTCCTTTCTTTCCTCATGCCTTGTCTCTGTCGGTTATACTTTAGCCAGGTTTCTCTTCAAACCCATCATCATTTATTTTACCTTTGCAAACACTTCTTTTTTCAATCATGTTTCTAATGTTTTAACCTATTTTTTTTTTTTTTTTTTTTTTTTAATCTTTAATCTCTCGGAATACGACAATATATTCCTGATACATTTTTATTTTATTTAGGTTATGGGAAAAAGTGGCTTATTGGATTAAAAAATAAAATTATAGTAAACCTGTTAATTTTATTTAGGTATATCTTCTGGGTTCTATCAAATCAATAACATTTAAACGAGAATCAAAGAGCGAGTATTGTGGATTTTAAACTGTTAACTTTTGGGTAAATCCTGTATTTAAATGCCAGCTAAGACTATCTGGTAGGCCTATCGCTCGAGCATTAATATTAATATATTCCGGTCAACTGAATAGTCGTAAGAAGAACTAATAGAAACTTAACACACATAACGCTATCCAACTTCATGTCCTATGATTGCTCGGTTCTCTACCGAATATTGATGTCTTCACCACGCTCACGGTTCTACATCATGTTTTTTTTTTTGGTTCCGATTAACGATATATTGATTTCGCAATAAGTTAGACATTGCGGCAGTTTCTGGGTGTTCCTTGTCGATATCATAGTACTGTACACAGTGGCGCACCCAGGATTTATTTTTGGGAGGGGCACAGATTAAAAAAATAGGGAGGGGGGTGTAATGTGGGCTTAGCATAATCACAGACAATTAACCTTAAATTACTTCATATCAAGGGCGGTCCAGCCAATTTTGAAGGGGGGCTGGGCTCTCTTTTAGGGGGGTCCGAGGGTCCTCCCCCGGGAAAATGTTTATAGTTTACTTTAATTGAAAACGTCTTTTTAGCCTATTCTAAGAGCATCTAAAATGTTATTATATACAAATAAATTTAAGTTTTTTATGAACGGGACATGAAGACCGGGGTATTTTATTTTTCAGTCTTGCTCTAGCCTTTGGTCAGTAAACATCGTGCTACTCCCTTATCTAATCGCTCACGACTACAAAAAATATTACCTAGAAGCTTTTTATTTTATACGATATATTGAACTTTCTTTTTATTTCTTCAGCAGTTTCATCTTTTCTTTTTATTTTTTCAGCAGTTTCATCTTTTCTTTTTATTTCTTCAGCAGTTACATCTAATTTGTTTTATATACCAAGTAATTTATTTATTATTTCCTAACTAAAAAAGGAAAAAAAAAAAATAAAATAACTACCAATTAGTTCCCAGAAGATATTTATTTTATACAAATTATTTATCCTTTCTTTTATTCAATAACATTCAATCTGTTTTACAAATCAGGAAATTATATTTATTTTAAATAATAATAAAATAAATAAAAAAATATAAAATAAAAATGGTTATGTGTGCTAAGTGTCTAACAACCATATCGCGCAAAAACAAGAACATTCAATGCTCGGCGTGTCTTATGGTGTTTCATCCTTCGATGGAGTGTTCCTCAATAAAGGATAAAGATTTAGAATATCTAGAATCTGAGGGTAAACTGCAGTATTGGAAATGTCAGAACGGCATCAACAAGCGGAGAACTAGTTGCCACTTTCCAACCTCTCCTCAACATCCGGCTAAAAAACACCAAATGATGAAAGCGGCTACTACATCAACAGACCCTGAGCAACTAACACAGACAGATTTAGACACACCAGATATTTCGCAACAAAATTATGCAAGTTTAGTTAAACTAATAAATAGGAAATTTGACGAACACGCAAAAACAATGGAAGATTATAAACGGTCAGTAGATTTTATTAGCACTAAATTCGATGCAGTTCTAAGTAGCATTAACAGTATAAGGGAAGAAAATAAATCATTTAAAATAAAATTTAATGAAATCGAAGAAAGCATAAATAATCTAGAACAAACCATAGAACAAAAAGATTCGGAAATACTCAATCTTGAACAAAGAATGACAATAAACAATATAGAAATTTCAGGTATTCCAGAAACTGAGAATGAAGATGTTTTCGGAATTATTCAAAGTGTTGCTAAAAGCTTAGGAGTAGAATACAATGACGGTGACGTGGAACGCACTCACAGAGTACAAACGTTTAAAAAAAATGCTATCAAACCCATAATTGCAAGATTCTTATCCTACAGAACAAAACTAAAATGGATGAATGCTTAAAAAGAAATAAGAAATGAACCGATCACAGCGAACCAAATTGCAACGATTTTCCCCGATAATAGAATGTACATTTCTCACCATCTTGCTCCTCTTAACAAGAAGCTGTTAATGGAGTGCAAAGCATTTGCAAGGAACTGTGGATATAAATTCGTATGGTTTAACGGCAATGAAGTTATGATGAAAAAGGACGAATCTAGCCAAGCTATGAAGATGACTTCTCAAAGACTCTATATGTTAAACAACAGCTTAAATATATTAGACAGGAGTTTAATCCAAAATTAAATAATACAGCTTAGTGATTTATATTAGTACCTAAAAAGTTATAATTTTTATGTTGAAAGATATCAATTTTAAAACATCAGAAAAGGTCGCCGAATCATTAGATAAGTATAATGAAATCCATAAATTAGAAATTAAAAAATTACGAAGTTATCTATCCTTATTTTATTTAAACATAAGAAGTATACGAGCAAATTTTGATGAATTTATTATTGCTCTTTCAAAAATTGAAAATAACCAGACTTTTTATTTTTGGGGGAAGCTTGGTTGTCAAATGACCTTTCTTTAGATTTGTTTAAAATAGATAGGTACTCCGTTTTCTGTACAAAGAACCATTTTAATCAAAACAGTGGCATCGTTTTATTTGTCAATAATAAATTGCTAGATAAAATATCGGTAAAGGAAATATATATAGAAAACACGAATATTCTTGCAGTGACTTATAAAAATAAAAATAATAGTATAATACATGTAATATTTTTTTATCGATCTCCTGGAGACAAAGATATAAATGCATTTATTAATAAATTAGATTTAGTATTAAAACAATTCGCGGATGGTCGGACATCACTAATTGGAGATATAAACATATGCATAAAAGATCTTGGAGCAACAAATAAAATTCAACAGTCATACATAGATATGATGGCCTTAAATAATTTAATACCGATGATTAAAAGTCCAACTCGAGTAACAAATAATTCTTCAACGACAATAGACCATTTATTCACAAATCCTTCAGATATGAACTACATCACTCCTATTATATTACAACTGAATATTACAGATCACTATGCTATTACATACATCCATAACATTCCATCTCAATCAGAACCAAACAAGCTTATAAAAATAAAACAGTTAGATAAAATTAAATTTGATGATTTATTACAAAAAACAGACTGGAGAGATATATTACAAGAAAATGATCCAAATAAATGCGCTGAAACTTTATTAGATAAAATAAAAATAACCACAACCGCTTGTCAGAAAGAAATATTTATAAATAACAGAAAAAGAAAATATAGAAATATTAAACCTTGGATAACATATGGATTAATGGTATCATTAAGAAAAAAAGAAATATTGTTAAGGAAACTTAAAAAACAACCGTTTAACCTAGTGTTCAAGGAATACGTCCAGAAATATACAACAAAATTTAAAAGTCTTATTAAAAAAACAAAACAAGATTACTATAGGAAAAAAATAACTAGTGCAGAGGGAGATATGAAAAAAACATGGCAGGTAATTAATAATATTATCAATAATAAAGAAAAGAGTCATCCAGATATCACAGAAATTAACGTGGGAAATTCCAGAATATGTACTGCAATAAATTGTGCGAATGCATTTAACGATTATTTCGCAGATGTAGGGAAAAACATATCGAAGAAGCTCGGCTTTAATCCCAACAAACAAATAGAGCAAGAAAAATTCACTGAACATACCATCAGTTCATTTGAAGAAGTCAGAAAGGAAGAAATAGATACTTGTATTACAGAACTAAGAGGAGGCTCGGGGCCAGGATGGGATGCAATTACAACTGTCATGATAAAAAGAAATAAACAAGTACTCATTGAACCCCTTACACATCTTGTAAATATTAGTTTGAAAAAAGGTTGCTTTCCCCATATTCTTAAGAAATCAATCATTACACCGCTTTATAAAAAAGGAGATAATCGAGGTATGAGAAATTATCGTCCGATCTCTTTGCTATCAAATATATCTGAGATAATTGAAAAAATAGTGAAAAAGCAACTTGTTAATTATTTAGATAAATATGAAATTATTCCTCCGAATCAATTTGGTTTTAGAAAAGGTATCAGTACACAAGATGCAGTTTCCGAAATAACTTGCGACGTATATAAAGCATTAGATAACAATCAATGTCCAATAGCAGTTTTTTTGGATGTCGCTAAGGCGTTTGATTCAATTCCGCACCAAGCTTTGATAACAGCATTGTATAGAAATGGTATATCGGACAATGTATTGAACTGGTTCAAGTCGTATCTTTCTAATAGAGAACAGTCCACTAAAATAAATAATTTCATCAGTGATGCAAAAATGTCCGAGTTTGCTATACCTCAAGGAACCGTTCTAGGACCCACGCTTTTTTCTGTCTACGTAGCGGAATTCTGCAAACTTGAAATTAAGGGTAAAATTTACTCTTTCGCAGATGATACTGTGGTATTATTTACCGGTAAAAATTGGGACGACGTTCACATATCAGCTAATAAAGGCATGAAAACACTATCCATGTGGTTACAAAATAATAGTTTATCCTTGAATATAGCTAAGTCCCAATACATGACATTTTCATTAAATAAAAAAGGACAGCCAAATATATCTAAATTAATAATACACGAACCTATTTGTTCTAAAAATAATGAACTTTGCACATGTCCTCCTCTGAACAGAGTTACTAGCACTCGATACCTCGGTGTTATCATAGATAACAGAATGAAATGGACTCTACACATAAACTCTATAAATAATAAATAAGACAAACTATTTACATTTTTCTGTCGCTAAGACATATTTGCGAGCTGCAAGTCCTGAAGCAGGTATATTTGGCATTAGTACAGTCTCATTTACAATATTGTGTTGTAGCATGGGGAGCTGCCTTCCCTTCTACACTGTCTAATCTTCAATCCGCTCAAAATACCTTGCTTAAAATAATTTGCAGAAAAAATAAATATGATTCTGCGGCTCCTCTTTATAAACAATTAAATATACTAAATATTTCACAACTATTTTCTTATACATCAATACTAATGATTAAAAAATATTATAATTCTTTTTTACCTGTAGAACATTGTTATCAAACCAGAAGACAAGCGCAACATTTACTAATAATACCTAAAACACGAACTACCACATCTTCGAAACACTGGACACGTATAGGACCGAAACTTTATAATAAATTGCCGGAAAACATAAAACTTATAACACAATACAACAAATTTAAATCACAACTTAAAATACATTATAAAAAACAATAAAAATATTTCTCTACTCTGAAGTAACAATATTAATTATTGAAATCAATAATAATTATTAAGGAGACTCAAGAAATCTGAATAATAAAGCATACAAATGCAATACATTATAATATGTCATAAGTTCGAAAATATTATTTTATAATTTTATACATAGGTATATATTTTTTTTTAAAATGTAATAATTTTAAATGAAAATTCTAATATATTAACAATCTAAATTCTAATTTAGACTTAACAATAATAATAATAATAGTAGTAATAATAATAATAAAAGATATAAATGAAATAAATGATATATAAAGAATACTACGTTAGTGATATAGTTTAGGTCAAGTTAGTTTAAATTAGCTGACGGGGTTGTATAACTCTCAGAGAATTCCTACGGTACTGGCATTACATTCTAAATTCAATTCAAATGATAATGGAACAAAGGTTATTAAGGTTTATTTTCCTATTATAAGTATATTTAGCTTTCAGATAAGGTATCAAATAAAACTGCTCCTAAATTTTAGTAAATAAAGAGAGGATTCAATTTATATTAATGATAAAATTGCATATTAAAACAATGAAATTTAAAAACATATCGATATATGTATGTAATTGTGTGTATGTGTGTTTTATATATATAACAGTCAATAATGTGTGTAAATTTGAATAATTATATTATTATGATTAGGCTATCAGGCTCCTCCTCTACGCTCGGGCAACCTTGTAGAGGAGTACAACAAAAAAATATGTATTTATGATTATTGTCAAGAAATATGTATATTTTAACTAAATGTATTTCTGTTAATGTAATTATGTTGAATAAAAAAAAAAAAAAAAAAAAAAAAAAAAAAAAAAAAAAAAAAAAAATTATATACATACTAATAGTATTTTATTATTAAAAGTTGTACATTATATAATAGATTAATGTTTTATTTTAGTACGCCAAATGTTTTGAGTTTAACAGAAATTAGCTGATGGTTTCCAAATTCATTAATATTAATTATTCAATAATTAAAAACTATTCTAATGACTGCTACTAACTATTTTAATTAAATTTAATTAATATATTAAAGTAAAACTTTAGATTAAAATATAAACCCTTAAAACAAGAATAATTTAATTAAAAACTTGATTTAAAAATGTTATATTGTAACCTTTCATTCAAAATAAACAATGGATAATAGTCGGAAAGAAATTCGTCCCACTAAAAAGTTCTGACTTATTTTATAGATCCTTAACCTAAACGGGTTGATAACTTAACTTACTTTTATTCTTTTTCTTCATTTTCTTTTTAAACACCAAAAACAAAATATGTCGGGCAAAACTAGGTAGTTTATTACTTATTTATTAAGTGATACTGGCTCATTTCAAATACTTGATTATTTGCATACTTAAATTTTAAGTCTATGGCTTTGGAGGAGGGGGGGGGGGCGTCATTTTAAACGCCAAAATAATATGTCGGGCTAAACTAGGTATATAATTACTTATTTATTTATTTTTTCACTATTACATTAACATGTGCTGCGAAATTGCATACCTAAATTTTACGTCTTTGGTTTGGGGGGGGGGGGGGGGGGGGGGCACGTCTTTTTAAACGCCAAAAAAAAAAAAAGTCGGGCTACACCAGGTATATAATTAATTATAATTATAAGGTATATAATTAATTTTTTTTTTTGACTATCACAACACTATTACTTTAACGCGTGCTGCGGAATTGCATACTTAAATTTTAGGTCTGGCTTTGGGGGGGGGGGGGGGGGGCACGTGCCCCCCGTGCCCCCCCCCCTGGGTGCGCCACTGACTGTACAAATGATTTCCTATCTTGTGGCGAGTCAAATACGAAGAGTTGTATTCCTAGCTTATGGCGAGTTAAATACGAAGGGATGTTTTCCTAGCTAATGGCGAGTTAAATACGAAGGGTTGTTTTCCTAGCTAATGGCGAGTTAAATACGAAGGGATAGCTTATGGCCAGTTAAATACGAAGAGACAGACTAAAAAGGAGCCCAGATTACGACTGACTCATCAAAAAGGTCCAGAGGTTGATGGGTCGTCGATCAAGGAAACGGTGACTAAGAAAATTAATTATTTGAGATTTGTGTATAAGAAGGAGCTATGCTTAGTAAATAATTAAAATAATGGCCCATGCGCTGGCCCAGGTTTAGGCCATATGCCCCATGCCCAAGCTACAGGCTATAGTTACCGGCTATTGACGCGGGGCTCCTAGCAACAGGCCCCTTGTCCCAGGCCCCTCACCACATGCCCATTGCCCTAGACCGCTGGCCCCAGGTTTAGGCCACAAGCCCTAGGCCATATGCCCCATACCCTAAATTATCAGCGTTTTGCCCGAGGCTCCGGGCAACAGCCCCCTAACCTTCGCCCCCGGCCCAACTGGCCTGGAGGTCGATTCTGTAACATTTTTTTACATATATCCATATCCATATATTATCAATTATTTATCAGCTATTATTTATCACCGACAAATCAATTATTTTCAGACTTTCCTGTTTTCAAAATATCACAATTATTTAAGAAATCAGTGCTACTAAATTATTTCAAAAATGACAAACAACATATAAATCATAACTATGAAACTCGAAGTAAAATTAATAAAAAAGTAACAAATATTACCTGCAATACAAACTTACTACAGAGGCATGCCAGTGTTGTCGCACCAAATTTATATAATCTTTTGCCAGAATACACTAGGAACATAGTAGATATAAAATACTATAATAAGTTTAAAAAAGAAGTAAAAAATTGGCTACAAACGGTAGAATCACAAGAAATATAGCATTTATATGATTTAGGTGCGTTTATGTATTATGTATGTACTTTTGGGTTTTTCCATATACTTTTTATAGTTAAGTGTTTATTATAGTTTAGTATTTTTATATACTTATTTGATTTACTAACCTTTGTTTTACTTTTGATTACTAACCTAAAAATCATGTTTAAAATTATATTATTTTTATTTATAACCTCAACTCTAGGTGATTGTATTTAAAATAAATAAATAAATTAATTAATTGATTAATAAACTTAATCAATTAAGATAAATAGATTAAATAAAATGAAACTGTATTTTATAACAAAGATTATTATATTATATATTTAATATGTGAACTCGGGCCTCCTGTTTCAAGGTTTCCTTCTTGGAGGCTTTTGGATCTTTATATTAATTTGTTATATTCTAATTATTTATGTAAGCAAGTGTAATTTATAATTATTTAATGTGAATTGGTAATATGTTTTAAATAAAAATAAAAAATAAATAAATAAAAATATATTTATCATATTTATTGTTATATAATGTATTAAATCTTTAAAGTAGTGCCAGCGCTATTTGTGGCCAAATTCGAATACCGAACTACTTAGAGAGTTAGTATAACGATAACAGAGTTAAAACTCCTTTAACTATTTGGTATTGAGTTTTATTTTTTATTTATTTTGGTAAAATACTTATAACTTTTGTGTTAACCTTGTGTTAATGTGACTTTTATATAATATATTTTATTAGTATTTATGAATATAAAAAGTCAAGTATCAATAAAAACTTATTTTAATAAGTGTATTTTATTAACAAAAACACTATATTATTAAAATCGAATTAGAAATATAATAAAATATATCAAGCGGTAAAACACCCTATACAAAAGATAACTCCAATAAAATAATAGTACATTACGCGTCTAGTGCAGAAAGTAGCATTTTGCATGCGAGTGTGGATTTTTCCAACAATGAGTCTATTTTTCTCTTTCTGTCTCCCATTGTTAATAGTAATTATAATTTGATTTAAATTAAAATTAAAACTTTCCGTAGTATGAATACTGAATACTACCTAAAACTTAAAAAATTAAATTTCTAATTGATTGTTCAAGGTACAGGTACTAATGGGGTACTTTATAATTATAAGCGATAATTCTCGGTTTAGTTCTACTGTCGTAAATATCGACAGCTAGACTTGTGGTAAATTGAAAGCTTAATTCCGGACTAGGTATCGTTACTGACAGAGGAAATTATTCTTCAGTGTAGCTCAGTTGGTAGAGCGCTATACTGGAAATATAGAGGCCCGTGGTTCAAGTCCCGGCGCTGGAATCTATTTTTCTCTGTATGTCTCCCATTGTTAATAATAATTATAATTTGATTTACATTTAAATTTAAACTTTCCGTAGTATGAATACAACATAAAACTTAAAAAATGAACTGTCTTGTTATTTCACAACAAACAAACTTACAGATTCACCATCACAGACCAATCGCGCATCTTCATAACAAAGTTTGATATATTTATAATCACATGAAAAGGGAGGTTTAAAAGTTACAGAATCTGCCTCCTGTTCGCTCGCTCAGATTTCACGAGGCTGGCCATCGCAAAAGTATATTCTATGCTGAAATCAGCCACCTCTGGGAGAAGAGAAGTTAGCAAGCCTTCAATCAATTTGTTAAAAATTCTTAATAATCAAATCATTATCAGAATATAGTGGGTAAACGTCAATGTAAAACGATAACAAATGATAATACTATTTCTGGTGAAATTGCTGGCTACGTGGGGTATCACAAAAATGAAGTTGAAACTGAGATGACGGAGACGTGATTCTTGGGGTGTAGATACTTCAAAAAACCTAAGTTTTTCAAGACCGGTAAAACGTACTAGTTGTAACCCATATTTATTTTGTATTATACGTCTATTAAAAATCCGTCTAGCTCAAATATCTTACAACATAATGTTTTTTAAAGTCAATTTGATTGTATGAAAAGCCATTAACCAATATAATAACTGGCTTAAGAAATAGTGTGATACATTTCACGGAATAAATTAGTAAAGGGGCAACGACTATAGATTAGAAACGTTTATAAAAAATGTAAACCAATGAGTTGGAGCTGAATGTGAGTATATGTATATTATAGTGTTTAAGGTTCCATAAAACAATAGAACTAATTTATTAACATAAAAGAGAACACCTTGTCTGATTATAGTGAATTAAGAGTAACTACTGCAATAAGTGGCGAAAAAGTGAATCGCAGGTTCGTTTTTATAAAGAGCGTGACAACGAAATCCGTGTGACAGAGTTGTTTATTTATTAAAGCAGGAGGGGTCAGTAGGGGGTTACCCGAGTCTAGTAGAATTAGAGTTACTGGTCGAGTTGTTTTCGGACCTAAGTATTCGTGTCGGGTTGACTTCCGACAAGAATATAGAATCGTAGCCTGTGACCGCACACTCCAGGCCGACGTAGGATTCGGAATTATCGCGCTGTTGACTCTGACGGCCAGACTGAACCGTTCCCCGTCTGACCCTCGTCCTACCACGTCTACCCTTTCTCGTATTCATATTTGTCACCGGGACAATCCTGATAAAAATTCAGAGGAGTGGTAGAAGGGAGAGGTAGAAAAAAAAACTAGAGGCCGCAAAGAAAAATATTGTGACAAAGGGGTTGGTATTTTAATGATACATAGCCGGGCATTGTCTGTTTGCTTTTATCTTCAACTCTAAATATTGTGCTATTTCCCTTGTCATAGACCCTAGCCTCTTCTAACCATTCCGCCACAATAACTTACATTCTCACACTTTTCATTCATCCACTTCTTATTCCTGTTTTTATTCTGTTTTTCTTTCCATATGGCTACTAGAAATCCCTTTTTTTCTCCGGCTAAACCAAGCACTAGGGGCCGGCCCGCCCCTAATGTAAGTCACTTTAAATCAATTATTATTTCAGGATTTTTTTTTTGCCGAGGGAGAATTTTTTTTGGAAGGAAAAAAGACGGTTAGTTTATTTTATCGGCCGAATCTTGTTATTTTCATCGGGGGAGGAAGCTTCGAGATAATGTTGATGGATAGCTAAGTGCCGTATAAAATCGTTACATCGAGCTCCACTTTGTCAAAAGTATATTTATATAATTATTAGCCACTATAATGTATTCTCGCAAAGCTCCAGCTCCTTTTTATTCTTTCTTTTTCTAAGATTTATTTGGTATGCTATTATTAGCATTATTTATTTTCATAGATATAATAATAAACATTGGTTTGTGACTAATGCAAAGAAACAGCTCGTTGTTTCTGAACGTAAACGATGTAGTCACTCAAATTCATAAAAAAAATTTATTAACTCGCACATTAATGGTTAAGTTTTATCATAGTTATCGAGTTTTTAATCTTGTCTAGTTTTATCGAGTCCTCATTTTAACAGAGACAATTGTAAAATCTACAAGCAAACTCTAATTCACCTGTAATTTACTATCAAATGTTTATGCTCAGGCTCCTTGAACGAAAGCTAATTAAAATTAAAATTTAATATATTAAAATTAATTTTTAATATAATTCTTCGATATTCGGATTATTATTTCTAACCACAACCCTCAGTAAAAAAAAAAAAACATTTTTGTATTTCTAAATGGGGAAGCGCACTTTATTATTTCTCTCTCCTTCTCTCTCTCTCTCTCTCTCAATGATACAATGATAATGAACTTCCCCCACATTGAACAGAACTCTCCCACATTGTTCACTTTTATATATTTAAGCGTAATATTCTGCTAAATTTGTATATCTTTTTTGAAAATAGCTTTCACAATTATAATAATAAAACAAATTTTATTATTTTACAGTGATTAGTACAAAAAAAAATTGCTAAAACTTGAGATAAAAAAGAGCTGTTAATAAAAAAAAGTGGCAAAATTGTTTGTCTTTGTTTTGCTTTATTTAACTTGATGCTTCAAACTTTCGTATTTTTTCAACTTTCATTTCTTCAAATCTTTTATCTATTAAAAAAGGACTATAGTATTTTAATAATTTAGTGTAATTTTTCTACCGTTAGTAGATAAAATATTGTATGCAACTATGCAGCAAAGGAAACATTCCTGACTCGTTTAAAGATTACCTGCTTGGTTACACCTTAGCAGGTAATTAACATTTTCCTGCCTCGGCTTCTGCAGTAAATTTGTTTGGCCTATCCTTTTTAAATTAAAAAACATGTCAGCAAAATTCCATTTTGCTGTCTAGTAACATAAATAACTATTTCTCCCTTTTATTATTTATCACTATATTTATTATATATCTTATTATTTAGCCGATATTTGTACTTACGCCAAGCACGTTCAATCCGATTTAACTCTTTCTCCTACCTCTACCTCTCTCTCCTATTATGTGCCACCTCTTATTCGTTAAAAAATGGATAAAGTTTCCGGTCTAGGGAAAAAATACTAGAAGATGGCACAGTAAAATAGTAGTAACTCGCTATATTATACTTTAGGTAAAAAGAGGGAAGAAAAACTCGAATAAGGAGAATTGATAAAAAATGTAAATGAAAGCCTTGCTTCCAGCTTAGTTTTCTGAAGGCCATAACTTTTTTTAGCTCTTAGGATGAAATGCTGACTTAACAGATTAACCAGTTTTATATAAATATATATTTCTTTCTTTTGGAGGAGGGGTGGGGGGCTGAAAGTAGGGTAAGGGACTGTAATATAATATCAAGTAGTGTAAAAAACCAAAAATAAATCTCGTAGTACGATCTTTCATGTTAGAAAAAATTCGGTGACATCTTGACTTCCGACACCTATTTTAAAAAGTGTACATATAAAATTCTGACACCTAATTTCAATATTGTATTGACATTGTTTCTTATAATGATATATGTATATCTATTTGCGCAAATCTCTATGTTTGTATTCATCAAACATTTTTAGAATTTATTGTGGTAATTATTTTATCTCTGGCAACATCATTCACTCAGACACCAGTGGAAGAATTAGGCATTAGAGAGGTGAACTTCCTGAACAAATAAGCAATGGATTTTTGTGAAGGGTATAAAACTGTTTCAGACTTTATAGGCTCATTACCAGATTAAGGGTTAAGTTGGTTAAGAAAATTATTATGTTTATATGTACCGCCTCAAAAAGTCAGACTCGAAGATAATACTCGATTGTCAAAAAACTTTAAAAGACATGTTTTTCCGAACATTGCCGAGATAATCAGTTAGGCCCGTAACTCAGCGATTCTTTACTTCATCGTATATCAGCCCGATTCCCGGTCCTTCTCTATGTAATATGTTATAATTGTTGTTCAACGCTAATCAACAGCATCTTGTCAAACTCCAGTCACATGCTTAGTTCAATAGAATTACATCTATTCTCGTATGTATCATACATACATATGAGTATGTGTAGGTGTATGTATAATGTGTTTTTACTTTCTCATATAAAGAGATAGTCTTGTGATAGCGCGAAAATTCGATTTTGATGGATTTACACGTTTTGAGGTCCCATGAGTCCCAAAAAGTGGATTTGAAAAAATGTCTTTCTTTCGACTTTTTGTCGTTTGTCTGTATATGTGAAAGTTTGACTGAGTTGTTTCGGACCGATTCGTTAGATTTAAAACGGTGGCAATCTAGTTGAAAAAAAAAAAAAAAAATACAGGAAATTTTATAATGAATTAAACTAGAGTCCCATTTTATTCCTATTGCTACCTTTCTAGACATAGTAATTCTTTTTTAAAATAAATATATATTATCTAATAATAATAATAATAATAATATTTATTCGGGTGCCACGGTTTTAAAAACCAATTTGAAAAAACAGGTAAAAAAGAAATATATATATATATATAGGACGGGGGCAATCTTTATTTACTAATGTTAATGCAGGCTCGCTGCGCTCGCCAGTCTATATGGGCGGGCACGAATTGGACAACTTTTACCTGCTCTGGTTAATCCTCGAGCTCGAATTGGACAACTTTTTAGAAGCAGCCCCCTTGGGACGAGCACGAACTGGACAACTTTCGCATTTTATAACTATCGCACAACTATCGCACTTTTCTTATGACTCGATAGTAAAAAATGTAGTCAGCGAAACTGTCTACGGTTTTATCACTAAAACGACTGTTACTCCGATTTTGTTATAACTGAAAATACAAAAGTTTTACATTTTTAATCCTAAAAAAACTAACTCTGTGGCGCAACAGCCCATGGAGGCCTACATTTCGGCAAAATATAGGTATAGTAAGAGGGCCAAAAAAATAGACAATAAAAACGTTTAAATAAAATGTTATTTTTGAAAAAAAATAATTTAATAATCAAACAACATGCCAGTAGTTTAGGCTCCACGCGTCTGCACAGACGACAGACGACAGACAGACATTTTTTAAAAATAACTTTTTTGGACTCAGGGGACCTCAAAACGTGTAAATTCATCAAAATCGAAATTTCAAGTCATCACAATACTTTTTCTTTATATACTAGGTACATGAGAAAGTAAAAAAGGAAATATGTAAAATAATCAACCACATTTAAACAAAAAGCATATTTGTTTTTTATCTATAGTACATAGTGAAAAATATAATTATAAAGCAAAAAACGCTCTTTCTAATAATTAATTATGCGGTGGCTTTTCATTTTTTTCCCCATGAAGCCAGTTCAGATAATTTAACGTTTTGATAAATGACGTCGGATAATATGAATATAATAGATCAATAATAATTGATAATAATAATCTAATGTATATAATATAAATAAATAAACAACAAATATTGCATATGTTAAGGGGGGGGGGGGGGGCGGCCGAGCGTCACCCGCACGCAGGCGGCTATGAAGCTAGGACCGGCCCTGCCTTTAACAATAGAAACTAATAGTACGGTGAACAAGGCGCCGTGTTGAAAATTGAGAATCTATCACGTCGTCTACACGGTGATATTTGCCGCACTAGTTGCTATCATGACAGCAACTATCGCGTCAACTATCACCTTATAAATGGGGCTTTACACGTGTTAGGGTTCTACGGAGGTTTAAATAAATAAAACGAACTAGATACGGTTTAGAAAAGGTATAATTGTCAGTGAGCAGAAACGACTACGACTGAATGTAGAAAAGACAGGGGGTGAAGACCCCAAGGAGGGAAATTCCTCAGGGTGGGAGACAACACTAACGCCATCTACCGGACCGACTGGTGAACTAAAGAAAAGGTTCACCAGGCAACCGACAGATAGCATCAAACTCTAAACATGCCGCCCACCTTGAAAGAACCCCTTTCAAAATAAAAGAATTACAAAAATTAACAATAAATCAAACAATAAAGTTAAACATAATATAAAAAAAATATATAATTCATGACTCGGAGGTTTCTATAGGAAGGGGGCAAATTCGACTTATTGCCCTTTTCTTGACACCAGGATTGGTGAGGACAGAGGTGACTCGAACCCTTTTGTCTGGTCCCGGATGAAGCTCCACTATTCTCCCTAGAGACCATCTGCAAGGGGGAATATTGTCTTCCTTCAAAACAACTAATGCGTCGATTTGCAGATTAGGCGAGCCAGAGGTCCACTTGACTCGTGTCTGTAGACTCGCAAGATACTCTTTGTTCCAACGGTCCCAGAAGTGCTGTCTCAGTTTGGTGACTCTTTGCCAACGGGACAAGGTGTTTTCCTTGTCTGAACGAAGATCTAACTCCGCAGGTGATGTTACAGCTCGGCCGATGGTAAGGTGGCCAGGTGTTAAAGGTAAAAGGTCATTAGGATTGGAAGACAAAGAGGTTAGGGGACGGGAATTGAGGCAAGCTTGAACACTAACTAATAAGGTATTAAATTCATCATAGGTTAACAAACTATTTCCTACGATTCGTTTATAGTGGAATTTAAAAGATTTAACGGCTGCCTCCCAAAGACCGCCAAAACTGGGTGATCTAGGAGGAATGAAATGCCAACGAATGCCCTTATCAACAAGAAAACGATTTAACTTGGTTTTATTACATTCACTCTCAAGGAATTGTCTGATTTCTTCAAGCTCCTTATGAGCTCCGGTGAACGTAGTTGCATTATCTGAATAGATGTCGTGACATGTACCCCAGTGTCCAAAAAATCGAGTTAGGGCAGCTAGGAAAGATTCACTGGTTAGGTCTGTTACTAGCTCTAAGTGTATAGCCTTTGTGCTAAAGCACACAAAAACGGCGACGTAAGCTTTGACTGATTTTGAATTTCTACGAGGTCCGATCCGTATAAGGAAGGGTCCGCAATAATCAACACCGCAACGAAGAAAAGGTAAGGAAGGTTCAATCCGATTAGAAGGAAGGTTGCCCATAATCTGCGTACAGGGCTTTGGTTTACAACGATAGCAAGTTATACACTTGTTACAAATACTTAAGTAACATCCAAGACCCCAAGGAGGGAAATTCCTCAGGGTGGGAGACAACACTAACGCCATCTACCGGACCGACTGGTGAACTAAAGAAAAGGTTCACCAGGCAACCGACAGATAGCATCAAACTCTAAACATGCCGCCCACCTTGAAAGAACCCCTTTCAAAATAAAAGAATTACAAAAATTAACAATAAATCAAACAATAAAGTTAAACATAATATAAAAAAAATATATAATTCATGACTCGGAGGTTTCTATAGGAAGGGGGCAAATTCGACTTATTGCCCTTTTCTTGACACCAGGATTGGTGAGGACAGAGGCGACTCGAACCCTTTTGTCTGGTCCCGGATGAAGCTCCACTATTCTCCCTAGAGACCATCTGCAAGGGGGAATATTGTCTTCCTTCAAAACAACTAATGCGTCGATTTGCAGATTAGGCGAGCCAGAGGTCCACTTGACTCGTGTCTGTAGACTCGCAAGATACTCTTTGTTCCAACGGTCCCAGAAGTGCTGTCTCAGTTTGGTGACTCTTTGCCAACGGGACAAGGTGTTTTCCTTGTCTGAACGAAGATCTAACTCCGCAGGTGATGTTACAGCTCGGCCGATGGTAAGGTGGCCAGGTGTTAAAGGTAAAAGGTCATTAGGATTGGAAGACAAAGAGGTTAGGGGACGGGAATTGAGGCAAGCTTGAACACTAACTAATAAGGTATTAAATTCATCATAGGTTAACAAACTATTTCCTACGATTCGTTTATAGTGGAATTTAAAAGATTTAACGGCTGCCTCCCAAAGACCGCCAAAACTGGGTGATCTAGGAGGAATGAAATGCCAACGAATGCCCTTATCAACAAGAAAACGATTTAACTTGGTTTTATTACATTCACTCTCAAGGAATTGTCTGATTTCTTCAAGCTCCTTATGAGCTCCGGTGAACGTAGTTGCATTATCTGAATAGATGTCGTGACATGTACCCCAGTGTCCAAAAAATCGAGTTAGGGCAGCTAGGAAAGATTCACTGGTTAGGTCTGTTACTAGCTCTAAGTGTATAGCCTTTGTGCTAAAGCACACAAAAACGGCGACGTAAGCTTTGACTGATTTTGAATTTCTACGAGGTCCGATCCGTATAAGGAAGGGTCCGCAATAATCAACACCGCAACGAAGAAAAGGTAAGGAAGGTTCAATCCGATTAGAAGGAAGGTTGCCCATAATCTGCGTACAGGGCTTTGGTTTACAACGATAGCAAGTTATACACTTGTTACAAATACTTAAGCAACATCCAAGACCCCAAGGAGGGAAATTCCTCAGGGTGGGAGACAACACTAACGCCATCTACCGGACCGACTGGTGAACTAAAGAAAAGGTTCACCAGGCAACCGACAGATAGCATCAAACTCTAAACAACACGCTATCGCATGCCACTCTCTACCTGGTGCTGAAAGTTGTCCAGTTCGTGCTCAGGGATTAGTGGACCCTTTTTTGACCCTTCCTTATGGTTAGAAAAGTTGTCCAGTTTGTCCAGCCGTCTATATAGCTTTGCCTTATCGTATTTGCTTTACATTTGTAGACAATATTGATGTAAATCTTTTTACATGCTCACTACGCAAGCCTGTTTATTCAGCATGTGTAGATAATTACAATTTAATAGAATTATTGCAGGCTCGCTACGCACGCATGATTATACAGGATGACTAATTAGTAGGTAAAGAATTGCAGGCTTGCTGCGCTCACCTGTCTAGACTATGTCCTAGACCTATGTTATACATGTCTCTGACAAAATTGTAAATAAAGATTATCTAGAAATGCTGTTCAAACATGCGAGCGTAGCGAGCCTGCAATAATTTTAATAAATAAAGATAAAAAATATCTTGGTAGCCATATTGAAAATTTAGTAGGGCCGATGTAAGAGGACAATTTTACGCGAGTTCTGTATGCACCGCATAACTAGTATTGTAAGTTTTATATTATGATAAATTTTAATAAAATTCATTTTAATAATTTAGAGTATACATTTGTAATAATTAAGGATTAAAAATGAGAGAATATTTTATTGGAATAAGAATTGACTTTTCCACCTCCATAATCCATGTTTTTCCGTGTCAAATTATTTTGGAGAACGATTGAATTCATATATTTATACTTTTTTTGAATTGGCCATATAGCCATACAGCCATAGTATTGTTCCGCTTTGGTCTTTCTTATATTTAGTTTATTTCAGTTTATTACTTTTCTTATTTTTTAAATTTTGATATTAATGTCTGATAAAAATGTATAGATTAGCTTGTATAAGGATTCCTTTTTACTGTGCAAGAGTGATCTATTTGTGAAGGGTTGCTGAATGAGTCTATTACAATGAAGCTTTTTAAGTAATGAGGCTCTTTGTATTGAATACTTTGCACAATGAATAATAATGTGCTGAAGGTCCTCCCTCCTCAACACCACATTTGACTACAGCGAGGATTGTACTATTCCTATTCTAAATAAATAAAAATTGCATATGTCGTGATTGGCTCTCAATTTACTAATGGTTGTCACCATTGATCTGGTTGATGGACCATTGATGGAAGCTGTTGTACCTCTGCACCATGGTGTTGAACCAAAATCACTATTAATTGATTTGTAAAAACTTGTTGAGGAGGTTGTATCGTGCCAACTGTTTCCAAAGTTGCATAGTTGCTTTGTAAATCGATGCATAAGGATCCCTAACCAGGACCTTATATTTTCTGCCATAATATATATCTGCGAGTTCTTCATTAGTTGCACATTCTTTAGCCATATCATCTACGTTATATTTCAGTAGGTTCTATACCGGCGTGACCTCTAAGCCATACAATAACGACCTGTTTATTTTGATTTTTTATATCATGTAGAATTTTTAAAATACTCGATAGCAAATAATTGGAAAGTACAGCGCTGGTTTTATTTTTTTATCGCTTCAACTGTTAAACTATCAGTAAAGATAACGAATATGTTGTTACTGGATGTCAGCAGAGATTTTCAAAGAGCTGCTAAAACTGCTATTAATTCAGCGGTAAAGCTCGAGCAAAGAGGATTGATCTTTAGACCAATAACCGTCTCGTAGAATAATTAAAATACGCACTACCAATGTTTTCGGATATTATAGATCCATCTGCATTAATTAGACGAAGGCCAACGTTTTTCCACATCATCCCAAAACTTATTGTTTCGGATATTTATGGGGTACTTAGTGTAATCATCAAGTTTCGCTGTAACAACATCAGAGAAGAAATAAATCATGGTATCTATGCAAATAAATGTAAACATCCTTTCTTATTTTACGTGTACTAATAAAACTTTCTATCAATGGAAGACTTTTTTTCTTTTGCCAAAAAGAGGAAGTAAGTACACATGAGACTAAATCTGATATTTTTTTTTATACAATATTGGCTTAGGAATAATTCCTTAAAAGAAATCTGCAAGATAATATGTCTCTTCTGACAAATAAAGGGGTTCCTTGACTTCAGAATACAGCACAGGTATTGGACTTTATACTTAGTAGATATCTCGATACTTATCGCAGATAATAATTAAACGCGATAATTTCTTCGGTTTAATTTACTGTGGCAATGAAATCACTCGTTTATTAACCCGGCGGTTTTTCAAACAAAAAACGCTTGATTCTTTGCATTAAAAGGAAGTGAATGAATGGTTTAAAACCTCATCCGATTGAAATTTATCTTGTTTTAAACAGAGTGGCCTGTTAAAACACTGGGGAATTAGTGGAGCCGGACTTGTCTCAAGTTATCTCGCTCTTCTGTTTTCCACCCAGTCCGGATGCTTAAGTCTGATAAAGACAGTAAGGGAGGGAGAGTGCTTCAAGTCTTCGCTTCCAACTTCCCTATTAAAACTAGCAAATTCCCTTCTCCAAGCCCTTTTGCCTCTTTAAATTGAAAGAAAGTTTGATTGTTGGTCCTCCGAAGTGTGTTGTTATGGACCCAAGGGAGAAGTCCAAAGTCCTAGAGGTTTCACTCTTATTTCTCCTTATCTCAAATCAGCGCATCTTTCTCTAACCCAGGGATAAAACTTGGGTCTTCCCCTTCTTCTATATACCCCCATCAACCGGACTTTTTTTATAACCATTTGTCTTCATTTCATGACCATATATATATATATATATATATATATATATATATATATATATATATATATATATATATATATGAAGTTTTTTTTTATCATTCTCGAAAGCTTTTGGAAATCAGGAGGCAAGTTAATCTGAATTTACTTAAAGTAACAAGACGATTGGATAATTTATTCTCGGTTATTCTGTGGATTAGTAAGGATAACAGTATACTGAACGTTGATCAGATAAATTGGTAGTGCGGGAAGTCTCACGTAAAAAGGGTTTCGTTGGTGTTGTAAACATGAAATTAGTAGTTGGGGGGGGGGGGGGGATTTGGATGTTTTTGACAAAATGGCGTAGAAAATTAAACGCTTTCCACAAGTATTATATATTTTTGTAATCTACTCTTCAATACCTTTCACTTGATACCCCACTCAAAATTTTGAAAAAATATTTTTCCCCCGTGACAGCAATTAGCCGCCATCTTGGATTCCCAGTTAATCCGACCAAGTTGCTATTCTTATTTTTTCTTTGGCCCATCAGACTGCACATTTTACATATTTTTAGTAAGAGTGGAAATATAGTCTTAAGGGGGGGGGGGGGACGAGCTAAATTTCGATGTTTTTTGACAAAATGGCGGGAAAAATTAAACGCTTTCTACAAGTGTTATATATTTTTGTAATCTACTCTTCAATACCTTTCATTTGATACCTCACTCAAAATTTTAAAAAAATATTTTTTTTCCCGTGACATCAATCAGCCGCCATCTTGGATTCCCAGTTAATCCGACCAAGTTGCTATTCTTATTTTTTCCTTGGCCCATCAGACCGCACATTTTGCATATTTTTCTATATTTTTAGTAAGAGCGGCGAAATGGCCCCGAAAACACTTTCCCTAAGAGATATATATATTTGTAATCTACTCTTTAATGCCTTTCATTTGATACCCCACTTAAAATTAAAAAAAAAAAAATATTTCGCATGACGTGAGTTATCTGCCATTTTGGATTTGAACAGCTGATAATTTTGAGTTCGCTATATTTTTCCTGTGTGCGCGTCAAAACGATCTTTAATATTGGAAAGTTTCACGTTTCTATCTCTTTTTAGTCAAAAGTTATTGGAACCGTACAGAGTGACAGACAGACAGACAGACACATGAACGAAACTATAAGGGTTTCTTTTTTTGGTTTTACCAACGAAAGTCTAAAAACCGTTGAAAAGCTATACATATAGAAAAAAAAACTTTATAGAAAGAATATATAAGTTTTAATCCTATTGCTGTCAAGTTTCATCTACAAATGGTTCATGTTAAGCTTAAAATTCGCATTAAATAATAAGTTCAGTGATGGCGAAGGCAAGATGAACGGGTTTTAGTTATGGTGATTAAAGCCAATATCTTCATGCGGAAGTAGTTTGTGGTATCGTCATTTGTAATGATAGCGGTATCGTGATTAGTAACGTTTCCAGTATTTACTAATCTGTCCGACATGGATGTATAGTTTATTGTCAGAGTTAACAGAATCTTGGGTTTGCAGGATAGTGTCTCGTCTTCGAGAAACATCTTATCTTCTTCATCATATCACATCTCTTCTATATTGAGGTGTAGAGGCGTTACAAAAGGACTTCAAGGCTCTTCTATCTAGTCTAAACCACAGTGTTTCTCAACACTGTGGTCCCTCCCATGATAGGGTAAAATATTTGAAATTATACAGACATAAATTAAAACTGTAATTGAAGTTTTTCTTTTGTGGACTTTTATGGAGGTTTTTTTTATATTTGTTTTATATAGGTTATATACCATTTGTTTCTCTAAATTTACAGTATTTCCAAAACCTGAAGAAGCCCAGGTTCCCTGGACGAAAGCTTGTTTGAATAAAATATAATAAAGGACTTTCATTCCAAAAAACAACCAACTACTTATATAAATTAAAACATTATTTAAAAATCCTCCTGCTATTAGTGTGACCCATAGCTTCCCCACGTCCTATTTTGTATGCTTTAATGATTTCATGCTTTTACAGCTCATTATGGACAAATTTATTTTATTTTATCCTCGAATTTTTACTGTCCAAATTGTTTTGATTTTTTACATGAATTAATGTATAAATTTAGCAGTATTTAAAGAGAGCAGACGGTTGAAATTAATCTGGGCTACTTTTGACAAACCATCCAAATTTCATAAAAATCAGATGAGTACTGTAGAAGGTATAGGTGTAAATAAAGGTATGTTTGTGTGCGTGCAGAAGAAAAACAAATGAGCTCAGAATGTTGAAACTTATGTAGGACCAAAAATCAGCTAATTATGACCTACCATCCAAATTTCATTATAATCGGACGAGTAGTATATACGATATGTTGGTATGGTTCTCAAAAATTGAGCTACAGATTGATCGAAAGACCGACAAAATATATAAATTAAATTTAATAAAGTAAAAATAATAAAATCATAAGAGTAAAGGAATGTTTTTAGGAAAAGATAAAAATAAATAATTGCAATGCTGATAAAAATAAAGCGACAAAAGAGGGGGCATTGCAATCCTTAGGGTATGCAATATGCAATACACTGCATTAATGGTAGGGTCGCGAAAATGTTAAGGAGAAATTTTTAGGGTCGTTACATTAAAAAGGTTGGGAAACGCTGACTATAAACCATGTTGTGTGTTAGGCACTCAGGTGGGAAGTGATTTGTCGGCCCATATCGTCCTTATTGGACCTTGTGGCCGAGATCCCTGACATCGGGCCTCTGACACTAGTTCAGGGTTCCTCTCTTCTTCCATTTTTTGGGTGTAGCTAAGCCACTTCAGTTGGCATGCCTTATCCTGCCCGAGAATGTCTCGATGTTCATAGAGGCTTGAATCGATATGTTTTAACTTGGTCCCTCCTGGTTTTCCAGCAACTTTCTTAAGGTACCTAATCTTAGCCGCTTGTATGCGCCTTTTTTTCTTCGGGTTTACGCCCATGAAAAGTGGTCATCTAAATGTTAATACGGGGGTATAAATTGATTTGTAGGCAATAGTTTTGTCTTTTCTGTACATTTTTTCTTGCCTAGAAATTTGTGTTTATGCAAAGCAGTTGTCATCTACCAGCAGATCATCTATAAATAAGATAAATAACGATGGAATGAGGATATTGCCTTGCCTCACTTCCACTTTATTATTGCTTGAAACAGCTTTGACTTGTTCTTACCACATTTCTACTCATTCTGTAGGATTTCCATATCATGTTCCATGACAGTCTGTCAAGAGTCTTCTCTAGATCTATGAAGGATATGGCAAACATATTAAGTATTATTATGTAATAATGCTCATAGCTGTATAAAATTGAACAGAACCGATGAATAAGCCGATATATGTAATATCTAAATGGTCATCATATCTAAAGATTGATTACCGAGAGTAAAACAGATTTGATTTAATACATGGCTCTTAAAATGATTTCTCAGCTAAATCCTACGCGAAAAATAGTACTTAAAATAAATTGTATTGCACATTTACATTAAATTTAAAGCTATGCGATGCTTATAAATAATACATTTTTTACGTGACTCAGACTACTGATTTAATTGAATGCCTTGACGAAATGTATAACCTCTGAATGAATGAATACATTTTATTATATGTATGTATACGCTGTCTTTATAAATGTAGTTAGTAATTTAATGTATTTTAGAGGAGCTTCTCTTTTCCGTTAGTATTAGCTATTCTTTGATGTTGAATTAGTCTAACTGTATTTGGAAGTATTTTACGAAGTAAATTCTTCTCTGCTAGTTTAAACATTTTGTTAAATTCAAACTTAAGAAAGCTGTAGAAAACTAGCCAAACATTTAAAATATTTTTCTCTTGCAGATCCTCCCTTTTATAATTTTTACTAATGGAACAGTTCTACAGTGTTTTTTTATGACTCAAAATGTACAATTTATAATAAATATAATTAAAAAGTTGTAAAAAAAGAGAAATGTTGCGAATCGTCGATTAAAATTGAATCATTTCAATTTTCGAAATGGATGAATGATTCCTATCGTTATAATTAAGTTAAACCAATACAGTACTGTATTGATTTTTAATTTTATTATTTAAATTTTATTAACAATAAAATAAATTAATTATAATAACAATAATAATAAATAAACACTAATAAATTAATTTTATTAACGGATTGATTTTTAATTTTATTTCATGAAACTAATCTACAATATCTGATCATATATTTTATCAGCTTTAACTTATTGCATTATACAATTTTTTAGAAGGTTGCGTATTTATTGAATAAAATACCATAATCTAAGAAATAAGATTATGCTGTTAAACCACCGAGAGAGATTAAGGTAGGCACTGGTTCATTATGAAATCACGAATATTGCCAAAAAACTTAAAAACCATTATAGTTACCAAAAACTGTATTAAAACCTTTGGTTAATTACTATGCATCAATAAAAATCTATGCAGAATGTCTATAAAAAGTTTTTTAAAAAAGCTAACTACTAAAATGACATTTGCTTTCTTAAAATCGTTTAATTTTCAGGTCAAAATAAAAAAAAGAACATGTTTTCGAAGGGGAATTTTTTCCAGCTTAATTGTTAAATTTACAGTTAGTGGTACGAAATAACAAATTAAAGAACACATTTTAATGAACAAATTAAGCTATTCGTTCGGTGGTTCAAGTTTGATGTTTTTATTGAACAGCTACGGCAACGAATTCGAAAATTGCTCCTATAGCGGCCTTCATAATTCGATGTTAGTAGTAGTAGTAGTAGTAGTAGTAGTAGTAGTCTAGTACTTTCTACTAGAACGGGTAGGACGAACCACTTGTTCCAACCTTGCAATTAGGCCATCACTTAAGGCCTTTTTACGCCCCGCGGTAGAGAGTTCCAACCACTTCACACATCATACATCTGTACATAGTACCGCCGAAGCGAGTATGATGTGATCAATAGTGAGCCATATAAATCAGAGCGTCACGGCGAGGAATCGAACCCCGTCTCGTTCCACTCATGATTCAATGATGACCGAGCAGACGTGGTTTAACCCACACGGTCACGCTGGATCTCTAATTCGATGTTAACTCTTTTATTTGATGTCAGACTGTACTTGATCGTGAAGGGAGCTCTCTTGAGCTACCTGAATTAGTGCGTGGGGCGAGTGTATGAGTGCTTAACTAGATTCTTGTTAGTCACCTCTACTATTTTTCCAAGCAACGGTATTTTATTTAAGTCGGGTTCTTTACATACTGATAGTATAGTCTATACCTGAGCAGTCATGCGCTGAAGCCACAATGTCCGTAAGAACTTATCGCTAACCATGTTGTTATCTAATTCACGCATTTCACAAAGGTGATGGCTTGGATTGCTATATCCTAAATCCATGTTAGTTGATAATTTTCGGATTTTTTGTTTTCAGAAACGATGAAAGATTGGATTAGTCTAGTTTTGAGGGACTGGTAGGGATCGTAAGCTGTTAGGAAGAGGCAAGAAGCCACATGAAGAAATTCAATGTATTATTGATATATAATAAAATTACATCTGAATCAAACGTCACAATAAAAACACTCACTCTGTGTCAAAATAAAAATAAAAATATTATATACTAGGAATATATAATATATTTATATAATATATAAGCCGCCATAATAAAATAAAAGGTATATTTAAATAAGTTTATAATTAAATAGTATTCCCAGATGTTTGCTCGCCTACTTTGGCAAAATTTATTCGAGCTACTTTAATTTTTATTAAGTGGTTTTGTTTAGTTATTTTTATTTTTTTGTTATACTTCCATCCTTAATATCCCGCTCTTTAAAATAAACATTTATAGGAACTACTCTAATTTTAAATAAGTGGTTTTGTTTATTTATTTATTTATTTATTTTTTTGTTACACTTCCATCCTTAATATCCCGCTCTTTAAAATAAACATTTATAGGAACTACTCTAATTTTAAATAAGTGGTTTTGTTTATTTATTTATTTATTTTTTTTGTTACACTTCCATCCTTAATAGCCCGCTCTATAAAATAAACATTTATAGGAATTACTCTAATTTTAAATAAATGGTTTTGTTTAATATTTTTGTTACAGTTCCACCTGAATATCCCGCTGTTTTTGACAAATGGGGTCGTGAATTGAACTCCTCTATTGGTCCGCACAATGAGGGAGATGAAATATCGTTAACATGCAGAGTTATCGGAGGTGAGCAAATATATATATATATATATATATATATATATATATATATATATATATATATATATATATATATATATATATATATATATTCCTTCTTCTTATTTCTTTACATTATATTTTACAATGCTAAATCTATACAACAATAGTCACAATTATTTGTTTATCGCCTTGGTAGTGGCCCTTTCCTATATTATAATACATAATAAAAAGTTTAAGAGGATTTATGTATGCACACAATATACTACCCCCCCCCTCCCCTACTTTCATATATCTTTCCAATTCTGAAGCTTTTCACCCCTTGATTTGATTGAATTAAATAAGCTTTAGGTAAAATGCTTGTCCAATATGAAAATACTTTTCAAAACATCGATGGGTTTAAACTTGAGTATTTTTTAGAGTAATTGATTAGAGAAGGAAGTTTAATGTTAATTTTTTTAAAAGGGTCATTTTTACAGCGTAATAACTTTTTGTTTAAGTTTGTTAAATATAATAACCAAATCATAAAGCGCTTAGTTTGTTTTTAGTATATACTTTTCTGGTAAATCATTAAACTTTGTCTTCTAATTTTATTTTAAAAATGAGCCCGACATCAATCACGGGGGAAAACTGGGACGGCCTCTTTTTTTCTATGGAATTTGACTCTTATCGTTAAGGAAATTAAAATGACTTGGATTTCGGACTTTTTTTTAATTAAAGAAAAAACAGGTCTTTTTGAAGTAGAGTAAATGTAAGCGTTAATTATAATTCATTAAGGATTATATCAAATGGTGCATATTTTTTTTTCTTTTTACCTTTTTTACAAGATATTTTTTTAATATGGTCGTGGGATGGTATAAGAACGAAAAGTTGGAGTTTTAGGTTTCTGTACAAAGTAAAAAAAGAACCTTATATAACGGCTCTGTCTGTCTGTCTGTCCGTTGCTTGTTTCAATTCATAAACTACTATAGCTAGGAACATGAAATTCGGCACACAGGTGCATCTCGGCATTTGAGACAACTGGACTCATTTTGGATTTTTCACACTTAATATTTTCAAGATGGCGGCCAATATGGCGGGCAACTAAAAAAAAGTTTTTAGTCACCATGAACCATGACATGTTATATATCAATTTAAAGGTCTTGAAATGAAGACAAAGAATATGCAACTATTAAAATTTTACACTTAAAAATTTCAAGATGGCGGCCAATATGGAGGGTGAATAAAAACAAGTATTTAGTCACCATGACATGTTATATATCAATTTAAAGGTCTTGAAATGTAGAAAAAGAATATGCAATTATTAAAATTTTCAAGATGGCGGCCAATATGGCGGGTGACAAAACATTGTTTTAGTTACCATAACATGTTATACATTAATTTAAAGGTCTTGAAGAGTAGAAAAAGAATATTACTATTAAAATTAGTGTAATTATATTTCACTTAAAAATTTTAACTTTATTGTACAGAAACCGGCGATTATCGCCCCACGTACTTACGTGAAGCGCGCCTTACTTGTTTTTTTAATATACAAGTACTATACATTTTTTAATGATTAGCAGAAGTTAGTTGAGAACCATTTTTTTCTGTACTTAAAAGACTCGATAATTAGTTTAGTATTACTAAGTTCTAAAAATTGCAGTATATTTTATTCTCAAATTAAATAAATAAATACAAAAGTATAATTACGGACAAATCTCGAATTAGGAATTTAGATGGTTGCCTAACTTATTCGTAAATCAGATTACCCCCTATACTCCCATTACCCCCTATATTCCCATTATCTTTTGTAAACTACGAAAAAAAAACATTAAAGAAGTAAATTACTCAAATTTCAACTTTCTTGTTGGTCATCACATCAAGAAAATGCTTATAGTTACAGATCCCCCATTCCTAAATGTAAAATAAAATACATATTAAAAAGGTAATGCATATTAAGCCTATTTAATTTTAAATTATTGATATTAGCAACTATTTTAAATAATATAAGAAAATCTCGTTTTCATTATATTTATGGTTTTTAATGATCAAAAGTTTGTTATAAATTCATCACGTTGAGTGAAAATATATAAAATGGAAAAATATTATAGTCTACTGAGTTTCTGCATTAAATTACGTCCTATCATTTAGACTTCTATATAATTTTACTTATGGAATATTAATATAAGAATGGAGTATGTTATCCATTTGATAAGTTTCAACTTAATATAAATTGTACTGATTGTCTGCAGATTCCGAACAGTTTACTTAGTTGTTCATTATTTTATTGAGTTCTTTATTAGTTGTTGACTTGATAAAAATTCAATTCCTTACGGATCCTAGGCGATTGTTATGTTTTTTCTTCTCTCCCTTGTTTTCCCCTAACCGTTCTTCAGAACTGGTTGGGATGTTCCTTCATACGGTTTTTATACTTAGGATTATAGCTTTACGCTAGTCTGAACTTTCAGAAGCCGTACTCCGGTCTTCGCTTTATTCCCACAACTTTAGGAGAAGTTATATTACCCGGGTTGACTCCGGATAACTGGGCTAATTCGTGGAGTCTTAACAGGAAAGGAGCTTATCCTCAAGAAAGGTCTAATCTCGGGACCGGTGTAGGCCTGGCGGTCAGGAAGGTGTGACCCCCTTCGTTAGACTGTTTGCTCTAGGCCGGGGCTCTCCCGTAGTCTGCCGGTGATTACTCCCCGGCTCCAACATAATCCCGGAAATGCTCGAGACATTGTCGGTCTCCCCTCGTTCCTCATTACCGAAATCCCTTCTTACCCGGTCCCCCTTACCACTTGTCAATCTCACTTCTTGTTTGCATTCCCCGAATCACAATGACAAATTAAGGGGATAGACTCCTCTTGAACCCGATGTTTGGAAACCTTTGTTGCGGTCTCTACGACCTTCGACTCAAAACTTTGGACCCCCCCCCCCCCCTTACTCTAGCTAGCGCCGGCTGTAGGGGCGGGCGAACCGTGAAATTTCACGGGGCGTCGAAGTCACGGGGGCACCAGGCGCCATCGTTTTGATTTTAATTTTTTTTTAATGCGAGACAGCACCGCAAATAAAACGAATCTTAAAAGCGCCTATACTCGCCGGCAACTGCACGCTACCTAGTCCAAGCCAGAGCGCACGCGCGGTTTCTTGAATGACTTCCACTCTTCGTTTAGGGAGATTTGGAATATATAACACCAATTGTTCCTTCTATTTCTATCCCTCTCAGTATGTGATAGTAGATGAAACCATGTTCAGATTCCATGGACGTTACCCATAAAGAATTTATCTGCCATCTAAGTACGCCTAGGCTAAAAAAACTGCGCGAACTTTTTATTTTTTCGGAGGAATACCCTATGTAGGAAAGGAAGTAAACAAGAAGAAAGGGGACTTTTCTTTGGCAACTAAGTAAGTATGTTTTGAGACTTACTGAGTGTTTGGAAGACAGTAACCGTAATGTTGCAGCCGATAATTGCTTTGCCTCACTAGAGGTGACAGAAGAACTTCTGAATAGAAACATCCCTTTTTTGAACTTTGCGAAAAAACAATGCACATATTCCGATATCGCTCTCATCTGCAGCCCCCGTATCTTCGTCTTAATTCATACATAAGGACGATAAAACGCTGGTATCTTACACTCCAAGAAAAAGCTGCTCAGCTCTTGGATGCATTTTTTAGGAGAAGCAAACGAGTTTTCGAAAAAGCCAGAAATAATTGAATTTTATAACATGACAAAAGGGGGAATGGAAAAGTTATGAAATGCTTATACAACTACTCGCATAACAAGACGCTGGCCTCTAAGATATTTTTTAAATTGGATATTGCAGCAATCAACGCTTTCGTACTATACAACTGTAATTTTGACTAAGAGCCCATCCGAAATGATATGCGCTGCACCTTCTTAAAAAATCTGGCTTTTACCCTCTCAAAGCCCATGATGAAGAAGAGATACCTGAATAAGCAAATTCCCAAAAGTCTGCGCTTCACAATTGGCTAATTGCTGTAGGAGAAATACTCGATAGAAATGGCCGAGATTAGCCAACGAGTAGGAAGAAGCCAGCCAAAACTGTGACTCTTTGAAGGACAGAGAATGTTGTTCCTATTGCACGAAATGTGACGGTTCCTTGTGTGGGGACCACAAAATAATCGTTTGTTGCGCGTGTTTGGCTGAGTCAGAGGGTAATGAAGATGATAATATGTGACTGTGATCCCAAGTTTTCGATTTGTTAAATATTGAACCACTACCATAATATGTTAAAGTCTCTATGTCATTAAACTTAACCTTAAAAAAAACTTAACCTTTTGCCATTTTGGACATGGATGTTAATTTTATCTTTTTTGATGTTATTTTTAAAATATATTCATGTTTTATTATATGGATAACCTTATTTTACCCTAATGCAATCATTATTTGCATTGATATTTTCGAAGGAATGTTCATGGGTCGAATTCGACCCACTTTTACCCTAATGCAATCATTTTCTCGATTGATCGAATTCGACCCACTTTTACCCTAATGCAATCATTATTTGCATTGATATTTTCGAAGGAATGTTCATGGGTCGAATTCGACCCACTGTAGCATTAATTTCAACCGAACACCGTAGTTGAGAAGGATTAAATCTGTGGGAAATGTCACAATAAGTATTCTAAAGTCGGGAGATAACAATTCCTTAAAATCAACGTTAGCACACATTGGTCATCATCGCACCTAGTTTTATTTTTATAGCAGACAAACAAATTTTAATACCCATAGTAAAAAAATGTTTTAATTTTATCTGTATTTCCAAGCAAAAAAAGTAATTGTCGAATGTCACCATCACCTGACGAGTCTTTCTATGAAATTCGTTAATAACACTTTTTATAGCTAACTAATGCACTTTTATTGACCATTATTATTATTATTTAATTTTTTTTTTACAATTTGATCATAGAAATACTTAGAAATAAATATACAAAAACAAGTATTTGAATTTAAATTAATTATTTATTATATAACGAACAATCCTTAACCCCTATTTGTCCGTATTGAGAGGCACTTCTGTAATTACACTCTGTAATCTTTTTTCTCTAGAACTATAACGAGCTACATTTGATTCTAAATCCATTTTGCTAGAACATGATTATTCACTACAACTAAAATTACATTAATTTTAAAAATCAAGTTTACCGATTTTATAATATGGATTTGTTAGCAATTTATTTTTTTTATTTTTATAAGTTTCTTTTTTACAACTCTCAATGTTTAATAATAAAAAAAGAAATTGTAATAAATAAATATCAGTGTGAATTTAATAATTGGTTTTGACTTTTTGTCCTTAGTTTATCTCTGATATTTTCGTATTCTTCAATTGATCCCTTTAATTGTAAATTCTTCTAGTATATGGTCTATAGGGATTATAATAATTAAAAAACCCATTTTTTTAATTATATTTATTCATTTTTGGCTATATTTCGCCCAAACCTGGGCATCTTCAGGCCTAAAAATAACAATAACAAATAATACTATTTATTTTAACAAATTTTTACTTATTGCTAATTTTCTATTTGGTTAAAATCAATTCAAAAAAAAAAATTAACAACAAAATTGTCAAAAATATCTATAAATCACCTAACAAAACTATAATTTATTTCTTTTTAAAACAATTTAAACAAAAATCAACAATTCATAAAATTTTTAAAAATAAAATAAAATTATTAAAAAGTTTACCTTAGCTGAATATTTCATTTGATGTGGTTGTGATAAATATATAACAAAGAATGTAGAATTTAACAAACTTTTTAAAAATTTAAAAATTTTATTAATTATTGATTTTTGTTTAAATTGTTTTAAAAAGAAATAAATTATAGTTTTGTTAGGTGATTTATAGATATTTTTGACAATTTTGTTGTTAATTTTTTTTTTTTTAATTGTTTTTAACGAAATAGAAAATTAGCAATAAGTAAAAATTTGTTAAAATAAATAGTATTATTTGTTATTGTTATTTTTAGGCCTGAAGATCCTGGGCGAAATATAGCCAAAAATGAATATATATAATTAAAAAATTGGGTTTTTTAATTATTATAATCCCTATAGACCATATACTAGAAGAATTCTGATATTTTCATTCTATTACTGTCTGTGTGTGTGAAGAAAAACTATCTTTCTTTGCAATTTATGTTGACAATATTTTTGAGTTGCACTCGTAGAATATGAACTGATAGTAAAAAAGGAAGAATAAGATATGAGGGTTTTGTAGTTGGTAAGCTTTGCTTTTGTCTCCACATTAAGGCATATGACGTTGCTTGTTTCCTTAAAGCAGCGTCACTTCAACCGTCATGTCTTCTATTGTTACCGTTTACATTTTTGTTTTTAGTATTTTGTAGGAGTGAACAAAAAAAAAAAAAAAAAATGTTTCTACGATACGGTCTTGTTATTTTTAGGCCTTAGGTTATTTTCTTTTTTTACTTCCTATAAAAGTTTTGGGATCTGGAACTTTTCAAAACTATATTTTTTTTAAAAAAATACTTAAATCCTCATTCTCATCCAATTTTCTTGTTAATTAAATTAATTTGTTATATTGAGATACGACTTCTGTTAAAAAGGTAAAGAAAGGATAAGAAGCATGTCTGAGAGCCTATATTCTAAAGTGGAGACCAAGGATGAAATGTGAATGAGGCCTGGAAAAAATTAGGGATATTGCAGCCTAGGATAGAGATCGTTGCTGTTCTTTAGAAAAAATTATCTTCTATCACCCTCTATCCTAGGTCCGTTATCGGATTCCTAATTTTTCCTGGGCCTCCTTCGCATTTCATTCTTAGCCTTGCCCTTGGGTCTCTATTTTAGACTATTGACTCTAAGGCATGCTTCTTTACCTATTTTTATCGTTTAACAATGGTCGTATCTCGAATATCTTGTATATCTTTATAAATGTAACATGTCACTTATTTGTGGGTGATTTTGGCTTAAGGAGAAGTCCTTGGCAAAATATTACCTTGCTACCTTGAAGATAGGTTGGCTGAATCCTCCTGCCTTTTTTTTTCATTGCCACAATTTTCCTCCTTAGGTCACCGTAGAATTTCTTAAAAAGCACACTTCAATATTATTACAAAGTATTTATACAAATGTACACTACATACAGGGTGGTCCAAAAGTCCCCCCCCCCCCTCTTAGATAGGTTTGAGATAAATTAATGAAACTTGGGGGATCTCAACAATGCAAAGGGAAGTTTGTTTTCATGCAATCACCCACTAGGGGCAACCACCCACTTTGCTCCCAGGCCACCCAACTTCTAAATTTCAAATTGGAGTGTATATTTTTGATAGCAGATTTGGATTCTACGGTAAAAAATAATAAACTTTTACTTGTAACTATTTTTTCCATCTCCAATATTTTGCCCCCTACAGGGGGGCACAGATAGCAAAATAGCCCTTCCGAAATAGTAAAAAAATAACACTTAGATCGTTATAAAATCTAAACGGTTGGAAATAAAGTAATGAAACTTGGGGGATCTGTACCATGTAAAGGGAAGTGTGTAATTAATAATTATCCACTCGCGTACTAGGGGCAACCACCATTTTGCCCCCAGGCGTTGAAATCTACCCTTTTTTATACCTTTGCTCCCCTTTAGGGGGCAACATATTGAAGATAGAAAAAAACGTTTGAAGTAAAATATTTTTATTTTTTGCAGTAGAATCTAAATCTGCTTCAAAAATATACATTCCAGGTTAAAATTTTGATGTTAGGTGTTCTGGGGGCAAAATGGGTGGTTGCCCCTACTGCGCGATAGCATGAAAACCAACTTTCCTTTACATGCCGTACCATGTTCTTTACATCCCCTAAGTTTCATTAATTTATCTCTAACCGTTTAGATTTTACAACGTATGATAGTAAGGGTTATTTTGCTATCTTTGCCCTATAATATTGGAAATAGAAAAAAAAGTGTCAAGTAAAAGTTTATTATTTTTCACTACAGAATCCAAATATGCTATCAAAAGTATACACTCCAATTTGAAATTTTGAAGTAGGGTGGCCTGGGGGCAAAGTGGGTGGTTGCCCCTAGTGGGTGATTGCATGAAAACAAACTTCCCTTTGCATTGTAGAGATCCCCCAAGTTTCATTAATTTATCTCAAACTATTCAAAAGTTAAGAGGGGGGGGGGGGGGGGGTAGACTTTTGGACCACCCTGTAGATCTATCAATTCATTGTTTTATAAGCGAATTAAGTTGACGAACTCCAGGAGTGCTTTTTTAAATATGACTTTATTTCACTTTAAAACAAAATAATTTGAAATTACATAAATAGGTATATCTATGGCGGAGAAAATAATAAATATATGTTTAAGAGGTACGGTATAATACTAAGTACTAATGAGAAAAATAATAGAATGAATGCACTCGGCTCTGGGTGTGGCCGGCTTATATACATACGAGCCCTTAGGCTCGTGGCAACGGGCTGTATTTAGAAAAGTAAAATAATTTAGAAAAGTTATATCTATTTAAAGACAAACAAATTAAAACAAACATTTATTTCTAGTTGAATAAATATGATTGCCTTAGCTTGGCAATAACAAATCATTTCATGGTGAGTCGTCGGGACACTAATCGATTATATAAATGATATTATTGCTGAGGTTTCTTATCAAGCTAAGCCTGTGTGTGTCTGGATATATTTATATTAGTGTCGATCTCAGCATTTTATTTTAGTTTAACTAGGGTATTTGACAGCTTGTAGATAAATATAATATGATACTTTTGTTTATCCTTTGCAATCAGTTTTTACGTCAAAATAAATTAAGATATAATAAAAGTAACAAAATAAAAGTACTTTGTTATTAAAAGTCGATGTCAATTTGTTCAGCATTTCAATATGATAGTTTTAAAATGTCCTTGTTGATCTGTAAACAGTTTGTTTAGCCGCTTAACATTTGCTCGGTAAATATGTATACAGGGGGAACACGGTAGCGGTCTTGTCAAAAACAGATAAATACGATAAAGTAATAAAGAAATAACACTTCGATATGATTTAGTGTTTCCGCTTTCTATCAACGTAATGCCTATAACTCCTTTCCTCTCCTATACATATATATATATACTAGCTGAATACCCGTGCTTCGCTACGGGGTGTTTCATTTTCAATTTAATGGATTTATAAACTACCATCAAGAAACATTTAAATTATTTTACAAAGCGAGAATATCTAGATTTTATCCCTCCCCCCTTATTTCTATACCCCCTCCCCTTTGATAAAATAATTTGCTAATATCCCAAATTAGTAATTCATTCCGACTAAATTTTTAAAAAGGAAAAGCAGTGGTATTTTCCTTCTGTACCCCCCCCCCCCCCCTCCCCCTCCTCGTGTCATTTTACATCCCTTGGTTGAAATTGGAATTATCATTTATTAATATACATGCTTACTTCCAAAATAAGAGCTCTTTCTCAAGTATTAACTTCCTAACTTTTGAAGATCGGTCTGGGCTCAATTCCCCTTCTTTTCTTACTCTGTCCTTATGTTCCCCTTAGGGATAAAATTTTAGAAAATCTCTATTGGCAGGTATCAATATAATTTAGAAATTATTATACTACGTATACACTCGTAGATTTTATTTTAGAATTTTAAAGAAGCGGTCATGATTAAGTTAGTAAAGGTTTAGGCACGGTAAGGCGTGATTTATTAATTATTGCATAATATCTAAAAATAAATCTAAATATTTTTTGACAGTGATTGAAAAGTAATTTCTTTAACAGTTCTTCCTACAGAAATTTCCACAAAATATAAAATATGGTCAGTAGTTTCTTCTGCAATTTTGGTTAAATAAATTTTTTATGAAAAATGAAATAAGAATTTTGAAATCTATTTAGAAGCCCCGTTCTCACCTCCATATAAAGCTACCAAATCGTTTTATATCCTTTATCACCCGCAGAATTAAGCTTAACATTGTACCCAAGAACCTCCAAAATCTATTCAGGCATTTGGACGTGATTGACGCACAGAGAGACAGATATAAAATTTTCTAAACTTAAATTCGTTGTCAGGACTACTCATTCAGTGGAAATACCCCATATTCTCTCACCACAGCTCGGGCCTCCATGTTCTTTAGTGGAGAGATAACCTTATGTAGAGCTAAAATGTTAAATCAATAAAATAGATAAATTGATGTACTAAAATATTATTTATATATTAATATGTTTTATTCAATAAAGGTATTTGAAAAAAAAAAATAATAATAATAAAAAAAATAAATAAATAAATGAATATATAAATGAATAAATACAAAATGTTAGCCCAATCGAATAAATGTACAGACACAACAGTTATTAGTTTTTTATACATAGATATAGATATATCTTTCCATTTTACCCCCCTAAATGTACATAACAATAATTTTACAGCACTCTTAAAGAGCTTTACAACGGTATGCATCGTGAAGGGTTTTCATTACTTTGACATTTGTACCCCGTACCCCTGTGTACCAAAATCAAAATTTCGAAAATTCATGAATTCAGTGACCTTTTTCCCTTTTCCCCTTGCTTTGAAGGTCAAGTGTGCAAATTTTCATTGAAATCGAAATAAAACGGTAGATTTGAATAAAGAACACACACACACGCGCCCGTTCGCGCGTGCGCGCACACACACTTACGTTGACATTTCCTTTTTACTCTCCTAAATGAAAATAATGACAAAAACGTACATTACAATTACTTTTCTCTTAAAGAGCCTTTCAACGATATGCATCATAAAGGGTACCTATCAATTACTTTGACATTTGTACCCCGTACTCCTGTGTACCAACATTTTAACTTTATAATCTCATGTAAGCAGTACACTCATAGACACTCTTCATTTATATAAGATAAAAGACACTCATAGACACTCTTCATTTATATAAGATGTAGTTATACACATTTTTCCATTTTACCCCCTCCTAAATGAAAATATGACAAAACTGTACATAACAACAATTACTGTGCTTTTAAAGAGCTTTTCAATGATATGCATCATTAAAAGTATTCATTACTTTGACATTTGTACCCCGTACCCCTGGGTACACAAATAAAAATTTCGCAAAATCCTTTCTTAGTGGATGCCTATGATATGAACCGAGTATATCCTCAAAATTTCAAGTCTCTCGGTTAAGCAGATTTTGCTGTGCGTTGATTCTATGTCAGTCAGTCAGTCAATCAGGACATTGCCACTTATATTATAGATGTAGTTATACATATTTTTCCATTTTACCCCCTCCTAAATGAAAATATGACAAAATTGTACATAACAACAATTACTGTACTTTTAAAGAGCTTTTCAATGATATGCATCATTAAAAGTATTCATTACTTTGACATTTGTACCCCGTACCCCTGGGAACACAAATAAAAATTTCGCAAAATCCTTTCTTAGTGGATGCCTATGATATGAACCGAGTATATCCTCAAAATTTCTAGTCTCTCGGTTAAGCAGATTTTGCTGTGCGTTGATTCTATGTCAGTCAGTCAGTCAATCAGGACATTGCCACTTATATTATAGATATATATATACATATATATATATATATATATATATATATATATATATATATATATATATATATATATATATATATATATATATATATATATATAAATAATCCTCCGTCCAAGTCGAGCACAGCCGTACCACCCTTTACTAGATCTATCTCAAAGCATTTTGAAACCCCCTCTTATTATCTTATAAAAGATACTTAGATATGGAAAATTAATTTTGAGTTGGAGTTCATTACAAACTGAACCAAAAATAAAAATTTCACACCTCTACCCATTTTAACTCATCATATTTCTAAGGCACTTCTAGCACTCCTGGAAACGAAATGTTGTATATAGGTAGAGTTTCATGTACAAATAAAGGATAAATTACAAAATGCGAAAAAATCTGGTTCTTTGCCCCTGTCATCGCGCTAACAAAAAAATCGGCTATTCAAAATTAATAAAAAATTAAATGAATTATAACTTGCGCTACTAGCGCTTTCTAGTAGAGATTTTTGAAACTAAAGTATTATTTTGCTCTTATTAATAGAATTTTATTTGAAATAAGATTGATTGATCTTTATTGAGTATTGAGCTTGAAGATTGTAAACATGCACTTCCCGCTCGTCCGCACTCGTACACCAGATAATTGTTTAGTTCAATTAGAACATCCAGGCGTTACATACTTTGCCACTTTGTCTTTTCGTTTCAAACCCTTTCTTCTAAACTATGATTATTATTTTCTGTTACTACTTATTTTCTATTATGTCCTTCCTTATCTTTTCCATCTCTTCTTATATAATATGCATATATTATGTGTTCTAAAGGAACAAGAGGCTAAGAAACGAAAATTACTTACAAAAAGAAGTGAAATACCATCAGAGGGGTGATACCCTCTTGTGTAAAAAAAATGAGCTAAGTCTCACGTAAAACGTTGTGAGATCATTGGTTTAGCCAAGCCTCCCCCTGTCCAAGTTAGTTCTACTAGGTCTAATTTATCCAATATCCCTTACAAGTAAGGGATATTGTTTGTCTATCCCCCAGGAGGATCCAAAATTGTATACGACACTAAATAACACTTTATTAAAAAAAAAAATAAAAAATAAAAACCATAGGGAAAATATAAATTAAATAACAACAAACTGTTTAACCTATTTGTGCTGAGTAATTGCCAAAACAGAAAATGTTTTTAAATTTAAACGTGTAGAATGATTTGGAAAAGAAAAGTTTTAGTTTGTAAGGGACAGTGAATGAGTGAAGGAGGGACAGACAAACAACATCACTTACTTGTACTGGATGAATTAGACCTAGTTGAACTTACTTGGACCGGGAGGGACCTGGCTATACCAATGATCTCACGACGTTTTACACAAGTGTTTTGTTGGGATGTTGATTACTCTAATTGACGGTCAATTTTTATAGTTATAAATTAATTAATAACTTATAATTACTACATTGCTCCTGCTCTCAGTTTACAAACTACAAAAAATAAGAGAAGTTCTGTATCTGTTTAAATACTCAGTTTATAGCTTAAATCATTAAAAAAAATTGTAAATTAATCATTTTTATGCCTCTTTACCATTTCAATTATTAGTTTAAACGAAATATTTGAATAAGAGCAGTTCTTTTGAAAACAAAACACTAGGGTGATTTTTTTCTTCTGGTCTTTCATTTCTATTCGCGGACTACTTGTTGTTGTTGTTTTTTCACTATTCCATCCCCTAATTTTTTTCGAACTGCGTCGAGGGTCGTATTCTAATAAATTCAGAAAGCGTAAAGTTGAAAAAAAGCGGCAAAAAAGAGTAGGGGAAGAAATTTGTCGTGGTTTAATGGGACAGAGCTGTCTCAGACAGATGCTCTGCAAGTACCTACAATCTCACCCTAAACATAAAGATCTATAATCAATAATCATATTCTAGGCCTGTTCCCGATATCTGTCTATAAATATTTTGCTCTTATTTTTTTGATGTTGTTGATATATATATATATATATATATATATATATATATATATATATATATATATATATATATATATATATATATATATATATATATATATATACACATACACCATTTGTGAGAGACACCAAGGGATGTGCCACGCAAGCGTGACCCATAGGAACTGTTCCAACATCAGACATTGCGTCATTAAGATATTGGCTCGGCATTACGCCATGTCCTGCATCGTTTCGTCGCGTGCGACTCATCAGGGGCTCGACGATGCCCACCCAACTCTGGACCTATACTAGATCAAGAAGATCAGATATAGGACTTATCAGAGACGAGCGTGCTCTCATACCGCCATTCTACGATGCAGGACATGGCGTAATGCCGAGCCAATATCTTAATGACGCAATGTCTGATGTTGGAACAGTTCCTATGGGTCACGCTTGCGTGGCAAAAAGTAATCAAAAATCAAAAAGTGATCAAAAAGTAAAAAAAAAATGAGTTGGAGTGGAGAAAATGCAGTTTTATTAAAAAAGAAACTTCAAAAAATCATATCTCAGCGACGGATTGAGATAGAAAAGTGCGCTTGGTGGCGTTTTGCTCCAATTTTGATCGGTTTAGGTCGGTAACACAATGTATATATATATATATATATATATATATATATATATATATATATATATATATATATATATATATATATATATATATATATATTTATATATATATGTATTCGACTAAATTGTTTTTCTAGTCTTTAATCTGTATATATTTCTATTTCTGTATATAAAATCTAAATACCACTGACTCTTCACGATTTTCCTTAAACCATTGTCCCTATGACAATGCAATTTCTTAAGAAGAGTTAGAGTCTCTTTCGACTCTAGTTAATTGTTAAGAATCCGCATCCACCATCTATAATCAAGATGGCGGGATCAATGTACTGCGATACTTCTAATTGCACTGGAAATTCAGAAGTTAGCTCTCTTTCAGAATAGTCAAAAGTAAAATAATAATTATAACAGATGGGATTTTAATTAAAAATGTCGATGATGCATATATTTGATGAACCAAGTCCCTTTTTTTTTTTCTTTTTTTTTTTTTTTTTTTTTAAGAATTTTATTATAATATCTTACAGAAAAAAAAGATACATATCAACGTGTTTATTCTTCCCACCACTAGAGGGTAAGCCCTGAGCTGTGGTGAGAGTCTCCTCCTGTTCTTAGTTTATGTATAATACATGACGTCATATAAGTAGTAAAAAAATAATCAATTTTTTTTTCTTCTTTAGGTATAATAATAATAAAAAAAATAAATAAAAAAATAAATAAGAATAATAAAAAAAGAAAAATAAAATAAAAAATAAAATAATAATATATGAATACAATAAGATAAAATTAAAATATAATAACAGAAATATATAGGATTGTAAATTAAAGGACTATTTATAGATATTTTTAAAGAAGACAATTAATTAAGAATTAAATGAAAAGCTTGAGGCCATGTGGAGAGTTAGGTAATGCTTGAGTGTAGAGTGGTTGTTTAAGATTGGTTGTTTTTTGGTTTTGCTATTGAGAGAAAAGTTTTGTTTTGAGTAATGTAGCAAAATTAGGTTTGTCGAAGTCATTCTGTAATGAAGGGGTTAGTCTGTTGTAGCAGTTGGCTGCTTGATAACACCAGTGTCTCTGTGCAGCAGAAGACCGGCAGAAAGGTATTCTATATAGTTGTCTAGTTTGCTGTCTAGTATGTTGGGTGTGTTCTACCCTCTCTAGCTTATGCTTGCTTCTGTGCAGTCTTGTCAGGCAAAGATATTCATATAATTGGTTAATGTTCATTACCTTTATCTGTTTAAAAAGTGGCTGTGAGTGTTCTGTTCTAGATTTGTTTGTTATGGTTCTTAGTATTGCTTTTTGTTGGATAATCGCTGGTGTTTTGGCTGTGTCAGTGGCAGATCCCCATGCTATTAGTCCGTATCTTATGATAGAGTCAGTAAGTCCAAAGTACAGCATTCTCAAGTCTGTCTCAGTCATGTATCGTCTTAGTCTTAGGAAAATATATCGTTGCTTCTTAAGTTTATTTACTAAGTTGTCAATATGTTGTTCCCAGGTAAGATGGCCGTCTATTGTTATCCCTAAGTATTTAGTATATGCAGATTTTAGTACGTCAGGGCAGCTACACTGGAGAGGGTAGAATTGCTGGCAGAGTCTATTGTGTATTTTTATTCGGTCCGAGGTCGGTTGTTCAGCGGCGTTAAGTGAGAAGGATAGGTACGTCGTTTTTTTTAATGTTTAAAGTCAGGTCGTTCTCATCTAACCAAGTTTTAATGTTTTTTTAAGTCTTTTTCAGCATTGTTACATACCTCCTGCCACCCGTCCGCCGCACAAAGCAGAGCCGTATCATCAGCAAATCCAATGATCTGTCCTGTCAGTGGAATATTATATAAATCATTAATGAAAATATTAAACAATACCTGTCCTAATGTTGTTCCTTATGGTATTGAGTAGTCTGATGAGAACTGTTTACTGATAATGTTATTTAGTCGCACTGATGACGGTCTTAGTTTTAAGTAGCTGGACATCCAAGAGAGAAGTTTACCTGTCAGTCCGATGTTCTTTAGTTTGTCAATAAGTTTACTATGGTTCACTGAATCAAATGCTTTGGCTAAGTCTAGAAATATTACGATTGGTTTTTTGCTGTTGTCAAGTTTGTTAATCAGAAAGTCGTGTAGTTGAACTATGGCGTCATCGGTTGATTTATCTTTCCTGAATCCAAACTGGCAATTAGAGACCAAACTATATTTCTCTAGATAATCGACAAGGTGGTGTCTAACTATTTTTTCATAAATCTTAGCAACGTTTGAAATCATAGATATCGGTCTGTAATTAGCTGGTAGTTGTCTGTCACCTGCTTTGTAAATGGGAGTTATAAGTGCAGTCTTCATGATGTCAGGGAACTGTCCGTGTGTGAGGCTAAGTCTTATCAGGTAAGTCAATGGTTTTAGCAAGTGTTCTAAGTTTGTTTTAATCATCTGTACTCTAATATTGTCATGTCCTGGTCCAGAACCTCCTCTTAGTTCCGACACTGCTTTAGGTCCTTTACTCATGTCTTGTTAAAAGAAGTGCTAAGAAACCACTGAAAATAAATGAATCGCAGTTGATGTGATATTCTTTGTAATTATGTCAATGTATATACCACATACAAGGATTCTTCGAAATTCGATTCCTACAGAGGGGAATAGGGCCTCTTTGTTGTTTACAAATTGAAATTTAAAAATTGTTTACTTGGCCCAAGTAAACAATTAAAATTTGAGCTTAGGCCCAACTCCTAATGGCAGTGTCTGTCGACAGCCAGAAGAACCAGCACAATATTTTTGTCTATAACAACAAATTCTTTAAAATAAAGTGATTTTTCTTAATAATTATAGAATTACCTAAAAATATGTAAATAAACATTTAATTTAATTTCGTCAAGGAATCACAGTTCTGCAAATTTAACGAACTTTCAGGCACCAAGAAATGTTGCCTGAACTCTACGTTTCCGAGGTTGCTGAATCTGAATCTGAAGTCAAAAAATATATTATGTCAAGCCTATATGTCAAGTTTTCCCGGAAAATGTGCCTAAAGTTAAAACAATAATTGTGTTTTTAAGGTTTTTCAACCCAATTTTGTCAGAAAAAGAATACATGGGGAGTTTATATATCTTCAAGTTCATGCAGAACACGAATCTGAAGTCTAAAACATTCTTCTGATATTACTTTTTTAAGATTTTTTCCTATTATTATTTTTTTGTATTTCTATTAATTTTTCAGTTATATAACACATTTTTTATGACTTATTTCTAATTTTGACCGTCATTATTCTACTGGATTACAATTTATGTATAGTGAGGAGGGAGGCACCTGAGGAATTTCGGGGAGAGGGGGCAAATACAACATAAAATTTTGATTTTTTTCCCCATCTTTTAGTATTTGCTTCTTCCCTCACCTGAATGTTTTAGGTGCCCCTTCACTTTACCTGTAGAATGTCAGTCAAAATCAGAAAATAGTCACAAATCAATTATTATATAACTGCAAAAATAATAGAAATACAAAAAATTAATAAGAGGAAAAATCAATTTTTACTACGTTTTTATTAGCTTGCATTCTTGTTTGTTTGTTTGTCCGGTACAAATCTGGCAATCGATTTCTAACTAACTTCCCGAATAGCTAGACATTTGAAACTTTTAGCATAGCTCAGAACACGATGACAATGCATTATTTTAATACTTTTAGCCATCTTTCAGCAGAATTTAATTAGTTTTCAGCAAATTTTGCAGTGCGGGAAGTTAGTTCGGAAAAAATCCGCAAGTTATTTTATTTGTTTTGCCATATCCAATATTTACGCAATCTTCATTTTGACGGGTCGCAAATTTGTGATAGATAAACATTGAATGACAGCAAAACAGGAAATATCGATTATAGTATTTATCGATTATATTATTTCATATATATCGATGGCATGTTTTAGATTTGGTGTTGGGGAGATCCGTTGTACAAAGATTTATCCTTTTATAGGTTTAAGATCAGCTCTCTGGATGGTTGTCATTAATGTGAAGTAAATAAATTCAGAACTACTTTTTTTTTCACTTACATTATATTTTATATAACAATAACAATTATATTATCAACATTACATACGATTCAACAGAAAATTTAAAAACGTAGTATATAAAAAGTTCTTTTTATCTTGAAATTATTCATTTTTAAATCTGCATGCTTTGAAGATATTTAAACAATTTTTTTTCTGAAAAAATTCTTTTGGCGAATGAATACAAAAAAAAAAAAATCTTAACTTAAGTAATTATTATTAATCAGTAGGCATTGTCCGAGAAAACTGTACATATAGAAAAAATTTTCACTTTAGATTCGGATTCAGCTCAAAAAAATAGTTTAGGAAATGAAATTTTTATTCAGAGTGTCAATTAATATAAAGAAAATGAAATAGCAGTACAACAAAAATATTTTTATATATGATGAATATTTTCATTGTATCAAGAATTTAATAAATCTCTTACGCTTATCCAAGCACCAATTATTTTTTTGCTGAGGTGAAATGGCATGACATTTTATATTGGCTATTATGACATTCAATAAAATATTTAAATCAATAAAAAACCGACTTCCTGTTTGTAATTTAATATTTAAAATTAAAGTCTCAGTTAATTACCACTGTCTGTCATTCCAACTTGATTAGATAATATGCTAATTTGTTTCTATCATCATCCGCTTGTCAATATATAATTGAATTCGATAATAAAGTTAGCATGCAATTAGACAAATGAAAAACTAATTAATCGCAAATTGTATTATTAAGTTTTGAATATCCCGGTGCGATATTACTCTATAATTTGTTTTTTATATTTTTTAATTATGTATCTTTAAGTGCTCGATTAACACTATCTACGCTACACATAACGTATTAAAAATATTATACTTCCTATCCAATAAAACTCTCTTGTTCCATTATTTATACAATTTTTTTTTTTTTTTTTTTTCTTTTTTGGTATAAAAGAAATTATACAAACCCTTAAAAACAGAGTATTTTTTTTACTATAAAACTTTTTTCTACTATACAAATTTTTTTAAAATAAATTAATCAATCGTTACGTTAGACCATAAGATATCGGTAAAAGCTTTGTTTTCTCTATTTGAAACGTGTAGGTCCGCTCTAATGTTTTTAGCGATCTTTAACACTTCATAGCGGTTTCGGTGTTGGTTTTACTAAAAAAAATTATGTATTAAAGTTAATAGATCATTGAATAGATGGTTAGAATTTTTTCCTGTCCTAAAATTCCAATTTTACACTTGAAGCTTACAAGTGTTAAGTTATATTACGTGTTTGAGTTATATTAATCAAAACTATACCATGAAACTTATATTATAGTCTCGTATTTTGTCCATATATGTTAGCCCTGATGATGTATATATATTTTACGAAACTAGTTGGTACAATGTTTTTTCTTTGTCCGTACCTCACTAACTCTCTCTTATCTTGAAGCTTACGTCTACGCGAGCGTTGCGCGTGAACTTTTCTTCCTGGGCATTGGTAAAATGAACATGAACACCAAATTTCAGCTAAATCGGTTAACTTTTACTCAAGTTATCGTTATTGGTCGATTTCGTGACGGTCGGTTCTGAGACGGTTGGTTTTGTGTCGGTCGTTTTTAGGGTCCGTAGGGAAAACCAAGGACCCTTATATTTTCCTGCGTGTGTCTGTCCGTCCGTCCTCTCGCGTGCTCTCACGGCTACACCTTTCGTCCCATCACTTTGAAATTTGGCATGTATGTGTCTTGTACCTGCCCACATATTTTAAAAATAAAGCGACTTAAAAAAAATATTTTTCATAAACATTTGGGTAAAAAAACTTAAGGGTTAAAATTTTTTTATTTTTTTTCGACACCGTGAGGGGTATCATATGAAAGGGTACGTCGAGCTGATTACAAAAATATATAATTCTTTGAATATAACTTTGATAGGGCGAGCGTAGGCAAGTTTGAAGTGGGTGTGAAACGTGCCCCCCCCCCCCCCCCTCTATCTCGCTTATGTGAAGTGCAAAAAATCTGAAAAAATTCCTGAACATTCTTTGACCAAAAGTAAAGATACCACTTTTTGGAAATTTTGAAAAAAATATTATTTTATTTTTTATTGACCAAATACGTTTTTTTTATAATTATGGTATTTTCGATGTATTTATATGGTTGTAGTCCGGTTCAGTGGCAAAAAAATACTTTATCAGAGTGTGTTTTGAGAATATCAGACCCTTAGAATGGTTCAAAGTAAGCTTTTTAGCATTTTAAAAAAACACCGATTATACACTTTACAGTTAAACACTATAGTGTGTGGCCTACGGACCCTCGCTGTGTGCTGACTAGCACACACTTGACCTGTTTATTTTTCGTATTCACTCCCGGGCTTCAGACACTGTAATGTGCCATAAGGAACTTCGTTTCAATAAAAATTAGATTTGTACGTGATATTCAGGTTTATTCCTACATTGAAATTATGAAGACTAATCTAATCCTACCATAGCAAATTTTTTAATTACCCAAAGTTAAAAGAAAATCCTAGTAAGATATCTAAAACAATTGTTCAGAGGAATAATATATTATATGTAAAGTTAGTTGATCGTAGTCTGATCAAAGGTATCTTGTTCCTTTCTCTACCTTTAGAGTAACTTTTCCAAATTAATAACACAAAAAAAGGGAAACAAGTTGGACGAGAAAAAAGAAGAGGAAAATATATATTAGGGAGACTTTCGCCTAAGTTTCACAGGAGAAAAATGTATTCCTTGCTTGAGAATTATTCCTTGAATTTGCTTTTCAGCAAGTTTCCTTTCACAGAAAAAGCCTATAGAAAAAAATGAAAAACTTCAACCGGACTTTTTAAGTCAATTTTTTCGTCAGTCCCTTGTCTTCTTTTCTTCTTGCATTCTCAAATATCTATAATTTTTTAGGACCTGCAAAGGTATAATAATCTAAGGCATTTTCTCTAAGGGTCCTGTGTGTAAAGTATTATTCAAGAGATCTTCCTTTATTCTTTTTTAATAATAATAAAATATTCTCGAGACTAGAAAGTTAGACGTGAAGATTGCGTTTCTTATGATAATATAAAGAACTAAAAAGAAAATCTGAGTTTGTTGTTTGCTAGGATTTGAAATTCTTATGAAATTTCAACCGAAGAATATACTCAGTCGCTAATATTTAACTATATGAAATTAAACGTAAAATTATAACAACTAATTTCATTATTTATACATCAGTAAGTCCTCTTTAAGCCGTCTTTCGTGGAACCTGAGCAATTAAATTGGATAAACTTTTTTAGAAAACTCATGCTCGCAGGCGAAATTGAGAAATAAATTGTATAACTATGAAAATTCTTAATAAAATAGTTATCTCAATAATGGTTTGGAATTTTTTTTATTTTTTTTTTTATGGAATTGAAAAATGTTAATAATTTTAATTCCAATTGCACCATATTATAAGTTGATTTCGCAGGAAAAAACTAGTTTTCGTAACAATAACACAGGAAAATTGAAAATGGGAAATATCATAATAAATTTCTATAATGAAAGATGATGATGAATTAACACTTTTTATGGTCAGGATATGGCGCCGCGTGAAGCTTATTATAGATATTATGTTATTATCTAAAATATGATGTCCCGGGACGAAATCGAGAAATTAATTTCAACTCTAAATTAAGTGCAGATTCCTCTCAAAATCAGGTTTTTACAAAATGTTATTGTTTCTAAATTATACAAAATATATTGCGATTCTGAAAAAAAAAAAAATAAATAAAAATATGGATCATATAAGAGCAACATGCAAATTTTAGATTATGTGGAATGTTAAAAATCGTTTCAAAGGTTTTGTGAAGTTGATTCTTAAATAACTTTTACTAAATGACTTTAAAAAAAATGTATTACTAAATGATTTATCAGTAATTGGTTTGATTACTAAATTATTTATTATCTTTAAACTAAATAAATTTAAATAACGATTTTTATATTCATTTTTGAATCTTGTTTAATAAAAGATTATATACTGGTAAAAAAATTATGATAATTCCCAGCTGTCCAGACAAAAACTTTTATATGTATTAGTTACTATATGACAATGAAAGTACTTAAAGCTACTGAAATATGTTTCTGGTAGCCATATTAAAAACAAATATGGCCGATATTAGAAAAATTTGTCTATGCGCCAAATCACTAGTCGACACTATTAAAATTAAAGAACACCTTTTTTCTTCATCACTGTCTTTGCGAGGGAGGCCGAAGGCCGACCGAGCTGTGGTGGGGGGCGGGCGTGCCGTTAAATTTTGCTTCAAATGGGGGAGAAGGGGTAAATTTATTTGCATTTCTAAAGGGTTCACGGGTTCCGTGAAAAAAGTATTGGTACGTGTATACCAACTTTTGGTGGATTTTTTAATTTTTTCTTTTATTTTCGTTTAAATTACTAAAAATGAGCTTGACCAAACATCGGTAACGTGGTACTTTTGAGTACGCCTTGAGGGTGAAAAGGGGAAGCAAAGGGTAAAATAAGGGTGTTTTAGGATTTTTGTTTTAGGATGTGGATTAGACTTTTAATTTGGTTTTTTAGTGTATTGTACTTAGGGTATAGTGTATTTTCAAGGAAAAATTCTTTTGGTACGAAACTTGAATGGTCAAGTATCGAAAATAGAGTCCAAAGTGACCTACGGTCAAAAAGCGCGTTTTTTAAGTACTTTTTGTTAAGTAGTTTTTTATAAAGGGTACTATGTTTGAAATTTCTTTGGCGGCTTTTTTTAAGCTCGCAAAGTTGTACCGAAAAGTATGCCTTCTTTTTTTCACCGACTTACCCACTCGGGGGGGCATAATCAGGAAAATAAAAATTAGGCGATCAGAAAAAGTACAAATTGTACAAAAGTTATATACACGTCTTTTTAAAGCCCTTGGAAAGTTGACAAAAGTGGTAAAAAAAAGTTTTAAAAAAGTTCCCATTTCAGGTCTTTTTTGGGGAAAAAACACTTTTAACGGGTTATTTTTTTCCATTTATTTTCATGGTTGGCGTATCTCCTCCTAGGGTTTTCAAGGTACCGAGTTGGCGATTACATTTCTAGATAGAGAAAATAACCGAGCTTGCCCCGTTTTACTTTTAAATTTCAATTTCCGTGTACTTTTCGAGTCATGGTACCTCAAAGTTCGGGGTAGACGAAGGGTACAAGGGTGGTTATTTAGGGGGAAAAAAAGTTGACTCTTGTAGTAATTTACACGGGCTAACTGAATCCGGTTTGAGGGGTAAGCGCAAACAAGTGCTTCGTGTACCTTTAGTGAAGCGAAGTTATACGGCACACTGGAAAATGTAGAATTTTCCCGAAAAAATTCGATTTTTCGAAATTTTGAGTGTGGGCGCTCACAGTGTCCACATTTCTTGACCGATTTGAATTTCGATTGGGGCGCTCAAACCGTACACTAATACCCTTTAGTTTAAGACCTTATTATTTTAAAAAATCGCACTATTTTCTGAGAAATTGAGAGTAAACTTTTTCCCGACTGCCGTGTCACGTGACCTCATTTTTTGGATTTTATTTCTTTGCCGTATATCATTTAAAAGGCCTTGAAAAGTACTTTAATTTCATGTTGATTATTTATTTTTTAAAAAAATTGTACTGGTACATTTGTACCGCTTTGTACGTTTAAGGAGGTAAAAGGAGGGAAATAATTTTTTTATATATTATTTTATTTTTTATTTTTATTCATTACCTTAAATAATGGGCTTTTACATTGTTTGTTTTTTAAAATATATTTTTGGTACCTATTGGCACAGGGGTACAAATGTACTTATTATACAACACCTACTTATATGTATATCGTTGGAAAGCTCTTGATTAGACCTTTTAATGTAGTTATGTAGTGTATTGTATTATTTTAATTTTTAAAGGGGGTAACATTAAAAAAAGGTCCTTATTTAGCTGCAAATAATTACAAAAAAAATGAAAATTATCAAATATATATAAATCAAAATACAAGTCCAACATAATACATCTGGCTGACCACTAGACGGACGCAGGCTGGCCGTAGGCCAGCCGAGCCCGGCTAGTCGACACTATTAAAATTAAAGAACACCTTTTTTCTTCATCACTGTCTTTGCGAGGGAGGCCGAAGGCCGACCGAGCTGTGGTGGGGGGCGGGCGTGCCGTTAAATTTTGCTTCAAATGGGGGAGAAGGGGTAAATTTATTTGCATTTCTAAAGGGTTCACGGGTTCCGTGAAAAAAGTATTGGTACGTGTATACCAACTTTTGGTGGATTTTTTAATTTTTTCTTTTATTTTCGTTTAAATTACTAAAAATGAGCTTGACCAAACATCGGTAACGTGGTACTTTTGAGTACGCCTTGAGGGTGAAAAGGGGAAGCAAAGGGTAAAATAAGGGTGTTTTAGGATTTTTGTTTTAGGATGTGGATTAGACTTTTAATTTGGTTTTTTAGTGTAATGTACTTAGGGTATAGTGTATTTTCAAGGAAAAATTCTTTTGGTACGAAACTTGAATGGTGAAGTATCGAAAATAGAGTCCAAAGTGACCTACGGTCAAAAAGCGCGTTTTTTAAGTACTTTTTGTTAAGTAGTTTTTTATAAAGGGTACTATGTTTGAAATTTCTTTGGCGGCTTTTTTTAAGCTCGCAAAGTTGTACCGAAAAGTATGCCTTCTTTTTTTCACCGACTTACCCACTCGGGGGGGCATAATCAGGAAAATAAAAATTAGGCGATCAGAAAAAGTACAAATTGTACAAAAGTTATATACACGTCTTTTTAAAGCCCTTGGAAAGTTGACAAAAGTGGTAAAAAAAAGTTTTAAAAAAGTTCCCATTTCAGGTCTTTTTTGGGGAAAAAACACTTTTAACGGGTTATTTTTTTCCATTTATTTTCATGGTTGGCGTATCTCCTCCTAGGGTTTTCAAGGTACCGAGTTGGCGATTACATTTCTAGATAGAGAAAATAACCGAGCTTGCCCCGTTTTACTTTTAAATTTCAATTTCCGTGTACTTTTCGAGTCATGGTACCTCAAAGTTCGGGGTAGACGAAGGGTACAAGGGTGGTTATTTAGGGGGAAAAAAAGTTGACTCTTGTAGTAATTTACACGGGCTAACTGAATCCGGTTTGAGGGGTAAGCGCAAACAAGTGCTTCGTGTACCTTTAGTGAAGCGAAGTTATACGGCACACTGGAAAATGTAGAATTTTCCCGAAAAAATTCGATTTTTCGAAATTTTGAGTGTGGGCGCTCACAGTGTCCACATTTCTTGACCGATTTGAATTTCGATTGGGGCGCTCAAACCGTACACTAATACCCTTTAGTTTAAGACCTTATTATTTTAAAAAATCGCACTATTTTCTGAGAAATTGAGAGTAAACTTTTTCCCGACTGCCGTGTCACGTGACCTCATTTTTTGGATTTTATTTCTTTGCCGTATATCATTTAAAAGGCCTTGAAAAGTACTTTAATTTCATGTTGATTATTTATTTTTTAAAAAAATTGTACTGGTACATTTGTACCGCTTTGTACGTTTAAGGAGGTAAAAGGAGGGAAATAATTTTTTTATATATTATTTTATTTTTTATTTTTATTCATTACCTTAAATAATGGGCTTTTACATTGTTTGTTTTTTAAAATATATTTTTGGTACCTATTGGCACAGGGGTACAAATGTACTTATTATACAACACCTACTTATATGTATATCGTTGGAAAGCTCTTGATTAGACCTTTTAATGTAGTTATGTAGTGTATTGTATTATTTTAATTTTTAAAGGGGGTAACATTAAAAAAAGGTCCTTATTTAGCTGCAAATAATTACAAAAAAAATGAAAATTATCAAATATATATAAATCAAAATACAAGTCCAACATAATACATCTGGCTGACCACTAGACGGACGCAGGCTGGCCGTAGGCCAGCCGAGCCCGGCTAGTCGACACTATTAAAATTAAAGAACACCTTTTTTCTTCATCACTGTCTTTGCGAGGGAGGCCGAAGGCCGACCGAGCTGTGGTGGGGGGCGGGCGTGCCGTTAAATTTTGCTTCAAATGGGGGAGAAGGGGTAAATTTATTTGCATTTCTAAAGGGTTCACGGGTTCCGTGAAAAAAGTATTGGTACATGTATACCAACTTTTGGTGGATTTTTTAATTTTTTCTTTTATTTTCGTTTAAATTACTAAAAATGAGCTTGACCAAACATCGGTAACGTGGTACTTTTGAGTACGCCTTGAGGGTGAAAAGGGGAAGCAAAGGGTAAAATAAGGGTGTTTTAGGATTTTTGTTTTAGGATGTGGATTAGACTTTTAATTTGGTTTTTTAGTGTAATGTACTTAGGGTATAGTGTATTTTCAAGGAAAAATTCTTTTGGTACGAAACTTGAATGGTCAAGTATCGAAAATAGAGTCCAAAGTGACCTACGGTCAAAAAGCGCGTTTTTTAAGTACTTTTTGTTAAGTAGTTTTTTATAAAGGGTACTATGTTTGAAATTTCTTTGGCGGCTTTTTTTAAGCTCGCAAATTTGTACCGAAAAGTATGCCTTCTTTTTTTCACCGACTTACCCACTCGGGGGGGCATAATCAGGAAAAAAAAAATTAGGCGATCAGAAAAAGTACAAATTGTACAAAAGTTATATACACGTCCTTTTAAAGCCCTTGGAAAGTTGACAAAAGTGGTAATAAAAAGTTTTAAAAAAGTTCCCATTTCAGATCTTTTTTGGGGAAAAAACACTTTTAACGGGTTATTTTTTTTCATTTGTTTTCATGGTTGGCGTATCTCCTTCTAGGGTTTTCAAGGTACCGAGTTGGCGATTACATTTCTAGCTAAAGAAAATAACCGTGCTTGCCCCGTTTTATTTTTAAATTTCAATTTCCGAGTACTTCTCGAGTCATGGTACCTTAAAGTCCGGGGTACACGAAGGGTACACGGGTGGTTATTTTAGGAGAAAAAAAAGTTGACTCTTGTAGTAATTTACACGGGCTAACTGAATCCGGTTCGAGGGGTAAGCGCAAACAAGTGCTTCGTGTATCTTTAGTGAAGCGAAGTTATACGGCCTACTGGAAAATGTAGAATTTTCTCGAAAAAATTCGATTTTTCGAAATTTTGACTTTGGGCGCTCACAGTGTCCACATTTCTTGACCGATTTGAATTTCGATTGGGGCGCTCAAACCGTACTCTAATGCTCTTTAGTTTAAGACCTTATTATTTTAAAACATCGCCCTATTTTCTGAGAAATTGAGAGTAAACTTTTTCCCGACTGCCGTGTCACGTGACCTCATTTTTTGGATTTTATTTCTTTGCCGTATATCATTTAAAAGGCCTTGAAAAGTACTTTAATTTCATGTTGATTATTTATTTTTTTTAAAAATTGTACGGGTACATTTGTACCGCGTTGTACGTTTGTTTCAGGTAAAAGGAGTGAAATAATTGTTCTATATATTATTTTATTTTTTATTTTTATTCATTAGCTTAAATAATGGGCTTTTACATTGTTTGTTTTTTAAAATATATTTTTGGTACCTATTGGCACAGGGGCACAAATATACTTATTATACAACACCTACTTATATGTATATCGTTGGAAAGCTCTTGATTAGACCTTTTAATGTAGTTATGTAGTATTTCGTATTATTTTTATTTTTAAAGGGGGTAACATTAAAAAATGTCCTTATTTAGCTGCAAATACTTACAAAAAAAATGAAAATAATTAAACATATATAAATCAAATTACCAGTCCAACATAATACATTTGGCTGACCACTAGACGGACGCAGGCTGGCCGTAGGCCAGCCGAGCCCGGCTAGTAATATATTAATTACACGTTCAGCAAAATGTAACGAACTTTCGGGTAATTTTATCTGAACTTTATGTTTTCGAGGTTGCTGAATCCGACTATGAAGTCAACATTTCTCCTATACGTACAGTTTTCCCGGAACATGCGCTTAAAGTTCGGAAAAATTGTGTTTTTGGGGGTTTTCGACCTAATTTTTCGCCCAACAAAATGTTGAAAAAAAGAAATGTATTGGGCGTTTTAATATCTTCAAACCATGAAGAATACGAATCAAAAGTAAAAAAAATCTGCTGATCTTACTTTTTTAAGACAATTGAAAAATATGAAAAAAAAAAAAAAAAAAAATAGATTTTTTTCATATTGAGTCTTTGTATTTCTAATTCAAACAAAAATTGGGCAAAACCACAACTTGTATGTACTTTTTTCAATTAAATATGATATCCTAAAATACAATATCCCCCCAAATTTTTCTTATGCCCCCTCCCCCCTGGGTCACATCAATTTTAATCTAGAATAATGTCAATAAATATCAGAATATGTCACAAGACATTTGTTATATAACTGAAAAAGGGATAGAAGTACAAAGACTTTTTTTTGTTTGAAATTTTTCAATTTTATTAAAAATGTAAGGTCAGCAGTTTTTTTTTTTTTTTACTTTAGATTCGTGTTCTTCATGGTTTAAAGTTATTAAAACGACCAATAATTTTTTTTTTTTACAAATACTTTTTGGGCGAAATATTGGGTCGAACACGTCCAAAAACACTATTTTTCCGAACTTTAGGCGCTTTTTCCGGGAACACTCTACGTATAGGAGAAATTTAGACTTCAGATTCGGATTCAGCACACAAAAATACTTTGGAAAATAAATAAAATAAAACCTTTTCCTTTTGATGCTTTTTTTGCAGAACAGTGTTATATTAGACATGTTGGGATTTAAATGCCTATTTAATGAGGAAGTTTTATCCGAGTTTATCGTACAATTTTTACTTTATCATATAAAGAGAAATTATTGTGATGGCGCGAAAATTCGATTTTGAGATTTTCATGGCTTTACACGTTTTGAGGTCCCCTAAGTCCAAAAAAGTGGTTTAAAAATGTCTTTCTGTCCTCTGTCGTTTATCGTCTATCGTCTGTCGTCTGTGCAGACGCGTCAAGCTTTGACTACTGGGCTCATTGACAAAATTTGCCATACATGGTCAAAAAAATCATACCCCAAGGCGAAATCGAGAAATAAATTTTAGCTCCAAATTTGGAGGCGCTACCCCCAAAAGACCTCTGAAAAATAAATTCTCGAAAATGATTCCAACGATTTTTATTAAAATATTTTAAAATGTAGTCCATTTAAATGCGAATCTAACAATATAAGCCGTTTACCAGGGAACAATCTAGTTCCTAAGAAAATAGCTTATTCGCTATACGCGGACGGAGAGAGGCCGTGTCATTATTTTTATAATATCTTTTGATAATATGTTCAAAAATAATTTAATTTACCTTGGAAAACTCGAAAACTAAAAAATGGAAAACACTGGGCTAAGTAATTATGCACTCGTATATGACGAAGTTTTTCCGAGTTGTTTTGGGCTGATTTTTTTTTTTTTTTTTTTTTTAAATTAAACCCTGCCAGTATTTTTTTATTTATTTATTTTTTTATGAATCATCTTAATTTCGAGGTATTATGGCTCAAAGGTCCAGGAACAATCACAACATCGTATTATTTGTCATTGGAGAAAATTGGTCCGAATGTTCTGGGACCAATTTTGTAACTAACAAATGAAATTAATTAAAATCTAAGCTACTTATCCCAAATTTGAATATATATATATATATATATATATATATATATATATATATATATATATATATATAATATATTTATATATTTTTATATATATTTATATATATATTTGTTTATATATATAAATAAATAAAGAATAAAACAGAGGGTAATTTATTGGAGTGAATAAAATTATATATTAGCATGTTTGAGCTACTGGAATGAACATAATAATTATTAAATGTGCCTTTTGTGCTGCCTCTAAACTTCTAACTCTTACAAACTTTGTGTTGCCCCGCTAAACTCGTACACTGTCTTAGAAACCAAGGTAACTCCAAAGTGTTAAACTCTAATCCAGGGGGTCTTAGCTGCACCCGAGGATTCAACTTTAATTAGTTGGAACTTATAAGATAGAAAAGTTGTGGGAATTATGCCTCTATCAAGGGCTACCAACTTACTTCTTGTTTTTTCTTCTCAACACACACAGGTTTCTATTAAAGAAATGCTCTTCATCGTCCTTATCTTAAGTAAAAGATAATACAAATATTAAATTAAAATAGATCATTACCTTTATTATAAAATTTAGGTATTCAGGCATAACTTTCTTCAAGCATATGCGCTCTTTAGGCAAGAAACTTAAGTGGGTAAGTCACCTAAAAAGCAAAATCAATAGTGCTCTGGCAGCTTTCTGAGTGTGCAGAAAAGCTATAGGGCCTATCATAGGACCTTAAGCCGAAAGTACACTGGATATACACTGCCAGTCACTGCCAATATACACTCTTATACTCAAACCTGTCTCTTAAATGATTGTGTTGACTGGTGGCTGAATTACAGTCTTAACGAAGTACTTAAAGCATTTTCATGGCACAGCATGTTTTGGATAACTAGAAGCGATGAGTGCCGCACTATCCCTAGCACTAGAGGTAGTGGCGGGACTTCCACCCTTTTACTTTACACATTCGTTATGAGACTATGGTAGTAGCTTCATTTCGCACACTGGATCGGCCTAAGGTTGTGGACATAAGCATGGGAGGGCTTACGATCTTTATACCTGATGAATAAGTCGAATGTGTTTCTTGTGGTTTTCAATTCTTGAATAGTTGGGTGGAAATTATAAATTTGGGGGGGGGGGGGGGGGGGATTAAATGTATGAAGGAAATAACAGCCTTCATTTTGCAATATTTCGATCCCTTCTTAGATCATTCTCAAGCTGGCTGACTAGACGATTACATCGTGATGGTTATTATTAAAAATTCTTGTTTGAAACGTTGAAAATTTGTTTTAATTGTTATGATTCTCATACTGAATACAGTTACTGTTTATTGCACTATTAGTTTTAAATAAATCAATTATTAAAAGACCGCATTTCTAATTCTAACTTTAACGCATTTACTATTTGGACTTAACCACTACAAAAACTCCAGCTGTAGTACGGGGGGGGGGGGATTAATTTAGTGTTGCCAACCAGGGCGATCTTAACTTGATGATTTATCGAAACTTTAGAATATCTCAGAGATATTGATTCACTTTTATCAGAAATTAAATGTTATTGACGTTCATTGGCATAGATTTTTTATTTGAACACCCACCGTGTTCCTTACCTTGTCTTTGTGTTTCAAACCCTTTCTTCTAAACAATTCTTATTATTCCTACTACTCTTTATTTCCTAATATTTCTTTCATTATCTTTCTATTATATACTTACAAAAAGAAGGTAAATCCCACCAAAAACACTTGTGTAAAAAAAATAAGCCTATTTAAAAAATTAAATTCTCGCGTAAAAAGTTATGAGATCATAGGTGTAGGTAAGTTTCCCTCGTCCAAATAAGTTGTACTAGATCTGATTTTTCCAGTACAAGTAAATGATGTGACTTGTAAAACTATGAAATTTTACTGTAAACAATTCAATACACCAGCGTCGATTAAATGCTTTCGTTCTTTATTCATGAGAAAACTGCAATAATTATAACGATCGGCCGTGATTAATATATCGTTATATTTTATTAGTAAAATTACTCTGGGACCAAACTATTTAAAACCCTTTTACACCGAAAGACCAATAAACGTAAAGAAAAGTTGCAGTTTTTATTGTTGGAAAATTCTCATCCAAAGTTAATTTATTCACAGATAACACAACTATATTATACTTTTTTTTATATAATATGTCAGTTTTTCCTTGCTCACGAGACTGCGTACAGATTATATCAGGATTTTTTTTTGTTGCCAGCAGTGTAAGATCAGGGGTACAGAAATAATGGTCGAGGGTTTGTTGGCCGTGGGCCTGTTCCCTCCCAGAGGTGCCGTAAATTCTACTATCTATTACGACGAGCATGTAGAGCTTTGATACATGTCTGCCCCCTTCTTCCTCACCCCTTCTATATATACATATAAAGAGCTTTTTTTCTCTTCAATTTTTCACTTGCATGATCCCAATTTTATGTATATGCGTAAAATATGCAAATTCTCAATTCTGTTTGTATGTAAAAAGAAAGGTACGAAGCATTTAGTAAATAAGTTTGCAAAGGGATTCTGTATAAAGTGTTAAATTTTTTTCTCCCTTAGTCGAGGTGAGTAGGGATGTTCAGTTTACCTATGTATAGGTTTGGAGGTCATTTTCATTTCGATGCATATTGTTTCCTTTCGAAAGCCAGCGACTCTGCATGAACAGACACCTGCTATTTTAGTGCATGCTTTTTACGACTGTAATATTACGTCGTTAGAGAGATACTCGTGATCTACGAAGAATATTGTTTTCACACTGTTTGAATCAATTCATTACTAATATATGCAAGTGGGAGTAGCACGGTTAGTAAATATTGGGTTGACTCAGTTTTTGAAATTCACATGTGCTATTGCATGTACGAGTATCTAACTCAAGGGACAAGGGGTTAAACCATGAGACCCAGGCTCGATTACCGTTCTATTTGTGTGTTTTTTACCCGTATATTCCCCCTCTTCCATACTAATTGTATTAATTGTTATTATTTACTTTAATTCCATTAATGTTTTGTGTCTCGAAATCGTTACATATTATGCCCCCTATACTTTATTATATTTTCTGGAAATGTAAAATGTGAACATCTTTATATCAGTATCATTATAGTCGTACTTATTTATTTTATATCTAGTCAAAGAATGTACATTTTTATTTTAAATATTTTATTATTACTTCATTTATTATTTAACATTAATGTACATTTCGTTTGTAAGTCCGCTCAGTTTATTCTAAAATATCATACTTTTCGAATACCCTAAAAAAGAAGTACTTACATTTCATTTTTATGTATACGATTAAAATCATATTTCATTTTTATTTAAACATTTATTATTTAACAATGTTATAATTCTCTTTTGTAAATCTTTTCGTGAAATGTTCAAATGGAATTTTTTTGTTTTAAAAAATTAATAAATGTTCCTTTTTTCATCCACGAGATTATCATTTTTAGGAATTGAAAAAAACACGTTTAGTTTATTAAAAGAAATGTTTTGTTTATTAAAACATATAAATCCGACACGTTTTTTTCTAATTAAAATAATTGGCCATCAACAAATATTCACTAATTTATTTCTAACTAGTTTGTTAGACAAAATGAATAACAATACAAAGTAAATGTTTTTATGAACTTTAATTTTATATAATAGTAATTAAGTTTTTTTTTAAGAGCGGGAACATTAATTTACTCAAGCATATCATTTTATTCTAGGTACTCTTATATAATGTGTATTATTGTCGACTATTTGATAAGGTAACATTTTATTATAAAGTTGGCGTCTAATTATTTTGAATAAACTAATTATTAAACTCTACGTTAAATTTTCAACTACTTTGAAAGAGCAATCTAATTTATTACTTTTGTAACAAATTATTAAAATGTCTAGACTAAAAGTTTAATTTTTCCAGTCCTCAATTTTAATTGTAGTGTGTGTGGGAGGGGGAGGGGGGGGGGGGGGGGGGGGGCGCCACACCCCGTGTATGCCCCTGGCAAAGGAAAGTCTAGATCCGTCCCTGTTTAAGCGTTGTACCAATGCAACGCCCCAAATTAAATCTTTCCGCTATAGCTCGAAGCGCCCGCACATAACCTGAGATGCATTTCTCCTTGTTGCCTAAATTTCCTGTTAAAATTGAACCTTTCACCATTATTTTTTTACATAGTTATATTGTAGCTCGTTCAAAGCGTCATCTTACGTTTATTGCCATCTTCAGCAAATGCCTGTGGTTCTATATAAGCTGAAGGATGATCTCTTTTTCGTTCCTTGTCTATAATTTTATGAATTTTTTGTTCCATTTTGTTCCATTTTGAACCATTTTTTTTATTCTTCCTCTTTTCTTCTTCGAGATAAAAAGTTGCGAAATGTAATTTGACATCAGTTCTGCCTCCTGTCTCTCCACATGTACGTTTGGTTTTCCACGATCCGACATGTTCAATGTCATAGCACCACATGGAAGAACAAGACTTATAAAAAATGTTCGACAATAAACCAAACATAGTTTGTATTTTGTGTTGGTGATACTTTTTTGTAAAAGAGTAGCTTTATATTAATTTTCTATATTATTAAAAAAGTTTTTGCAAACATATGAGCCCAGTGAGTAAGAAAGAGATAGGTAGACTAAATTATACCAGTAGTAGGAGTTAGAAATATCCTCTCCTTTTTTTGTTGGAAAGGAAAGGAGATATTATCTCGGACGTGTAGTACTCTCTCTTTCTTTTTCCCTTAACGCTAAGCAGCGCGTTGTTTTTATAATTTCATGTTTACTTTTCACTTCTTTTTTGAGGCAAATGTTTCAAATTTTTCTGACATAATATGCTTTTGAAAACAGCATGGTTTTACCGTGTTTAAATTTAAAAATGTATTTGATTTTCAAATTTTTCTTTAATTGTATAAGAATTTTAGCTGGGACAGTTATTTTTTTATCTGTTTAAACAACTATCAAGGATAGTTTTTTTTTTTTTAAATAAAAAAAATAATAAAATCGCTGAGTTATTGAAGAAATAATTTATCAAACGTTTTTTCTTTAAAATAAAATAGTATAATTTAGTACAAATCATCTAATTATAGCGCATACTGTTTATTATGAATCCTCTTTTTCATCCATCTGCCCTGTAAGTTCTGGAGTACCTCAAGGCAGTATCCTAGGGCCTCTCCTATATTTCTTCTACACACATGACATCCCTCAACACCCTACCACCTTCGCCGAAACCCTCAAATTGCATCCACTGACACCCAAAACCACCTTCTCCTTCTCGAGCCTTGGTTAAGAAAATGGAGAATCTGGATTAACGAAGAGAAAAGTGTACATGTCACTTTTACTCTTCGTCATAGCACTTGTCCTCCAGTCATTCAACCAAGTCCTCATTCCTCAATCCATTAATGTCCGTTACCTTGGCCTTAACCTTGATAGACGACTCACCTGGCAACATCACATAAAACAACAAAACGTGCGCATATTTCAAGACGATACAAGTTGTTGCTTCGTCTTCAAAATCGTAGGTCCAATCTCACTTTGAAAAACAAACTTCGTATTTATAATGTAATCTTAAAACCAGCTTGGACCTACGGCCTAGAAGTGTGGGGTAGCACTAAGCCTTGCATCTTCAGTCGAATCCAAACGATCTAAGATCCTCAGGAAAATTACAGATACCCCCTTCTACGTCTCCAACCTCACTCTCCACAATGATTTAAATGTTCCTTTTGTCCGAGACCTATCCGTATCCCGATATCGCTCATTCCATGAATCACTATCCAACCACCCCAATCCTCTTGTAGAACTCCTAGTAAATAAATAAAGAATAAATAGAGAATAAATTTATTATTCTTATATCTTTAATTAACTATATTTATTTATTTTATTATTTTTATCTTTAATTAATTATTTTATTACTACATATTTCATTCATAAATCTATTAATATATTTATCTAAATACATCTAAAAATATTTGATCCTATATCAAATATTTACAAAAGGAATAGTCACTGGACTATTTCCTTTCTCATGTAACTCACTGCCAATAAAACATAGATCAGTAACACTTATAACATATAAAATTATGTAGTTGTGTTATTCAATAAAGAGAAAAAATACCAAAAAAAAGAGGGTATAGTGACTTGATTATTTATCAATTTTATCGTTGTTAAACGGTAATTTTTTTCAGTTCATAATAAATGATTATTTATTGACTTTTAATTCATAAGCTCAATGGTAATGCCCCACACCTTGAATTTTACATGGGGCTGCCCTGTGACACATATGGGAGGAGCGCATAACACCCCAAGCAATAATTTCGCTGTGTAGGGGCCGACTTCCGAGGGTTGACGACCCCCCTTGTCATTAAAAAAAATAATAATAGAAGTCCAGCGTTCATATATGTTATTATTTTATTAATTTTAAAAGGAAAACATGTTAATTTAAAGCCAATTTAATTTTGAAACAATTTTTTTCTTTGATCTTTATAATTAGTAAAGTAGTGTGGTTTATACTCGTATTATTTCATTGTATATTTACGTCCGTTTTTGTTGGGTTACGGCACACATTTTGTTCGACTCCATGAAAAGAAAAAAAAAAAGGTTTTTAATTCTAACAAAACAAATGTTCATAATCAACATTTGAATATAACAGATCAATAGCAGGTTATCTAAATAAACCGAAATGCGAATAACAAGCAATTGAAAGCTAAAATAATAATTAAAAATAAAAATTAAATATAGGTAAACATAAAGATAAAAAAAAATGTTTAATCCACAATCTAGACTAAAACTCGGATCTCGGATCTCTTGCCCACGATTGCCATACTACTAATAATAATAAGATTATATGAAATTTTTTAGAATGAAGTTTCTTACGGCACGTTAAAAGATTCTGTTCGGTGGAAAAGAACGACCGATACAAAACCAACCATCACAAAATCGACTGATGACCATACATTAAGTAAAATATGACCCATTTAGTTGAAATTTCGTTCACATGTTCATTTTACCAATGCCCAGCACGAGTTCGTTGCAAATCGATATCCGCCTAAGCGTTCGGGGGCAACTCTGGTATTAACGTAAGCTCTAAATGAAAAATTGCAATTAGAACTGGGAAAAATCTAACTTCATCTATTCAATGAGAAAAAACAACTTTTTTAAATAAATGTTTATAGTAAAACACTGATACCGCTATAATGTGTTAAAGATCGCTAAATCTGTTAAAGCGGACCTAAACGTTTAAAATAGAGAAAACAATATTTTGCCCAATATCTTATGTTCTAGCGTAAAGATTTTAATAAAACTTTATACGCATCGTCTAAAGTACAATTGAAACAGGCATGTCAAATTTCAACCTGATAGAAGCAGACGTTTTTGTGTAGTGAAGTGATATACTTTAGATTATTTTAAATGGAGTAGGCCAGGGCGTAACGGTTAGGGAATAGTCCTGTTCCCTCACTACTCGGCTGAAAGATGATTTTTTTCGAAAAGCTTAGGTATGTTGAAAGCTGTGTGAAAGGGCAACCGACCATTAATTGGTAGAGGTGCATGTCTGTCCCATTCGAAACTGCATTTGAGGTATCGGGTTTGGGTAAACAGATTCAATATCAAACATTAGTAACTATTCAAATGGTGTATGCTTCAGTTGTAAGTTTTCAAATTTTTTCTGGCTTATAGTAGGGTAGGGCGGGGCTAGTTGAGCATAGGGGTAAGTTGGGAAATTTAAATATCTCTAAAACTACGCATGTTACAAAAATACTTCTAATAATGGAAAGATGGGGATAAGGAAGGAGAACACATCGCGTGACCTTCAGTTGCCCTACGACAATCGAGAAAGATAACAGACACCTTTTTTAATTTTCTTAGTAAAAAGTAAAAAAACTGTAGATCACCATTTTTCTCCTAGACTCGTACTAAAACATCCATCTACAATCACGTAAGTGTTTATATTATATATGTATTTATTGTACTTTGGATAATAATTAGTTATTTAGTCCCAAGTCTACCCGTTTTTTTCATAACTTCACTTTTTATCTTATAAGTTTAGTCGGGGCTAGTTGGGCAGGCTTGCTCAACTTGCCCCACTCTTATACTACTTCAAAAAGTTAAAGGTTTATTTTTTATTTTTACAAATACTAAGCAGACGGCTATAATAGGTATGCCTTTTTATACTTTGTAACAACAATTTGTATTGTATAATAATTGTATTTATAATTTTGAAATTATTAATAAAAAAATAAGAAAATATTAAATGTCTTGCATTTCATTTCAGGATGCGGACATATAAAAGAAAAACGTCAAGGGGTTCTGCTACGAGTCAACAGTCAAGTGAAGCTTCAAAATCTGTGATGGCCGGGTACAAGAGCATGAACGCAGCTGCAAAAGAATTTAACGTAAAACAAATGACTCTCACAAGATGACTGATGATAAACCCTCCATTAATATTTTTACCTTACTAACCTCGAAATTACCAAATAACCTCAAATTTTTATATTGTTTTTGTATTTACATTTTTTTATCCTTAAAATTGATTAATAAAACATAATTTTAATTACAAAGAGTGTAATAATATCCAAAGATAAATAATAAGTTATGTCGTAAAAGTGTGTTATATTTGCTTTAGATTTTTTTGTTGTTTGTGTGTTGTTGTTTCTGTACCTACATTAGAGATGGAACTTAAAAAATATATATTTGATTATCAACTGAAGTTTTACTGTAGTTTTGAGTAATTTCCACATCACTATTAACCTATTCTTTCCATTGCCCAACTTGCCCCATGCCCTTGCTCAACTTATCCCTTCTATGGGGCAGGTTGAGCAAGTAGGAGGTTTCTCGCATTAATGATTATATTTTCTAAACCAGAGCTGAAATAGTTTAATTTTCTTAATACATTTAAAGAAGGGTAAATTTCTTATCTAACGTTGAAGGAATCAAGTAAATCGGATAAACCGTTTAGGAGTTATTATAGATTATATAAAAAAATTGCTCAACTAGCCTCGCCCTACCCTACGTCGTTAGAATGGTAAAAGTAATTGGTAAGTAACATTTTGGGATGGTTCATTGATGAACCATGACGTTTGTTCCACGTCCTTATTATAATAAATCGTCCAAAAGTTATAGCTAATGTAAATAGTCGCCATCTTGATTCGGATGGGCCAATTTCGCTGGCTAATGAACTTGTCCTATTTGTTAAATTGTCTACAGGCCCTTTGCGTGTTCTGAATACACATACTTAGCCAATTATTTTTTAGTTTGTAAGTGAGTTTGTGTTGCTATATGTTTAAATAAAATCTTAAAATAATTCAACATGTTAAAGATAAACTTGGTGCAACTTGTTCTGTGTGCGTTTTATGTTAAATAAAGTCAGTTTATAAATAACATTTTAGATTATAGCTTAACCGGTTTATTTATTACAAACAAATTTAGCATTCGCTTACATTATCTACACTTTATATTATAAGCCTTGTTTACTTATCTCCGTGTTTTTTTTGTTTTTTTTTTTGTTTCTTTATTTAATATAGTCTTAATTATGAAGCGCAATAAAATGCGAAGATCAATTTGTATTTTTTGCGCGCGTGTTTTAGTTCCACAGGATTGTTAAATAAACAGGTCAAATGTGTGCTAGTCAGCACACAGTGAGGGTCCGCAGGCAACACATTATTGTTTAAGTAGTACCTATTGATGGAGTTTTTAAAATTCTAAAAAGCCTACTTTGAACTATCCTATGGGTCTGATATTCTCAAAAAATATAAACAAACTTCTGATAAAGTTTTTTTTTTCTACTGGACCGGACTATAAACGTATAAATACATCGAAAAGAGTATAATTAAAAATAACTCATTTTGTCAATTTTTTTTTTTTTTCAAAATTATCAAAAAGTGGTATCTTTATTTTTGGTCGAAGAATGTTCAGTAATTTTTTCAGATTTTTTGCACTTAACGTAAGCGAGATAGAAGGGGGGGCACTTTTTACACTAACTTCAAACTCGCCAACGCTCGCCCTATCAAAGCTTATAACAAAAAAAGTATATATTTTTGTAATCAGCTCGACTTACTTTCATATGATACCCCACGCGGTCTCCAAAAAAAAAATTAACCCTTAAGTTTTTTTGCTTATTGTATTGAAAAATATTCTTTCTAATGTGTGGGTACTGTAACATATATATGGCAAATTTCAAAGTGATCGGACAAAATGTGTAGCCGTGAGAGCAAGCGACAGACGGACGGACGAACAGAGACACACACACAGAAAAATATAAGGGTCCTTGGTTTTGCCTACGGACCTAAAAACAAGAAAGTGGCAATAGTTATAATAGTGCTATTGTGATTATAAGCGTCGGCAGTTGAACCACGGTTTAGTTTTAGTGTTTACACTAAGTAAAAACCCTACTGTCCGATATGAAGCAGGTAGAACAAATGTTTTGGCAGAGAAAGGTCGAATTTCGTTTCAAGTTAATTATGCGCACCTCTCTATCCTACTCGAGAGTTGAGCCTGGCTATTTTAGGTCGAGGCCGAAATCAATTGATTTTCAAATAAGATATTCAAATCTTGGCAACTTTCCAACTTAATAGTACCTTCAGACCAAACTTAAGTGACAACTCGCTTAGTTCGGTCACTAGTTGCACCCTGTTCAAATAGCCAAGTATTTCGGCTCAATACACAGTTAGACTAAAGTAGATATATAATAGACTAACCGTAGTTATATTTAAGAAAGCAATGACACTTCTTAAGTATACGTAAGTAAACAAGAAGAGTGAACACACGCGATAGCTAGTAAAAAAAAAAAAAAAATAATAATAATTCTGTGGTGTCGCGAGACACCCGCTTTTCATTAAATGTAAATAATAAAATCACACTGCTAAGTATACGATGCTCTTATGCATTGCCGAGTTAGAAAAGAGACAAAATTAAAAATAACTAACTATTTGTGCTAAGCGGAGTTAAGGCAAAATTAAAAGAAAATTATTTTTTTTGTTATTGAAGCGAGCGTCTTGCAATAAATATGTTACTGAATATTTAGAAAATTGTTAATCATGATGAATTGATAGTTAACGAGGATGATTGTAGTAAAGAACTGAGTAGTGAGGAAGCAGGACTATTCCCTAACCCTCACGTCCCGGCCTACTCCATTTAAAATAATAATGTAAAAAATACATTTTATGAATGTAAGTTTATTAGGAATATAATTCTAAGGGTTATGGCATTTGTCCGATGCAAATCGAAGCAGTAGAACAGAACTTGTAGTTGGGGGGGGGGGGGGCGCCGCTGGGGCTCGTGAGCGACTACAGGATTGGCAGCGAGAAGCGAAGAGAGTGAGACGTGGTAGGTAGCCGATCGGGGGGCAGGGGTGAGTAGGCCCTACCAAGCGCGGTAGTGCGAGAGACTATACCTACCTAGAGCGGGCAGACTCGATTGAACACCTCCTGTATCTTAATTACTCCTTATTCCTATATCTTCCCTACTCGTGTAACGCTAGTTTTTGGTAACGCTTTTCGAGGTTATGTGCCATAGCCAAGACATGAAAATGTCAAAAAAAAAACAATTAACAATTAAATATCAGGAAAATCAAATCTAACAATTAACAATTAATTATCATGAAACAATCTAATAATTTACAATAAATTATATTAATATATTTTATTATAACTCCTTGTCCCATCTACCTCCTGGTCTGCCTCGTCCCCTGCACAGTTCTCTTGGATACCACTTAATGATTTTTTTGTCCAGCGTTCGTCGGTTGTCCTCACGATGTGGCCTGTCCAATTCCACTTTCTCTCGCAGAATCTGGCAATACCTTCTTATCCGGTTTCTTTATCCAAACATCTTTGTTCTTTATTTTCAACATACTTCTCATCATGCCCTTCTGTGTTGTCCTCATTCTTCTCACAACTTCTCTATTTATGAGCCATGTTTCACATCTGTAGATCATAACTGAAAGGACACACAGATTCCGCAGTATTTTTTTTTGATTCCATGTTCACATCGGATCTAAATAGGTGTTATGTTTGCTGTAGCTTCTCCATCCCATTGCAATCCGTCTGCTTATTTCTTTTTCTTCACAATTCCTATTTTTAGTGATCAAGTTACCAAGGTATATATATTCTTCCACATGCTCGATATTCCAGTTTTCTTCCTTTATTTTTTTCATTTTCCACATTAATTGCCATTATTTTACCTTTTGTTTCTGTTTATATCTAAACCAATCTTTCCAGCCTTTTTTCCGAGATCATTAATCATTGTCATCGCTTCTTCTTAGCTCTTTGCATTTATTCCAAGGTCTTCTGCAAACTTTATTAGGTTTAGCCATTCTCCATTGATATTAATTCCAAGTCCTTTCCAATTTAACCCTTTGCATGTCTCTTCAAGTACTGCTGTAAGAATGTTCGAAATAAAATGAATTATAATATTATAAAAAATGAATTTATGAAAAAATTGTCTGAATTATAAATTAATATAAATCAAATCCTTGAACTATAATTCAGGGGGGAAAATGTTGAAAGGCGTCTAAACTTAATAGGATAATGAATTACAGTTTCAGTCCTATAACAGAGTTTATCTTAAATAAGTATAAATTAAATAAGTATAATTTCACCATAAGAGCAGTTATCATTTCGACTAGGGCCAACCTAGCCCTAGCTAGGCTGGCAGGTGCTTTGTAAATGCCAGGTACTTGTATAATCCAGGTACTTGTATAGACCGGGTACTTTTATATTCCAGGTATTGGAGCTGGTTCTTGAGTAAGCTTGTTTATGACTTAAAATGGCGCCAGATTCTCCAGAATCTAGGTAACTGGCATGTTTTTTGTTAGGGCCTAGTATTTTACATTTATTTATTTCTATTTTTGGTTTGTGCAATTAACAAGTTTAAAGTTCTATAAATACTTCATTATTATATATACACGTAATTGTCTTGTGGAACCACAAATGATTAACGCCATATCAGTATCAACTGCGACTTAAATTTTTTTTAAACCTCCTTAATAAACATTTAAGTGCGTTGTGGATTGACCTATGAATTCTTTTTATCGAATCTGCTCACAGATGCGATTTGTTTTGATATTTATTCAGTTCTTTTTTTAGCCTTCTACGGTGCTACTTGGGAGACCTACCTTTTTAACAGAGCATACAAAACAACAGTTTATTTCACTGGTTCTATAAATCTAAGAAAGGGTACCGAAGTTGCAAAAATGTTAAAATCACTAATCTATATTTCCAGTTAAGTATGAATTTTTAAGGTGATCTGTTTTCTACCGTCGCGTCGTCTACTTCTGCCCCTTGAGAAATGCTCACTTACGGTGATTGCAAAAATCACAACCTGTTAGGACATTTGTTAATATAGTCTTATGAGACGGGGGCTTTTCTCTCGTGATCTAACCCTGACAACAGAATGACTTTGTTCGTAATGACTTGGGCAAAATTCGCTCGGTTTTATCTTATTATGTAAACCTACGAGACTTTCTTCTTTCAATTAAAAACAATAGGTAACATTTAATGATAACGGAGATTAATGCATCTAGAAAAAAAGGAAATTCGTTAGAAACCCGAGTTTTAATAAATAAGAAGAAAGATAAAAAAAATTAGATTTAACGTTTCATTTAACGAAAAAAGTAAATCTTTCTTAAAAAAAAAAAATAATTACTTAAACTCTTAGCTTACTCCAATTTCTGTATAATTAAAAGCCTGTTTTATAATTCGATTTGAAACTCGAGAGAAAAGTATTTTTCTTATTTTTCTTTTTACCTGTCGCTTTTTATTTTCAATTATGTATGAATTGCTTGGGCGACCTTCAGGACCTCCGTGTTAACAAACGACTTAAGGCGTCAAGAGAAACGAAATAGGCGACGGAAAGGAAAAAGTTTCGTTTTAACCTTTTTTCTCCTTCTACAGTACTTTAAGAGATTTAAGAAAAAAACAACACACGAAGAGGATAATTATTTTATCTACTCGCGGCAGCAAAATTAAACATTACTTAACTGTTTTTAGGCTGGAAAGTACTATTTCCCTGATTTGTCATTAAAATATTAAAAACAGGCAAGAAAGTAGTTAAAACAGTCAGGAAAATACTTTCTCTGCCTAGGCAGGGAAATATTTCCCTGCCTAGGCAGAGAAAGTAACAGTGTTTACCACTGCGTGTCATAGCCTCTTATTTTGACAAGAACAGTTTATACTGTTATCTCTATCTTATAACATTATATATTATAGTTAAATAAATAACATTTAATAATAAATAAACGTTTTAATAATAAAATAATTTGTTTATATTTGTTAATGCTGTTAAATTAGTTCAATGATTAGTAGATCTTTAATTAAAAAAAATAGTAGAGTCACTGACTAAACTGTAGCGTCATGTAAACATTGAACATCCATCATCCATACTATTTTTATTATTGAAATCTTTCTAGATTAGACTAGCTACTTTTCTTGACGTATCCTAGTTACTTCTTTTCTTTTAAACAATAGAAAATATCTTTAACACTTTTATTAATTTTTTTAGTAAAAATACAAATAAATATTTTATATTGCGTGCATTATTCATTCAGAAGTTATGTGTGTTATAAACGTGTGTTTTGTATTTTGTTGTTATAGATTGAGTTTGCTTTTCACTTATTGTTATTATTCCCAAGTTTCTTATTTGAAAATTAATTTTAGTTAATACATATGTTATTATCTTTATTAATATGACACATAGTTATTAACTATGTTATATTAATAAAGATAACATTTTAGCAGCTTCATTTTTCTTCCGCAAGTAGATAAAATATTGTATGCAACTAGGCAGCAAAGGAAACATTTCTGCCTCGTTTATTCATTGCCTGCCTCGGCTTCGCCTCGGCAGTCAAATAGGTAAATTACCTGCCTCGGCTTCGCCTCGGCAGTTAATTATCATAGCCTGTCCTCGCCTTCGGCTCGGAGGCTAATCTAATCACTCGTCAGTAAAATTCCATTTTGCTGCCTAGTTACATAAATAACTATTTTTATTAAAGTTTTATAATGAAGATGCAACATTTACGATTTTGCACAAACCTTTTTATCCCTTATTTTTCTTTACTTAAAATAAAAACAATACTTTGTTGGAAAAAGTAAACTTGCAGCGACTTTAAGTAAGTTTAAAAAGTTCCTTTTAATATACAAGATTAAAGGTCTAAAAAAATTTAATGTAGCAGATTTGGATATTTAGTTACAAAAGATAATTTGAGTCCGAGGGGTTCGATCGTACGATCGTAGACCTAAAAGGTAATCCGGAGCGTGTGTGCTATCCAGTTATCACATTTGCAGCTATGATAGCTCTCACCCCTCGGTTTACGGGTGATGATTTTTGAAAAGGAGGGATTTGGAGGCAGATAAAAGCAAGCGCAAGAAAAGGATTTTTATTACGAAGGGGCAAAAGGTGAGGTAAGGGCAGTTTGTGTTATAGATACCTTATAATATGAGGTAGCTCCTTTTACTGTTAGTAAGGGTTTTGGATGCTTTTCAAGCGCTAACCCAGAACCTTTTCCTACCACTTGATTTATTCTATCTTTAGCGAACAGCCCTAACCAGGTGAGCTACGAAAATTCTCTTGACAGGAAAACTACATTATTATATAATGTAAGTCCCTTGTTCAACTTGGAGAGGATTCTAATGAAACATAAAAAGCTTGTGAGAGTAAAATCTCGGCCTGCTCTAACACTGTTCATCATATTACCCTATCTCATATTACACGTCCACTTGCACTCTTATCATTTCCTTCTCTTCTTTTCACATTTCCTCCCTCTCACATAATATTCCGACAAAACTATTTATTATTTTCTTTTTTATTAACTATTTTTCTACTACAATCTTATTTATAATGTATTTATTATATTATCGTATATATATTTATTATATGAAATTACAAAGTTTATTAATTAATCCTTTAATAAAGCTAAATCATATGTTTTTAGGCCTAAAAATCTTTTGTCAATACCATGTCATTTATAATTTGTCAGTATCCGAATATGCATCAGTCCAACACGACTGAGAGCGTTTGAATCTCACTGCCTGAGGGAAGATTTGAGTGGAGTGGGGAGAAGATAGTGGTGAGCATAACGGAGAAAAGAAACCCTGTTCAAGCAAATACAAGTGTTTTTAGTGGAGAGACTTAATAGCGTGGTGCGGAAGCAAAAAAAAGGTTTTAGCTAGCGGTCACCAGTGTTCGAGTTTTTTAATCCCTAGTAGGGTTGCAGTTCTAGAAGACAAAAAACCGGGAAACCAAAAAAAATTTCAAATTTTCTATAAGTCCGCGAAGGATCAACCACAACCACAAAATAAAAAATTGCCGGAGATGTAATTGAATATTTAAAAAATCGATGCATACTTCATATTTAAGCAAATGCAAAGCCTGCTTAAATATAAAGTAGATAACAATTTAAATGTATATTCGTAAAAATAGTCGGAACTATTTTCGAGAATAATGTTTTCATGTTTTTATGGGGGGTGGCGCCCTTAAAATTACGTCTAAATTAATTTCTTGAATTATCCTTATGGTATTTTTTAAACGTGTTTACTAAAATGCAAAATATTCTGAATACTGCAGTACAATATCGGTATCATACAAAAATAATTATTAAGTATACAAAATCCTAAATTTGAAATACCTCTAAATTAGATCTATAAACATAATATTAATAACTTAATATTTCCATTTTTACTTTATTTTCTATATTTTACTTACCTTTGCTTCCTAAAACTAAAAGTATATACCTACATATATTATCGGAATATGCGTATTTTTTTGCAACAAAATTAGGTATATCTATTTTGTCTCCAATGAAAACCAGGACATTTTTGCGTCCTGAAAAGTTTTTTCTGGACACTAGGAATGTATGTCCAAAACCGGGACAATCCCGGAATATCGGGACGCCTATCAAACCTAATCCCAAATAAACCTACTATTTTATTATATTATTTTTACGATTATTATTACCTTAGTCTATTTAAGCCGAATGTTTAGATGTTTGCCTTTATGAGCGATTTATTCAAATAAAGTCATTTTAAATTCGTAAATACTTTTAAAACCTAGCTACTCGATTAACAATCCTGTAGGAAGGGAATTGTGTGGACTAAAAAGGTGGGAACGGTTAAAAGTAACTTTAGGGAAGGACAGTCAACCAAATCTCGAGTGACAGTCCCCTGTCCCCCCGACTAGGGAGAGAGTCGGAATTTCAATGCTGCGGAGAAGGGAGGGGTTAAATCCCCTTTGGCACCCTTATACCTTGGACACCTAGGTCGGTTTAGATTGTGTATATACAATAAGCCCAACCTCAAGTCCTGTTTAGTAAGGAGTGCAGACAATTTTAGACAGTTCGAATTTCCTCCACCAGAGTTGCACCACTTTAGAGTGAAATGTTTAAATGTTATTTGAGATGGAACATGTTTGGGTTATTTGATGCCTTTCTGGGGGTATTCCTGACAGTGTGATCCCTAATAGCAACCTTCCTCAGTAATGTGTTCATAAAGTATTTTTGCAAATTTATTATTTCATATGACTGCATTTTGTTTCAGGTAAACCAGAACCGAAAGTGAGGTGGCTTGTAAACGGAATGATAGTTGACGAGGAGTACGAGCATAATTCCGGTGACGTGATCGAGAATAGACTTAACTGGAGACCTGTGACCAGAAAAGATTTGAATTCAATCTTCAGCTGTCAGGCAAGCAACACCCATCTAACTGATCCAAGAGAAACCTCACTCGTACTTCATCTTTTCCGTAAGCCATTCTTAAGTTGTTTATTTTTTAATATTTAAACTCGAAATCAATTAATAATTATTGTTTAAATAAACCAAGCTTTCTTTTCGTTGTATTTAGGACAAGTAAGTTGGAAAAAATATCGAAAGTAAATCAAACATCGAGCCTAAGTTCTGTTGATATTTAAGATATTTAAGTAATGAAAAGATTTTTGTATAGACGATATTGAAGAGGAAGATGTGTTTTGAGATTGAAGGAGACGTTGTCGAGAGTGCGTGTATATAAGGGCAGCAGCCTGAAGGAGACGTTGTCGAGAGTGCGTGTATATAAGGGCAGCAGCCTGAAGGAGACGTTGTCGAGAGTGCGTGTATATAAGGGCAGCAGCCTGAAGGAGACGTTGTCGAGAGTGCGTGTATATAAGGGCAGCAGCCTGAAGGAGACGTTGTCGAGAGTGCGTGTATATAAGGGCAGCAGCCTGAAGGAGACGTTGTCGAGAGTGCGTGTATATAAGGGCAGCAGCCTGAAGGAGACGTTGTCGAGAGTGCGTGTATATAAGGGCAGCAGCCTGAAGGAGACGTTGTCGAGAGTGCGTGTATATAAGGGCAGCAGCCTGAAGGAGACGTTGTCAAGAGTGCGTGTATATAAGGGCAGCAGCCTGAAGGAGACGTTGTCGAGAGTGCGTGTATATAAGGGCAGCAGCCTGAAGGAGACGTTGTCGAGAGTGCGTGTATATAAGGGCAGCAGCCTGAAGGAGACGTTGTCGAGAGTGCGTGTATATAAGGGCAGCAGCCTGAAGGAGACGTTGTCGAGAGTGCGTGTATATAAGGGCAGCAGCCTGAAGGAGACGTTGTCGAGAGTGCGTGTATATAAGGGCAGCAGCCTGAAGGAGACGTTGTCGAGAGTGCGTGTATATAAGGGCAGCAGCCTGAAGGAGACGTTGTCGAGAGTGCGTGTATATAAGGGCAGCAGCCTGAAGGAGACGTTGTCGAGAGTGAGTGTATATAAGGGCAGCAGCCTGAGCAAGCCCCATCCAGCCTTCGGCATTATTTCCATGTGATTTTGATTAAATTTAAGGTTGTTGTGTAGACTGAAGGGGGTATTATGGTTGACTCCATCCTCAATTTCCTATCTTTCAGAAAGGACCCCCCCCCCCCTTTAGGGTATTCTTAACCAGAATACCCTCCCATCTTCTTCCCCCTATAACCTCGTGGGATTCATTTCACAGTTTTCCGAACATGACCCTGTCTTACACCGATTTCCGAAACACCCTTTTTCCTCCCCCGCATCTACATTTTAAGGGACCACTCTCAAAAGCGAATAGAGAGAAAAAAACCTCCAACCTCGCCCTTCTTATATTCTTCGGTTTTTTTCGATTCAATGTTAAAATTTATCAAACACGATCCTTCGACGTCTCTGGCCCCCTCCGTTACGGACTCCGTTATTTTGAAAAGCTCCTCACGTCGATTTTGAAAAGAGGCCGGCATTTTTGACTCGAGAGGATGAGGAGGGAGGAGAGAATTCCATCACGTCCGTCCCAGTTTCCCCTCTCCACCTCTTGCCTCCGACGTGTATAAATGAACTTAAACAATCTTTTGCTTTATTTTAGTTGTTTTAAATTTTATAAACAACGAAGTGCGATTTAACTTAACACTAAAGAATTATTTATTTCTGAATGTAATGCTCATTCTGAATAAAAACACACAATAGAAGAAAACGAAAAAAATAATCTTTCATTGAAGAGCAATGCTAATAATTTTATTTAATATATTCTTATTATTATAGTTTTACCAATGTCATCTTTAATTAGGCTTAAATTAAAAAAAAAAAAAATATAGTATTTTTTTTAATATAGTAATGTTTAACCTGCAGACCGCTTTATCAAACAAGTATCGTTGGATGGAAATTCATTTATGTCATAATTTTAGTTTCGAAAAATCAAGTATGTCTTAGAAATTTACAAAAAAAACGTAATTTTTCTCACTTGTAAAGTGCTTTTTCTCTAGGAGATATGACAAAATGTTATTTATAAAAGTTGTTCAGAAAGAAAAACTGATTAAGAATACACGATATTAAAAACTCCGCCATCTTTGAAATGTTGTATTTTTCAATTCCATATTTTGCCTAGTGTGCTGTTAAAAATTGTTAAAACTAAAAATGTAAGCACTGTTTTCTGTGCCATAAATTAGATTTCAAACATCGAAAATACCTCTGTGAATATTTTTATATTAGTATGAAATTAAATTTAGTCGTGAATTATTATTTTTTTTTTTTTTATGTTATTTTTATTATTCTTATTTCTTATAATAATTATCTAAATTTCTTAACAGACGAATGAAAGTAAACTAAAACTTTTTTTCAATTGCATAATTTATCAATTTTGTAAAAACGTTTCCTAACGAAATTATTCAATATCTTACACAATTAAAAAAAATGGAAAATAAAGCAATCTATCAAAGTAGGCGGAGGGTTTTAAAATGTTGTATTACTTAAATTTTCTTTCTGAACAACTTTTTAAAATAACATTTTGTCGTATCTCCTAGAGAAAAAGCACTTTACTAGTGAGAAAAATAATATTTTTCTAAATTTCCTAGACATACTTGATTTTTTATTCATGAAATGACTCATTATGAGTGTCCTAATGTAAAGTAAAAGCTAAATGGCAAGGGTATATGAATACACTTAAAAAAACAAATCCAGAACTTTTCTTTTATTAGAAAAAGAATAATAAATTTAAATACTAAATAAAATGAATCAATGAAAACTCAATACAAGCTATCGTATAAATAATATTATCTACATTAATAAGATGATTATGCTATTATATAGTGTAGAACAAACAAACTGTATTTACTAGGAATTCTTGTGATATTCACAAACCTTGCTAGTTATAGCTTATAATTCACAATTATTCCAATTAGAGTATTAAAGGTTAACAAAGCAGAAATACGCTTAATTTGTATACGAACAGATTTACTAATGAGGTAAAAGCTTAAGTGAATGTAAGTAGATTTAATCGTATATTATTATCAGTGAACTAATGATGATCAATTAAAATTATCAAAACCAGTTTGTATTAATTATTAGCTATTGCGCTTATATTAACAATAATTTTTCTCTTTGAATTGTATTACCTTTGTTTAATATCCGGGGTGGTTCCCTTAATATTATGCTATACTTGCTCATAGAGTAGGTACAGTACAATGAGGGGGTTTGAGGGTTGACCCTCCTCCCCATCGGCCTAGACGAAGTTCTCAAATAAAACATAATAATTATAACATGAATCTATAAAATTATACTGATGAAGAGCTCTAAAAATTTACAGATGTGTCAGACACCTCAGTGGTATACCACATGTTAAATATTATTTTCTTCCACGCCGTCAGGTAAGTGCTGACTCTTACCCCTTATTATTCCTTCAATATTCTTTAGTCGGGTATCAAACTCTTTGTATTGACAATGACAATAAATAAATCCAATAAAATAAATAGACTGGGGGGTCTTATATTTAGATGTGCCAATATTGAATTCTGTAAGCCAGTCATGTGTACTAGTGTGTAAACTTTGACTTTGTGTCATGTTAACTTTGAAAGAGGGTGCAGTTGTCATATAAATGAGAAATTTAATATATATATATATATATATATATATATATATATATATATATATATATATATATATATATATATATATATATACATATATATATACAGGGTGTCTCACATAAGGTGTAACACAGAAAAACCTGATGTTCTACATCACATTTCTGACAAAAAATGTTATATAACATAATGGTTGATCGACCTTCGTTTTCGATATATATCGATTTTTCAATTATCTCATTTTCTGGTTACTTTTTCTCAGTAAAAACGTAATAGCGTAAAATCTAATAAAGATATAAAGACGGGGTTTTTTTCATTCAAAAGGTGAGGAAATTTGCTTTAAAAATGTTATGCTGCTTACCCATATTACCCTTATTAAATTAATTTTATATACTTCTAAATACAATGTTTTGGTAAATAAGAAATTTGTGGTCAACGTTCTTGGTAGCATAACTTTATAATTTGTATGGTAAATTAATAAATTTGACCTCATGTAAAACTGGCCCGTTTGATAAGCTTTAAAATGATATAACTTGTTAATAAGTTTGCTTCAAGTTTTTAAACTTATTTGGATGAAAATGAGGTAATAAATGACAAGTTTATCAGTTTCCATGACTTTAAATGACCCTAAGACTTGGTGAAAAAATAGAAAGGGTAACAAAAAATAAATAAATATCACTCCTTGTATTAACAAAATAAAAAATTGAATAACATAGTATAGAAAAGTGTACATAATTGTTTACATAAACTTAAAGTAGTCCCCCACCCCTCTCCCCCCGTTGCTGTTAATGGATCTTCTGCAGCGGCGAACTATGGAATGACAACAATTATCCAAGACAGTAGATCGGTTTGGATGAGGTTGTGAATTTGCCACCTCGTTCACCTGATCTCACTCTATTAGACTACTGCCAGTGGGGAGAGGTGAAAATTAAAGTGTACAGCCAATTGTTGAACACAAGAGAGGGCCTTGTTTAGCGAACAAATTTAGCGTTTGATGCTATCAAATTGAAACCTGAAGGAGTGAGACAGGCAACTGGTAGTGTACTTCGCCGCTGCAGCAGATCCATTAACAGTAACGGGGGGAGGGGGGAGGGCTACTTTGAGTTTTTGTAAACAATTATGTACACTTTTCTATACTATGTTATTCAATTTTTCATTTTGTTAATACAAGGAGTGATATTTTTTTATTTTTTGTTACCCTTTCTATTTTTTCACAAAGTCTTAGGGTCATTTAAAGTCATGGAAACTGATAAAATTGTCTTTATTACCTCATTTTTATCGAAATAAGTTTGAAAACTTGAAGCAAACTTATTAACAAGTTATATCATTTTAAAGCTTATTAAACGGGCCAGTTTTACATGAGGTCAAATTTATTCATTTACCATACAAATTAAACAGTTGTGCTAGCAAGAACGTTGACCACAAATTTCTTATTAACCAAATCTTTGTATTTAGAAGTTTATAAAAATTATTTAACAAGAGTATTATGGGCAAGCAGCATAACATTTTTAAAGCAAATTTCCTCACCTTTTGAATGGTGAAAACCCCGTCTTTATGTCTTTATTAGATATTACGCTATAACGTTTTTACTGGGAAAAAGTAACCAGAAAATGAGATAGTTGAAAAATCGATATATCTCGAAAACGAAGGTCGATCAACCATTATGTTATATAACATTTTTTGTCAGAAATGTGATGTAGAACATCAGGTTTTTCTGTGTTACACCTTATGTGGGACACCCTGTATATAACAGCAATTTAATACCGTGTTTGCACACTGCAATTGGCTACACAATTTGTGAGAGACACCAAGGGATGTGCCACGCAAGCATGACACATAGGAACTGTTCCAACATCAGACATTACGTCATTAAGATGTTGGCTCGGCATTACGCCATGTCCTGCATCGTTTCGTCGCGTACGACTCATCAGGGGCCCGACGATGCCCACCCAACTCTGGACCTATACTAGATCAAGAAGATCAGATATAGGACTTATCAGAGACGAGCGTGCTCTCATACCGCAATACTCTTGCTTGGCTGGCAAAACACAACAGCAATTTAATACCGTGTTTGCATTCCATACTTTATCTACGATTGTTAGATTTAAATAATAAATCAGAAAAAAATAAACTTGCTGTATGCAAGTTCGTATTTCTCTTTTGATAAAGATGACATTAAATCATTAGTAGTATTTTTTGCCGAATTAATTATTTCGGGAGGCGTTTCCTCATATTCGTCATAATCAATTAAATCACTCATTGATTTTCACAAAAAAACTCGATATAAACAGTTACTTTTATTAAACAAAAAGCAAGTTAAATGTAAACAAACTCGCTAATCGAGCGTGAAGGTGAAGAATTCTTCTTTTTTACCACCCCATATAGGGCGGTAAAAAAGAGGAAATCTTAAGAATTATGAGACGCGCATGAGCAATAAATAAAAGTACGTAAAGAATCCTTTTCTACGCATCTAAACAAAGATACAATGTTTATATTTCGTAACAATCGTATATAAAGTACTTTTTTTATGCATTGTTCATCCAGAAGTTTTGTTTGTTATAACTGCGTGTTTGTATTTTTTTGTTGATTCATTATTGTTATAGATTCAGTTAGCTCCCTATTCACTTATTGTAATTATTCCAGAGCTTCTTATTTTATTTACTTATTTTTTTAAACAAATCAATTTAGCTAATATGTTATCATCAATATAACATAATATTAATAAATGAAGATGGTATTCTAGATGTTTCAGTTTTCTGCCGCTTGGTTATAACTTTGAAAGGGAGAGCGTAGGCAAGTTTGAAGTGGGAGTGAAACGTGCCCCCCCCCCCCCTCTATCTTGCTTATGCGAAGTGCAAAATATCTGAAATAATTCCTGAACATTCTTAGACCAAATGTAAAGATACCAATTTTTGGAAATTTCGAAAAAAATATTATTTTATTTTTATAGACAAATTACGTTTTTTTTATAACTATGGTCTTTTCGATGTATTTATATGGTTGTAGTCCGGTTCAGAGGCAAAAAATACTTTATCAGAAGTTTGTTTATGTGTTTTGTGAATATCAGACCCATAGGATAGTTCAAAGTAAGCTTTTAAGCATTTTAAAAAACACCATCAATAGGGTACTACTTAAACTATACAGGGTTGCCTACGGACCCTCGTTGTGTGCTGACGCTAGTCAGCACACAACGAGGGTCCGTACACACTTTGTGTACGTACACACTTGACCTGTTTATTAAATATTTACTATCAAGCATGAAATAACCAGTTTAAATAATTTCACAGCTTTGGGTGTTAATCTTTAAATTGAAATGGCTTTTAAATATTCTATGAACTTACGGAAGAGGAAGCCCTTTATGATATTCCTGTTGCTTTTCTCTTTAGTTTTGATTCATTGTGAATTTTAAGGAATATATTTTAAGAATTATTCTGCGAATCATAATTTATAATATAAATTATGAGCCTCACTTGGAAGTTTAATTACAAGAAAATTAATAATTTTGATTATGTATTTTCAATTTAAATTAGTCACCTGAAATAATTAAAAATGAAGAATTATATTTATTTTAAAATTATAAAGTTTACTTTTAGTTTTTATACTCAAGGCTTACTGGTAGAAGCAACGAAGTTGTTTAGAGAAATTTGCTCGATAGGTACGTGAAGCAAAAACAAATCAACTGTCAAAAGTTTTCATAGCCACTTCATAAAGTTTTATTTTTAATCTATTTTAAAATTTTCTATAATACCTTTATTATTTATTAAATTTATAATTTGATATTAATGCTGATTATATTTAAAAACTAAAACTAAAATAAAATAAAAACATATCGTCTAAAAAACAATCAGCTTAAAACACAAGTATACACCCTTGCCGTTTAATGCCATCTTTAGGCATAGATATTAGATATGCCTTATTGGCCAAATAGTCGAGTGATTATGAGCTGAAAATGATCGGTTCCAGTGATCTGACAGTAGTTGTTACGACGAGTTTAAAAAAAAAGTGTTTTGGTGTTGTTTAGGATTGTAAAGGGCTGTTGGATTAAGAGGTGGTTAGATTCAACAAGTTTTCTGACAATATCGTTTGTCTTTTGGCTCAGCCGGATCCTTTTTTGTAAAACTTTGAACATTCTATTTGTATGATTTAAATTCAAAGATTCAAATTCTCCCATGTTCAAGTCAGTTTTACTTAGGAAATTGAAAATAATTCATTATTTTCTTGCAAATTATTGAGTATTTTGGGGGTACTAGTAGCTCGAATTACTTCATGAGCCAAAGGGATTCGAAAGCCAGTTAAGTGAGACATTATTAATTAAACAGAGTATTGACAAAAAAATGTATCCTTCAGAGATGGGAAAAAATTGCAAAATTATAAGTATTATAGTAATGAAGGTCTTCGGTTATGTTATAAATACTATGAGACTAATTGCATCGCAAATTACGCGATCAAATTGTTATATTCCATCGTATTAAACCATAAAAAATTATAATGTTGGTTTTTTTTTTGTTTCATTATCTGCAGTGGCTCCTCTGGTTGTGAACATCGTCAACAAACCAGACAGGCTTGTTGCTGATCAGCGTTACGAAGTTACTTGTGAGACAGCTGGGTCTAGACCACCGGCTATCATCACTTGGTATAAGGGAAAACGTCTTCTTCGCAGAGTCAAGGTATTGTAGTTCCCACATTTGCCGATTATAAGAACTTAATATGTGTCATTGAAGGGGTATGAGGTTAAAGGTCCCCATACACGGTCAAAATGTTTGCGCAAACATGATGTTTGACGTGTATGGCCTAAAGTTGCCCGACATCAGGTTTGCGCAAATATTTTGCGCAAAATGTTTGATTGTGTATGGGGGCCTTAAGGAAGCACCGATAAAACGAATATTGAATTATGAAGAACATGATAACGGTCTTCTTAATGCATAGTAACTCATCGCTATGTTAAGTCCTATCGTCACCATGTTCTTCTTATTTTTTTCCACAATTAGGGACTTACTTCACAATTTGCACTTTTCTACTTGATTTATTTTATGTGGAAAAGTGCATATTTTGTAAAATATTTGATAAAATCTATAAGTAACAGTCTTCTATGGAGTGGGTCGTGAAGGGTAATACTTTTTTTATATATAAAACAACTAAATTGTTATTTTTATTCGGCTATATTTCGACCACCTCCTGGTCATCTTCATGCCTAAAACATCGTTAATTTAAAAATAAAATTTTACATTTTTGCATTACAATAAAATTATGATATATATATTTTGCTTTATTCATTACATAACTCTTCTTATTTACATATATAAAAACTTGGCAATTACCTTGTAAGTCGGTCAATTATAAAAAGTTTTTGTTTTTTTTTTGTATCCACCATTTTATGGTTTCGTCGTTTTTATTTTAACAATCACTTTTTTCCTTCCGAACATGTCATAACATTAACAATTTATACACAACGACAACACAAATTTTAAACATTAACTTAGTATTAAAACAAATTTAAAACTTATAACTAAAAACCGGGACTAGCGTAATTAAAAAAACCTTGGTAACTGTGGGTAACATATTGCAACCTTCCTATTACGTATTCAAACTATTAACTTGTGATTTAAAAACTTTTTATATAATTAATTATTAGTACTTGAAATTTAAAGTTAAATTTATTATTTATTTTATAAAGTTGATTATTATGATTTCCTTTATTTTTTTACTTTCTCATATAAAGAGAAAGTATTGTGATGGCGCGAAGAAGTTAATTAATTACACCTTATCTGCGTTCAGTTTTAACTTTTTACCGGTTAATTATATAGAGATTGTAGAAGATGCAACCGATAATGGTATTGTAAAAGTAATGCATAAGTGCTACATTAAGGACGGTGGTGAGACCTTCTTCTCGAAATCAGCGACCCTGTTTTCTACACTACCCAAAGACGTAAGTCTTGAAAACTGTGGATTGGTTCCCACGAAAAATATAATACCCCAGGTATTACGAAAACGAACTAAAATAACCAACAAATCGTTACCTTGCACAGTTAAAGAGATTGAACCCTTGTCTACCGCCTACCTAGCATGTGCGAAGAAACGTAAATTAGAGCTGGAGGAAGTGGATTTAAAAAGAAGAAAGTTGGAGTTCTTGGAAAATACAACTTCTATAAAGGAAAAATACAAAGAGCTGCAGGAGAAGGAGAAGATGATTAAAGAAACAAAGGACCGGTTAACTAATTACTTTAGAAAGTTATGGAAGAATTTGGACACAACAGGAGTGTATAATATTTCTGCATTTACTGTCAACAATAAAAGATCTTTTACATACGTTGGAGTGCTAGCAGAGAAAGATGGAGATAAAAGCGTTTACTTCTTAAAAGGATACTATAAAAATACATTTATAAATGTTTACAGTAGTCGAGAAAAACTTACAAAAGAAGGCTACATTTATACTCCATTTAACGGGTTGGATATAATAAGTTTAGCAAACGAAGAACCTTTTTTAACATTTAAAACAAACGGGGTTACTACATTTAATGATCACTCATTCCCTAAGGTAGAGGAACTTAAATATCACACGGATGTGTGGCAAACTACAGACATCACATTGTCTTATAACCAGGAAGACGTAGAACAAGTTAACAACATTACTATGCAAGAAATTAAAGGTAACATTAAAGTAAAACATTGCCATCGGCTGGAAGAACTGCAAGAAGGAACACAACTAGTTGTTAGTGGGATCAAACAAATACATTTCCGAAAGAGAGACCGCTTTATTTTGCAGTTTGAAAACCTGGATAAATTATATATATCTAATTACTGGTTCGAAAAAGAAATACAAGATACTAATGTAGACTTAAATTATAAGTTAAAAATTAGATTGGATAAAATTAAAACCACTGTGTGTAAAAGTAAAGAAAGAGTTGTATTCTGTGTATAAAATATACACTTATAAAATAAAAATAAAAATAATAAAAGAGTCCTTTTTTTTTATTATTACCTAAAAAAATCTGCAATTACCTCTACTGGAGCTGGGAACCTGAGCTGGCCCAGGAAACCGATTGGAACGGACAAATATACTCAGCAGCTTGAGTTTTCGGCCCGCAATCACCTCTACTGGCGCTGGGAACCTGAGCTGGCCCAGGAAACCGACTGGAACGGACAAATACACACACAGCAACTTGACCCCAAAATCGTTTCGAGGTCAACCCCCCACTCAAATTTTCACCGGGCAATAACGCAAAACGTTATCAAGTACGCCCCAAATTTTCGCCCCGACCACGAGACTGTCGGTGTAAACGCTCCCTTTTTTGCCCCGACTATGCGTCGATAGCTCAAACTCTCCAGTTTTTACCCTGACGACCAATCGTTTATGCAATCGCCGGAGATATAAACAAGTGCGTTTACACCAACAACCCGTGGTCGAGGCAAAAATGTTCCCTTTTGTGCCTCTGACGACCCGCCAGACCGTCACGTGGTTCGAAGCATAAACGGGTGCGTTTACACCAACTCCATGTAGTCGAACTACCTTTTGTGCCCTGACCGTAAGCATTGAAAGCATAAACGGGTGAGTTTACACCGACACCATGTAGTTGTGCTCCCTTTTGTGACCCGACCATGCGTCGATAGTGTAATATCTCCAGTTTGGATGCATAAACGGGTGCGTTTACACCAACACCATGTAGTTGTGCTCCCTTTTGTGACCCGACCATGCGTCGATAGTGTAATATCTCCAGTTTGGATGCATAAACGGGTACGTTTACACCGACACCATGTAGTTGTGCTCCCTTTTGTGACCCGACCATGCGTCGATAGCGTAATATCTCCAGTTTGGATGCATAAACGGGTGCGTTTACACCGACACCATGTAGTTGTGCTCCCTTTTGTGACCCGACCATGCGTTGATAGCGTAATATCTCCAGTTTGGATGCATAAACGGGTGCGTTTACACCGACACCATGTAGTTGTGCTCCCTTTTGTGACCCGACCATGCGTCGATAGCGTAATATCTCCAGTTTGGATGCATAAACGGGTGCGTTTACACCAACACCATGTAGTTGTGCTCCCTTTTGTGACCCGACCATGCGTCGATAGTGTAATATCTCCAGTTTGGATGCATAAACGGGTGCGTTTACACCAACACCATGTAGTTGTGCTCCCTTTTGTGCCCCTGACGACCCGCCAGACCGTCACGTGGTTCGAAGCATAAACGGGTGCGTTTACACCAACACCATGTAGTCGAACTACCTTTTGTGCCCTGACCGTAAGCATTGAATGCATAAACGGGTGCTTTTACACCGATACCATGTAGTTGTGCTCCCTTTTGTGACCCGACCATGCGTCGATAGCGTAATAATGGTTGTGCTACGATAATGATGGTAAAGCGTACGATGGTCGGTGTTGTTCGGTAATGTAACTTGTACACCTGTCAACTTTCTCGTATTCCTGTTTCCCCAGTACACGTACTGTAAAAGATTATTAAATACAAGGCAACAGCTGTTTTGGAGTTTATCGGTTAATTTTGCCCACATTTTAGGGATGGAGGTGGAGTAAAATGGAGCATCTTGCAAATATAACTTGTTTTCCGCTAAAAGACTTACACAATCACTTAGAGGTTGGTTATTGTAGTAGTTGTTGTATAGTGTTGCCTCCAGTCTCGTAATACCATGCTCCTTAGCCAGAGGAGTCAAAAAAGTCTGTTTTAACCTCGTGTCGGGGCAGTTTACAAAGTCTACAATATGGTTGCCTAATTGTTTATTGACTCCTGGACTCGTAACCTGGCATACAAATTTGTTGTAGATCTTGACTCTTGCGCCATTTGGTGTTATCCATGTTAAACAGTCGATACCTACAGTGTTATCGTTTTTAACTATTGTACTTTTAAATTCGTCGTACTCTTCGCCTTGGTAACGAAAGTTACAATTGCTGGTTAAATACTCGCACATTTCTCTCTTGTTAAAAACTCCAACAAAATCTTGGGTTATATCTAAGTCCATTAGATAGAAGTCATGCTCTTGTAGATCCATTAATATAGCGGGCAATTCTTGTAATAACTTCTTCAACTTGACATCCGCCAACTCCACTTTATACGGGATGGCTACGGGAATTTTATACTTCTTATACATATTTTCCATTCCGTCTCTTCCAATAATGTTTCGGATTCTCTCTGCCATCTTAGTCTCGCTTTGTAAGAGAAAAGGTAGTTTGGCTTTTACCCCATGTCTGGCGGAGACAAATGCAGAGAATTTCCCCCGGAGATAACTATTAAAGGAACCACAAATATCTTTTTTAACAATTCTCTTGACATCTCCTTCGCAGTCTGCAATAGTGGTAATTTTTACTAACATTATATTGTCGCAAAACTGGTCTGTTAGCGGTGTAAGCGGCTTTAAGTCAACTCTTGAGAGCAACACTTCTCCTTGTACATAATTTATGTCACCTATATCGGTAATTAGATTGTTATTGTCCAAGTTCTCCAAGAGCAACCACAGTCCAAATCGTTCGTTTGTCGGCTTGATCCTGCTACCCACGAGCTCGGAAACATTGTACTTTTGGCAGGAGGACATGTTGACGGTTTCGACTACACGCACAAACTAAGAGTCAACCAGCCAGCTCCCACCCTTATTTACCTGCTCCTAGACTTTATTTTACTGCTGACCTTGACATTTGATCATGCGCTCTCCGCGGCCGGAAACTCCAAACAAACCAAAGAAATATGATAGTCTGCACTCCTGTGTGTAGTTTTCCGCACATCTGCGTAATATTTATGTTATGTAGCAAAACCATTGGTTTTATATGTTGCGAGACTTTCGTCTTTGGGCAATGTAGTAAATAAGGTTGCAGATGTCGAAAAGAAGGTCTCGCCCCCTTAATGTAGTGCTTTTGCATTACTCTTGCCGTACCTTTATGGATTACATGCGGTCATTTATAGGGTCAAATTTAGGTTAAGGCAGACATAGCCCACAAGCGTTTGAGGGAGCTCCTACCTTATATAAAATGACAACGACTCTCTCACTCTCTCTCGTGGCAGGGCCCCGCCACCCCCGGACCGGCCAAAAACACGTCAAGGTTACCTATTTAGGGTCGAATTTAAGTTAAGGCAGACATAGCCCACAAGCGTCCTCATTATTGCAGTACTTGTGAGGAGGGGGGTACCGGCTCTGAGGATGACCTTGAGGTATTTGGTACAGTGTCGCGCTGGGATTATTCAGACATTGCCCATTAGCGTTTGAGGGAGAACCGTCCTTTTATACTACAGCCTCCAGTCGCATAATTCCATGCTCCTTAGACAGAAAAAACAAGAAAAGCCTGTTTAAACATCGAATCTGGGCAGTTTATAAAGTCTATAGCATGATTGTTTATCTGATCTGTTTATTGACTCCGGGTCTCATAAACCATGCATATAAACTGGTTGTAAATCTTAACTCTTTGCACCATTAGTCATCCATGTTAAACAGTCGATACTTACAGTGTTATCGTTGTAAATAGTAGTATTTTTTTAGATTCACTTTACTCTCCGCCAGTCTCGAGACTTACTTGTTTCGGTAGTGTAGAAATCAAAGTTGCAGATTTCGAGAAGAAGGTCTCACCCTCATTATTGTAGTACTTTTACGTTTCTTTTACATTACCTATATGGGTTAACTCTCGTACTCTCCCTGTTGAACACACTTGTTGGTTAACTACTCGCACATTTCTCTCTTGCTAAAATTATACTCCAACCAAATTTTGGGTTAGATCTAAGTTTATAGGGTAGAATTTGCGCACTTGTATATACATTAATATGTTAGACAATTCCTTGCAATAAAGTCACGCTCAAAATCCGTCAATTCCACTTTGTATGACATCCTAGTCTCGCTCTGCAAGAGATAAGATAGGTCAGCTTTTACAATATTTCGGGCGGAGTTTGGTATTTTAATTATCCATGCTATGCTTGGTGTATGTGCGTAATATGTGGTAGGTCAGAGTCCTGGCATAGCGGGCTTATTTAGGATGGTTGCAGTTACGTCTAGGAGGAGGGAGTGTAGTCGTTGCTGGTAGTCTCGTCCTGGCAACCTATGTAGGATGGAAATATATCCTTCTCCTTTGTCTATTTGACTCGTATAAGCTATTCTCTATGTTGTTAAACTTCTCGGGATTCACACCACCTCCTGCCTGTAGCTTCTAATAGAAACCTTGTTATTACGTTGGCTTTGTCTATCACACTCAAACAAGCCTTGCTATTCTCTATTTTGATCAACTTTTCTGGACTCCCGCCACACCAGCTCTTGTAGCTTTTAGGCAGTGCCACTAGTTTTCGTCCAGGCAACCTATGTAAAATGGAAAAAGTCTCCTTCTCTTTTGTCTATCTGACTCATATAAGCCATGTTATTCTCTATTTTAGTCAACTTCTTTAAACTACGACCAAACCACCTCTTGCAGTTTTTAGGGGAAAAAATCTTGTTATCGGTTTATGCTTAAAATGTATTCTTTACTACCATTTTGTAGAATTGTTCTAAGGTACATATGTACCGGGTTATGTCCGAGTCCATTAGATAGATTTCGTACACTTCGATAAACGTATTGTAAAAGAGTGTTAAACATAACACAGCAGCTATTTAGTAGAGAGCTTGTTATCTAAAGGTAGCATTTGTTTATTTCATTTTAGGGAGGGACTCAGAGTAGAATGGTGCAATGTATATTATACAGAATGTATTGTATATTTATATTGTATATTTAAGCTTTCTTCTTATTATAGTAGCATTTTTTTTTATCACTTTAAACTTTCCATCGTCGGTCATAAGGTCTAATCTTGTTCTAATAAGTCTTCCGAACATTAATGAGTAGGCTGAGTGACCGGTTGCATTTGGTACCTTCCTGAGCTGTTGTAAAATCCTGCAAAGTTTTTCTTCTTTGTCCCCCGGCTCTCCTTCAGATGACTTCAAGGCTCGTTTTACAGTTTGTACAAATCGTTCAGCCTGACCATTAGATGCTGGGGCTATCGTTTTGTGGGTGATACCATTATTGTTTAAAAAAATTTCAAATTGTTGTGACTTAAATTGAGGTCCATTATCTGAAACTAGTACATATGGAAGTCCAAAAGTAGTATAGAGATGTCTAAGCTGTTTAATGCACCAGGATGTCGTGGTCTGTTTAGTCGGTATCACTTCAAGCCATTTGCTAAATGCATCAACTATTATAAAATAATAAGTGTCCCGTATAGGTCCAGCGAAGTCAATGTGTATACGTTGCCACGGTCCTGATGGTTTTTCCCAAGGATGAGGCTCTTCTTTGTTTGGTGAGTTTTGTTGAAGGCAGCAGGCTCTACATTCCTTAACCATTTCTTCAATATCTTTGTCAATCCCTTTCCAGTAGCACAGGCTTCTAGCTAAAAGTTTCATTTTGGTGATTCCTAAATGTCCTATGTGAAGTTCTTTTAAAATCTCTCTTTTAAGTTTTTCCGGTACAACAATTCTACATCCTCTAAAAATGCAGCCATCCTGTAAAGTTAATTCATGATCCTTGTAACCTGAAGATTCTATAGTTGAGCCGGATTGCAGTTTATCGTAAATCTGTCTAAGAGTTGGATCTGTCATTGTTTCCTGTTTTATTCTTAAGCGGGATATCGATAGAGAACTTAATTGGTTTAATTGAAAATTTTCATACTGATCTTTGTAATACTTCTTCGGTGTCTCATAAGGAAAACGTGACAAGTAGTCTGCGTTGCCGTGATTTTCACTCCTTCTATATTCTATAGTATAATCAAATCCTGAGAGGAAGTGAGCGTAATGAAATAACCTAGTAGCTGTAATCGTGGGTAATGTTCTTGCCGGATCAAATATTGAAATCAACGGTTTATGGTCTGTTATAAGGATGAATTTCCGTCCATAGCAATATTGGAAGAACTTCTTCAGTCCCCAATATATTGCTACTGCCTCTTTATCTATTTGGCTATATTTTCGTTCTGAGTCCGTTAGTGATCTTGAGGCAAACGCGATGGGTTTTTCTGAACCATTAGGGAATCTGTGAGAGATAACTGCACCAAGTCCAACGGGCGACGCATCCGTCGCTAAAACCAAGGTTAAATCTTCATTGAAATTAATAAGAGTTCTTTCACTTGTAATTTCATTCTTTACTTTCATAAAACTTTCTTCGCATGCTTTTGTCCAATTGAATTTCGCATCTTTCTTCAAAAGATTGTTCAGTGGTTTTAACATCGTAGCCAATGCAGGAACAAATTTGTTGTAATAGTTTGTCAGTCCTAAAAATGTTCGTAGTTCATTTTGATTAGTCGGTCTCGGAGTTTTCAGCAGTGCTTCCACTTTATCTTGAGATTTATGAAGTCCATCTTGGTCGATTACATGCCCTAGGTATGTTATGCTACTTTGAAAAAATTTACATTTATCTTTATTAAGTTTCAAGTTGTTCTCTTTTATTCTTTGAAAAACGGATCTTAATCGGTCTGTAGTTTCTTTAATTGTTTTCCCTTGTATGATTATATCGTCGAAAAAACTCTGGACCCCGTCTATTCCTTGAAGCATCTTATCCATAAATTTATTCCACAGAGCTGGTGCAACTTTTACCCCAAACATTAAACGGTTTACTTTGTACAGTCCTTTATGAGTACTTAGTGTTTGTAGTAATGCACTTTCTTCGTCCATCTTCATGTTTAAATAAGCATTGCTGAGATCTAAAGTACAAAAATATTTTCCCCCGTTCATCTGAGCAAAAATATCTTCTATTCTTGGTATTGGATAATTTTCATCAGCTACTTGTTTATTTAGGGTGGTTTTGAAGTCGGCACAAATACGAACACTGCCATTAGGTTTTAAAACCGGGACAATGGGAGTTCCCCATGCTGAATTATCTATTTTACTGATTATTCCCTCCTGTTCTAATCTCTGCAACTCATTTTCAACCTTCTTTTTAATCGAGAATGGAACCTTCCTTGCTTTCAAAAAAATCGGTTTACTATTGCCCTTCAATTGCAAGTGACACTTGTAATTCGGTATTTCACCAATTTTCTTTGTAAAAATGTCTTCAAATTCCTTTAGTAGATTATTCAAATCCGATTCACTATCTGTTTGTACCTTTTTAATATCAGCCCAATCTAATTTCGCTTCTCGAATCCACTCTCGTCCAAAAATAGCATCTACGTTCTGGTCGATGACATATAATTTGGTGTAAAATTTATTTTGCTTATATTGCCAGCGCACAAACACTACCCCCTTTGGTCTTATCATCTCTCCCGTGTAGGTTCTCATGATCACATCAGTTTTCTGTATCTTATTTTGTAATCCAAGTCTGGTACATTCCCCGTACGAAATTGAACTCAAAGCAGCGCCAGTATCTATTTCCATAGTTATTGGTTTCCCTTCTATTTTTACATATATTGTGAATTTTTCATTATTGTGACTTGATAGTTTTTTTATTTCATAAATTTCTCCCTCAGATTCGGAGTCAGTGAAAACTTGGTTGATGTTTTGTCCGGTACTTTTCTTGATACAAACTTTGGATAAGTGTCCAGTTTTCTTACAGTATCCACAGTCCGTTGTTTTGAATCTGCATTTATTCGCCCGGTGCGAAGTATCCCCACAACGATAACATTTACCTTTCAATATATCAAATTTTTGATTAAATGGTTTTAGCAGTGTATCACGGTTTTTCATTTGGGTTGAATTATTCTTTCCAATCTGAAAGATTTGATTGTCTGTTCGAGTGTCATTAATCGGATTAGTAATGTAAACATTTTCATTTTTGGATAATTCAACAGCCTTAGCAGTTTCTAACAATTCACTAAAAGTATGGGTGTTTTTGTCTTGTAAGAGTTTGGTTCTTATATCTGAGTCTCTTAACCCTCTAATAAATTGTAGCCTCAGAAAAGTCTCTGCTATGGATTTCCCGCATGTACATTTAAAATCACAATTAGCTGAAAGCTTCTTTAATTCTGTAGAATATTCAGATATAGATTCATGTAGACCTTGAATTTTACAAATAAATTTATGTTGCCGGGCCCATATGCTCGGTTGTGGGTCTAGATATTCTTTTAGAAGTTTAACTAGTTTATCATATTCTTTATCTAACGGGCTATCTGGTGAACAGAGATCTCTTAATTTTTGGTGTATTTTTGGAGTCAGAGCATGTAGTAAAATTAAGACTTTAGTTTTAGGGTCATCTTTATTCTTTAACAACATAAATATTTCCAATCTTTGAATAAAGTTATTAAATGTTTCATCCTCCTGGTAAGGTATGAAGTTTAAATTTGATGTACTTGGTGTATTGATTGGAGTAGTGTACGTAGTTGCAGTTGTATTTAGTTGATCTGTTTTAATTATTATATCCTTTAAATCTTGTAGTTTGGTTTTAACCTGAATGTAAACATTTTCAACGTCCTGTTTATATTGTGCCACAATTTCTGTTTGATTTTCATCTGTGAGTATTTCTATATTGTTTTGTGCCGATTCAAATCTGTTCCATGTATTCTGTAAAGTATCTAATCTAATATTAATTTCATTTAGTGTAATCTGAGGATTTGAAGTTATTGTATTTAGTGTTCGTGTAATATGACTTTTGCAACATGATCTTATTCTTTTTAACTTACCTAATTCTTGTTCATTTTCTGTATCCATAGTGTTCTATTCTTCTTTTCCCTCGTCGCCAACTTATTGTATATTTAACTCATTAATTAATATCACTAATAATACATAAAGATTACAAATTACATTAGCAGGAACTCACATTATGTATATTGACAATTATTCTAACCGTAGAACAAATCAAATCAAAACATTGACAGGATTGCCAGTAGCAACAACAAATAACCTAGAATAATAATATAAATAATAAATATACATCAGAATGGCTGTCGGATTCATGAATTTTTATTGCGTATAACTGTTGCAGATATCTCCTTTTTAACAATAATAGTAAATAATTAAATAATTTACCATTGGTTATCTGTTGTTCTTCATTTGTACAATTTATGTTACCGATATCTGTTATTCGCTTGTTGTTTTCCACATATGCCGTCAGCAGCCAATAGCCAAGCCTCTTAATTTTATTTATTAACTTGTATCTATTGATATTTAATTACAAAACATTACATCTTGCTTTCCATAGAAAAATTCAAAATCTATATTGTTTAACAGCTCAATAAAATAATAAAAAGAATCTTTGTCCTTTATTTATAAGTTAAAACACAATAAGCGGTTTTGACATCTATATCTTTATACATATTTTGTATGTGTCATATTGCTTTTAGTTAATACCTTTAATTATACCTCTTATTATTTATTTATAAGAAATAAAAATGAGCTAAGATTCTCGACATTAGGAATGTTGTTTAACTAATGGTTAATTGACTAATATCTAAGAATACGTCTATTTTTTATCCTTCTATATAAGTTTAAATATTGTATGCGTCATTTGTCTTTATTTAATACCTTTACTTATACCTCTCATTATTTATTTATAAGTTAACTAAAATCAAATGGGAGGAAATATGTGAGAGCATCCATCTACAAACAGCACCGTTTACACTTGCATAAGCAAGGTTACAGGATGCGCGATGTTGGCAGAGCTAGGAGACAGTCATATAAGACTATATCTTTATGTATGTATTTTTCTTTATATGGGGCTATTCCTAATTTTAGATTATTAGATAAGAGGTATCGGTAAGGTTCTAGACAACAAGAATGCTACTATAAATTTAATATTTTTGATATTATTACGTAAGGAGGGGGCGCTAGTGGAATTAGGAGGTCCCGACATCGATATTGTTAGAGTTAACTACATGCTTATTGATTTAATATAATATATATATATTTCTCTATTATTTATTGTATCTATCTGTTTTATTCGTTATAACAGTAAACAATTACTGTAGGACATTGTATGTCGACAAAAAATAAACTAATTTAATAATGACAGGTATACAGGTGTTTTTTTTCCTTTTTTTAATAAGATATATGAATAACTTCGCGGTTGGTTGATTTCCCGCACTTCGCGGTTGGATGATTTTTCTTTTTCCTGTCGGAATGACCTTGACATCTATTTATACTGCATGCGGGAGCGGCGGAGAAATCGGGGTGATTCAGATTATAACTTTGTATTTTTATCCTTCTAGTCTTCTGCATAATTAGTGGAAATATCGAATACTAGGTCGAGGGCGAGGTCGAGGGTGACATTAATCAGTAGTTGTGACCTTGACGTGTCGTTAGAGGATGCGGGGTGACATAGGTGACATTTCCGGTGACCTTCGAGTGTCCTTGTAGGGTCAAAAACCCGATGCTCCAGGGCTCCAGCGTTTGGAGTCATCTTTTTTTCTCTACTAAGACTAATACATTAAAATAAGGGACAACAAATGATTAAATATTTTGAAAATTTTAAAAACAATTCTATAAGTAACGTTTTGTAGCAATTTTGCTGTTATGCAGGATAGGTTATATTAAAATAAATTTCAATAAATCTTTTTATGGTGCAATACTAGCCTTAGACGATTATTCAATAACGGTGCAATTAAAGAATATTCATCAATAATAATCCTAATTGGTTATCGTTGTTTTTATTAATATAGTAATAATAAACATTTTGAAACGTCAATGTTGCATAAATAAAATGTTAACTGACCTTTAATTTATTTGTAAGCTAATCGTTTTAATTAATTATTTTAGCTATTAATATTATTATATCTAACCAGATTACTATTTATCCGTTATTTTAGTCGTAAATGTTTTAATTGGCTCCTTTGACCAGTGAAAAGCTTTTTACTTTTTTAATCCTACTTTTTATTGATTACTAGAAACTGTGTTGCCTGCTTTTACTTTAACAAGTTCCTTGTTGGTTCTTAGAAATGGACAAACTAAATTAATTCCTGTAATAGCTCATTGTATATTATTTAGTCTAATAGAAAGTTCTAAGCCTTATGAAAAGTTTTTTATTTCAAAAAATTAAATAGACTTTTGTTTAGCTTTTTTAGTTTAAATAGTAAGATTTTTATAGCTAATGAAAACGCTTCTTGCATCGTATTAATTTCTTAGCAACTCAACAAATTGACAAACAAATTTAATAACAAACTCTTTTGTCGTCTGTTGCTTGAAATATATATTTTAATGATAAAATACCTACCGTTTTAACATTACATACTTCTAATTAAAAATTAGCATCTATGTTTTTGTTAATTTAGAAATCAGTTTGATAACGCTAAAGGCTTGTTATTATATAAGTTTCTTATTCTCTATATTGTGTAAATAGAACTAAATTAATTTGTTACTAGTGTTATAGTCATCTATAATTTAAAACTCAAATATCCGTCACTCATCACGATATCTCTAAAACCATTGGACCTATAAGCATGAAATTTTGTAGGTGCGGGTTTCTCATTCTCCTTGGTGCTAGCCAAGAACTATTTTTTGATCCATCATCTCGATTCATGATGTCGGCCATTTATATGTAAAATACGATATGACGATATCTCTGTGCTATCACTGGATAGTTTCTTACATCATGTCACTCTCTTAGATCTCTATTGCTTATAACAATTAGTATGTATTGTAGTTGCAGTATTCAAATAAAAAAGATTCCTTCTATGAACTAAACAACTTTTGTTAAAGGGTTCTCCAATCGGCTATTTATATGCAAAATTTGTCAAATTGGGACCTCCGGAACTAGTTTCACCTGAATATTGCATTTATTTAGGTAGATTTGGTTAATTGTTAATATCTGAGAATGTTGGAATTAATTTATCGTTGTTTGAATCCATATATCTTCCCGGGTAAATGTGATCACTTGAGCCAGCTGACTTTAGGCCCATGAGTCAAGACTAGTAATAATGTAAAATCAGTTTGCTATCCAACGCCAGTTTGTTCTACCTAGGGAATTATTGCATAGCACCAGGTCAGCTGTGCTTAAAAAGTCTTGCTTTGTAGAACTTTAAGAACGCCGACTTGGAGTTGAAATTCGATAAAAGATCAGTCTAGGAGTGGCCACCCTGTGTATCCATCCCTTACTTACCCAAGTAAAATGGTATAGAATTAAGGGGAGGGGTGAACGTATCAGCTAGTAGAGTAAATTAGAATGTTTAACATTTTTAGTAAGATAGTTGATAGTTATTAATTAGATTAAGCTGTCGGTTAAGTTGGTCCCTAAGCCTGGGTTTCTTAGGATTATCAAAAATAGATTGAATAGATAAAACTTGAACTAAGATATGATAAGGCTAGGTCGTCGGGGGCTAGCGTATGGTGAGAGGGTGGGTGTGTGAGGGGAGTCGGGTGCGGAGTAAAAGAATAGACGGAGGGGTGTGGAAGGACTCAGGAAAGGGGATCAGAGGGTACCGGGCTTTTTCATCCCGGCCACGGTTCCGTAGACGAAGTGAGCGAGAGTCCTGAAAAGGACTTGGGAGAAGTGAAGCGAGAGCCCTGAGAAGGACTGGTTTGGAACCGTGTCGGGTTTGGAAGCTCGGTGGGTAGTTGGTTGGTGGTCCTGAAAAGGACCGCTTAGTATAGCGGAAGGGTTGAGTGCCGTATCTGAACTACGGTCCGGGCGCTAATACGAGGTCAGCGCGCGGGTTCGTAGTCATCTACTCGCGTCGATACGCTAATGCCGATAGGCCAGCGTATCACCACCTTCCTTACTCCCGAACGGAACAGTCGGCTAAAATTCCACCGGGGCGGACAGCGACTGCGCTCGGGGAGTACGAAGGAGTTGGGTGGGCTGAGGGATGGAGGAGAGGAAAAGGAAGAAGAGGTGGAGGTGAATAAGAAGTCGTGCGTTCGGTTGGTTGGTAAGTGGAGTCGAGAGATAGTACGAGGGTAGAGGTGAAGGTTGCAAGGTCGGTCGGGCTAGGGCGGTCTCAGCGCGGCGCTCCCAGTCGTAGGCCTTGACTTATCGTAGCGGAGGGGCGAGGGCAGGTAGCGGCCCGTCTCTACGGCTTCTTCTCGCGGTACTCGAGGCTCGTCGTCCGGCTTCGTTCCGTGATGGGTCGGCTGCGGGAAGGTTCTAGTAAGGTCAGGAGTCTTGAGTGAGTGCATGTGGCTGAGTGAAAGAGAATCAGAGTGAATCAAATCCATCCTTTCCTTAGGAAATGTTTGATACGGCCTGGTTTGTGGAGGTCCGTGTCACGGGGGTGATGATGGTCCTGCAAAGGACCGTTGGGCCTGGTAGGTCGGAGGCCAGGGTGGCGAAGGTGCTGGTGGTCCTGGAAAGGACCGTTTGAGTGTCGATGAGGGTCAGGGTCTCAAGTCAAAGACAACACGGTATGAGCTTGAGGTCTGGGCGACTGGAGTGGCAGATGAGTGGTGGAGTTCGGGTGGCCTCTGAGCTTGGAAGAAGCTCAGGAGGAGGTCTCTGAGCTTGAAGAAGCTCAGGACGGATCTATCTTCTGCCTCGCTGGGCAGGGTATATATAGGAATTCAATAGGCGAAAGAGAGGGGCAAGGACCAATGAGGGAGCTCGGAACGGGAAAAGCTCGCTTCTCATTGGCCCGGCCTATTGAATGATGGTTAACCAAAACTAGGTGTTTTCTGGCTTAAGTCGGGCGGTATCATGTTGCTCCTTATATAGGTAAGCCCGTTACAAAAGCCCGCACGGTCCTGACCAATGAGAGGCCTCCGAGGTTCCGACTATAGAATTTCTATAGTACGTTCGACCGGCTTGACGTTGGTTTTGCGTCACATGCTTAGTCTATCCCTCTGCCGGGCGGTATCAGATATTAGAATAGTTGAATAGGAATTTCTGCAAGTTTCTGTACCTAGAAATGGATAAATGTTTTAGTAATGTGACGTCAACATCAATATGAAGAGTTGGTTTGGATACTTAATAGGGAGAATAAATAATTTTCAAAAATATTTTTTTAATTGGGATTACTGGGTTTGGAGAAGATTATACTAAGTGGAAGGTTGGTGCTAACCCACAATGCCTAGCTGCTAACCCACAATGCCTTGATGCTAACCCACAATGCCTTGGTGCTAACCTACAATGCCTTGATGCTAACCCACAATGCCTTGATGCTAACCCACAATGCCTTGATGCTAACACACAATGCCTTGATGCTAACCCACCAAAACGTTTTTTTCAACTATTATTCTTCATCTTTCTTGACAATTTTTTATATTTTAATTTCTACTTTTTATTTATTTCATAACACGACCATTTCCTTGGTAAATTACAACACTGTTAAATTATATGGTTTAGTAACGGACGTATTACAAATGAGTTTGTTTTTAAATAAATATTTTTGTAACATCGAAAAAATAAATAAATAAATAAAAATAACTGCTAACAGAAAAATCTAGTTTTTTTTTTTTGTTTTTTTTTAGAGATAAAGGAACAAGTAATATTTTAAGGCTCTTATTATATTTTATATGGCAAATTGAATGATTGCCTAAACATGAAGTCGGTAAATCTGAAGAATAAGAGCCAGTTTGGAGAGGGTAGAAAATTGTGTGGGGCCCTACACCAATGTACTTTTTGACAAAGGGGTAATATAATCATGCGAAATAGTGTCAAATCATTCTATGCTATTATCGACTGCATTGTCTTCTCCAGTTCAGCCTCTGATGCTACTGTTAAAACGCAATTAATAAATGAGAACAGACAAGTAAATATATTTTGGGCATACAATCTTCTCACTCATTCTATTCGTCTCCCGCCTATTAATATTAAGAGTATTATAAGTAGTTAGAGTTCTGCGGTACGTTCAATTCCCAGGTGCCTTCGAATTCTAAACTTTCTAAAATAGAAAATAATCATTAATTACAATATTTTCTTAAGGGCGTCACCACCAAGTTAATCACAAATTTTAAAACCACTTCTGACAGTTATGACGTAGCCTGAGAGACAAACGCTTAATTTTATCGGAACATCCTTCTACCCTATATTATGAGACACCAAATATAAAACGAAAATCAGCTTAGGCTATACGGTCTCTGGTGGAGCTCGTGACCTAACATCTAAATGCCCTTAATAAGCTTACAGCCTACAGACCAGTGAAATGCAATACATATTCAGATGGTGTGTTCTAAACTAGACATGTACATCCTTCCTGAATGGGAAGCTTCATTGTTAACTGATGACTTTCATAATCATACTCATGCCTGTTATTCAAATAAAAAAATCTTCATATATTTGCTGTCAGCAGAACTACCCTATATATTTAGATGGGATTCATTTAGAATAATTACTGTCAATGGTGGAAATATTTTGAGTTGTATCAGTTTTTCCAGACTCGCAGTCTCTCAGGCTAAGTGTGGCTGAATTATCATAATAATAATAATAATAAATAGTACTAGTTCTTTTTTCCCCCAGAGGGCTTGCTTACCTGTGAAGAAAATATAAAATATGGTCGTGGGGGTTTAAAATGACCCAACCCGTGCTAAAGAAGATGGTAGAAAAAGGTTTGAACCAACAGAAAGTTACTTAAAATTAGAAAATATATGTAATTTCATATAAAAAAAAAATTAATAGTTCTCTTGCTGATCATAAATTATTGAGGCTTCCCCTAACTGTAATTATTAAAAATAATAGTTACACTTATAAATATAAGAGTCACCATTAACGAAAAGATAGAAAAGAAGAATATAAATTTATATAACATATAATAGATAAATATTAAAAATAGTATTATATTTGAATCGTGAGCTCCATTAAATTGGAGGTACTCTGAATAGCCAATAGCAGTACGAGACTCTCTTCTCGTCCCGGCACCAACGTCATATCAGGGACCTCAGAACACTCGTATCAAGAAAGTCGGAAGTGCAACCAATAAATTAAATGAAAGGTACCAAAGTATGTCGAAAAAAATAAGTTAAGGTACTGGAGAGAAGAAATTAATGGGACTTACCAGAGGTCGATCCGAAATGTTGCATTGAAAGAAGGAAAACGAAATGAAGAAAAATACTGGAACACGTCCAATCGTCGAAAGTGTCTCAACAAAATTCAGGCATCTCACTGAAACTACGTAATCCTCAAACTAAAGGAAATGTTCACTTTAATACACAACTGAGAATTACTCCTTAAAGAAAAATTCATAAAACGTAAAATGGCGTCGTTCTGTCGTCTCGAGAGTACAGATATAGCCACTTAACGGGTATCCGATACTTGAGATTGTCGATATCGTATTGGCCTCACTAACCAAGCCACAAGGTAAATAAATAAATGGTTGTTACACTAGTGATGCGGTGCATAAAAAACTTGCGCAGCCTTGTGCTCATACTATGTTTTCATTATGGCTAGCAGGATAATTTTTGGGTGAAAACCTGAGATATTGTTAATAAATCTGAAAGAGCTTTAAAATTATTTTACGTAATTTGCCATTTAAGTATGAACTTACTTTTTAACTAACTCATTTTGGCCATAGTTGTTCCACAACTTTTATAATAATAACCCTGTATTGCACGGCCCTCTGTCGTCTGTCCAGACGCGTAGAGCCTAAACTACTTGGCCGATTTTAACGAAATTTGGCATACATGTTTAGAAAAATCATACCCCGGGGGGGTGGGGGGGGGGGGGGGGGGATCGAGAAATCAATTTTAGCTCCAAATTTAGGGGCGCTACCCCCATAAACTCTGAAAACACGTAAAAAAAAAATGCTCTAAAACGGTTCCGACGATTTTTATCAATAAATTCTAGAATGTAGTCCATATCAATACGATATAAGCCATTTTCCCGGGAGAAAATCTAGTTCCTGAGAAGGCCGGATTCGATTACCCACCGAGAAGTTTTTTTTTATAATAAATTGTTATTTTTATGATACATTTTAATATGACCGTGTATGGGGCTGTTTGATGTTTGTGCAAACATGATGTTTGACGTGTATGGCCTAAATTTGCCCAACACCAGGTTTGCGCAAACATTGTGTATGGGGGCCTTAAGTAATTATGAACTCATATGAGAGAGTTTGAGTTGTCTCAGACCGATTTATAATATTTATGTCAGGTATCGTGGAAAAATAAGTTTTAATGGTTAATTTTTTTTCTGTCAATTTATGTTTGTTTATTTGATTAAATTTATTATTGTACTTGTTCTTCTGAACCCACTTATTAGAGACCGAATTCACTCAAAAAACTGCCCAAATGATAAAGAAATTGTAGGGAAGATATATGTAACATTAAAGATGAACACTGCAAACCCCCTACTGCCTAATATAGAGTGGGGATGTTCCTATCATGACAGATAAACGTTGTTCTTTTATATATATATATATATATATATATATATATATATATATATATATATATATATATATATATATATATATATATATATATATATATATATATATATATATATATATATATGTATGTATGTATGTATCTTAAATCTTAAATTAAAGTTGAGAAATATATTGAGATGCTGTGAGCCAAATTTCTTACAAAGTAGCAAGTTATTGGTAAAAAAACTGATTTCCTTGCGTTTGTACATAACAACCTTTATTTAATATAGTTAGTTGTTGGAGGCTCCCTACGCAAGCCTGTTTATACAGCATTTGTAGAGAATCTTTATTTAAGCAGCTGTTGCAGGCCCGCTGCGCTAGCCTGTCTTAACAGGATTTACTGTATAAACGGCGAGTGCAGCAATACCATCATCTAAGAAATGCTGAATAAACAGGCGAGGGTATCAACGCTGCAAAAACTCATTTAATTGAAGATTATCTATAAATGGTGTATCAACTGGCGAGCTTAGCAAGCCTGGAAAAAATTAATGAAATAAAAACTATTTTTAAATGCCATCTAGGCACGTGAGCATAGTAAGCCTGCAATAACTCTATTAAACAACGATTATCTATAATTGCTGTTTTGAATAAAGATTATGTACAAATGCAAGGCAAATATGATGAGGCAAGCTATATTAACTTATATATATTGATGAAGCCCTTTAGAAATAAGCACCCTTTAGCCCTTCAGGGAATGTGCGCTATAGAGTCAGTTTGTTAGTGTCAGTTCAAGTTTGTCTAAATTCACAACCCTTAACTTCCCTATCCTTTGATCCAAACAACCTTCTACCCTTTACATTTGATTACCAGAAACATAATCACCTTCAGAAATGGACTAATTATGATCTCTTTCGGAGAATGCGTGCTACCTAATTACAGTGTTTGCTGGACTTTGCCTATTATGAGCGTATAAAGTCAAAATACACCTCAAATATTTCACATATTTAAATTATATTTACGCAATTAATTTTTTGTAAAGAATTACTCTATGATGTGGATTTTAACAGTGTTGTTTTTAATTTTTAGTCTATTTTTTCTTATCTATTGGGTAATGTTTGGAAGGAGAAAATAAACCAAACGTAGGATAACGAAAATATCAATAATACAGCATTCATCTTTTAAAATTTAAAATATATTTAACGTCAAGAAATTCATGTGGTTTATTTTTATGTATACTAGAAAATATGTTGTAAGGGTTAGGACTTTAGGAAAACGATACTATGCGTGTGTTTTTAGAAGGAGAGCAAATCTAATGCGGCCAAATTATTTATTAACGTAGAATGCAGTGGGAAGGTCCCAGAGGCATCTTGCTTGTAGCCGCACAACAAGGAACAGGGCTAGGGGTGAATTCTTTGCCACAAGTCTCTTGGGATATATCTCCCACCTCCATTTCTCTGATTGGGCACAAGAAATATTTAATAAATTTAATGAAACGAACCGACTCAGTACGAAACAAGTCCCTTTTTATAGAAATAATAATTATTACATATTTTTGGAAGGTATATATATATATATATATATATATATATATATATATATATATATATATATATATATATATATATATATATATATATATTAAAAAAACAAAACAATACCACACATGAAATTGAGTGGGTCGAGGGTCTGCAAGTCTTGTATGTAGGTAGGTCATTCTTTCTCTAAAAATGTAGGCGGATTAATTGAGTGGACTGCTTAACACTGCTTAATTGAGAGAACAATCTTAAACCTAACAACGAAGTATTAGATTTTTATGCTTTTTGGTTTGTTTTAAAATGGTAATGGGAGAACAGACTGGCAAACTGATGATTTATTGTTTTTTTGAACCTGCAGACTCTAAAGCACCTATTTATAAGTTGTACTGTGTACTTATTATTTAGATAAAATATTGGGATTTTTTTTGCTATATTGTTCTAGAGATTACTTCAAAATGTATTGATGAATAGTGGTGATTTGTTGATTTGCATATGATTAGATAATTTATTATGATGGTGATGACATTGGAAGGGAGTTGTATGATGTCTCTCCTCACCGAGTCATACATTAACCGGTGAATGTTTCGTGTTTGACGTGGAAGACTGATCACTCTAAATGAGAGTATAGGTCAGCTTTGCTAAAACTGACATAACAAACCGAGCCGGTGCTCAAACCAATACTGCGTAATGCCCTAATCTTGCTATAATCCAATCCCGACATCGTCCTATATTTACATACACTACCATGTCACTTACCATTATCATTATTCACCCGCTTTCTCTTTTCTGCATTTTAATGATTATATTTCCAGGATTAATAAAAACACCTATTTACCTTCTCTGTAAGAAGATATCACAGAGTCGATATTCATCCTCTGAGCCATGATTAGTTTTACTTTTCCTCACTACTAATAGTAGGAAAAGTATTGTTTTCACCAAAATTTTTTTTTCGAGATTTCAACGGAATTATCCGTTTTAGGTGTTATTAAGACCTCCTGAGTGGTTTTCAGCATGACGTATGTATGTGTGTATGTGTGTTATCATTGTAGCGCCCAAGGTATTTAACCTAGAGAGTTGAAACTTGGCAGAAAAATCAGCCTTAACCTGTTGTTGTGCCGCCCGGAAAATCAACTTTTTCCGCCATCTTGAACCCAGTTTGCTGAGTCAGCAAAAAATTAAAAAAATGGAAATAAATCGATTATGGTCCTGATCGAGTTGAAATTTTGCACGAATGTACCTCTCTGTATGACAAACAATCCCACCAAATTTCATTTTGAAGTTATCAATTTTTAAATTTTTTAACTTTGACGGTTAATAATACCGAAAGTATAAATAGGTTTTTGACATATAGCATATCTTTGGAACCGGAAAAAATTAAGGAACAAATATAAAAAAAAGTCCATTCATGCACCATGACTTAATGAGCGAATTTTCAAAGAAATCTGCGTTTTATTGGCTTATGATAATATAGGAAAATTTTGGTTTAGAATTTGCTCGGGTGAAAAAAAAAAATTGGTACACAGGGGTACGGGGTACAAAAGTCAAAATAGTATTTACCCTTCAAGATGCATGTCGTTGGAAAGCTCTTTAAGAGTACAGTAATTGTTGTTATTTACACTTTTATCATATTTTCACATAAAAGGGGGGTAAAATGGAAAAAACCGTTTTTTTACCCTATATGGTCAAAATTTGACCCCTAAATGGACTCAAAAAAATCTGGCCAACGAACTCATCCTTTCTTTTGATATTATTGACATTTTAAAATTTGTTTGAAATTCTTAAGTGCATCCCAAGGGGAGATATCGTCTGGAGTGACACATATATACATACATATATACATACATATATACATACATATATACATACATATATACATACATATATACATACATATATACATACATATATACATAAAAAAAGTGTTAAATTTCAGGAATCGATTCAGAATGGTCTAAAACGGATTTCCATGGAAAAATTTTTCAAAAATTCACATTACAAAAATTTTGAAGCCATTGCAATAGCGTAATTTTCTTTGAAAATTCGCTAAAAACGATAAAGTTTCATTAATTAGTTTAAAAGTTATAGGCGAATATAATTATTTTTATTAATGCGATAATTTTGATGACGTCAAAGTTTGTTTACATCTGTCAAATTGCCGCCAAACTTCAAATAATTAAATAAAATATAGCTATTAAAAATAAGGTTATTTTTGAAGAATGATAATAAATCAGTTAGTTCAGAACGGTCACCCATGCAAGTACTGACCACGTCCAATGCTGCTTCCTCCTCACCTCACAGGAGAGGCCACTTTAGTGGCCTCTGAAGTGACGAAAAGTTCCGAGGTACCCCGTACCCGATTTTTGTATTATTAAATTTGTATTAATTTTATTTTTTGTATTAATAAATACAAATTAACGATTTGCTTAAGAACAAATTATTATATATTTTTAAACTAATTTGTAAAAAGCGCTATTTTACTTTTTCCTCCTCAGGATTATGCAAAAGGAAAAGGTATTTTCCTTAATGTTTTTTGATATGTCAGTTTGTATTTGTCAACAATGTCATAATTATAATGTTGTAAATATTAAATAATTATACATATTACACGAACTAGTTTCAAACATATTAATGGCGACGAGTGAAAATATGGAACAGGACGCTCAGTGGGAAGCCCAGCTCAGACAACTGAAGAAGTGCAGAGCGGTAAGTAAAGGACAAATTACGAGAATTTATAATTTCTTTAAAAATGAATCACGCTCGATGGATGAGGTGCTAGCTAGGGAGCAATCACTTGAGGATTCCTGGAGACGATGGTTGGAGGTGCAAGTTCAAATTGAGGAACTATCCACTGATTTAATCGTGGAAATAGTTGAAAATGATTTTAGGGAAGAATTAGAAAATAAATATTTTGAAATCCAATCATTAATGAACCAAATTAAGCGTAACTCTAGGGAGAGGATAAATAACAACCAGAGGGCAAATTCAAATGAGAAAAATTCTTCTTCAAACACGGTCATCACATTTAACTCATACCAAGGTGATGAAACATTTACAAACTTTATTTTACGATTAGAAAATTATATGTTTTTAAGAGGTATCACCGATGAAAAAGTAAAGGTCCATACATTTTTACATGCTTTACCACCGACATTACACCAATCTCTTTATGATTTATGCACCCCCGACAAACCTACTGATAAGGACTATGACGGATTAGTCGAAATAATGAAAAGTTACATCGAGCCAAAACCTAGTGTTTGGGCCTGTCAAAACAAATTTATTTCTCGAGTTCAAGAACAACAAGAGTCAGTATTACAATTTGCCGGAGAACTGAAAAAACTTACAGCCCACTGTAACTTTTTTTGCACTTGCAAAAAATCGGTAGCTGAACTGTTACTTAAAATTCAATTTGTAAGAGGACTTCAAGACACAAATACTAGACAAAGACTGCTACAAGAAAGAAAAGATATGGACTTTATGGAACTGGTTGATTTTGCTAAAGTGATGGAACAATCTAAGGAGGAAAGTAGACATTTCCGGGAAAATAAGGAGGAAACAAAAGTTAATCAAATAAGAAAACCAAGTTCAAGGAATGAAAAAAGTAGCGATAATCTACAAGACAAACAATTAAATATGAACAGACCAAATAAGAATCAGAACGAGGTAATAAGATCACATTTTCAAGCACTAAAGGGTAAATGTTTTAGATGTGGTAGTACAATGCACAGAGCATTCCAATGCCAGTATATAAATGAAACTTGCAATTTTTGTAGGAAGAAAGGGCACTTAGCTAGAGTGTGTTGCAGAAATTCAGGTACAGGTGATTCAAGGAGTAGAGAGAGAATAGTGCAGTTAGAGAATCAAGAGAATAATATAAACTACGATGATCCACATGAATTAAATTTAATTTCAGACAAAAGAAGTGACAAATTTATACTTCCGGTAAAAATTGAAGGTCAACAAATAAACATGGAATTGGATACGGGAGCCTCTTTGAGTACAATTTCAAGAGAAGATTTTAACAAATTAAAATTAAAAAATAAAATACTTAATACGAACATAAGGTTAAGCACCTATACTGGAGAAGAAATAATACCACATAGAATAACTTTTGTACAATGTCAAGTCAATGAGGAAGTATTCTTTGGAAAATTGGTCATAGTTAATAAGACGGTAGATCCAATATTTGGAAGGAATTGGTTAAGAGAAATCAAATTTAATTTAAAAGACCTGAGAATGTTGCAAATCCAAGAATCTAAGGTGAAGGACCTAAACGCTCTTCTAGATATGTATAAGGACATTTTCAAAAAAGAAATTGGTGCTATACCTAATTTTCAAGCTAAATATCAACTTTTGGATGGAACAATACCAATTTTTATGAAGGCGAGACCAGTCCCATTCGCCATAAAAACAAAAGTAGAAGCTGAACTGGACAGACTGGAAAAAGAAGGGATCATTTCGAGAGTAGATTTCAGCGAATGGGGCACACCAATAGTACCAGTCATGAAACCTACAGGAGCCATACGCATTTGTGCCGATTTTAAAGTGACACTCAATAAAGTAATAAAGGAGGATGTGTTTCCCATTCCAATGATAGAAGATATCTTTGCTAAAATGACAGGAGGAAAGGTGTTTTGCACACTTGATATAAGTAACGCCTACTTGCATATGCTAACAGATGAAGAGAGTTCCAAAATGCAAACATTAAGCACACATAAAGGGGCGTATAAAGTGAATCGCTTGATGTTTGGAGTTAAAGTGGCCCCTTCTATTTGGAATAGATTCATGCATCAAGTACTACAAGATTTGCAAGGAGTTGCTTACTTTTTCGACGATATAATAGTGCAAGGAGTAAACAATGAAGAATTGTTACAAAGATTAGAAGCAGTCTTTCGGAAGTTAAGGCAATACAATTTAAGACTAAACAAGGATAAGTGTCAATTTTTTAAAACAAGAATTGAATACCTAGGTCATATAGTAGATGAGAAAGGATTGCACAAGTCACAGGAAAAGATAAAAGCTGTAACAAATACAAGATCACCGCAAGACATTAATGAACTGAGAACATTTTTAGGTTTAGCAAATTATTACATGAAATTCGTACCGGACCTGGCATCAAAATTGTATCCACTAACTAGACTTTTGAGAAAAGAAGTACCATTCAAATGGACGGAAGAATGTGAGAAGAGTTTTAAGCAAATTAAGAAAGAACTTACAAGTGACAACACACTAATGCATTATGATCCTAAACTTGAGTTGATTTTAGCAACAGACGCTTCACCAGTCGGGTTAGGGGCAGTCTTGAGTCATAGGATGAACGACGGAACAGAAAGACCGATTGCTTACGCCTCCCGTACCTTGACAAGGAGTGAAGCAAATTACAGTCAAATTGATAAAGAGGCAACGGCGATATATTGGGGCCTTAAAAAATTCTTACAGTATTGCTATGGCAGGAAGTTCACGCTGGTAACAGATCATAAACCGTTAATTTCTATTTTCAATCCGCATTCAACCCTTCCTACAATATCAGCAACTAGAATCTTTAACTACGCTCACTTTTTGTCTGGCTTTGACTACAAAATTGTATACAGATCATCAAAAGAAAACGCTAATGCAGATTTTTTGTCACGATTTCCAGTGGAAAATCCAAAGGACTTAAGTCATAAAGATGACAGTGAAGGGTTTCAGTTACGTCAAATAGAAGCTATGCCAGTTACATGTTCAAGAATAGCCGAAAAAACACGAAAAGACAGCAAATTAAAAACAGCTGCTCAATATTTAACAGAAGGTAAAACGTTGAGAAGGCTCGGGATGAATGATAATGAGTACACAATTCAGAACGGGTGCTTATTCAAGGGCTGTAGAGTGGTGATTCCAAAAATACTACAGAGTGAGGTTTTGAATGAACTCCATATTGGTCATTTAGGAGTTGTTAAAATGAAACAGATAGCCCGAAGCCATTGTTATTGGAGAAATCTAGACCAAGATATTGACGCGTTAGTTAAAAACTGTGTGCAGTGTCAGGAAAAAAGAAAGGAGCCGAGCAAGGAAGCTGATCATCCGTGGAACCCGACAGACAGACCCTGGCAGCGAATTCATGTAGATTTTGCGGAGCCGAGAAAAGGATATTTTTATTTTATAGTTGTGGATTCATTCTCAAAATGGGTAGAAGTAATACCAACGAAAAATGCAGGGTCCCTTTGGTGTATAAAGGAGTTAAGAAAATTATTCTCTACATTCGGCATACCTACAACACTTGTTTCTGATAATGGACCACAATTTACGGCAAAAGACTTTACGAATTTTATGCAAACATATGGAATAGCACATAGAACAATAGCGCCGTATTGCCCAAAATCAAACGGATTAGCAGAAAGAAATGTTCAAACTATCAAAAATCATTTAAAAGCAATGGGAAACGATCAAGGCAACATTGAAACGAAAATTGCAATGCTTCTAATGCAAATAAGGAAAGCACCTAATGCGACAGGACAATCAGCTTATAAGCTGATGTTTGGGCGAGATATAAAAACAAGAATCGACCTTTTAACTAGAAACGAAAATGAATTCGCTCACCAAAAAGCGAAAAGAAGTGTCCAACCGGGGGACAAAGTTCAAGTTAGAGACTATAGGACTGGAAACAAATGGAGAAAAGGGAAGGTAATAAATCAAGAAGGCGCGGTTATTTACAGAATAATGATGGAAGATGGAGAAATTTGGAGAAGGCATATAGACCAAATTGTGAAGTTGTAAATCAGGGGGGAGATTTGATATGTCAGTTTGTATTTGTCAACAATGTCATAATTATAATGTAAATATTAAATAATTATACATATCACACGAACTAGTTTCAAACATATTATTTTTAATAGGCACTGCAATCGTCGTCTTAATCTAGAAACTATACATAAGACATACTTGCATATTAATGATTATTTTTTGTAGAGCAGATAATAATCAGTAGTTGTAACACGCCGATATATTTCGGTTGCAAATACTGGTATTTAAATTCTAAACTTCTCATTTCATGAGACTGGTTCAAGACTGGTACATGCTAGTAATATAGCGGCTTAATATACTATTTCCTTTGAGAGTAAAAAAGGAAATTCTTTATTCATTTTATTAGTTTATAAAGTTACCTTTTTTAAAAAAAAAAAAATAAAAAAAAAAATCAATTAGTGAGATTTCCCCCTATTGTTTATACAAATGTTTATTGATTATTATTTTCCGATTCTGTATATTCCTCTTACAATATGATAAAATATTTTCATATTGATTTTTTACAAATGACAAAAATTAAAAACACCCAGTCACCAGTATCATTACTCTCCTTATTAACATGATTCATCAACGAACCATCTAACATTTTACCAAGTGAACGCCGTACAATAGCCTAAGCAAAAATGACTATCTGCGCCGTTAACCAGTTTGTTTAAGAAATGTAAACAAACTGCTGCTTATCTACCAGGTAAACCTGAATAATTATTACATCGCAAAAAATTAATATTTAAGTATTACTGATAAGCGATGTAATTGTTCTTATTATGGACTGTAAAATACATACATTACATTAAATTTTCCTTGGATCTTAATTCTTTCTTTTATTTATTTAAATTATTCTACGAATTCAATCTTAGCATAGTCTCCACTGAATAACAAAGGCATCACCTCAATCTGAGAGAATTCTTATATTATATTACTGGCGCATTCCTATTGACTGTAAATGTATTGGTATTTCAATATATAATATAATTTAAGGCTATGTAATACAAATTTTAATATAAAAAAAACTTATTAAATGATAAAATACAATCAAAGAAACAAAATGTATATTAAAAGAGTAAAAAAAAAAAAAAAATCTAATTTATTTCAAAAATTTACATTGAAAATTTAATATTTTTCATATAAATAGGAGGGGGAGAGATGAAGTTATGATGGGTATTAAGAAACTGCAATGGACTGGAGGCTGAAGGAAGCTGAAGAAGTAATCATGCCTCTGAAGGCGAATATCAGAGCCCAGGTGTATCTAACGGTACCCTTGATTAACATTCTTAGCCAAAATACCAGCAACCCCTTAACTTTACCTCCTATCGGAAAAAAGCAAATTTACCCCATTCAACATCCTCCTTTTTTTCTATTTGTCTTTTTTTCCAATAAAATCAGTCCTTTTTTTCTTTGTTGTGTCGTTAGTATTGATTTTTGTGTGCCAGTGAGTGGTTTCTTCAAAATTATATATAAATGTATGGATGTCACTCATTCGTAAGAGTAAATATTGCAAAGTGTGGTTAAATGGAAAATGTCAGTTCATTTAATTAAAAGTTGGGGTTGTAATAATATTTTTTGGCTAATAGTAATAAATGGCAGGTCTCTAAGGGCTCTTGCACCACGCAGTTTTATTAGCAACTAGCCTTGATCCCGCACTCTGCACGGGAATCAGTGACTAGGTTTCTATTATCTTGTAGATTAAGCGATAAAATGAAACGCCTTAATACTTTTGTTTCCAAAGCCTTTATAGATAAGAATCAGGACTATGTATTATATATCATTCATTCCATTATTAAAAATAAAATACCCTGTAAATCGCGTATATATAACCGAACAGTGTCATGTCATGTGTTGTTTATCCTAGGTAACCAGTTTAATTTTTCTGCATCTGTGCTTCTTTACTTATACACGACCAAGGCAAAAACCTTAACAACCCCCTCGATCTTGGGCTCATTTTTAGGGTTTCGTTGGTAAAACCAAAAAAAAGAAACCCTTATAGTTTCGTTCCTGTGTCTGTCTGTCACTCTGTACGGTTTCAATAACTTTTAAACCAAAAGAGATAAAAACGTGAAACTTTCCAGTATAAAAGATAGTTTTGACGCGCACACAGGAAAAATATAGCGAACTCAATATTATTAGCTGTTCAAATCCAAGATGGCGGATAATTCATGTCACTAGAAATTTTTTTTTTTTTTAAATTTTGAGTGGGGTATTAAATGAAAGGTATTGAAGAGTAGAATAGAAATATATATACCACTTAGGGATAGTGCTTAATTTTCAGCGCCATTTTGTCAAAAAACATTGAAATTTTGCGTGTCCCCCCCCTAAAATCGTATTTCCGCTATTACTAAAAATATAGATAAATATGCAAAATGTGTGATCTGCTGGGCCATAGAAAAAATAAGATTAGCAATTTGATCTGATTTACTGGAAATCCAAGATGGCGGATAATTCATGTCACTAGAAAAAAAATATTTTTTTTAAATTTTGAGTGGGGTATTAAATGAAAGGTATTGAAGAGTAGAATAGAAATATATATACCACTTAGGGATAGTGCTTAATTTTCAGCGCCAGTTTGTCAAAAAACATTGAAATTTTGCGTGCCCCCCCCCCTAAAATCGTATTTCCGCTATTACTAAAAATATAGAAAAATATGCAAAATGTGTGGTCTGCTGGGCCATAGAAAAAATAAGATTAGCAATTTGATCTGATTTACTGGAAATCCAAGATGGCGGATAATTCATGTCACTAGAATTTTTTTTTTTTTTTAAATTTTGAGTGGGGTATTAAATGAAAGGTATTGAAGAGTAGAATAGAAATATATATACCACTTAGGGATAATGCTTAATTTTCAGCGCCATTTTGTCAAAAAACATTGAAATTTTGCGTGCCCCCCCCCCCCCCCTAAAATCGTATTTCCGCTATTACTAAAAATATAGATAAATATGCAAAATTTGTGGTCTGCTGGGCCATAGAAAAAATAAGATTAGCAATTTGATCTGATTTACTGGAAATCCAAGATGGCAGATACTTCATGTCACTTGAAAATTTTTTTTTTTTTTAAATTTTGAGTGGGGTATCAAATGAAAGGTATTGAAGAGTAGAATAGAAATATATATACCACTTAGGGATAGTGCTTAATTATCAGCGCCATTTTGTCAATAAACATCGAAATTTTGCGTGTCCCCCCCCCCCCCTAAAATTGTATTTCCGCAATTACTAAAAATATAGAAAAATATGCAAAATGTGTGGTCTGCTGGGCCATAGAAAAAATAAGATTAGCAATTTGATCTGATTTACTGGAAATCCAAGATGGCGGATAATTCATGTTATCCTTTTTTTTTTTTTTTTTTTTTAAATTTTGAGTGGGGTATCAAATGAAAGGTATTAAAGAGTAGATTTCAAAAATGTATAACACTTGATGTTAACATTTAATTTTGCGCGCCATTTTGTAAAAAAAAAAATCAAAACTTTTCTTCCCTCCCCCCTTACTAATTTTGTGTTCACAATACCAACGAAACCCTTTTTACGTGAGATTCACGCCTTACCAATTTTTCTTCTCTCTCCGTCCCTTCGGTTTTGGCGAGATCCCAGTTACAGTGATTTGTCCTTTTATAGGTTAAAGATATAACCCCCCCCCCCCCCCCCCACTAGTTTGTCCGATTATTAAGACTTTTTTATGCTTATGTTTCACATATTAGGCTCATTTTTCTTATTTCACCGTCCCCTACACGAGGACATATCGATGGCCGATGGCACGGTTTAGATTCGGTTTTGGCGAGATCCCAGTTACAGTGATTTGTCCTTTTATAGGTTAAAGATATAACCCCCCCCCCCCCCCACTAGTTTGTCCGATTATTAAGACTTTTTTATGCTTATGTTTCACATATTAGGCTCATTTTTCTTATTTCACCGTCCCCTACACGAGGACATATCGATGGCCGATGGCACGGTTTAGATTCGGTTTTGGCGAGATCCCAGTTACAGTGATTTGTCCTTTTATAGGTTAAAGATATAACCCCCCCCCCCCCACTAGTTTGTCCGATTATTAAGACTTTTTTATGCTTATGTTTCACATATTAGGCTCATTTTTCTTATTTCACCGTCCCCTACACGAGGACATATCGATGGCCGATGGCACGGTTTAGATTCGGTTTTGGCGAGATCCCAGTTACAGTGATGTGTCCTTTTATAGGTTAAAGATATAACCCCCCCCCCCCCCCACTAGTTTGTCCGATTATTAAGACTTTTTTATGCTTATGTTTCACATATTAGGCTCATTTTTCTTATTTCACCGTCCCCTACACGAGGACATATCGATGGCCGATGGCACGGTTTAGATTCGGTTTTGGCGAGATCCCAGTTACAGTGATGTGTCCTTTTATAGGTTAAAGATATAACCCCCCCCCCCCCCCCACTAGTTTGTCCGATTATTAAGACTTTTTTATGCTTATGTCTCACATATTAGGCTCATTTTTCTTATTTCACCGTCCCCTACACGAGGACATATCGATGGCCGATGGCACGGTTTAGATTCGGTTTTGGCGAGATCCCAGTTACAGTGATGTGTCCTTTTATAGGTTAAAGATATAACCCCCCCCCCCCCCCCACTAGTTTGTCCGATTATTAAGACTTTTTTATGCTTATGTTTCACATATTAGGCTCATTTTTCTTATTTCACCGTCCCCTACACGAGGACATATCGATGGCCGATGGCACGGTTTAGATTCGGTTTTGGCGAGATCCCAGTTACAGTGATTTGTCCTTTTATAGGTTAAAGATATAACCCCCCCCCCCCCCCCCCCCTCCCACTAGTTTGTCCGATTATTAAGACTTTTTTATGCTTATGTTTCACATATTAGGCTCATTTTTCTTATTTCACCGTCCCCTACACGAGGACATATCGATGGCCGATGGCACGGTTTAGATTCGGTTTTGGCGAGATCCCAGTTACAGTGATGTGTCCTTTTATAGGTTAAAGATATACCCCCCCCCCCCCCCCCCACTAGTTTGTCCGATTATTAAGACTTTTTTATGCTTATGTTTCACATATTAGGCTCATTTTTCTTATTTCACCGTCCCCTACACGAGGACATATCGATGGCCGATGGCACGGTTTAGATTCGGTTTTGGCGAGATCCCAGTTACAGTGATTTGTCCTTTTATAGGTTAAAGATATAACCCCCCCCCCCCCCCACTAGTTTGTCCGATTATTAAGACTTTTTTATGCTTATGTTTCACATATTAGGCTCATTTTTCTTATTTCACCGTCCCCTACACGAGGACATATCGATGGCCGATGGCACGGTTTAGATTCGGTTTTGGCGAGATCCCAGTTACAGTGATTTGTCCTTTTATAGGTTAAAGATATAACCCCCCCCCCCCCCCCCCCCTTACTAGTTTGTCCGATTATTAAGACTTTTTTATGCTTATGTTTCACATATTAGGCTCATTTTTCTTATTTCACCGTCCCCTACACGAGGACATATCGATGGCCGATGGCACGGTTTAGATTCGGTTTTGGCGAGATCCCAGTTACAGTGATGTGTCCTTTTATAGGTTAAAGATATAACCCCCCCCCCCCCCCCACTAGTTTGTCCGATTATTAAGACTTTTTTATGCTTATGTTTCACATATTAGGCTCATTTTTCTTATTTCACCGTCCCCTACACGAGGACATATCGATGGCCGATGGCACGGTTTAGATTCGGTTTTGGCGAGATCCCAGTTACAGTGATTTGTCCTTTTATAGGTTAAAGATATAACCCCCCCCCCCCCCACTAGTTTGTCCGATTATTAAGACTTTTTTATGCTTATGTTTCACATATTAGGCTCATTTTTCTTATTTCACCGTCCCCTACACGAGGACATATCGATGGCCGATGGCACGGTTTAGATTCGGTTTTGGCGAGATCCCAGTTACAGTGATTTGTCCTTTTATAGGTTAAAGATATAACCCCCCCCCCCCCCCCCCCCCACTAGTTTGTCCGATTATTAAGACTTTTTTATGCTTATGTCTCACATATTAGGCTCATTTTTCTTATTTCACCGTCCCCTACACGAGGACATATCGATGGCCGATGGCACGGTTTAGATTCGGTTTTGGCGAGATCCCAGTTACAGTGATTTGTCCTTTTATAGGTTAAAGATATAACCCCCCCCCCCCCCCCACTAGTTTGTCCGATTATTAAGACTTTTTTATGCTTATGTTTCACATATTAGGCTCATTTTTCTTATTTCACCGTCCCCTACACGAGGACATATCGATCGCCGATGGCACGGTTTAGATTCGGTTTTGGCGAGATCCCAGTTACAGTGATTTGTCCTTTTATAGGTTAAAGATATAACCCCCCCCCCCCCCCCCCACTAGTTTGTCCGATTATTAAGACTTTTTTATGCTTATGTTTCACATATTAGGCTCATTTTTCTTATTTCACCGTCCCCTACACGAGGACATATCGATGGCCGATGGCACGGTTTAGATTCGGTTTTGGCGAGATCCCAGTTACAGTGATTTGTCCTTTTATAGGTTAAAGATATAACCCCCCCCCCCCCCCCCCACTAGTTTGTCCGATTATTAAGACTTTTTTATGCTTATGTTTCACATATTAGGCTCATTTTTCTTATTTCACCGTCCCCTACACGAGGACATATCGATGGCCGATGGCACGGTTTAGATTCGGTTTTGGCGAGATCCCAGTTACAGTGATTTGTCCTTTTATAGGTTAAAGATATAACCCCCCCCCCCCCCCCCCACTAGTTTGTCCGATTATTAAGACTTTTTTATGCTTATGTTTCACATATTAGGCTCATTTTTCTTATTTCACCGTCCCCTACACGAGGACATATCGATGGCCGATGGCACGGTTTAGATTCGGTTTTGGCGAGATCCCAGTTACAGTGATGTGTCCTTTTGTAGGTTAAAGATATAACCCCCCCCCCCCCCCCCCACTAGTTTGTCCGATTATTAAGACTTTTTTATGCTTATGTTTCACATATTATGCTCATTTTTCTTATTTCACCGTCCCCTACACGAGGACATATCGATGGCTGATGGCACGGTTTAGATTCGGTTTTGGCGAGATCCCAGTTACAGTGATGTGTCCTTTTATAGGTTAAAGATATAACCCCCCCCCCCCCCCACTAGTTTGTCCGATTATTAAGACTTTTTTATGCTTATGTTTCACATATTAGGCTCATTTTTCTTATTTCACCGTCCCCTACACGAGGACATATCGATGGCCGATAGCACGGTTTAGATTCGGTTTTGGCGAGATCCCAGTTACAGTGATTTGTCCTTTTATAGGTTAAAGATATAACCCCCCCCCCCCCCCCCACTAGTTTGTCCGATTATTTAGACTTTTTTATGCTTATGTTTCACATATTAGGCTCATTTTTCTTATTTCACCGTCCCCTACACGAGGACATATCGATGGCCGACGGCACGGTTTAGATTCGGTTTTGGCGAGATCCCAGTTACAGTGATGTGTCCTTTTATAGGTTAAAGATATAACCCCCCCCCCCCCCCCCCACTAGTTTGTCCGATTATTAAGACTTTTTTATGCTTGTGTTTCACATATTAGGCTCATTTTTCTTATTTCACCGTCCCCTACACGAGGACATATCGATGGCCGATGGCACGGTTTAGATTCGGTTTTGGCGAGATCCCAGTTACAGTGATTTGTCCTTTTATAGGTTAAAGATATAACCCCCCCCCCCCCCCCCACTAGTTTGTCCGATTATTAAGACTTTTTTATGCTTATGTTTCACATATTAGGCTCATTTTTCTTATTTCACCGTCCCCTACACGAGGACATATCGATGGCCGATGGCACGGTTTAGATTCGGTTTTGGCGAGATCCCAGTTACAGTGATTTGTCCTTTTATAGGTTAAAGATATAACCCCCCCCCCCCCACTAGTTTGTCCGATTATTAAGACTTTTTTATGCTTATGTTTCACATATTAGGCTCATTTTTCTTATTTCACCGTCCCCTACACGAGGACATATCGATGGCCGATGGCACGGTTTAGATTCGGTTTTGGCGAGATCCCAGTTACAGTGATGTGTCCTTTTATAGGTTAAAGATATAACCCCCCCCCCCCACTAGTTTGTCCGATTATTAAGACTTTTTTATGCTTATGTTTCACATATTAGGCTCATTTTTCTTATTTCACCGTCCCCTACACGAGGACATATCGATGGCCGATGGCACGGTTTAGATTCGGTTTTGGCGAGATCCCAGTTACAGTGATGTGTCCTTTTATAGGTTAAAGATATAACCCCCCCCCCCCCCCCCCACTAGTTTGTCCGATTATTAAGACTTTTTTATGCTTATGTCTCACATATTAGGCTCATTTTTCTTATTTCACCGTCCCCTACACGAGGACATATCGATGGCCGATGGCACGGTTTAGATTCGGTTTTGGCGAGATCCCAGTTACAGTGATGTGTCCTTTTATAGGTTAAAGATATAACCCCCCCCCCCCCACTAGTTTGTCCGATTATTAAGACTTTTTTATGCTTATGTTTCACATATTAGGCTCATTTTTCTTATTTCACCGTCCCCTACACGAGGACATATCGATGGCCGATGGCACGGTTTAGATTCGGTTTTGGCGAGATCCCAGTTACAGTGATTTGTCCTTTTATAGGTTAAAGATATAACCCCCCCCCCCCCCACTAGTTTGTCCGATTATTAAGACTTTTTTATGCTTATGTTTCACATATTAGGCTCATTTTTCTTATTTCACCGTCCCCTACACGAGGACATATCGATGGCCGATGGCACGGTTTAGATTCGGTTTTGGCGAGATCCCAGTTACAGTGATGTGTCCTTTTATAGGTTAAAGATATAACCCCCCCCCCCCCCCCCACTAGTTTGTCCGATTATTAAGACTTTTTTATGCTTATGTTTCACATATTAGGCTCATTTTTCTTATTTCACCGTCCCCTACACGAGGACATATCGATGGCCGATGGCACGGTTTAGATTCGGTTTTGGCGAGATCCCAGTTACAGTGATTTGTCCTTTTATAGGTTAAAGATATAACCCCCCCCCCCCCCCCCCCACTAGTTTGTCCGATTATTAAGACTTTTTTATGCTTATGTCTCACATATTAGGCTCATTTTTCTTATTTCACCGTCCCCTACACGAGGACATATCGATGGCCGATGGCATGGTTTAGATTCGGTTTTGGCGAGATCCCAGTTACAGTGATTTGTCCTTTTATAGGTTAAAGATATAACCCCCCCCCCCCCCACTAGTTTGTCCGATTATTAAGACTTTTTTATGCTTATGTTTCACATATTAGGCTCATTTTTCTTATTTCACCGTCCCCTACACGAGGACATATCGATGGCCGATGGCACGGTTTAGATTCGGTTTTGGCGAGATCCCAGTTACAGTGATTTGTCCTTTTATAGGTTAAAGATATAACCCCCCCCCCCCACTAGTTTGTCCGATTATTAAGACTTTTTTATGCTTATGTTTCACATATTAGGCTCATTTTTCTTATTTCACCGTCCCCTACACGAGGACATATCGATGGCCGATGGCACGGTTTAGATTCGGTTTTGGCGAGATCCCAGTTACAGTGATTTGTCCTTTTATAGGTTAAAGATATAACCCCCCCCCCCCCCACTAGTTTGTCCGATTATTAAGACTTTTTTATGCTTATGTTTCACATATTAGGCTCATTTTTCTTATTTCACCGTCCCCTACACGAGGACATATCGATGGCCGATGGCACGGTTTAGATTCGGTTTTGGCGAGATCCCAGTTACAGTGATTTGTCCTTTTATAGGTTAAAGATATAACCCCCCCCCCCCCCCCACTAGTTTGTCCGATTATTAAGACTTTTTTATGCTTATGTTTCACATATTAGGCTCATTTTTCTTATTTCACCGTCCCCTACACGAGGACATATCGATGGCCGATGGCACGGTTTAGATTCGGTTTTGGCGAGATCCCAGTTACAGTGATGTGTCCTTTTGTAGGTTAAAGATATAACCCCCCCCCCCCCCCCCCCACTAGTTTGTCCGATTATTAAGACTTTTTTATGCTTATGTTTCACATATTATGCTCATTTTTCTTATTTCACCGTCCCCTACACGAGGACATATCGATGGCTGATGGCACGGTTTAGATTCGGTTTTGGCGAGATCCCAGTTACAGTGATGTGTCCTTTTATAGGTTAAAGATATAACCCCCCCCCCCCCCCCCCCCACTAGTTTGTCCGATTATTAAGACTTTTTTATGCTTATGTTTCACATATTAGGCTCATTTTTCTTATTTCACCGTCCCCTACACGAGGACATATCGATGGCCGATAGCACGGTTTAGATTCGGTTTTGGCGAGATCCCAGTTACAGTGATTTGTCCTTTTATAGGTTAAAGATATAACCCCCCCCCCCCCCACTAGTTTGTCCGATTATTAAGACTTTTTTATGCTTATGTTTCACATATTAGGCTCATTTTTCTTATTTCACCGTCCCCTAGACGAGGACATATCGATGGCCGACGGCACGGTTTAGATTCGGTTTTGGCGAGATCCCAGTTACAGTGATGTGTCCTTTTATAGGTTAAAGATATAACCCCCCCCCCCCCCCACTAGTTTGTCCGATTATTAAGACTTTTTTATGCTTATGTTTCACATATTAGGCTCATTTTTCTTATTTCACCGTCCCCTACACGAGGACATATCGATGGCCGATGGCACGGTTTAGATTCGGTTTTGGCGAGATCCCAGTTACAGTGATTTGTCCTTTTATAGGTTAAAGATATAACCCCCCCCCCCCCCCACTAGTTTGTCCGATTATTAAGACTTTTTTATGCTTATGTTTCACATATTAGGCTCATTTTTCTTATTTCACCGTCCCCTACACGAGGACATATCGATGGCCGATGGCACGGTTTAGATTCGGTTTTGGCGAGATCCCAGTTACAGTGATGTGTCCTTTTATAGGTTAAAGATATAACCCCCCCCCCCCCCCCCCACTAGTTTGTCCGATTATTAAGACTTTTTTATGCTTATGTTTCACATATTAGGCTCATTTTTCTTATTTCACCGTCCCCTACACGAGGACATATCGATGGCCGATGGCACGGTTTAGATTCGGTTTTGGCGAGATCCCAGTTACAGTGATTTGTCCTTTTATAGGTTAAAGATATAACCCCCCCCCACTAGATTGTCCGATTATTAAGACTTTTTTATGCGTATGTTTCACATATTGGTTATATTGTTTACTAGGTGAAATATTACATGGTTCTTTATGTAAAAACTAATTCTCAATATATTAGTTGTAGCACTATACAATAATATTATTTAGTTCCTTCACCTATAGCAATTAAATGTTGTTTTTTTTAATAATACTAAATTGTATTTTTGGTAACTAGAATCTTGACATATATTTTTTAGCATTTTTATAATAGGAATATGACTTTAAGTTAAAAAATTACCGAACAAAAGTTTAGTATTCATACTTGGTGAATTTAGACCGATTTTGATAATGCAAGCCTTCATCAGCCATAACATAATAATCGAAGAGTGAAGAGCCGAAATTAAGTCCGACAATTCCCACGTAAGCTATATTTCACCTGATGTATGTATACTAAATAAATGTACAGTTTGATCATTTAAAAAAAATACACATATAACAGTCCTTAAAATAGCCAGTTAGTTTGCATTAAAGATGAAGCAGTTGTTCCCTTTCATGTTGCAGGAAGATTCTCGGGACGAGCATGCTAACTTAACAACAAGCAGGTTAAGTTTTATCCCGACAACAGAAGACGACGGAAAGGCCATTACATGCAGATCGGAAAATCCCAATGTCACTGGCCTCTTCTTGGACACTCATTGGACCATTCAAGTTGTTTGTAAGTATCGACAAAATTTATTTAGTAATTTTATTTATACGCACTATGAAGTTCTTATTAGGTTAGATTAGAATGCGGGAAAGCTGCAAGTATCGGACAAGTGAATTGCTTTGTGTCGTTAAGCGCTTAATGTAAAAAATTGTAACTGCGTAATGCAACCCCTTTTGGTAATTAACATTTAATAACGGTTCTAATAACTTATACATAGGATTCTCTTTTATTAGGAGTTAGTCATTAACTAATTCTGTTCAGTTAGCGAAGACTTAATGGTTTTACCAAGATGATAATGAGGATTGGTCTTTTGACGATGATATCTGAGGAGGTTCATAACTTGTGTAACGTGTAACGCAGTAAATTGGTCTTTAACTAAAGTTTGATTATTCTAATCGATCAAGCCTTAGCAGCTTGAATAAACTTTAAGTTTATCGTAGTAACCATGTCTCGAATGATGAGAGGTCAGTAAATTTGCTTATGCTTCGACGGATGTAAAGTAGGCGGTATCCACCCCCTGGAGGTGTGTTCTTTTGGTATAAAGATCTGAACAACTACTGAAAAGAAAATAAGTAAGGTAGAATATTTATTTACCTCAGTAGAATGCTATGTTGTTTTAATATATTTGTAATTTTTGTTATCCTTAACTAACCTATAATTTAACATATTGTAATACATGATATTATACATGTAACGCATCTTGAGTTCAATTTCAAGCCAAACTTAATTGTTTATCATGAATTTTGCACTTATATGCATTCATGCATGATTATGGTTATTTAAATGTGAGGATGTGTATTCATTTTGAAAATACCGGAAATGGGGTTTTTATGAGGTTTCTTCACAAACAAATAATAGTCTGTTCAAAATTACCCATGTAGCTTGTTTTAATATAATATGCGTTCATATTGTTACCTCAATTTATTTCCTTGTAATTTGTTAGTGCTAATACGAATTTCAAGTCTTTAGATTCATCTTAGCATGCATACTCTACTGTCCTACTCGACTCGACTACATTTGGTGTATTGTAGAACTAATGTCGGGATGCTTTATCCTTTATTATGCTGCCAATCTAGTCATGTATAAGACATTAACTTAAACCGGTGGCCAAGTCAGTACTCCAGCGAGTTTATTCTGGAGTTAAACTTAAAATATAATATTTTTTAGTGATTTGTTTTCTTATATAGCGGACACCTCATCTTTCAATTGCTCTGAAATTCAGTTTTTTTATCGAAGTTTCGCATACGAAAATGAACTTTTATAGACAAGAAGGTACAATTTATTTTAATCGAAAGTTTCGCTGAGAAAAGAAGCAAAATATTCTTAAAAAGAATCTTTTAAACAATTTATTTTCTTTATTCCAATTACCGAAGTAAAATTGCTTGAACGCTTTTTGTCACCAACACATTATTTTCAATCTAAGGGTTAAAACCCGTTAAGAAAATCTTTGAGAAGGCCTTTCAATTTCGTACATTGGAGATCTATGTCGATCAACCCTTTTTGTTTTATGTCAAATTCACTTTGTTTTACGATTAATATTGAATAATTTATTAGAAGAATTTCTAAAACGGTCTACATGAGATGAATGACACGCTTGTAGAAGCAATTTTCAACGTGTTTTTTTCCTGTGATGTCTTGTCTCGTCGGAAGGGGAGGAGGGATTAAAGTATTACTAGAAGTTTGTTAGCAAATAAGTGTATGCTTTGAAAAGCGTAAATAAGTGTATGCTCATAAAAGCTTAAATAAGTGTACGCTTTGAAAAGCTTAAATAGGTGTATGCTTTGAAAAGCTTAAATAAGTGTATGCTTTGAAAAGCTTAAATAAGTGTATTCTTTGAAAAGCTTTAGGGTTATTTTGTAAATTCTAGTATAAAACTATCTTTCTCGTTTGAATAAGACATTTTTTTTTTTTTTTTTTTTTAAATAATTACATGAATCTTAATATTTTTATTTAATAACCTTGTTTAATTAATAAATATGTTTCATTAAATGTAGTCAATGATTTATCAAACGAAGGCTTCATCAAAAGTAATCAACAATTATCATAGATTTATTATAAACCTTCATTGAAAATAAATCAATATTTTTATTTTTCCTCACCTAAAGGAGAACAAGTAGTATTTATACATAACAAATTAAAAAAAATGTAAATATCTTCGTATTTTAAATGTATTTATTTTTACTTATATTATATTGTTCAAAATAGTTATAAAGAAAAGATAATCAAATATTGAATAATAAAGTTTGTTTTATTTACATTAATTCTTAGAGTTAAACTTAAATAAGTATGTTTGTTTTCACACAAACACACCTTGTAACCTGGATGTAAACACTACTCATACTCCTACGACTTTCCTTGACTTCAGTATAGCGTAAGCATCCGAATAGTTCACATATCCCCTAATCGTTTCTTACACTACCGACATTTATTAAGGTACTAAGGGGTATGGAGTATAGGCTACAAAAGACAAAGTAATATACACCCTTCATGATGCATATCGTTGAAAAGCTCTTAAAGAATAAAGAAATTGTTGTTTCGTACTTTATTGTCATATTTTTATGTTTGAGTTGGTAAGATTGGAAAACTGTTATTACAAGTTATGTGCTCATAAATTAAATGAAAAACTCATTAATCTTTTTTTATTCTCATCAATACCTTTAAATTGAAACCTCGTTTGCATATTATATTTATTATTTGACAAAATGCTCAAGGGTTTGGCTTGGTCAAAGTTTTGGGGGAAACCCCAAAAATACGTAAAAAAATCGCTGTATTCCAAAATACAATCTTGATTGAGGAAACAGTTTCGTTTCAATAGGGACTTTTTTAAATGCTGCCTTCCATATGGTAAATCATATCGAGCTCCGTATTATCTTTTTATGTCAAATTAAAAAGTTGTATTTATAAGTAACTTTTCGGTGAAATGTGTCACTTAGAATTGCGGGGTATTTGGTGAAGTTTTTAAGTTAATCGGAGTTTTAGAAGTGAAGTTATGAATATTTGATTAGTTATTATAATTTTTTTATTATATAAAATTAAATTTATATCCCCTAACCAACACTCCGTTGCGAAGCAGGGGTGCCCAGGAAGTTAATAAATAAAATTATATATTAATAAAAACAATGAAAATTGAGCAGGTAGATCCATGTGATAACTTGCACAGTTTAATTAGCGCATGGGCTATATGCAGATAAGTTTAGTTTTTTGTGACATTAATATTTCATAGACCAGTTTGACGACTTTAATTCGTTAATACGAGTCAATTAATTATACGCCATTTTACTCTTATATTAGAATTTTTAGTACAAGTATGTTGCCTAGAGTATTGGTCGGAATTATTAAACGGTTAAAAAGTAATCCGAGTTGTTTAAACGAAGCACGTGGGTTAATCGAGTTTAAATTTGTTTAAATTGCTTCAATGATATTTTTAATTGATGTTTATAAAAAAATGTTTGTGGAAGAGCAGTAAAGCGTGTCAGGAACACACCGCCGTAACGTCAGTTCGAGCTCAGCAACAATAATTACCTCGAGAACAACGATGTTAACCTCCGTTTTCTTACAGAAAAAGAAGGGAAGGGTCGGGCCAAGTCCAAGCCATTTATCTAGCTGGCAAGAAAGGTGGTAAGGTTGCGGTCCGCTCGAGAGCCTTTTAAACCGAGGTCGGCGGGAGAAAATGGGGAGGCTTTCCGTAGGTGGCGGAGTGAGACGCCCTCTTACGGGTTTAAGCTTTCCCAGGGTCCGTCTGAGTGATAAAGGAGTTAACAAAATGCAAGGAGATTGACCAGCAAGACCTCCGAACAGACAAGGCCAAGTAATTAACTTCCAAACTGACGAAACCCGGGTAGAGGACGTCCTACCAGACTTTCTCAACTGGCTTGTAAGAACCCTGGTATACAACTTTCCACTCTCCCACAGTACAGAGGACTCGTTTCCAAATCTTTTACTACTTGTCTCTCCAGAGTTAAATTAGTAGAACGAATCCGAGTCACTTCGACACTCAAAATGAAACATACTTGGATCCACTTATTCCTTCCTTGCTTTCCTTTTTTCATTAAATCCCGGAGCATTGTAAGGTGCTAACAAGTTTTTTGATAGATGACGGTTTGCCATAGAAGCCGTTAAGTAAGGAATAGGGTCTATTTCACTAGTAATAATTCGCAATTGCCGCAAATAATAATGGCGAAGAAATAGTTGGGGATATTGTTAGCGACTTGTTTGCTTTAAAAACAGGATAAGATTCTGACAAATGAAATTCCCACGTATGTCACAATGAATCTGATGGGTACTTTTATAAAATCAACTTTTTCATTCATTTATAATTTTCATGCCTTGACTTTGCAACATAAACTCGAAAAGCGTTACAAAAAAGGACACCAAAAAGCATTACACACGTAACAGGAGGTTAGGAAAAGTAGGAGGTACGTAGTGTTCTCGCTACCCCTCCAGCAGTCGCTCGCCCCCTCCCCCAACTTCTGTTCTACTGCTCCAATTTGCATCGGACAAACGCCATAACCCTTAGAAGTTTATTCCTAATAAACTTACATACATAAAATTCATTTTTTACTTTATATTTTTTTATTTTTGTTATACTATAATGTTTTGCATTTATTATAAAAATATGGGTGAATAATCTAAAAAAATACTTCTTAAGAAACTGGAAAAGTAGAAAAGTACTTTCTTTCTTTGAGCACAACATATGTTCGATTTAATTCCTAATTTACAAACGCTAGAATCTACACGTTTGAATTTTTCGATATTTTAACCCCTCCTTGGGTCATTATCAGCTGTAATCATAGTCTGTGTTATATTAATTACATATCAACTCATATATGATATATATTATAACATGATACCACCTACTAAAGCATAACTTGCAACTTACCTAATGTACCTAGCTATCTTACATGTATGTTAGAAAGTTATTTTACAATCAATATGTATACTATTATTCTATTTATCAATTATATAATTTAACTAAAAAACATTAACTAACCATTTCATAACTAACACTGTTTGGTAATATAACAATCTTTTACAGATGTGTGCTACCTTAACAACATTTTTCTATTAATAATAATAATATTTTTAATATAACTTGGTTCTTTCTGATCATAACTTAAGAAGGAACTTACACATTATCGTCACCTATTTTAATATATTTTTTTGAAAATAATTTACTTTAATTAATAGTAAAACTTGATTTTCTCAAGAGAAAATGTGTCTTCTAGTGAGGTTATAAAATATAATTGATAAGAATAATTAGATGATTCAAGGTTATACCTTTGTTACTAAGGTTGTCAATACATTAATTTTGGATCTAATTGTCTAATTTCGATTAATTTAAAGAACATTTTTAAAAAAAACCAAAAAACTATTTCTTTACAGAGGTTCCTATTTATGAATTTTTACTTGTTTCATTTTCATATATATAATCATGATGTAATATCAACAGTTGTAGATTTGCCAGAATGTTTAACAAACCATACAAGATCCGACACATATACAAGATACTTTAATGAGACCTATTATTAATAACATAATTTCACCTACTAAAAAACTATTTTAGGGGTTAGAAATTTCTAACCCCATCTTTTAATTTTTTTTTTATAATTCCATTATTGACATTAAAAATGCAGAAATATTAAAAATATTCTAAAAATTTATAAAATTAAGTCAAACGAAATTTTAGTATCTTTTGATGTTCAAGCATTAATCTCTAGTGTTCCCTTAACAGAAGTATACAAAGTTATATGTAATTAATGGGATAAGATTTGATCTTAAACAACTATTAAATGCAAACAAACATTCAATTTTTAGGGTCCGTAAAAACCAAAAATTCCGGCAAAACCAAGGACCCTTATATTTTCCTGCGTGTGTCTGTCCGCCCGTCCTCTCGCGTGCTCTCACGGCTACACCTTTCGTCCGATAACTTTGAAATTTAGGATGTATGTGTCTTGTACCTGCCCACATATTTTAAAAATATAGCGACTTAAAAAAAATATTTTTCCTACTAGTGGCAGCAAAATTACGCATTATTGAACTGTTTTTAGACATGAAAGTTAAATTTCTCTGAGGTTTCAAGAAAACTTTACAATACGCAGCAAAACAAGATTTTGCTGAGGATTTTTCCAGGCTAAGCCACGCCCACATTCCCCGCTACAAATAAAAAAAACAAATAACCTTTTCTTTTACATTATCTTTAACCTAAATTATTTGAACAATTTACCTTAAAAATATTAAGAATTTATAAAAATAGGTTTATAAATACTTATTATAGATTATATTTATAAAATAGAATGGAGTAAAAAGATAATAAAGAAATAAAAATATTACAAAAAAAATAGTAGGTCTTAAAACAATCATAAATAATTAAATTAGTGGCAACACTGCAGCTCGTCTATTATCATAATTTTGTTTTGTTTTTACTGTATTTCTGTCAATTCATTTTTTATAATTGTAACATTTGATATTGTTGCTTATTTATTTTTTTTTAATTTGAATAGTTCAATAATAGTATTTGATAAGTAAGTAAGTATTATGAAATGAATATTATTTATAGGAAACATTTTTCTGCCGCCAGTAGGAAAAATATTGTATGCAACAAGGCAGCAAAGGAAACATTTCTGCCTCATATTGATATATTGCCTGCCTCGGCTTCGCCTCGGCAGTCAATCGAATAAATTACCTGCCTCGGCTTCGCCTCGGCAGTTAATTTCCATAGCCTGACCTCGTCTCCGACTAGGAGGCTAACTTAATCATTCGTCAGAAAAATTCCATTTTGCTGCCTAGTTACATAAATAACTATTTCAAAAAAATTAGGGTAAAAAAACTTAAGGGTTACATTTTTTTTATTTTTTTTCGACACCATGAGGGGTATCATATGAAAGGGTATGTCGAGCTGATTACAAAAATATATAATTCATTGGATATAACTTTGATAGGGCGAGCGTAGGCAAGTTTGAAGCTGGTGTGAAACGTGTCCCCCCCCCCCCTCTATCTCGCTTATGTGAAGTGCAAAAAATCTGAAAAAATTCCTTAACATTCTTCGACCAAAAGTAAAGATATCAATTTTTGGAAATTTCGAAAAAAATATTATTTTATTTTTTATTGTAAAATACGTTGTTTTTTTTATAATTATGGTCTTTTCGACGTATATATATGTGGTTGTAGTCCGGTTCAGTGGCAAAAAAATACTTAATCGGAATTTTGTTTATGTGTTTTGAGAATATCAGACCCATAGGATAGTTCAAAGTAAGCTCTTTAGCATTTTAAAAAAACACCACCAATAGGGTACTACTTAAACTATACAGTGTGGCCTACGGACCCTCGCTGTGTGATGACCAGCACACACTTGACCTTTTTATGTTTGTAATAATTCATAATGCGTATGCGTATGGGGTATGCATATAGGCAATTGCTTATCAGAGAACATTAGTGGTATTCTTATAAATGATGTTAAATTATAAATATTAAGTTTATGAACACCTTCTTATATTTTATTATAAATAACATGATGATGGATTTTGTAGGTTTAAGAAATAAAAGAGGCTTTCAATTTTATTTATATTGTTTATTTTTCATTGTTATATTTAATTTTACATTGTTATGATAAAATTTGTGTTTCTTTTATGTTTGTCAATTTTAAATTAAATTTTGCAAGTGGTATTGGGTTAGTTGACCCAATCATCATTTTTTAAATTTTAAACTCATCGACTATGTACGAAGCACTCCCAGAGAGCAAGATAAATTACTTCTTAATTAATAAAGACTGAAGATGACCTTTTTTGGGGTCGAAACGTATCATAAAAGAAAAATGATGTTTTGGATGCTACTTTTAATAAAATTACAATTAAACCTTAATTAGTGATAAAATATATAGATGACTTGTTTCTGATTATCAAACAGTCAGTATTAGATAATATTTTACCATTTTGGTAGTACTCATACTACAGAAAGATTAAATTTTAATTTAAATCAAAATATAATTATTATTAACTACGGGAAACAGACAGAGAAAAATACACTCCAGCGCCGGGATTTGAACCAAATCCCAAAAACCAGAGGCCCGTGGTTCAAATCCCGGCGCTGGAGTGTATTTTTCTCTGTCTGTTTCCCGTAGTTAATAATAATTATAATTTTATTTAAATTAAAATTTAATCTTTCTGTAGTATGAGTACTACCAAAATGGTAAAATATGAATTTCTAATTGATTGTACTAGGTACAGGTACTAATTGGGTACTTTATAATTATAAGCGTTATTTCTCGGTCTAGTTCTATGTCATTAATGTTGACTTCTAAGACTTATGTGGAAAATTGAAAGCTTAAATTCGGGACAAGGTATCATTAACGTCAGAGAAACTCATTCTCCTGCGTAGCTTAGTTGGTAGAGCGCTATACTGGAAATATAGAGGCCCGTGGTTCAAATCCCAGCGCTGGAGTGTATTTTTCTCTGTCTGTTTCCCGTAGTTAATAATAATTATAATTTGATTTATAATATTTTTAATAAATTAAACAACTTTCACCCTAATGTCCTTTGCAACAATAAAGATTATTACTTTTTTTCCCGAAGATTTTTATATTCGCCCTGTGACCTAACGATTGTTGAGAGTTACTAATATAAACCAGCTCAAAATTATCGCATGGGACTGTATGAATTATATTATTTTGATTCTGCTTATGTAATTTATGGTTGGTATTAGTAAAGAATTTCATTCTAAATTACATTATTATTACAATCAAAGTCTCGAAATATACCTTTATTTTTTTTCACTCAGACCATATATTGTAACAACCAAGATTTATTGGTTGATATTTTTTTAAAGTATGTTCGATCTATCCCGGGTTTATTGCTTGTAGGAAGCAACACGGTTTAGATCTAAGAGTTTATCTGTTTTGTTTATTTTGAAGGTTCTAGTTATGTAAAATTCTTTCTTTTAATTTACGGTAGGTATGAATGTTTTTATTGTTATGAGAGTGTGTGTGTGTATGTGTGCGAGTGTATGAGTATTAGAACTACTGTTTTGTTTGGTTCCGAGGTCCAGGGAACTAAGAAGAACACCTAAGGAGGGGGCACTAGGATGGTCAGTCTGGGCTAGGCTCTGTGACCAGGTTGTGTTGTGTCGGCCGTGGCCGGATTAGATCGTTTCTTTGCAGGACCTACCCGTTAGTTGCGGATAGTTCCACTAATTATCTGGAGATAGATCACTAAGAATACGTGTGGTGCGGTACCCGACCCGACTTCTACGGAACAGGGAATAAATTCCGGCAGAGGTAATCCGGAGCGGCGAGACCAGGGATCTAGGGATCGCACCGCAAATTATCTCACCTCAACCGAGCCATTTTCACTACCCGAAACCACCAGGTATTTAAATACTTCTTTTTACCACCCCAATCTCATTTGGAGTTCACCACGGGAGTCACCACCAACTGAAGCCGCCGGTCTCCCCATTTCTCTTCTTTTTTTTATTATTTTTATTGATTTAAAAATTTATAAGTTCATTTGATTTCAAGGCCTTGACAGTAATTTTCTTTTATATGTAATATTTTTTTGTTGTAAATACTTTTATGGGGAATATACTTTCAAATCCATATTTTTTTTTGTAATTATATCTGGGAGTTAGTTTCATAAGGTAATCCCCGTCAGGGATAATCCCAATAACCTCTGTCCCCGTCCCGTTAATCCCTTTTTCCCACCTTCTATCCTATATCCTACCAGGGATCCCTCGTCATCCCTGGAAACCCCTAATTCCTATATATCCTAGGCGAGGTGGCGCTTTCCTAAATTCCAAAATTCCTATTATTTTTTTATCCCAAGTAGCCGAACTCACCCTACCTCCGGCTCGAGCAGCGGCACCTAAAACCAAACTGTTACAATATGTATGCCAATGATTGTAGGTACTAGGAGCTATTCTTTCTATATGGATTTCAGGGCTGTGTATTATTGCTGCATTGTTGTAATGTTTAAACCAAAATTATTTTATAACATTTATTAGGTAATAATTAAAAATTTCTATTACTACTCTTATGGAGTTTGCTTCCTTTAGTATTTTCAGTTTACTATGTCTTCACATAGTAACTTAAAATATAGCTCCATAAGAGTTTATAATAGCACTGCGATTGTAGATCACATTAGGCTTAGTGGAGATAATATGAACTTTAAAAATACGATAATACTTAATACAGAGAATAAATAAGGTTAAAAGATTACTTTTTGAAGCAGCTAACATAGCTTTAGAAAATAAAGCTATGAATTAATTTTAATAAATTCTATTTGTCAATTTTACAAAATATAAGACCGGCTTTTCAAACTTGAGTTCCAAAAAGCCCTAATATGTATCCCAGCCCCAATACCTTGATTTCACACATAAATATAATAGTATACTATTAATAATTAGGAATGTAAATTAACAAGAATCAGCCCCATACATAATAAATATACATGGAAATAAATAAATAAAAATTTATAAATATGAAACACTTAAAAATTAGTTAGTATTTTTTTAAATGTTCCTTAAATTAATTGAAATTAGATCATTAGGTTATCCAAAGCTTAGTATCTTAGGTATAAACTTGAATTATCTTATCATTCTTATCTACTATTTTCCATAATCTCATTAGAAGACACATTTTCTCTCAAGAAAATCAAGTTTTACTAATAATTTAAGTATATTATTTTTGAAATAGTATATTAAAATAGGTGACGATGATGTATAAGTTCCTTCTTAACTAATGATCAAAATAAACCAATGTATATTGCCAATGTGATTAGTATTAATAGAAAAATGTTTCTTAAGTAGCATACATATAAGAAAGAATTTTATGTTACCAAAGTATATAGATAGTAAATTATTACTAAACAATGTTCATGCAATTCAGGAATTTATGACAAAGTTTTTGAATTAAATTATTTATTTTAAAAATAGAATCATACTTTACATATATTTTTATTACCACACAATATTTTCTTTGTATGAACAAATATAAAACAAAATAACTGGACAAGAGATAGAAGATATTTATATTAAAAAAAACAGATTCACTGACTCTTCTTATCTCTTAATAAGTGTTAGACTCATAGGGTACAAACCTTATATGATTTTCTAAATATTCTAAATATAACTCAAACTCAAGATAAGGCTGCCAGAAACCTTCATCAGAATGAAATCCAGGTAATGCTGAAGTAATAGTGTCAACAACCAAAGCAGTGGTTGACAATTGAGGATAAATAGAATGACTAGGAGAAAGTGAACAACGAGTTCGACCTTTAAAGCCGGGTAGCGTAGTTTCTCCAATACCCCAAACACCTGCAGAATAAATATCGATATCCAAACCTAAACGTTCGGCGAAAGAACGAGTGATAAAAGAAAAGTGACTACCAGAGTCAACAGCAAGTCTGATAGAATGTAATTTACCCTTAGGATCCAATATGTTACACACGACCGTTTCCAACATAACTTCTAACTGACCCGAACCAACAGTGTTTAATGAAGCAGGTTTACGTGTGTCGGGAGGTGACACGTTTTGTTCGTGTGATGAAGTTACATTGTCTGACGGGGACGAAGAATTGGAAGATCCAACCTTTAAAGAATTTTGAGGAGTAGTAAAGCCGTGAAGTAAAGAGTGATGTTTGCGTTTACAAAACTTACAAAAGTATTTGGAGGTACATTGAGACGTATCATGACCAAAATGAAGACAATTCCTACAACCTTTCCATGATCGTAATAAGCGGTGGCGTTCTGCCACAGAGACACTACTGAATTTAACGCAATTCATCAAGAGATGAGGTCCTTTGCAGATGCAACAACAACTTTGCGTTCTTCGATAAGGGCTAGAAGTGGCTTGTGACGATGGAGAAGTTACCTTAACTGGAGATCTATTGTTAGAACTAGCCATTAAGGCTGACTTGCCAGATGACATAGATCTGGGTTGCCAAGGCTTACGCAACACTTTCTCCTCCCTGACATCCTTTACAAGAGTAACTGAAGACAATCCACTCGCCAACTCAGCGGCTGTACAACGGGACCTAAGATACTTGACAAATTGGTCAAGAGTAGGAAATGTTGCTGTGTTTTGCAACTCAAATTGTTCCCGGGTGTAGGGATCCAAACAACGACTGGCTAGATAAAAATACATGAAGTCTAACCTTTCCGGAATGTCCAATAATTTAAAAGCAGCAATATTTTCAGAGATGTCGGACACCAGCCACCAGCTTGGCGAGCACGACAGCATTAGGTTTAGATGTCAGTTTTTTAATGTCCAACAGTTGGTCAAGATAAGCTGTGGCAAGGAGACGCTTGTTGTCGAAACCTTCCTCCAACATGGACCAGGCCACAGAAAAGTTTGTTTCATTTACAGGAATTTGATCATTGTTAAAGCCGAGGCTTCAAGGGAACGAATTAAATAGTGAAACTTGTCAATGTCCCTTAATTGAGGATCATCCTTTACCAAGCTTGTAAAGGTGTCCTTGAAACGCGGCCAATGCTTCCTATCACCTTTAAACTTGGGCAACTCTAAAACAGGAAGTTTGGTTTTATGGTATGGAGCTGTTGTGTTGTTAAGGACACTAGTGAGATTACCTGCGGAGGATGTAGACGGCCGTGCCTTCGACTCATTTACATTAGCTAAATAGCCATTACTTTCATGGAAGTAACGTTTGGCGTTTGATCTCATCGCATGATCGGCAGCAGTCGCCGCGGACTCGCCAGACTCACTAACACTGTCACAGAGTTCCTGATACAATGTATCAAATTGCTGATATAAGCCCTGGATAGAGCTCATCATACCAATAAATAGCCAAACTTGTGTGGGGTCCATAAGACATTTTTTGCCTTGATCTCTGATCTCTCTTAAATCTTCTATTAAAAGAGTCAGCTTCCTACGAACCGACTCAGCGTCAAATTCCAGTTCACCTAACATGGTGATAGAGATCAGACAAAAAATATAAAATATAAGGAAGGAAAAAAAATTAAATAAAGTAATATTAAAGGGTAAACCAAATAGAGTTCAAACTAAGTACAACACTCAACGTACTGAAGAATGACACCAAGAAAGTTGAAAATTGATAAACTAAGATTTTCAAAAATAAAGAAAATAAAATAAATGTTGACTCAGGAATCACCAAGACCAAATAAATGGCCAAATCAGATTAAATGATAAATTAAGAAACAAAAAAAAAAAAATCTTTGTACAATCAAATAAGTTCAATGCTTAAACTAGAAATGAGTACAAGTTGATTGTACGATAAATGAAAACCAAAGAAGCAAGTTGACGTTTATAAGAAATCCAAAAAAAATAATTTTAAATTAAATCATAAAGTAAAGTTGATTATACGATGAATAAACACCAAAGAAACAAGTTGACGCTTGTAAGAAATCCAAAAAATAAATTTAAATTAAATCATAAAGTAAAGGTAACTACACTAAATGTGAACACCCAAAACACAGGTCAAAGCTTGTGAGAGAACCAATAAAATTTAAATAATAAATACAAGTAATTGTAAAATTAATGTATACCAACACCAAAGCAAGTCAAGCTTAAATGAAATCCCCCCAAAAAAATAATTAAAGTAAATTATAAGTACAAATGATAATTGTACAGTGAGTGTAAAACACTAGAAACAAGTCTGGGCTTGCAAGAGAACCAAAATAAATTTTAACTTAAGTATAAGTACAAGCAAGTGTACGAAAAGTGTAAAAACACTAAGGACAAGTTGTAGCTTGCCTAGAAAACCAAAATAAATTTAAATTTAATCAAACGTACAAACAATTGTACAAAGAGTGCAAGGCACCAAAGAAACAAGTCTAAGCTTGTAAGAGAACCAAAATAAATTTTAACCAAAAAAGTACTAACAAGTGTACCAAAAAAGTGTAAGGACAAGTTGTAGCTTGCCTAGAAAACCAAAAAATAAATTTAAATATAATTAAACGTACAAGCAATTGTACAAAGAGTGCGAGGCACCAAAGAAACAAGTCTAAGCTTGTAAGAGAACCAAAATAAATTTTAACCAAAAAAGTAGAAACAAGTGTACCAACAAAGTGTAAGGACAAGTTGTAGCTTGCCTAGAAAACCAAAAAATAAATTTAAATTTAATTATAAGTACACCAAGTGTACAAAAGTGTGAAACACTAAAGGGACAAGTTGTAGCTTGTCAGAAATCCAAGAAATAAAATTTAAATTTTATTACACGTACAAGTAAATGTACAAAGAGTGCGAGGCACTAAAGAAACAAGTCAATGCTTGCAGGAGAACCAGAAAATAAATTAATATTTTATAATTGAGGATATCCTAAAAATAACCTCAAGCCTAGGCAGATGATTAAAGATGAAAATCAGTATGCAGAAAACCAAAAGACACTTGATATATAAAAAAAAAACAAAAAAAAACATTAATCAAATGTAGCTTAAATTGTAGCTTGAATAAGCTTAAAGGCCCCAACAAAAAAGGTAAAATTAATCAAGTGCCTAAATGACCAGAATAAAAAAATAATTAATTGTTAATTAATTAAACGCACGTGCCCAACCAAAGTTCAATTATGAAATAGCAAAATTACAAAAAAAATCTGATTCTAAACAATTTTACTGCTGGTAGAAATTTCGAAAAAAAGTAAATTAGGTAAAGAAAGAATAACGAGTAAATTAAATGTCCAGGTGAATCTAATAAGAAAATAATTCCAAAGAAATGAATTATAAAGAAATTAGGTAAAATAAATCCTAATAAATGAGATACAAATACAGGTCACCTAACAAGGAACAAAGTTCAAAAACCGACCTATAGCATAGGATACTTAAATTCACCGGAAAAATGCTACCAAAAGTTCGTAATGAAAGGAAATGAAATAACGAGAAAGAATAAATTGAATTTTAGATTGAAATTGACAGATGTGAAAAAATAGCAAAGAAGGGTAATTAAATTGAGAGAGCTGATAAGATCCGACCCAAAGCTAGACCATTATATTAGACTCATAGGGTACAAACCTTATATGATTTTCTAAATATTCTGGTTTCCAAAATTACAAAAAAATAACCACCTTTAAAAAAAGTCCAGTCATGCACCATGACTTAATGAGCGAATTTTCAAAGAAATCTGCGTATTATTGGATATGATAATCGGTGAAAAAATAAAAATAAATTGGTACACAGGGGTACGGGGTACAAAAGTCAAAATAGTATTTACCCTTCAAGATGCATGTCGTTGGAAAGCTCTTTAAGAGTACAATAATTGTTGTTATGTACACTTTTATCATATTTTCATATAAAAGGGGGGTAAAATAGTAAAAACACGTTTTTATGCTATTTTTGACCATTAATTGTAAAAATTTGACCCCTAAATGAACTCCAAAAATTCTGGCCAACGAACTCATCCTTTCTTTTGATATTATTGACATTTTAAAATTTGTTTGAAATTTTTAAGTGCATCCTAAGGGGAGATATCGTCTGGAGTGACACATATATACATATATACATACATACATAAAAAAAAGTGTTAAATTTTAGGAATCGATTCAGAATGGTCTAAAACGGATTTCCATGGAAAAAATTTTCAAAAATTCGCATTACAAAAATTTTGAAGCCATTGCAATAGCGTAATTTTCTTTGAAAATTCGCTAAAAGGAAAATAAAATACTACGAAACAGGAATTGATAGCGTAACGAACAAGCATATAATTGCAATAAAATAAATTTACGTGTGGCACACGCCACGCGGTATAAGTTACCAGCAGTTGTTTTACAAATGAAAGTTTAAAAATGAAAAATGAAGTTAAACCAGATATATTGTCTGCATTCGTTCCTAAACCGAATACAGACAATAGATCGGAAAAAAAGGAATTTAAGATAAGTGAAGCTTCTTTCACACACGCATTCACACCAGTTAAGTTAAAAGTTAAATTTATACACAAAATTGTTTCACACCAAAACAATCATTCACACTGAAGTTAAATTAAATACATGAAATTTTATATATATAAAATGGACTTAGCCGTGGTGACTTGTCCACGCTGACGCTGAGACCTAGGCTGCAAGCTGCTAGTCCCACGTCTTCTACTGTTCGACTCGAAGAGATGAGAAGATGCGAAGTAAAATTAAGTGATGCTGAGGGCCCTGATGCTAAACTAGTGAAGTTAAATTATTTAAACATTAATAATTGAATGGTGACACGTGCACGTGTCGGTCGCTTTTTACAAAGCGATGAGAACCGTCTTCTGCAGATTTCGGAGGGCGAATGCGTATATCGCAGGATACGGATTCCTTATCTTGCTACGTAATTACGTAAGGAAAATCTTGCGTAGGATCATATGTGTTCGAATTCCAGTGAAAGTGATGCCTTCTCCGAACACGTTCGAAGAAAAAAAGGAGGAGGTTGCATCGTGGTTTCCTGCGAATCTTACGTTATTTACGTTAACGAAGAAATGAGTTTAAAATGTAGAAGTGATATGTCCGTTTGTTGCTAAAATTGCCATTTTTTACAAAATAATAAAAAACATAAATAATAAACTAAAATAAAGAACAACTGTTGGTCTCCAACAATAAGGTAGACAGTTCGATAAACAGAAGTGATCCCAAGTACTCTATGCTCAAGGTAAAGACTTTCCTATATTGTCTCGTGTATTTTCTTGCGAGGAATTATTAAATATTTTCTTACCGTCTAGGCACTTACATTATGGTCTTTTACAAAACTCTTTTTATGTTTAAGAGAAAAAACTTATTAAACAATTAAATTCAGTAGTTATCGCTGGATACACACACATGCACTTATAGATTATTGATACTTGTTAAATATTTAAGGATAACAATTAGAGAAATATCTACTAATTTATATTTAATTAAATATTTTAAATATGTATTACCATGTATTATCTTAACATTCATCTAATTATAAAATGTATTTTATTGTGTTTTTCTTTTCTTTTTATTTGTACAAAGATATAACTCACGCACACAAAACACTTAAATATATATGTATATATATATATATATATATATATATATATATATATATATATATATATATATATATATATATATATATATATATATATATATAAATGTATTTATATATCTCAAAATTAATTTCAGATATAAAGCCACGAAGCAGTTAAACAAATGTTTGCTTATATGGAAGACAATGAGTTTTTACTTCCTTCCCCAATTAAAATGTTTATTCAGTCAAATTAATTAAGTAAATTAAAAGCGTAAACCTAGGAATAAAGGAATGAGAAAAAAGCAACTGGTAATTTATTAATTTACTCCTTTACAATTTTTTTTGAGGAAAAGTCATCATATTCCCGTATGATTGTGTTGGTTGTATAATTACAGAGCAGACGGATGTGTGAAAGGGAGAAGGAGATGCAAAACGGTTTTGTGATTATGCAAGGAAGATTAGTTGTTGCTGCGGAGATTTTGTGGAGTGTACTTATGGTGACTAAAACTCAAAGAGTAAAAGAGAACTTATTATGACTAGTTAAAGTGGTAAAAGTAGAGAAAAAATCTTCCCTGTTATTATTGTCTGATGTATTTTTCGTTTCAATAACCTCTCGAATAATTCTGTTATAATAGCCGGGTACCGATGCCGAAACTATGGTGTCCTTGAATCTAATCAGGTGGTCTATCATCAATGTACTGCAACTGAAAATTTCCAGTTTTGTTCTTGATTGCTCTAATATACTCGTCCAGCCGGGTTGATATTAGTCTACCCGTCTATACAATGTAGGACATCCCAATGCACCAAGGTACTCCATTTACTCTGTCTGAGAGGTAGCGGGTTTTTTACTGTTTGGTTGGGCTTAAGCCTGCGGTAAACGGAACGGGAATAAAAATTTGGTATGTGGACTGTAGGTTTAACGGGTAAGTTAACGGAAAAAGGCGCTAAGCTAATACGGCATGTACATGGTAGAGTACCTGATAGTACGTCTGACTTCTGACATATACCGAATACCAGGGCGTAACAGAGTCTGGGTCTGGAACTAATTGTGTAGTGACCTAACCATGTACCTGTGAAAGCGGGAAAAACAAACCTATCTGAATGTGTGTGTGCATGTAAATTGTACCTAACTAAATGTAAAATAAAATTATACTTATCGGGGAATGCCCTTAGGTATACGGGTTGGTAAGAGGTTCTCGAAGTCTCGACGAAGATGTATAGAGCGGGTGCGGGACAGCTGGACGTAACCTCTCACCTCTGAGTTCGCTATGCAACTGACGGTTTTATTGATGAGATATATCGATCCTCCCTTCTCTCGTCCTAAGGGATCGATATAACGGAATCGAGAGCAACATACTTATTCTCGTACTCATAAACGGAGGTTTTATCAGCGGCGCAAACATACTCTCCCGCTCAGGAAACCTTTTCCTGAGAGAACAAATAAAATCTTCTAAAAACCCTAGTTAACAACTTGCAGCTAAAGCAAAATGCGACGGAGAAAAAAAAAAAATGTAAAAAAAAAGAAAAAGAAAAGAAAAAATAAATGAACCTTTGTTCAACGGTGATAAGAAAAGAACTCACTTCGATGAGGGAAAAAGAAAATAAAAAAAAATGAAATTAATGATTAACATGAAAGTTACTGTGTAGGGAGTGGACATAGCTTGACCACTGGCCTACGATATAGTTTGCCTTTCGATCTTACTGTGGCGACACGGGTCACTCCATCTTTCCCCGGATGAACGACCTCTACAATGCCAAGTGGCCAAGTCAAAGGGGCAGAGTGGTCATTACGGATTATGACGATGGTACCAACTGTGATAGGCTTACTTGGAGTATTCCATTTTTCTCGGGTTTGAAGTGTGTGAAGGTTCTCGACGTGCCATCGTTTCCAGAAGTCCTGGGTCATCTTTTCCAACAACTGGTAACGAGTCAAACGGTTAATAGGGGTATTTTCTACATTAGGAGAAGGAATATGACCTAGAGGTGAACCTGAGAGAAAATGAGCGGGAGTTAAAGCAACCGGATCATTAGGATCGGAACTTAGAGTACGTGAATTTAATAACGCTTCTACTTGAGCCAGTAAAGTATTGAGTTCTTCATAAGTCAAAACTTGACTACCTATTGCTTTAGTTAAATGAGTTTTAGTACTCTTGATATTACTTTCCCATATACCATTCATATGTGGAGCAGACGGTACTTGTTGGCTCCAAGTAATGCGTTGGGAAGACAGTTCATGACCAACAGCGGTTATGTAATCTTTAGAAGTAAGAAGTTCATAAACTCCGTCTAAGTGGTTTCGAGCGCCAATAAAATTCGTTGCTCCATCGGAGTAGAAGGTGTGTACTGGACCTCGCCTCGCGAGGAAGCGTTTAAGAGCGTTTAAAAAAGTAGGTGTACTTAAGTCCGTCGCAAGTTCCAGATGAACTGCTTTGGTAGACAAACAAATAAATAATGACAAGTAAGCTTTATGTGTACGGACACCTCTTCTCTTAGAAAAAACTATATTATATGGAACAGCATAATCGACTCCAGTGTGCAAGAAAGGTTTGACTTCTGTGACTCGTTCCTTAGGTAAGTCACCCATGATAGGGTAGGGGGCATGAGGTTTGTGTTTAAAGCAAATGTTACACGAACCTATGCGTTTACGAGCGATGTCTCTACCTCCGAATATCCAATATTTTTGACGTAAAAGAGCGAGAGTCATAGTAACACCCGTATGAAAATGAGTAGAGTGAATCTTGTCAATTAATAAATGAACAAGACGGTTTTCTTTTGGAAGTAAAATTGGGTGTTTTTGATAACCACTTAACTTGGAGTGAGTTAATCTACCTCCGACTACTAACAGGCCATGTTCGTTTATAAAAGGAGAAAGTTTACGGAAACGGGAAGGTAAGATTTTATCTTTTTCTAAAGCGGTAATTTCTTCTTTAAAATTATATTGCTGAATATGTTTTAAAATTAAATTTTCAGCCCCATTCAGTTCAGCGGTGGAGATGAAAGAGAGTGGTTTATTTTCTCTCTTATAATGTGTCCATCTACGGCAGTAGGAGAGGACTCGAAGAACCATGTCGTAAGAAGAGCAACGATCTATTGTATTTAAAATATTTTCTGCGGGCTCTACAGAAGTATACACCTGTTTGACTTCTTCTATTAACTCTTCTCCCCCGACTGAGGGTTCAGATTTCGGCCACTGGTCAGGCTGTAAAACTAACCAGTCTGGCCCTGAAATCCATAGCGGATGAGACATCAGATTTTCAGGGGATAGACCTCTAGATAAACAATCAGCTGGGTTGGACAAACCAGCAACATGAAACCAAAAAATGTTAGGGAGCAAGTCTTTAATTTGATCAACTCTGTTAGCTACGAAAACCTTCCATCGGGAAGATGAGGAGGCAATCCAATGAATAACAACTGAAGAATCTGAAAAAGCATATATATTTTTAAAATTTAGTTTACCTGAAAACGACTTTAAAATAAAATTCAGATTTCAAAAAATTCAAAAAAACATTCAAAAAAGAGTAAGGAAAACCAGCCAATATACACCGGTTGCCAAGAAAACCGATAAGCCCGATCAACCATCGAACATCTCTTCGCAACAACCACCGCTTCAACCAACTCCAACTTTAACTAATAAACTAGAAAATCGTCCAGCATCTACCCCAGAAGTCCAGCCCAACCAAAATAATACACATATTGTAGCCGGCGTAAGCTATGCGACTGCAACCTCTGGAGTGACTCCTGGGCCACGCCTACCTGCCCACATCCCGCCACCAACACCTGCCTCCGATATAGCAGCTACACTTCAGACTTTCTTACACGACCTCCGCACCTTCATTGATCCCCTCCTCACTGCGCTAACCACATTCTCAAGCTTTATCCAAACGCTTATTCCTGTCTCTCGGCCACTATAGTGAATCCTCAAACTCACCGCTCCCTCACCATCCTTTTATGGAATGCTTATGGTGCTACCCTTCACGGGCAGGAACTAGACATTCTACTTCAAGACAGAAGGATCGACATTGCCCTCATCACAGAAACACATTTCACTACACGATCGCATTTTTACATACAAAATTACACAACATACAGAACAGATCACCCAGATAACACTGCACACGGGGGTAGTGCGATCCTAATACGGAATTCTATCTCCCACTATCCTTTACCACCTACTTGCACAGACTCTATTCAGTGTACTTCCTTATCCTTAAACTCTTTACCATTCAAACTCACAATCTCCTCAATATATTGCCCTCCAAACCATCCTATTTCCCAACAAGACTTCCTTTCTCTATTCCAATCCTTAGGACCCAAATTTATTGCAGGTGGAGATTACAACGCAAAACATCCTCAGTGGGGATGTCGAGTACGTAATCCCCGTGGTGTCACTCTCCTAAACGCTCTTTCCTCAACAAACTTCAATATCCTTTCTCCTGATGAATTCACTTACTTTCCTACCGATCCCAATAAACTTCCAGATATCCTAGATTATTTCATTTCAACTCCCATTCCCCAACTTCACCCCACTGCCTCAGTTCTTAACGATCTCTCCTCAGACCATAGCCCTGTACTCCTCACCCTAGATATTAACCCTCCTTTATGTCCTCCTAAACCTCGACTAATTAACGGACGAGTTGACTGGGACTTTTTTCAGACACTAGTAGACGAAAGACTAGACCTTAGAATTTCACTAAAAACTACAACAGACATTGACGAAGCAGTACAAGTACAAACTGAGACCATACAGACTTCAATCTGGGACTCGACTCAATCATTCACTAACAGAATTGACCGTAGATTTAGCTTACCAACTGACATACGGACATCCAAGTCCTCATTCCACAATTCAATACTGTCCGTTACCTTGGCCTTCACCTTGATCGACGGCTCACCTGGCAACACCACACTAAGACCAAACGTACTGACATCTCAAGACGATACAAGTTGCTGCTTCGTTTACAAGACTCATAGGGTACAAACCTTATATGATTTTCTAAATATTCTGGTTTTCAAAATTACCAAAAATTAACCCAAGGACCACCTTTAAAAAAGGAAAATAAAATACTACGAACAAGAATTGATAGCGTAACGAACAAGCATATAATTGCAATCAAAAATAAATTTACGTGTGGCACACGCCACGCGGTATAAGTTACCAGCAGTTGTTTTACAAATGAAATTTAAAAATGAAAAATGAAGTTAAACCAGATATATTGTCTGCAGTCGTTCCGAAACCGAATACAGACAATAGATCGGAAAAAAAAGGAATTTAAGATAAGTGAAGCTTCTTTCACACACGCATTCACACCAGTTAAGTTAAAAGTTAAATTTATACACAAAATTGTTTCACACCAAAACAATCATTCACACACACATTCACACTGAAGTTAAATTAAATACATGAAATGTTATACATATAAAATGGACTTAGCCGTGGTGACTTGTCCACGCTGACGCTGCGACCTAGGCTGCAAGCTGCTAGTCCCACGTCTTCTACTGCTCGACTCGAAGAGATGAGAAGATGCGAAGTAAAATTAAGTGATGCTGAGGGCCCTGATGCTAAACTAATGAAGTTAAATTATTTAAACATTAATACTTGAATGGTGACACGTGCACGTGTCGGTCGCTTTTACAAAGCGATGAGAACCGTCTTCTGCAGATTTCGGAGGGCGAATGCGTATATCGCAGGATACGGATTCCTTATCTACTACGTAATTACGTAAGGAAAATCTTGCGTAGGATCATATGTGTTCGAATTCCAGTGAAAGTGATGCCTTCTCCGAACACGTTCGAAGAAAAAAGGAGGAGGTTGCATCGTGGTTTCCTGCGAATCTTACGTTATTTACGTTAACGAAGAAATGAGTTTAAAATGTAGAAGTTATATGTCCGTTTGTTGCTAAAATTGCCATTTTTTACAAAATAATAAAAAACATAAATAATAAAGTAAAATAAAGAACAACTGTTGGTCTCCAACACGTAGGTCTAAACTTACTTTAAATAACAAACTTCGAATTTACAATGTAATATTAAAACCAGCTTGGACCTACGGTCTAGAAGTATGGGGTAGCACCAAGCCTTCCAATTCCCGTCGAATTCAAACTCTTCAATCCAAGATCCTCAGAAAAATCACAGATGCTTACTACGTCTCCAACCTCACTCTCCATAACGACCTCAATGTACCTTTTTTTAGAGACCTATCCATATCCCGATACCATAAATTTCACGAATCCTTATCCAATCACACCAATCCTTTAGTTGAAATCCTCTCCTCCCGATCCATCCCAGATGACCCACCTCGCCGCCTGAAAAGGCAGTGGCCCAGAGACCTACTAAGAATGCGATTAATTATTGAAAATCACTTTTATTATTACTCGTAATTCTTATTATTGTATTCTCATCATTCTTATGTATTGTCATCATAATTTTAATCGTCATGCCGAAAGGAGTAGTCAATGGACTACTACCTTTCTCAAGTAATTCAATGTCCGGAAAAACTTTTATCATTAACACTTATAACATTTATATATGTAGTTGTGTTACTCAATAAAGTGAAAAAAAAAACAAATAATAATAAAAAAAAAAAAAATTCATTAGCCTTGCTAGTAAAACGGCGGCACATAGTTCCAGTCATGGAATAGTTATAGATTTTTGCGGAGCCACTCTGGTTTTAGCACAGAGTAAAGAAATAATTATGTTTCCAGAAATATTTATTCTTGAATAAACGACTGCCCCATAAGCTTTGCCTGATGCATCCGCAAATCCTATTAAATCTATTTCATAGTTATGAACGAGACCTATGTGACGTGGAATTTTAAATTCAGAGAGAAGCGGTAGTTGCGATTGAAGATTATTCCAAGTTTTAAGTAACTTCCTACAAGAAGGAACTTCATCCCATCCTAGGTTTAGATTCCAAAATTCTTTTATTAATATTTTAAGAGAAACGGTGACAGGTGCAAGAAATCCTATTGGATCGAAAATACGAGCGTAAGTAGATAAAATATTTCTTTTAGTGCAAATAGTGTTATCTGTTTTAACACTAAAAATAAATCCATCAATAGTCGGGTTAAACTCCAAGCCTAAAATCTTAGTAATGTCAGAAGAATCAAAATTTATATTTTGTTTTAAACGGATGTCTGAATTAATAGAATTTAAAAATAACTGAGAATTTGAATTCCATTTAACTAAGTCCATACCGCAGGACTTCAACATAACTAGTAATTGACGGTAGGCGTCGAGAGCATCTTTTAAGGTAGGAAAACTAATTGCCATGTCATCTACGAAAAAACCATCTTCAACAATAGATGCGGCGACGGGGTAAATATCTTTTGTGTCATGAGCGTGTTTGCGAAGAATCTTCAAAGCGAGGTACGGGGCGGGTTTGACACCAAAAGTTACAGTATTTAAAGTATACACGGCAATATTTTCATCTTTAGAAAAACGCCAAAATATTTTTTGAAATTTTCTATGATGTTGATTTACTAGAATTTGGCGGTACATTTGGCGGATATCAGCGGTTACTGCGATAGGATAAAGTCTGAAAAGAGTCAAAATGTATGTTAAATCTGCATGAAGTTCAGGGCCTGTATGAAGCACGTCATTCAGAGAATATCCACTAGAAGTGGCACAACTAGCGTCCCAAACGACCCGAACTTTAGTGGAAGTACTATCGGGCTTGAATACGCAATGATGAGGCAAATAGCAGCCATCGCTATCTTCTTCACCTAAAACCATATGACCCTGATTTATATAATCTTTCATGAACGTGTGATACTCGTCCTTTAACTTTGAGTTCGATTCTAGTCGTTTCTCGAGTGAATAAAAACGGCGCAAAACAATATTTTTTGAGTCACCAAGAAATGAACTATCTTTACAAAAAGGAAGATCAACGGAGTAACGACCATCAGGCATACGTTTGGTTGTCTCAGAAAATATGCGCTCGCATTCTTGTTCTTCAGCGGAGATAGAATCAACGGAAGAGATATCCTCTAATTCCCACATACGTGTGACTAACTTTTCAAGCGGTTGAGTTTTGGGCTCAGTATTCGTGTTCAAAGTATCTTCTACAGGTCCCATCACTACATAACCTAAACTAGTCTGAAGAGCTAACGGAGCGTTAGGCGGTCCTGTAATCTTTCCAGGGCCTAATATAACGGCGAACAACGAGGCACCTATAAGCATATCAATAGTACCAGGTTGGCGGTAGGTTTCATCAGCTAGAGGGATCCCTTGTAGATGAGATACATTTTTTAACGGAATGTTACAAGACGGAAGGTTATCAGTAATCTGATCCAAAATTAAGGTTTTTAATTCGTACTCTGAAGACTTATTAAGACGAGAAGCGAACTTAACGGAACACTCATTCTTTACGGAGCTAAAGTGAGCGCCTATCCCTTGAATATTAGTAACGACAGGACTCCTTTTAAGTCCTAATTTCTTACACAAGGATTCTGTTATAAAATTAGATCGAGAAGCGGAGTCTAACAGTGATCTACATACGTGAGGTTTATTATGCACATCGAAAACGGTTATTAGAGCAGTGGACAGAAGAACGGTTGTCGTCGAAGAACTAGCGGAGGCGGAGAGTGTAGCGGAGATTTCAGACACAGGAGCGGGTTTTTCTTCGGTTTTAGTCGACTCGCAGATTAACGAATGGTGTTTTTTCTTACACGTATAGCAAAACCTTTTAGAACGACAAGTGGGTGCCTGATGTCGATAAGACAGACAGTTAGAACAAATTTTATGGTTTTCAACAGCAGCTATTCTTTCCTTAAGCGATAATGATTTAAAAGTTTCACACATGTATAAATGGTGATCTGAAGAAGTGCAAACTGGACATTTCTTATCGGGAATTTCCTTAGAAACGAAAGATTGAGTAGACTTATTTCGAGGACTTGTAACGGAGCGGGTATTGTTTGTATAACGTTGTGTCGATGACTTATTTTTATCAGTATGAGTAATTTTGTTAGAAGAACTTGACGGAAAATGACTATGTGATAAAACTTTCACATAGTTCTGTAGAAAGAGAGCAAGTTCTTTAAATCCGGGTATATCTCTTTGATCTTGTTCACCAACCTTAAACGACCAACAAATAGATAGTTCAAACTGACCAACAGTAAACGAGGGTAAGCGAGAACAAACAATATAATACAACAAAAAATTAACGGGATCATTTAGTTTTAAATTTAAAAAAGCCTGAGCAGGCGCAACAAAATTATGTATGAAAGTATCGATGACAGCGGCTGACTCTTTAAGTTGAGTCTGACAACTCATAATATTGTCGAGATATTTTGTGGCCAATACTCGTGGGTCTGCGTAGCGGTTGCACAGAGTTTCCCATAAAGTCTGGAAATTTTCACCAACAGGGACTATACCGGATACTAAGGTAAGAGCCTTGTTTTTCAAAGCACCAGAGAGAAACCTTACTTTATCATCGTTTGATAGGTCTTTGTTATCAACAATAAGAGATTTAAAACTCCTGTAGAAAAATGTCCAATTAAGTTCGTTTCCGTCGAACTGCGGTATTTCTAAAGACGGAAAAGTTGGTTTAGCGGGTACGGGCAACGTAGGACAAGAGCCGACAACAGTAGATGAACTTGAAGGAGGTTTATCACCATTTTTTAATTCGCCAAGTTTTTGTTGAATAACACAATAGAGAGTGTCAAAAGAATTTAATTCAGAAAAATTAAGCTCTTCCCCTATATCCATTTTAAGCATATTTATTTCACCTACTACAGTTTCAAACTGTTGTTTAGTTTCAGCTAAAGACATACAGCGGATTGTAAAAGATCTCTTAAGTTTTTCATCAGCAGATGATTTGTAATTTTTAAACTTGGATTCATCATAAGCTCTTTGAACTCGCTGAAAGAGGGTTTCTTTTCGAGCTGTTAAGACTTTTATTTTAGATTGGATCTGAGCCTTAGGATCTACCTTGCCAGATACCCTCTCTTTTTCAGCCATAGTAAAAGAGATCAAATAATTTGAAGTGAAGAAAAAAAATAAAATAATAAGTTTCTAATAAAAATATAAAAAATAATAAAAAGAAACTAATATTTCAGCCAAATATGAAGAACAAAGGAAACTATAACTGGTGAACACGAAAATGTTAACAGATCCCACAAAAAACGAAAATAAAATTTGAGTGCCACCTACGAGAATTGAAACCTGTTCCCTAGTTGAGATTATTTGAAAAAGAAATAAATTACGTAAAACAAATAATCTTTTATCGGAGATCAAAGATTAAAAGAAAGCAAGAGATAAGGAAATAAAAGAGTATGCAAAAGAAAGAATACAACTCAACTATGCAGCATAAAATTTGTATATGATACATAAAACCTGAACAGAAAACTGAAAATAAAACGGTGCGACATAACAATTATAATTGTATGTATAATTATAAACGAACGAAAATGTAAGTAAAGCGGAACGGAGATCCAGGCGCTAAAGGAACCAAAATTATATGGCTGGGCTTAAGCCTGCGGTAAACAAAATGGGAATAAAAATTTGGTATGTGGACTGTAGGTTTAACGGGTAAGTTAACGGAAAAAGGCGCTAAGCTAATACGGCATGTACATGGTATAGTACCTGATAGTACGTCTGACTTCTGACATATACCGAATACCAGGGCGTAACAGAGTCTGGAACTAATTGTGTAGCGACCTAACCATGTACCTGTGAAAGCGGGAAAAACAAACCTATCTGAATGTGTGTGTGCATGTAAATTGTACCTAACTAAATGTAAAATAAAATTATACTTATCGGGGAATGCCCTTAGGTATACGGGTTGGTGAGAGGTTCTCGAAGTCTCGACGAAGATGTATAGAGCGGGTGCAGGACAGCTGGACGTAACCTCTCACCTCTGAGTTCGCTATGCAACTGACCGTTTATTGATGAGATGTATCGATCCTCCCTTCTCTCGTCCTAAGGGATCGATATAACGGAATCGAGAGCAACATACTTATTCTCGTACTCATAAACGGAGGTTTTATCAGCGACGCAAACACTGTTGTTTGGAGTTGTTTCCTGCGTTGACTGTAGTTTGAATCTCATGTTTCAACAGGATACGTGAGATTCCATTGGTCATACTCTTAACGTTGGAAAGTAATGCCCCTTCTTTGGGTTAGAGAATCGGGTGGTGTGTGCTCGGGTTATCAGGGTTTTCGGCACGGTATATGACCTTCTTGATTTCTGTGGTTTAAAATCCGTTCTTGGTTTACGCATTGTATATGCGTTGTTGTATATATGTACGTTGTGTAATAATGTTGTTTTACTTCTTCAGGGAGTACTTGTCACATATCCTTATATTGTTGATTATAGCAATTTTTTAGGAAGGATGGTGGTTAAATCCCGCGTTCAAATCATACCTCTTAGTACAGGGCCGTGGCGGAAAAAGGGCTGGTACCGAAGTGCGCCAGCCCCCCTTCGGATTAGAAAAAGGTTACGGTCGAAGTGCGCCAGCCTCTTAGTCTAAAGGGTGAGGGTCAGGTAATCCCGGGTTATACCTCTTGCACCCTTTCTAAACCCAAAGAGCTTTGTAGTGGACTTTGAAATTGTAATCCAACAAGCCGTTCGAAATGTCTTCCCTAGCTCTTTGGAAAAATTCAGGATTTAGGATTTACTGAGGACTACCGATGTTCTACCAACGATGGCCAACTAATTAAGTTTATCTTCGAACTACCCTATATCGACCCTGAAGAAGTTGAAGAATGTTATATTGAAGATTAAATAAGCCATCGCAATGATCGATTTTGGGACTACATCTCCGAGAACTATATTGATCTGTCCACGGCTAAATTCCCAATACCAATGTGGGATTCAAGCCGCCTAGCGTTGGTTGTTTATAATAATAAAGTATCTAGATTTTTAATGTGAAAGTAATTTTTAATTTATTTAGGAGTATATACATAAATATATTACACCTTTCAATATGTACTTTGTATTATATTTATTGAATATAGACTCAATTGTATTATAATGTATATTACATATGCATAAGATATTAGTTTTCATGAGTACGTTTAAAATTAAGTTAATCTAAGCCCTTCTAATAAATATTAGCACTTACATACTTATAAATGAGTGTAATTTATATAAGAAACATTTCTTTAATTTTTATTATTAACAAAATAAATTGATTTTTCTCTCGTATTTTTGATTATTTTCTTAAATTTCCTATGTTTAATGATAATTAATTTTGATTTTGTAAGTTAGTTTTTTTTTCATTTTGAATATTCACATATTAAAGTGTATCTTCTGACTAAATTTGGATTTTGTTCTTACGAGAACATTCATCAGATTCTCCTATGCACTGAGATGTGCTAATGATCGCCATATCACTCTGAGCAGTTTGTTCAAAGTAACTTAAAATCGCTTTATATTGAGTATATGCGAATATTGACAACGATTAGTTCTTTAGATTAGAGGATCCGTGTCCGAGGTGGGTGACTACCTGGGTCGAGAGGTAGGATTAACCCGGCGCACTTCGACCTTACCCTTCAAAAAGAGGCTGGCGCACTTCCCCCGTGACCCTACCTTTCCCGGCGCACTTGGTGTACAGCCGGAAAAAGTTGGGGCTCCTCCGCAAGATGACGAAGTAAATGAGAAAGTTTAGCACGAATTATTTCTGAAAGTTTTTTTTACTGATCCAGGCAATCTCCATATTATACTTAAATCATAGTCAATAAGTCACAAATCTATATTTTATAAAATACTAGTCGTGCTTTGTTTCATTTGTGCAAATAAAATGGTATTCAATTAGGGATATAAGCCAATGATATAACATGTGTGAGTGAAACACGTACTTGACTGGATTTCTTTTTTTCCTTCGTATAACTCCGCCTTTCTGTCTCCGACAATATTATAGAATATAATTTCACAATAAGACCCTGTGATGAAATGTTGTCATGTGAAGGGTTGAGGTTTTGGTTTGAGATGGGTGTTGCGTTGAATGGAGGTAGATGAAGTGTATGTAAATAGAGCCTACCCTCCCACCTTGGGTGTGGGGGCCCTTAGCATTGCTCGTGTTGCTAGGAGCAAGGCATAGCTAGGGCTGTATATTATGTGGGCTCGTATGTTTGTGTGTATAGTAGAGTGAGGTCTCCGGGCTCTAGTCAAGGTATGGCAAAATGGTGTCACAACTTCTACCTATACACTCATCCCTCTTTTTTTACATTTTACCTCCTTGTAGTGAAACTTTTTCGACAGTCACATGTCCCTTCTACTCTCTATTAACTTCTTATCTCTAATCAAATCTTATTCACATAACGGGATCCAAAACACACACACACACTCACACATTCTTAAAAATCCACACAACCCTATCATCGAGGATATACGTAAGAACCTCCGTTTACTGAATGACTCAGTAGAAGTAACGAACGTAGAGCAACGAACGTGCAGATCAACTGGCGAAAGAGGTTTCACGTTTTGAAGATTCTCAAGTACGGTATGAGAAATATTCCTACACTAGATAAAAGCAATGTACTTGGTCTAAAAGCATACAGAAGAGGGAAGATGTTTGGAGTTTGGAGTACCTTACCTTCAGGTTTACTATCTCGACGATATTTTCCAACAGTTAAACATAGTTTCTCTTTTTAACAGGAGCCGATTAACTATTGACTTACATATTCTTAACTGAACATGAAAAAATCGAAGCTTATCTTGATCGTTTTAACATCAAGGAGTCTCCTTCCTGCAACTGTAATAATACATCTGCACAAACCGTTGATCACCTGATCTTCGACTCTTCTCTACTGACTCAGGATAGATGCATCTTTCAACGTCAAATAGTCACTCAGAGTTTTTTCCTCTTTGGATATCCTACTTTAAAAGGATAACTGACTTTACTTTTAATAATTTATTTTCTTAGTCACAAATAAATATATATATATATATATATATATATATATATATATATATATATATATATATATATATATATATATATATATATAGTATATATATATATATATTTATATATATGTTACAGCCAAAGTAATTAATGTGGTTATTATGAATAATTGCCAGGCATTATGTATAATAACTATTGAATTTGGTCGAAGTGATTAATAAAGCTTAATTAATCACTTTATCTAGTCATTATGCATATTATCTGACCCAAGTCAGAGAATGTGATAATATAAGACTGTATTTATCACTTTGCCTATCTATTATGTATAATAATAGTTGGAATTTAAAAAAGTAATAAAATGCAATAAATTTGTATAATATATTATACATAAAAAAAGTAATTCATAAAAAAAGTTATACATAAAAAAAAGCTTACACAAATGTTTTACATAAAAAAAGTTATTCATAAAAGAATGTTGTACGTAAAAAATATTCACTAGCAGTCTTAGGGTACCTACACAGTGGCGCCTAGCTGGTCGCTTACTCGCATACTCGCTTACAGGCTGGAAAAATTGACCCGTGCTTCTTTACGGACATGAACACAGTGGTGCCTGGCAGGTTACCTGGTTGGGTGCAGTAAGCATAGCAGCAAGCTTGAACAATTCCTACCTCGATTGTTACTGTAGTATAAATCACTGTGTACATATCAATGTCAATCATACATTGACAGAAACTTATTTATATAAAAAAAAATGATATTATAAAAATTACAATTATGATTCAAACTTAAGACATTATCTTATATTGGCGCTGCGGATAAAAAAAAAAAAAAGAAAAAAAAAAAAGAAAAAGAAAATGTCACGTCGGAGAATTGCAAGCAATGAAATGGTTGAAGCTGAACAACCAAGAGAAAATAAAGTGACAATAAATTTCTCATCTTTTGATCCTGATAACGAAGAGTGGATAATTTACAAACAGAGATTTCAAATCGAACTAAGAATATGGCATATCAACAACTTAGAACAAATCTCGTTTTTGTTCCCACATATTCACTAGCGTCAATATGGGATTGGTGCAGTGTTATCACACAAATTACAGGATGGTTCAGAAAAACCAATAGCATATGCATCGAGATCACTCAGTACAACAGAAAAACGATATTCGGTGATTGATCGAGAAGCATTAGCAATAGTGTATGCAGTTAGCAAATTTAATCAATATATTTATGGTCAAACATTTACTTTACGCACTGACCATAAACCGTTAGTACATTTATTTGGAGAAAATTCGGAACTACCGAAAGTGACCTCAAACAGAATTACAAGATGGGCTATGACGCTTAGTTCTTACAATTATAACATTGAATATCTTAAGGGTAAGGACAACGGAACTGCTGACAGTTTATCAAGATTGCCAGTCGAGGTAAAAGGGAGCGAGGACAATGAGTTTGGTTTAAGGGTATTGCAAATGAGGATAGATTGTGTTGGCGTTCAAGTGGAGACTAGCAAAGATGCGCAGTTACTTAAGATAATTGGGTTTATAGAACAAGGCTGGCCGGAAAGGAATCAGATTCAAGAGAGTTTAGGGCAGTTTTATGATAAAAGAGATGAACTAGCTTTTGAAGAAAAAATACTGTTATGGAAAGGCAGAATCGTTGTTCCGGCAAAATTAAGAAAGGGGGTTCTACAAATACTTCACGAAGGGCATCCAGGAATAGCTGCTATGAGGTCGGTGGCTAGGTTAAATGTGTGGTGGCCTAACATTGATAAAGAAATAGAAGGGTACGTTGGGTTATGTAAACCGTGTCAGGAAAATAGATCTAGGGATGCTGAGGTCCCATTAGCTTCATGGAGTGTGCCCTGCGATCCCTGGACTAGAGTGCATGTCGATTTTGCGGGCCCTTATGAAAATCGATATTGGCTTGTATTAGTCGATGCTACTACAAAATGGTTAGAGGTATGTTCGGTCAGTAATATTACGGCGGAAAATACAATACGGGTGCTCGCAGACATTTTTGCTCGTTTTGGGTTACCTAAGATAATTGTATCTGATAATGGGAGGCAGTTTACTGGGAATGTCTTTAGGGAATTTTGTGATAGTAACAATATCGTCCATGTTAAGTCTGCTCCATACCATCCGCAAACAAATGGCTTAGCTGAGAGAGCTGTTAGAACTTTTAAACGAAGATATGCTGCGTCTAGAAATAACGGAGACAGTTGGCAGGCAATGCTGTCTAAGTTTTTGTTCACATACAGAATCACACCACATAAAATCCTCGACTGTGTTTTTCTCCAATGTGTGATAGCGACTCATCATGAAAGAGGTGTAGTTCAATAACCAAACAACGTCTTCACACAAAAATTGTAATTTGAACAATTGACCGGTTTCGGCTGTTCTAAAGCAGCCTTCTTCAGATAATCTTGAGGTTACTGGATTGACTTCAGGAGTACAAGTCTTGTACTCCTGACAGACTTGTACACAGACTTGTACTCCTGAAGTCAATCCAGTAACCTCAAGATTATCTGAAGAAGGCTGCTTTAGAACAGCCGAAACCGGTCAATTGTTCAAATTACAATTTTTGTGTGAAGACGTTGTTTGGTTATTGAACTACACCTCTTTCATGACACCACATAAAACCACAGGGCGTTCTCCAGCAGAGTTGATGTTTGGTAGACAGCTTAGGACAAGGCTTACATTGCTGAAGCCAGATGTCAGCAGGCAAGTGGAAGTTGCGTTAGCTAAACAAAAACAATATCATGACAAAGGAACAAGATTTAAAGATTTCGAAGTACAGGAAACAGTTTGGGTGAAACAAGGTCCTGGGAATCAAGCTGAAGAAGGAAATGTGGTACAAAAGTGCGGACCATCAAATTATATTGTCAGATATAAAGGAGCTGAGCACAGGTGTCATGCTGACCAATTGAGACGGCGAACGCAGGAGCCTCCGGGAGGGGGAGGAATGTAGTATAAATACTCAGCAAGTAGTTATCCTGCCTCAAAATCGTCGCCCTGGTCGGTTACTCTATACGAAAGAGCTGTCCCACATTTCCCCGATCGCTCGCTCTCTTTATTTTTTTAATGATCATGGTCTTCAGCGTGAAGCCATTGATTCATTTCAATAACTTAAGAACGTCCTCCCCAAACTTCTTGAAAAATAATTTTTAATTTTTAATTTCTAGTCATCGTGTTTAAGGTTTAAGTTTTAACTAATTTTTAAGTTTTATCATAATTTGTTGGTTTGATCTTGTGAAAGATTTCTTTTTTAAGTGTTATTTTAAGGATAATTTGTGTGATGAGTGTATGTTTGTGAGTTTTCAGTGTTATTGTCTTTTCTAGTTTATTTTGTATTTGTTACCATTTTTCTTCTCAGTTACCATGATAACAGTCATTAACTACTTTTAGTCATGTTAATTTCTCCTCTGTGTCGCGCTTTCTTCCTCAATCCATTTCCCAATCTCTCCTGCTATCCTAAATTGTCCTTTTATATTTTATATTTTATATTTTTTATTTTTTATCACTTTGTATTCATATTACATTTTATATTAACTCATGTTTTTTTTTTTTGTTGTTTTGTGCCTCTCACTTGTGGCCTGTGTTCGGCTGTTAAGAGCACTGGAAATAAATAAATAAATAAATAAATAAATAAATAAATAAATCACTGTGTACATATCAATGTCAATCATACATTGACAGAAACTTATTTGTATAAAAAAATGATATTATAATAATTACAATTATGATTCAAACTTAAGACGTTATCTTATAGTTACATAGCTCTATGGGAAGTAGATTGGCCTTGAATGCCGGCGCTTTAACATTTTTCTACATGACCGTAAACAGTGGAGCCTGGTTGGTAGCAGGGCTGGTCGCATGTTACCAGCTGGTTACCTAGCATGTAACGGGCCACACACACATTGCAGCTTGTTTTTAGGCTCAGTGCCCGCACTCGAGACCAATCTACTAAGCATAGAGCTATGTAACAATCGAGGTAGGAATTCTTCAAGCTTGCTACTATGCTTACTGCACCCAACCTGGTAACCTGCCAGGCTCCACAGTGTTCGTCCCCATAAAGAAGCACGGGTCAATTTTTTCGGGCTGTAAGCGAGTATGCGAGTAAGCGACCAGCTAGGCTCCACTGTGTTCGTACCCTTATTCTTGGCTTCATTCACTTTCAATATTAATGAATCATTCTGAACATTTGTAAGCAACTGGTTATTTTTTGCTTTATTCTCAATAAAAGTATTTAGTTTTTCACTAAAACGAACTTCTATATTGTCTGCCATAGTGGCAACTTAAACTAAACTAAATCAATCAAAACACGTTAAAAATCTGAAGTCATAAAGCTGAAATAGTCAAAAAGAAGTTTAGATGTAGTTTATGATTTAGTTTTAGAGCCAGGTAGAAAAATGACCAGTAATTTTCACTGTGATTGAGAAATCACAGTCACCGTTGCTATTAGTGTTGTTTACACTATTTGATTTAAACATTTATGTCTTGTCATCTCCCCACTCTTATATGACTTTAACCACCTTAAACTATAACATTTTTCATAATATCTGGATAAAGTGATTAATTTTTGAAAGGAATTATTACTTTAACTATACTGTCCCAGCTATGAATAATGACTAGACAAAGTGATTAATTAATCACTTTGTCAAGTCATTTTAGCTATTATATATAATATCTAGCCATTATTCATAATGACCAATTTATTACTTTGGCTGTAACATATATACTAATTATGTGATAACAATAACGTCTTTTTTGTTGAAAGTTTAGTCTTCTTTTTCATTGTGACTGTTGATATCGTTGTTATTCCGGCACTACTTTAGATTGTTACTCCCCTTATAAATAAAACAGAGGGGAGTAACAATCTAAAGAAGGTGTACGGAATGTTCTTCTTTAGACTGTTACTCCCCTTATAGAACCAGATGTGTGATATTCCTTTGTCCCAAAGTACATTGGACTAAACATTCCTTTGTCTTAATAGTTATTTAGTCAAAGTCATTTACACTCTAAAAAATCATAGGGCAGTAACAATCTAAAGAAGTACCGTTATTCCTACGTAGTTTTTGTCCCTTTTAGTATCTAATTCGTTGTGGTGTGGGTCGGTAAGGGTAAAAAAGTTTTTTAAAATAAGTTCATCTTATTCGGCTATATTTCGCCTCCACCGAGGCATATTCGTCCCTGAAACATCATATTAACAAATCAAATCGAGAACAATAATTTCAAAAAGCTGATTGGAGTATATACATTATACATATTAGTTTTTATGTAAAATTACAATACAGTTTTACTGGTATGTTAAAAAACTAATATGTATATACTCCATCAGCTTTTTGAAATTATTGTTCTCGATTTGATTTGTTAATATGATGTTTCAGGGACGAATATGCCTCGGTGGAGACGAAATATAGCCGAATAAGATGAACTTATTTTAAAAAAACTTTTTTACCCTTACCGACCCACACCGCAACGAATTGTTATTCTTGGTTACTCTAGTAACCAAGAAAAGTTACTTAAGAAGGTTCCAACCTGTTATCTCATATGTTTTTTTTTAATATTGTTACTAATGTTTGAATTGCCGTTATTTATTGCATGTAATACTATTAAAGTGAAGCATGCTGAATTGAATAAAAATAAAAACCTAAAAGCACACACACAGAGCTTGTATTTGTGACAACATTACACCTCACACTATAGATCACATCTTATCGGTCTGCGTTACTTTAGATCCAGATAGATATCAACTTCTTCAGTTTGTCACAACCCAAGGGAAATCCTGGCCTCTTTCAAAAGATACATTTTTGAAATTTAAATATTGGGCAACTTCATAAGATTTGCATACACATCTTTTTGAACTCTTATTTCCGACATATTAATTCATCGAATTTCCTTTAAGCTGAATCAAGTTTTTGTTTTATATTTGTAATGAAATAACATAATAAAATTTTATTTTCCAAAATTAATAATACAATTTAATATGTGGTTTAGAGGGATTACATTTTAACTTTCTCTTTTCAATTCCTCTCATGTCATATCATTAATTATTTTCAGTTTTGTATATCATTATGAATTTAGGAAAAATTGGAATTGACACCTTTTTAACGATTAATATTTGTAGGGATGTGTGATGGACCACTTAGGTGTAAAAAATTACAATTAAATAATTTTAATGCGTTTTGACCCTTATTTACAAGGTCATCCTCAGTCACAGCTTTATTTATTTACATGTTGGTACTGTAATCGCATACTTCTTTATCTCCATAAGAGAAAGTCATAATTTAAAAAACCGATGATTAACAATTACGTTTTGTCTTCGTCAAACACAAATCAGTCATAATGAAGTTAAAATTAAAAAAAAAAAAAAAAAAATTAACAGGCTCATAATACATAACAACGAATTTACGATTAATTAACAATTAATTTAATTTATATAAACATTAAAATATAACAGATAACATTAACATGGTTTATTAAACCAAAATTTAAAGAGAGAATCACCACTGCCTCGAAACGTCTCATTAAATTATTTAATTGTAATTTTTTACACCTAAGTGGTCCATCACACATCCCTACAAATATTATGAATTTATTGACCATTAGACATATGTTGGTATAACTCTGTAGTCTTATGGAGTTGTCGCCAAACTTTCGCCACCAATCTCTAACTAGTTTCACATTAAATATACTAAAATTATTTTTGTTTATATTATTACGGTGTAATAATTGTTTATTTTATCATTATGTTAAAACTTGGTGACAATCATGTCGCTCAGAGTAATCTTTTGTACTATATTTAGAGTTATGATGGTATATTTAGTTTACTTATCATAAGTGATAGCAATTATTAATGTTTCAAATTTACTTTCAATTTATGTTATGGTTAGATAGCAAGCTTTGTAAGATAAAAAAGTTAATTTGTAAGATTAAAAAGTTAATTTGCTTATTTTGTTATCTCTAATTAACTCCCGAGTTTACATTATTTCTAATTAAGACTAATTAAAACAATCAAAACTAAATTGTGAATACTTAGTATTTTTTTATTTTTGTTTTACAGATGCTCCAATAGTAACCGTTCGTTTAGGCAGCACTCTAAACGGATCAGATATTAAGCAAGGAGATGATGTCTACTTCGAATGCCATGTGAAATCTAATCCTCCTTGGCGCAAACTTTCCTGGTTGCACAATGTGAGTACAACTTTATTCATTTTATTTTATCTTGCATTTTATATGACTCGTTTGATAAGATAGCAATAACATATACTTAAATACCAACTTTTCTACTGCACAATTTCCATATTATGTTTAATTTATTTTATATAACTCGTACTATATAACAACATTAAAATATAGTAAATCTTAAATTTATTCAAAGACCCTCAATGAGTTTTATTAATAAAATTATTTATTTAAAATACTTATTTAAGTATTAAGAAGTCTATTCTATCAATTGGTTTATAAAAGCAACTAATATGCATTTATGAACGTAATTGTTATACAGTTTTAATGCCTTATAGGTGAACTTCTCTTATTTATATTATGTAGTTATAAATATTATATTTTGCTTGTTTATATGTAATAATTAATTTATTTCCATTTAAAACTAATGTGTTTAAAATCTGTCTGGTGCAATTAAAAAAACACTTAAATCCGGGTGCAATTTCCAGATGGCGAGATAAGCGTCCGGCGCGGGAAAACATACTATCCGGTGACATATTTTAAGTCCAAAATCAAATAGCCTCTCCCCCCCAAAAAAAATAAACGTAGGAGACCCTCTCTAAAAACAATGAGCCCTCCTCCCCGAAAATTGATAAAATTGATATTTTTTACAAATACTATTTCCCCTATAATATAACTCTACAAACATTGAAAGTTTAATGAAATGATGGTCAAAATTAGTTTCACACTTTGTTTTATAATTGAAAAAAACTAAAGATATAATAAAAAATTGGAAAATGTCTAGGTTTAGAGAATCGTACGTCGATTCCAACGTTATAAAATCCTTCAATTTTGGTACTCGCGAATTCATGCGGTCACTTTCTTAGTTAAAAAATCAGTGGGGAAATGTAATCAAAATTGTAATTTAAATTTCATTTAAATCGTCTACAATAGGCATGCAAAGTTGACATGTCGTGTAGTGATGTGACACATTTATAACAATAGTACTATATATATAACAGTAGTGTCCTATGAGTTAGTTCAAGGGTTGTAGTTGAAGGATAATGTAAAAAGGTATATTAGTCACACAGCACCACCACTCCACTACCTTCTATTCCACGTATCACCCACCTTCTCTATGACAATCATCCTGATAAACTATTTTTTTACTTTCTCATATAAAGAGAAAGTATTGTGATGGCGCGAAAATTCGATTTTGAGATTTTGATGGATTTACACGTTTTGAGGTCCCCTGAGTCCAAAAAAGTGGTTTTTAAAAAATGTCTGTCTGTCGTCTGTCGTCTGTCGTCTGTCTGTCGTCTGTGCAGACGCCTGGAGCCCAAACTACTGGGCCGATTTTGACGAAATTTGGCATAAATGTTCAGAAAAATCATACCCCGAGGCGAAATCGAGAAATGAATTTTAGCTCTAAATTTGGGGGCGCTACCCCCCAAAAACTCTGAAAAAACATGAAAAAAAATTATTTCTCGAAAACGGTTCCGACGATTTTGATTAAAAAATTCTAAAATGTAGTCCATTTGAATACGAATCCAACGATATTAGCCGTTTTCCCGGGAAAAATCTAGTTCCTGAGATATTAGCTTAAAACGCGGACGGAGAGAGCCCGGGTTCGATTCCCCGCCCAGGAGAAGTTATTTTTATGATACATTTTGATGAAATGTTCAGTAATATTGAAATGTATATTTGAAAACTAATAAATGGAAACACTGGGCTAAGTAATTATAAACTCGTATATGAGAAAGTTTGTCTGAGTTGTCTCGGACCGATTTTTTTTTTTTAAATTCAATATTTATTGCAATACGCTCGCTTTAATGATAGCACCACGCTGCCTAGATAATTATTTTTAACGTCGATGTTTACATTTTTTCGATTGTATTCTTATAACGCCTAGTATTTAGAATTTTAAAATTTTATTTTCAACCTATCGTCCAGAATATTAAAGCCATTGATCATGGATATATTTAACTGTTAGTCTGAGAAACTAGAAAACAATGATTTATATATGAGCATGATTGTAAAACGAAGTCAGGAGAACCTGCTAACTAAAGTTAAGAGATATATGACATTAGGGGTTTTTTTTTTTTTTTTTTTTTTTAAGACTAGATTTACTTAGGACGTCTATCTTACTTGGTACTTATTGTAATGCACTAAGATTTTTTTTTTTTTTTTTTTTTTTTTTTTTAAATTTTATTCGCTTTACGATGTTGGTTAAACAAAGACCCTGCAAAAAGAACATAGTAATTAAATAGAGGGCTCTCATTTTACAGCTGACCTATTCAAATAATCTAATGAATCAAATAGATGCCAACCATTGACTTAAAAATTACTTTATTTGATTGTTAGAAGTAGAAGATAACTAATAGTTGTGTTGACATTCGCCCAACCCTATTCATATGCTAGCCGTTAGAATATATTTTTGTAACTCGTTAAAGGTTATCTACCAGTACTTTGGCATTAAACCATCTTTTTCAAACGCTGAGGTTCTGAAGTACTGTTTGATAATTGCTTTTGCTCCCTTATTTTTTACTGGGGTTGCTAAAATATAAGGTGATCCGCGATATGGAAACACGATAACATCGTAATATGAAGAACACTTTGCTACCATAATATAATCAGGATGCCTAATATAAAAGCTTTTACGAAATTTTATACATCTTTGACCTGTTAACAACATCCGATTCACTTCAGGTTCCATTTTGTAACTTCATTCCTCCATTTTTTATCTTCCGAGCATTCAAGTGGATTACTTACAGAAATACCTCACGAATGAACAAGGTATTCGATTGTAAGGAGTTGAATGGTAATTTTACTTGAGAATTACCGAATAACAAAACAATGTTTTGTGATTTAGACTTTAATTAACGAGACTTAAACAAACCAGTGCATATTAAGTTAGGTAGTTAACATAATGAAATTATGAATTTATTCCTATCATTCTACGTCATGTTTGAGACTGAAATTATAACTTAATCCTCAATAACTCAATGATAAAGGTATGTTAAAGAGCTAATCAATTCCTCAAGGTCATATATAAATCATGAAAATCACAGTGACCTGTGAACTCAAAGAGAGAGCCGAGTTTCAACCTCGACAGCTCGAGGGTTAAGGAGAGACAGAAATGTCTGCCATCAACACCTTCCAACTTGTGTTTTCTGGCTCCCGACATACCTTTCTTAACTTGTATCACCACATAATTATACACTATTATACACTATATATATATACCTAGTTATAGTTTTGTGGTGATAAAACTTGGGAAGGTATGTCTTTTAAAATATATATATATATATATATATATATATATATATATATATATATATATATATATATATATATATATATATATATATATATATATATTAAAAGCAGTCACACTGTATATATATATATTTTTTTTCTCTCCAAGGTTTTTCATTTAGGCAACAACAAGAGAAAAGAAGGAAAACTTAATTTAGCAGATTCAAGTTGATCCGATTATAGGATGAATCTTGAGGCACTTTCCTTGCCGTCCCCGTAAAATATTCTTTCCACGATCACCTATTAAAATTATTCAAAGTTCTGGTTTCGCCATCCTTAAAAGTCTAAAGTAAGCAAATGGGAATAAATGAATTAACAATACTGCTTTATAGTACACAAACATTAAGGAAAGAAAGAGGTCGTCAAAAAGTTAAAATATCTGCTTCATTATAAGACCTATTTTAAATATTTATTAAAATTATTGGTTTTCGAGAATATACAAAAAAAAAAATAAAGACCAAATTTATAATTAAACATTCGACCTTTTACGTCTTTCTAGAGAAACGTCTATTGTGTATAAAAGTAATTATTCTTTTAAACTCGTTAAATATTTTGAAAAATCCTGAAGGCCATAATTTTATAAACTTTTATGAATTTAACCGCGTAAAAAAAATCAGGTGACTACTATAATATCAAACAAGAAATATAAGAAGATTAAATATAATAAAAACCAATTTTTAAGTCTTATCTTTGAATTTATCGTTTGTCTAATTTTTACATTGCGTTTAATTTCCCTCTCTACGTGATATTTACATCTCTACACTTGTATACTTCTGTTAAAATTGTTTTAGTTAGTTTATAAATGGTTTGAAATATAAATGACCGTGTCAATAAAGGGTTTTATATATTTTATGATAGGTAAAATTGTTTTAGTGAAGAAAAAAAATGAATAATGACATATTATATCAGTTATTATGTTTAATTTGAATTAATGTTTGTATTCCATATGCTTAAAAAAAGGAATGTCAGAGATTGTATAGAATCTTCTAGTTAATGAGAACTTTTTTAAAGTTTTCGACGAAAGTCAAGTTTTGACTTAAACACACAAGTTTTTATCATCTTCTACCCATTCAACTTCTTCCCCCTATTAAAGTAAACAAACTTAGGAAACTATATGCAACTTGTTTCTATCCACTTTGCTGAAAACTTTGCAAAGACCCCTCTACAACTGACGCAAGCCAAAACAGAGTTGGCCGCCATTGTTAGCTTTTGCACCAAATATTAAAATTTAAATTACTGCCCGCGGCCAGAATTCAGCCTGCGGCAGGTTCTAACACGGGTTTAAAAGTATATGTATTACTAGGAACGCTAGAGGGGGTTTTCGATTCATCTGCAGCAGTTTAAACCCATTCAAGCAGACTACCCAGTCTGAATATACCCATAAGAATAACACGCCCGTGTTATTATTTGTTAATGTACACAAAAACCCTTTATTGTACATTAAAATCGGTAATAAGACAATGCTTATTAAATATCTAATAAATGAAACCAAGGTTTTAAAAGTAGTGCATCTTATTTATGGTGAATAAATATGAAAGAGTAGATTTAATCACATCATTGTAAAAAAAAAAAAAAAAAAAAAAAAAAAAAAATTATAGTTAGTAATAAATACAATGCGGCTTTGACTACTACTAACTAGACATTCGAGTATGCTGCCGTTACAGGAGACACTAATGTGTTGTTTTACAAAACTATTATTTAGTTCAATATATCCATTTCTTAATTTTCTACTCGTATTAAGTTTTCTATTTTTTTTTTTCTTCTTATAAATAAATATAATTCCTTTATGAATATATGGTAGGTTAAAAAAAAACATAAATATACTATTTTATCATCGTACAAGCAAGGTTGAAAGGTTGCAAAATTGAAAAAAAAAAAAAATCTCAGGGAGTGAAGAATAAAGAATGGTTGGCGAATCTAATTCGAGTGTGCCAGATCTGGTTAGGTAATAATGGAGTCGGGTGAGAAGCTCGAGGTGTTAGAATAAGGTTGAAAATTCAACCTTATTTCAACCCCCAACGAAGTTAAGAGGGTGGTAATTCAAGCATATTTTCATGTTTACACTTTTTTCACTGGTTTAGGCCTTGGTTCATCCCTCTACATACTACCTACCTTACGTGATTTTTCTTTTACGCATAAACTGTGATTTTTTTTGTACGTATACTGTTTGCACCAGAGGGCATGGAGCCTGACCTGACCATAAATCTGGATTTAGAAATTATAAAATAAAGAGTAATGAATGAAGTATTGATAAGAGCAGATTGTAGTTTATAGGTAAGTAAGTTTTTTAAAGGGTAATGGTGAAAGGATGGGATGTTTGGTGGTGATGGATTCTATATAGGAGAATTGATGACTTTGAGCAGGGTCTCTGATCTCTGATGTGAAGTACTTCCCTGGGTACCAGGGTAAGTTCCAGAACAATCAACCCTTTTTGGGTACCAGAGTTAAACCAAGTTGGATGGATCCATACTTGGATGTTTTAGATTTTAAAAGATAAAAAATTAACTAGGTTAAAATAATAAATGGCGACCACACACAGAGGGCTACACCTGCACATAGTTTCTTCTTCCTTATCTCCCTTTCTCACAAAATTGGAGGGAAAGGCCCGCTGTAGCCAATTCCAGCCAGGTTTGCCAACAGAGCTAATGGGGCCAAGAGCCTGAAGGTTTCTCCTAGATGTTGGCAGGGTATGAATACAAGATGAACCTTAGCTGGAGTTTCTTGAAGAGGTATGTAGGCGGTTGCAGTAAAGTTGTTAAAATAGGTGTTTAAGTGTCTTAAACATATACACTGTTCATTTTTAGGGTCCGTAGGCAAAACCAAGGACCCTTATATTTTCATGCGTGTGTCCGTCCGTCCGTCCTCTCGCGTGCTTTCACGGCTACACCTTTCGTCCGATCACTTTGAAATTTGGCTTATGTATGTGTCTTGTACCTACCTACACATTTTAAAAGTATAGCGACTTAAAAAAAATATTTTTCAAAAAAATTAGGGTAAAAAAACTTAAGGGTTAACATTTTTTTATTTTTTTTGACACCGTGAGGGGTATCATATGAAAGGGTACGTCGAGCTGATTACAAAAATATATAATTCTTTGGATATAACTTTGGTAGGGCGAGCGTAGGCAAGTTTGAAGTGGGTGTGAAACGTGTTCCCCCTCCCTCTATCTCGCTTATGTGAAGTCCAAAAAATCTGAAAAAATTCCTGAACATTCTTCGATCAAAAGTAAAGATACCACTTTTTGGAAATTTCGAAAAAAATATTTTTTTATTTTTTATTGACAAAATACGTTTTTTTTATAATTATGGTCTTTTCGATGTATTTATATGGTTGTAGTCCGGTTCAGTGGCAAAAAAGTACTTTATCAGAGTGTGTTTTGAGAATATCAGACCCTTAGAATGGTTCAAAGTAAGCTTTTTAGCATTTTAAAAAAAAAACACTGTTTATACACTTTACAGTTAAACACTATATAGTGTGGCCTACGGACCCTAAATAATTTAATAATTTAGCACTTATCTAATATGAACCACTCCCAATCCAGTGAAAACAGCGCGAGCAAACTGTAAAATTTGCAGTAATGTGGTTGATAGTCGCGAAACTATACTTAATTGCTGCAAATGTTTTTTTTAAAATTTTTATTGATTTTATGCCTATATTTATTTCATTCATTTTATTTTCCTTTTATTTTGCCCATTGAACAAACCCGGGTTAGGGACCGAAATCTTCACAGTCGTGTGAAGATATGGTCGTTAACCATGACTCCCCTCCTGGTTGTAATACAACCAGGAGTGTCATCATCATGGTTTCCAGGCCGAAACCTGGTGGCCGAAACCTTCTCAGGCTGCATAACCGGAGAAGGCACATAAACGGATTAGTAGGTCGTGCTGTCATTTTATGGCAAATAACACATTTTCGAACACTATTTCGGACTGTCTGCCTCAATTGAGAGATCCAAAATTATTTTCGTATAAAATTCTGCTGAGTCAATGGATCTAGTATAATAGGAAAAAGATATTCGATAGTGATCTGTACATAATTAATTTAACAAAATAAATATTAGACGGAAGTAAGAAAGGTCTTCGAATCTTTAGTATGGTTGACTTCTGTAATTTTGAAAAGTAAAGATAAAATGTAGTATGTAAAAATACGGCACTAAAGGTATAATGTCGATCTCGATCCGGTTAAGAGTCTACTGTCTTCCCGGGGACATTTCTTTGAAGGTCATTACGGGATGACATCGGTGACTGCAGTGGCTGCTATCGCTGGGAGCTGGGCAGTTGATATCTGATGACCTTTAGTACCTTTATATTGTTAATATAGTCAATTATACATACAACTCTTTCAAATAAATAATAATCACGATAAACACACACACATGTATATATATGTATATATATATATATATATATATATATATATATATATATATATATATATATATATATATATATATATATATATAGGTTAGGTGAGGGCAAAGGTCCGCACTTTGTGGTTTAGGGCTAATCTTGAGCATTTTCTTTCTTTTAAAAATTTCCAAATGATCTCTGAATTTTGGCCAACTATCCATCTAACAATCCCATACCTCTCATTGCTCCAAAAATTTCTCAACATTTTTGGGGCACAATTTTTCCAAAATTTTAATTTGCGGACGTTTGTCCCATTTCTTAGGGCAAACGTCCGCACCACGAACCTTTACCCCACTTCGTATTAATTAATTATTAATTCAAGAAAGTGAAATAATTAATAAAAGAACATGTATATTGAACAATAATAAAACATATTAGGTACAATATAAAGTATAGAATTGAAAAAACTCTGATGGAGAAACCCCTTGTAATAATAACCCCTTTCGCTTGATCCAGGATCTGCTGGGATAAGGGCACAAACCATCTCTCTTTCTCTTGTACACTCTGAAAATTAAAAAACTAGTTCTTTTACCATAAGTATCTAATTTAAATTAATCTTTAGATTAAACTATTTAAATATGAAAAGGGTCCACATTAGGACTTTTACCCCATTCAGCGCGCGGATCTTTGCCCTATTTAGTGTGCGGATCTTTGCCCCATTTTATCAAATCATAAAAATATTGTAACCCATCGAAGGTAACTACGTATGAAGGTAAAACAAGTGACTATTTCTACAGTATTTTAGCAACATTTTGGTACAACTTTATCAAAAATACGAATATAGATTTTTAATAATTAATAATAAACTGCCAAAATTCTATAAAAGTTAGATTGAAACATAGAAAAAATAACTTACATGATGTTTTTAGGCAACAGTCGAAACTAAATCAAGATAACCTTACAGGAGCAAAGCCTAAAAGTAAGGAATGAGTGTTGCCAGTCCCACTTCAAAATGTAGTTTCTCTCCCAGTTTTAAAACAATTTGGAAATTTACCCCATGCGGACCTTTGTCTTCACCTACCCTATATACATATATACATACAATTATGCCTGTATTATAGTAATTAATTTTTTTAATTACAAAAATTTAGGTATTTAGTAAATTATACATACAACTCTTTAAAATAAATAATAAACCCGATAAACATATATATATATATATATACACATACATACATTCAATTATGCCTGTATTATAGTAATTAATTTTCATAATTACAAAAATTTAGGTATTACTATGAAATGAGAGGTTATTGTAAAGGTTTTCTTAACTAAGGACTTAATTAATTCAATTAATTTTATACCACCTCTTAATAAATTTCGTTTAAACATGAAAACATTAGTACTTACGGTAAAAGATTTTCTAGTAGGGAGCCTTTCATTTTTGGGTTTCTGCCTTTTTTAAAGAGGGACACAACTTCATTTTAGGTCTTAAGCTAAATGAAGCGCAACATCTTGGAAGCATCCTTTTAAGAATTTGATGACACTTAAGTAGGAGTGTCGGTAGAGTAAAAAGGCGGGTTGTAGCCCATCTTGGCTGAAACCAGGCTGCGGCCCTTTCCCTCCAAGAAATATTACCCTATTTTGCCAAGGAAAAGCTCAATATTCAAAATCCATTAGCAGTACCTCCCCTTAGTGCTCTTCTCCCTTCCCTGCGACCCTTCATATTTCTCTTCTACGTAATAAATGAATACAACAATAATATTAAAAGAAAAAAAATATTGAAATACATTTTATTTTTAATAAGAAAATACCGTTTTTAATACATTCAATAGCTATTTAAGGACATGATGACATTTAATTAGAGACATAGGTATGGGTTCAACCCGTATCTTTATTTAATAAAAATGAGGTATTATACAATTTAAGAGCACTTTTGTCTTCCTAGTGGAGTCACATTATTATTTATAGAAAATAATTATAATTTTAATTAGTTTGCTATTTAAATTCAATATCAAATTATTTGACTAAATATTAAAGTTGTATTATTAAGTAATTTTACAAAATTAGGTAATTATATGAACAATGTTGTTTGACGGATATTTGTTTACCTCCTACATTATTTTTTATTTTTATTTTTTTAAATTTCCAACTTAATTAATGTGATATTGTTTTTATTACTCCTGAATGAGTATTCGGTTTTTTAGAGCATTCAAGCGTTTTAGGAGACTTTTTAAGCTTTTCCAACATTTTTTCCAGATCTAATACATCTCGAAGTGTTGTATTCTATCTAACCTAATGATGACTTAGTTATTGAAATGTTCATAGTAAACTTTCGCTCAACAAAGAGCTAATTAATTGAATATCTTTTAATCGAACAAGCTCAGAACAATCCTTTCGAAATCGCCGGTAATCTAGGACATTTTACATATTCTTGTACTGGAAGACTATAATGTTGAAAAAAATGTTTAGAATATGGATCGTACTTTTAATATAGGTCTTGAGCTATAATGTCTAAATCTATAGTTAAGACTGTAAATATAAACCAAGAGGAAGTGATCTGGTTAAGAATGTAGACTATTTTATTTAGCTTCGGAGCTTAGTATGTAGGGATATAGATGGCAATGAAGAAGAACATCAAGCGCTTGGATAGCTTATAATAGATACCGAGATCTGTTTCAATCAGATGTAATAATGAGCAACAAGAACAAGCTATGGTCCATCTATCTACTGCAATTTCTGACCTACGGGCAGAGAAGTGCAGACTGAAAGAAGAAATCTTCAGGAAGCTAAGAGTCGTATAAAGGTCGATGGAAAGAAGCTTAATGAAAATTACTTGAAAAGATAGAGTGATTAACAGCTGATCAGACAACAATCAAGAGTTAGACGATACATCGCATGTTATATTCCAACAAAACACCTACTAAGCATGGTAATACAGAGGTAAACTGTACTTAATAAATTAAATTTTCTAAAAAAGTATTTTCATTGAACACGAACGAAACTGGCGCAGTCGGTAGGATACTTTTCAGTTTAAAGTAGAAATTTTCAATTTTGTTTTTAAACAATTAACTGATTGTATCGTCGCAAAAAAGAAAATTGTTTCAAATAATAAATTGAAATTTCAAAAATTTAACTTAATCTAAGACAAAAGATAACAACAATAAAGATATTGATTAAGATAGATGAGGACAAACAGTGCCGAATCTTATCATCCATCATCCTCAGAGATTAGGCTGTCCGGACAAAAATCGCCGTGTCCTGACATCGTTGAAAAATTCAAAGAATAATGATTTCATTCTACTGTGAGTCAATTTAATAATAATAATTATATTATATTATCGAAATATTATACATATATTTGATTCTGGTTATAAATAAAGAGTAGAATATGATCGAAATATTGAACATATCCAAATAAATTAAAAATTTAAGACTAATACAATGATATCAAAAGAAATTGAATATATTATATTAAAATATTGAACATATATAAGTAAAATCGAAATATAAGAAATTATTAAAATTAAGTACCATTATATAAAAAGAAATATAATCCGTTCGCCCTATCATTGAAGGTCGGAATTCACCAATTGAAAAATTATTAACAATAATATACCTTCCGCTAGATTACTTTAACAAAAATAACCCTTTTGATATCGTGAACGCCGAACAACTAAAAAATAAAATAAACGATACTCTTATGAATTATGATGAACTGTTAATTTCCTTTGATGTAAAGTCTTTATTTACCAACATCCCCTTAAAAGAAACATATAAAATTATTAATAATAATTGGAAATGAATTAAACCTATTTTTTTAAAAAAAGAGGAAACAATTATGTTTGGAATCATTAAAATTTTGCTGCAACAATATTTTGCTTTAGATATTATAACAAATATTACAGACAAATAAACGGACCCCCAATGGGAGGGAAAATATCAGTTAATTTAAGTGGAATCACGTCTCATAAGGGATAAAAACAGATTGTTTATATTATTACCACACCTTGACCATCCATCAACTTAAAAATGAAAAAAGGTGCTAAATTCAACGTTTTTATATTATCATAATAGCTTAGCTTCAATGCTACCTAGGAATAGAAAATTTTTCTGTCACAATTTTGGTACTTAAACGTATTTGTACTCTTGTACTTAATAAAATCTGTATTTTTAAAAAAAGTATTTTCTTTGATCACAGCTCAATTTTTTGCAGTTTTTGTTTTTAGCCATTTTTAATTCAAACAAGGCGGGCTTTATCTGGGGAAAAAATTATATTCGTGCTACTAATGGTATTCACTATGTAACTAAAGTCTCACTTTTTACCCATTCAACTTAGTGCAAGTGTCCAGCATTAAAAATGTCATTTTTTCGAGTGTAATTTCTTATGATTTTTTACAAATTAGTTTGTCGTTTTTTTTGAGTTTAGTCACTATTATAAAATGATATGCTTAAAAAAATACTATTTATTTCGAATTTGGACGCTTTTTATGTTTTTGTAGGGGAATTATTTTATTTTTTATTATTTATTATAAAATTGCAACTACATAATTACATGTTATAAGCTATATTGATGCTTGTTTTTACAATGACTTGAATTACATGAAGTGAGGAACTGTCTATTAACAATACTCACAGATACTTGCTTGAAATATTACATTAATATAAAATAGTTAGACATTGTTCAATAAATCGCGTTGTCACTGCCTCTTTAATCGTCGAGGAGGATTTCCAGGAATGAATAGTAATGGTTGTGGATTAAAGGATTGAGATGTTGGGATATGGAGTCATGAAAGGATTTGTATTGGGATATGGCTAGGTCGTGGACGAAGTGGACTTTAAGATCATTGTGAAGGGTGGTGTTAGAAACATAGAAGGGAGTTTTGACTATTCTTCTTATGTTTTTGTACTGTAGGGATTAAATACGATAGGAGTTGTTGGAATAGGAATTATTTTTTGGATCATGAGGTAAAAATCTTTTTTTGGTTATGTTTCTTTTATTTTAAGATGTTTTTGTGTAATTTAATTTGTATTTGTGGATAAAAAAGAAAAATTTGTTAGGATTTGCAATGGTTATATCAATATATGAGATAATTATTTAATAAAAATTATATCTAAATAGTATTCAGGCTTCTATCATAGCCAGGTGTAAGAATTAGGAAAGACAAGGTTCCTAAAATTGCACCAGGCTATGATTAAAAAACACTGTAATCTAAATAATGAAAATACCATAAAAACATGAGATAGGAAAAAAGTTATGTTTACAGCAATAACCAAAATATATTATACATTTATATTCTATAGAAATCAAGGCACCCGGAAACAATAGCTAATTAGTAAGCATAATTAGTATAAAGTATATTTTATTTTCTTTTTTAGATTCGTCTTTTCATTCTTAGGTTGTTTATTATTATTATTATTATTATATTTTTTATTAGTGTGTAAATCCAGTTTATTATAATAAATAGATTAAGTTATATTTTTTACATAATAATAAATGCTTGTTAACATTGTTTGTTTTCAGTATATTTATACTTTTTTTTAGCACAAAAGTTAAAGTTTTTTTTAAAATTAATTTACATTTTTAAACTTATAATTTTGTATTATTAATAGTTTGTTATAGGAAACCAATTTTCTGTTTTTTATTTAGCATAAAAGGAGTTAAATGTTATTTGTTTTTAAATTGATTATAATTTATGGATTAAAATAATTATAAATAACATATACTGCAGTGGCGTAGCTAGGACAGCTGGGGGCCCCTCGCCAAACAAAATTGATGAGCAAAGAAAAAAAAACCTCTTGCGTTTAGAACTGGGGGCCCCTCCGCAATGCGGGCCCGCGCGGGTCCATAGTTACGCCACTGATATACTGTTATATACATGACATATACTATTATATACTGGAAGATAAAGATTCCATGCCTTATATTTTATGTCGGTTACTTCTTATTTAATACTAGAAGATCCTAATAAACCTAAGATTCCATCAAATGTATAAACAAATATCAGGTGTTCGTTGATTTTTAAGAAATTATGAACCATAATGAAATCTCCACTTAAAAAATATTATCTCACCGAGTAAACTTTGCTAAACTTTTAAGAAACAAAAAAGTTAAAGGGTCCATGGTAAACAATTGAGGATCCTCCATATAAGTCTATAAGAGAGGGAGGTCAAGACAAACATACTTTAGAAACAAAAATATTGAAATGGCAAAAGACATGAAGCCCCCTTCCTCCGAATATAAAGGATATTAGAACAAAAGATTTTGCCTCCGGTCAAGTGGGCCCACGGCCCACAGTCTTAGTGGTCTCTTGAAGCCTTTGCATCGAGTTCCTTCTTAAAGGTACTTTATAAAAAATCTAAGTGGGTACTTGATACTTATATAAAAAAAACTCCTGTGTGATAAAAGGCTAGGTAAAAATAATAAATTATTAACCTTATGTATATCCTCCTTAAAAAAATGTATATCAAAGATGATCGATACGAATCTTCACTCTTAGAACTTTCTGTAGCTATTTTATATTTACTGGCTTATTCACCAACTCATAATAAGTTCACGTTGACCAAGTTTTGTTTAATTTATATCATTCCTATTATCGATTTTATATATTAAAAATACAATGCATGCGAGTTTATGAAATTGATAGTTAGAATAGGATAAGGGTCATGTTAGGTGGCTTTCATTCAACATTTATCCCATTCAATACGAACATAAAAGCAAAAACATATATGCAAAATAGTACATTACGCGTCGAGTGCGGAAAGTAGCATTTTGCATGCGACTGTGGAGTTTGCACCCGAGCCACAGCGAGGGTAGTAGCAATGCAAAATGCCGTTTTCGCACGAGTTGCGTACCGTACTTTATCTACGATTGTTAGATTTTAATAATATATATACAGAAAAAAATAATAAACTTCCTGTATGTAAGTTCGTATTTCTCTTTTGATAAAAATTACATTAATTCATTAGTTGTTTTTTGTGCTGAATTAATTATTTCGGGAGGCGTATTATTCTCCTTATATTCGTCATAATCCCTTAACTCACCCATTGATTTTCACAAAAAATCGATATACACAGTTACTTTTATTAAACTAATAGCAAATTCGTTTTGTAAAAAGCAAACAAACTCGGTAATCGTGCGTAAAGCTGAAGAATACTTCTTTTTTACCGCCCTTGGGCGGAAAAAAGATAAATTCTACAGAATCATGAAACGCGCATGCGAAATGAATACAAGTACGTAAAAAATCACTTTCTACGCAACTAAACAGAGATACCATGTTTATATTTCGTAACAATCGTAGATAAAAGCTTTTACTAATGCAATATTGCGTACTCCTAAGTTGTTGCAGCTCATATTCAGTGTTTCAGATTAACATATAAACAAATATTTTGTTGAAATCGAGATTGACACACACACACATATATATATATATATATATATATATATATATCCAGTATAGTGCTCTTCCATCTAAGCTACGCAGGAGAATGATTTTTCACTACCGTAATCGATAACTAGTCCCGAATCCAAGCTTTCAATATTCATATACATTTAGACAGTTAATATTTATGACATTAGAACTAAACCAAGAATTAACGCTTATAATTATAAAGTACTCAATTAGTACCTGTACCTTGTACAATCAATTCGAAATTCAATTTTTAAGTTTTTGGTAGTTTTCATTCTACGGAAAGTTAAATTTTAATTTAAATCAAATTATAATTATAATTATTATTAACTACGGGAAACAGACAGTGAAAAATACACTCCAAAATACTACATCACGGCGCTGGAGTGTACTTTTCACTGTCTGTTTCCCGTAGTTAATAATAATTATAATTTGATTTAAATTAAAATTTAACTTTCCGTAGTATGAAAACTACCAAAAACTTAAAAATTGAATTTCGAATTGATTGTACAAGGTACAGGTACTAATTGAGTACTTTATAATTATAAGCGTTAATTCTTGGTTTAGTTCTAATGTCATAAATATTGACTGTCTAAATAGCCCAGGAAAATTAGACCAAATAAAGACCGTGCTTCCCGAAAAATCGTCCAAAGCTGGAAAGTGTTTTAATACCTTTTGGGGGTCCCAAATAAGAGTCCTGTGTGTTTGCGACGGATTCTGACAGCTGCTTCAGTTTTGGGAGTCAATAAACCACGAAATTTTCGCACTTTTTTCAGTGTTTCACTTATAACTCTTAAACGACGCATTCTACAGACAATATTACTCTTAGCTTCTTTAATAAGTATTAAATTCTGCGTCGAATGGCCTTTAGTCCGTCAAAATTAACCCAGCTGTTTAGCCGCAATCGGTTTTCAATGTTGGGCTAATTTTACCTACTTGGCAAAAAAGTTGATTCTTTGTTTAGTTTTTCGCTTACAACTCCTAAACAACGCATCCTACAGAAAATTTTGCTCTTAGCTTCTTTAATGAGTAATAAATTCAGTGTCGAATGGATTTTAGTCTGTAAAAATCGGCCAAGCCGTTTAGCAGCAATTGATTTCTTTTCTTGGGCCATTTATACCAAACTAATGTGGCCTGGTTTCGCCTCTTGGCCTTGACAACAAGCCACCTGTCCCTTTTTTCTCGCTCCCTATCTATTCCCTTCGTCTGTCTCTCTTCTTCTATTCATATCAGTGTACAGCCGGATTCAGTTGTGTTAAGATGTTCAAAATGTGAAGTAATTAGTTCGTGTGTTATGTGACGACGTCACCCCTGTGTTGTGCAATAAGTTTGTGGTTTTTATACTAACTTATAGAAATGTGAACAAGCCTTGGAAGATGCAGATTCTCTGATTGTGAGCACAGCAATGGAGAGGTCTATAGAGGGAGGCAATGTTTTCATAGTGGGAGAGGACACCGATCTGTTGGTCCTGCTCACGTTTCATGTTGCTATCTTTGAAGAGCCCATCTCCAACGTATTCCTCATCAAACACGGGAAGCTGAACCAGCAAACTGTCGTTTACAGTCCAAGCAATTGCCGGCTGCCTGAAGACATGAGGAAGCATGCCCTGTTTTTCCATGCCTTCACGGGGTGCGATACCTCATCCTCATTTTTCCGCCAGGGGATATTAAAATTGATCAAGAAATTCATGGCTGACCAAACCTCCTTCATCAGGCCTCTATTTTTCTTGACCCGATTGCAACTCCTGATCAAATTGCAGAGGCTGGCGTTCACTTCATAAAAACCTTGTACACGAGTGGCAGCAGCAAGTCCCTTAATCAAGTGAGGGTTGACCTCTTCCAGAGGTTGCTTTCAAAAAAAGAATTTCGACTTGGCGTCCTTGCCTCCAACAGAAGCGGCTGCTCGCCAGCACTCCTTCAGAGCCCATTTACAGGTGTAGGCATGGAGGAGTAATGTACTAGATCTAAAGATATGGGGATAGAAAATAACCACCAATGGGTTAACTCCCATCACAGCGACTGATCCACCGGCCCCTCGAGAACTTCTCAACTCCATATCGTGCACATGTAAAAATAGGGTGCAAAGCAGCTTGCTCCTGTAGGAAGGCAGGGATAAAATGCACTACCATCTGCATAACCTGCAAAGGGCACGCATGCCTCAATTCCAACTCTGAAGACAAGGATGTTATACTGGATTCCACCCAGTGTGACGAAAAGATTGATATCATCGAAGGAGAGCAAGAAAAGAATCCTCATTCTCAAGATTCCGAGGATGAGGAGCTAGATGACATGATCGGCGAAGAGCGACCTTCTTCTCCTAAACGCCCAAAGAAATCGCCAACATGAGTACCTTATACATATTTCATATTATGATCTTTCATGTACACAACTACTACATCTTTTATGTACACAATTAAAATTCCGTTATCGTTTACATGTACACATCTTTTGTTACCTTCAATAAAACATTATTAATTATTATGCCTTCTTATATTTTCAAATCACATAACATAATTTTGGAGTGTCTAGGTAAGGATCCAATAGGAGGAGGGGGGAAGCCTACGCACTAAGTTAATTAATATTTAATTAAAAATAAGTATTAGACTTTAAAAATCCAAAGGGGGCTATAACCCCCCCCCCCCCTCAACTAGAGGAAATATAGAGGCAGCGAGAAAAAAGGGACAGGTGGCTTGTTGTCAAGGCCAAGAGGCGAAACCAGGCCACATTAGTTTGGTATAAATGGCCCAAGAAAAGAAATCAATTGCTGCTAAACGGCTTGGCCGATTTTTACAGACTAAAATCCATTCGACACTGAATTTATTACTCATTAAAGAAGCTAAGAGCAACATCTTCTGTAGGATGCGTTTTTTAGGAGTTGTAAGCGAAAAACTAAACAAAGAATCAACTTTTTTGCCAAGTAGGTAAAATTAGCCCAACATTGAAAACCGATTGCGGCTAAACGGCTGGGTTAATTTTGACGGACTAAAGACCATTCGACGCAGAATTTAATACTTATAAAGAAGCTAAGAGTAATATTGTCTGTAGAATGCGTCGTTTAAGAGTTATAAGTGAAACACTGAAAAAAGTGCGAAAATTTCGTGGTTTATTGACTCCCAAAACTTAAGCAGCAGTCAGAATCCGTCGCAAACTCACAGGACTCTTATTTGGGACCCCCAAAAGGTATTAAAACACTTTCCAGCTTTGGACGATTTTTCGGGAAGCATATGTTTAATTTGCCTGGTCTAAAATGTATATGAATATTGAAAGCTTGGATTCGGGACTAGTTATCGATTACGGTAGTGAAAAATCATTCTCCTGCGTATATATATATATATATATATATATATATATATATATATATATATATATATATATATATATATATATATATACATATATATATATATATATATATATATATATATATATATATATATATATATATATATATATATATATATATATATATATATATACATATCACATATATGTCACAAGGTGACACGCGATAAAATGTCATAACGAAACGGGTGGATTCTATGGGTCAAATGCATCAATAACGTTTCGAGTAAGCATATGCCCATTTCTCAATAGTTCTCGAGATATCGATTTATTTCTTTTTTCAGAGTGATTCACGAAAATTTCCAAAAAATTCATAATATCTCAAAAATTAAATGAGATAGAGAAATTGGGATAAGGGACAATTTTAAAGGGCATAAAAACCCATTTAGAATCACTCATAGATTTTCAAATTAGCTGCTGCTAAGCATATTTTAAGTCGATGAATTTTTAAAATTCGACCATTAAATTCCTGAGCTTTCTACTCTTAATTGAGGGATGTTAGAAATGTGGCTGGTTCAGGAAAAACGTCTGCTTTACATAAGTTTTTGAATGGTATAATTAAAGTTAAAATCAACCGACTAGTTTTTGAAATATGGTGGATTGGATGTTACCAGGTGCGAAATTATTCCGACTGGATCTCAACCAATTTTTTGTACAAATGCAAAAATAGTGTCCCTGAACGAAACCACAAAACTTAGGGTTTCTTGTAGGAAATTTGACGCTGAACCAAAAAGTACCTATAAAAATGGATCCGGAAAGGCTTCGTTTACGAGATATTCGCCAAAAACATTAAAAAAACTAAATTTTTGGACGTTTATCCTTAAAATTCTTAAATAAACGCTTCTTATCATAAAACACGTTGAAGGAAACCTTATAAAGAATATAATTTTTCGTTGAATGATACCCTTCCCAGCTCGTTCGTTCACGAGATATTTATTAAAAACATTAAAAAATCACAATTTTTGGACGTTTATCCTAAAATTTCTCAAGTAAACGCTTCTTACCATAAACCACCTTGAAGCAAATCTTGAATCAGACAAATTCTAGTTCTCTACATCAAAATCCTTTAGGAATTAGAGCGTTTACTAATTAAGTAACAGGACCTAGAACGCTGAATATTAGGGGTTGTACCACAAAACCCTGATTTGCGAATATCTCGTAAACGAAGGCTTGCATGTTCCGCCAGTATGAATCCCCCAGTTTCATTATGACATTCTATGGCGGGTCACCCTGTATATATATAATTTATAGCTCTTTGAAAACACGTATAAAAAATAAATTCTACTGGAAGAAATTGGATGCCTAGTGAAAATAACGTGTACTAAATTTTAGGACGAGTTCTATATATTGTTTTTCTTATGTTATTTTAAGTTCATTAATAATTAATGCTTGCTTTTTTCATTCCGAGAGTTTGTTAATAAATAAAATAAAATATATCATAAATAAAATAAGAGAAATAATAAAATAAAATAAAATATATAACAAATCGTTGATAGAATATATTTAATAAATATAAGCGTGTGTTCATTATGTAAATTTGAATTTTATCATTATATTCTATTTATCTATTCATTAACTTGATATTTTTAAATATTAAAACTACGAAGAGTATATTTGTAATATCTAGTCCTTATAATATAAATATATATTATTTACGAATACTTTTGACTTCAATTGCACCGCTTGCATTATTTAGCGAGAATCCTCTGCAATATGTTTAGACCTTTAAGTAGGTACTGTGTCATTTCAATATAATAATAAATTAATGTTTATTTCGCTTATTCAGATTCTTCTTTCCAACCTTGTTTAACAGGTTCTTTACTTTAAAAAATATGAAATTTCTTACAGTTTTTGAGTTGTGGTTAAACTAAAATTATAATTTTTTTTTTTGTTCTTGATGGACCTTGCTACAGCTAAACTAATGCTAGGAACTATTAGTAATTTTTTCACGTTTTGAGCCCTGCTGAACACTTATTTTTTTGGGCAAAAGACACTTACATTATTTTAGACTGGATTTGGATTCTTTTAAAAAAAACCTTTTTGTATTTTGAATTTTTTCCCTAAATCCACCAGTTTAGCGTGAATATGGACCTAATGTTTCAATTTTAGCAGGTTCAGTGCTCTCCAAACTAATGCTCTGAGCGAAAAATTTCCAAGAGTAAAAAATTCTTATTCTTAGCCAAAGAATCCAAATCTAGTCTAAAAAAATATGGTTTCCTATTCACTTTTTTTTATTAGGTAAACTGAACACACTTTTACTGAACACAGAAAATGTACAGCATTTTTTCTGAAAGCGCATTTATAGCCATATAGAACCCTGAAACCCGCGTCATTCTATCTATCACAGTTCCGGAGATATTTCGATGTTCCATATTTGCTGGGACACCCGGTATAGAGGTGATTGGAGAATGACCTTATTAGAAATGTAAAGCGCCGAAACGTCACACATTAAAGAAAAGTTGAAAACTAACCAGCTTTGATTTAATTTAATTTACACCTAACAAAATCCATCAAGAACAATTCATTTATAAAATTATAATTATATAATTAGAAAAATGATTGTTATAAATAATAAACAAATTAAAATATATAGTTAGATAACTGTTTACGGTTAACGATAATAATTTTAGAAATACATATCTCATATTTTATTAAGTTTGTGTATTAGAATTGACTTTAGAAACCATGTGTATTACCTTTCTCTTCCATCCTGTTAGCCAATCAGAGAGATATCTTGTACTAGTTGAAACTTTATCCAGATAACATTGATTACTTGAGCGGTCCACTTCGCAAATGTGATTTAGCTTAGATACGATACTGTGTGGTTGCCAATCCCCTTATCCATAGACCTCACCCTACTCTAAAACTTATCCGATTATCTAATTTTCTCCAGAGATCTCCAATACAACTGTTAACAGCTACTAAAGGACAGTATCGTTTATGTGAACCAAATGCTTTTCAAGTTTTATACAGTTGTCAAAGTAGACGATAATTATTCATTGTCTACTGAGTTAATGACTTCTAAAAACTTTTACCTGGTTGTAAGTGAGTATCTTTGACATATTATATATTCTGAATCATATAACCGAAAAAAGACCATTGTATGCTACCTTTAATTTTAACCTAATGAAATCAGTTAACTTTTATTAATGAATATTTTATGAATGAAACTCGTTCAGTAATAAAAATATAAATAAATTATACATTACTTGTACAAAATACAGTTTAAAAAAAAGAAAGTGTTATTATTTAATTATGAAATCTGCAAAATTGCTTTTAATAATTTGAGAATAAAAAAGAGAAAAAAAAAATCCCTTGCAAAAGTACTTGCCAGCAAGCTACTAAAAGGGTTTCTTCGGTCATAAAAATTCATATTTCCTACTTTTTTTCTTTTTTTCTCTTATTTTTCCACTAAAATAATGAATAAATTGTTGCACATTGGGGGAGCAAGGGTGCATATTATCTATCCTGTAATCTTAGGTATGAACCGCCATTTTGGAAACGCGATATATATTTTTGATCTACATTTCAATACCTTTAAAATGATATCCCAATCAAAAATTACAAAAAATATAAAATGTTGCGATCAGTTAGCAACTGCTCGCTGATCGAAGAAATTTTGAGTGGTTAAGTTCGCACAAATTTTCCTGTCGTCGGGCAAAAAAGTTTGTTGCATCCTAAATTTCAATTCTTTAGCTACAATTGATCGGAAGATATGATCCAAGATGCGACTGACGGACGGACAAACTACCAAAAGCATAAGGGTTAGGATGACGTCGAAACCCTAAAAATTAGGGATATCTTATTGTAATAAATATGTTATATCACCAAACAGTTGTATAATTAAAAGGAAAAAATGGTTTAAAGAAAAGTAAGATTCTAAGGCATTCATTGAAAAGCAGACCAAGAAAAGCTCTGAAAGGTTTAAAAAATAAACAGTATAAAAGATAAAGGATAAATACTGTTTTTCTTTTAACTATGGTTTTTTAGCGCCCCGGCTAAAGGTATATTTCGATATAAATGCCCTGCGAAAGAATCTGTTAAGGGGTGAGGACGTGGTTGACTCTGGCGTATTAGGTTTATTTCTGCAGGTATACGTAGGCCAGGTCGAAGAAGGGGCCTTAGGTAAATATTTGCCCGACGTTTCTTATCACCCGTCCAAAGTAGGCCAGTTTCTCCGTCCCTTCCCCCTTTCCATCCGACAGAGTCCACAAAAAACACTTTGGAGAAATTTTTCAATTAAGACTGTAACTTAGGGAAGAAAGTTCCGTCGAACGAAAAAAAAAAAAATAATAATAATAATAATAAAAATGTTGTAGAAAGTGTCGGCTTTCTTAGTATTTAAGTTTTTTTTCTCCTTCTTCTATAAATTAAGAAATAAAGAAAGATATTGTTACGATGTACAGAATAGCGTAAATTAATATTAATTTTGAAAAAGGCTATGGAAGTATTACGTTTTGGTTTATGTCTTTAGCAGGTTGTCCTTTTATACAAAGTAATAATGAATAATAACCGAAAACTGAGAACAATGTACGTTTATTATCTTACGAGGATCATCATAGTCTAGCCTGCTATCTCAATTCAACCACAGTAATCTAATAGCACGAGTTAACTCATGTTAAACAGTTAAAATTACCTTAACGCCTATTCAGTTTCATTTCAAATTTACCTTTATTCGACTGTAGAACCAAACAATAATCAATCTGTCCAACAACTGATAACAATAAACCGAATAAGTATGTTACTTTACCAATTATTTAATGAATATTAGAGCTCAATTCGTTTTCCAATAGCGAATGAATGTTTAATTTTAATTGAAACAGCATCCGAAATCAACTGCTAAAACTAAGACAAGAAAATTAAATTGTACCCAAATATAAACCTTTACCTGTTAAATTTTTTAATCTATCTATATAAAAGTCAACGTATGTGTGTGTGTGTATGTGTGTGTTTGTTCTTTATACAAATCTACAGTTTTAGTCCGATCTCGATGAAAATTTGTACACTTGACCTTCAAAGCAAGGAAACAATCAAGTTCTACATGAATTTTCGAAATTTCAATTTTGGTACACAGGGGTACGGGGTACAAATAATAAATACGGGGTCAAAGTAATGAATACCCTTCATGATGCATATCGTTGAAAAGCTCTTTAAGGGTACAGAAATTGTTGTTATGTACAATTTTGTCATATTTTCATTTAGGAGGGGGGTAAAATGGAAAATATAACTATATCTATATATAGAAAGAAGAGTATCTATGTAAGAGGATGTCTTTTATACAAATCTACAGTTTTATCCCAATTTGATGAATATTTACACTCTTTTTCTTCCAAACAAGGTGAAGGTCACTGCCTACATCATTTTCCGAAATTAAAATTTTGGTACACAGAGGTACGGGGTACAAATGTCAAAGTAATGGATACCCTTCATGATGCATATCGTTGAAAAGCTTTTTAAGAGTACAGTAATTGTGGTTAAGTACGTTTTTGTCATATTTTTATTTAGGAGGGGGGTAAAATGGAAATGTATATCTATATCTATAAAAGTCAACGTATGTGTGAGTGTGTTTATGTTCTTTATACAAATCAACAGTTTTAATTCGATCTCGATGAAAATTTGCTCACTTGACCTTCAAAGCAAGGGGAAGATCTCTGTCTACATGAATGTTCGAAATTAAATTTTTGGTACACAGGGGTACGGGGTACAAATGTCAAAGTAATGGATTCCCTTCATATCATTCATATATCGTTGAAAAGCACTTTAAGAGAAAAGTAATTGTTGTTATGTACAATTTTATTTTGGAGGGGGTAAAATGGAAATTTATAGCTATACATATATATAAAAATCAACGTATGTGGGTGTATGTTCTTTATACAAATCTACAATTTTAGTTCGATGTCGATAAAAATTTGCCCACTTGAACTTGACAGCCACATGAATTTTGGAAATTTAAATTTGGTACACAGGGGTATGGCACAAGTAATGAATACGGGGTCAATGTAATGAATACCATTGATGATGCAAAACCTCTTTAAGAATAGAATAATATTTTTTATGTATTGTTTTGTCATATTTTACTTTGGGGGGGGGGATTTAGGATATTTTATAATTTGCTTATCAAAGAGGAGGGGGGTATAGAAATAGGTGGGAGAGATAGAATCTAGATATTCTTTTTTTTTTTTTTTTTTTTTTTTTTTTTTTTTTTTTTTTTTTTGGCATCGGCTTGTGGAACCATACAGCCATAATTCTATTACAACCATTTAATAGGTTCTTAATTTAATTACTTAAATTAATTATATTTCTATTTTTGACGATACAAGGAATTGAAATAAATGCTTGTAAATGGAAATCGACCGAGATGATAATAAAGATAAATAACAGAAGGGCTGTGTTATATTGCTTGTGTGTAATATTCTAAAAAATATTTCTCTTTGCGTTGAAAACTTTACACAACACATTATGATATGCTCTAAATCTTCTTCCTCATTACAATAGGTACAAATAGCAGAGTTTTCTTTTCCAATCTTATGTAAATATGCCTTACAAATGCCGTGATTAGCTCTGAGACGGTTAATTGTTGTTATCATCCTCCTATGTTCATCAATTCCTTTAAACCAGGGATAAGATCCTACTTCACCTTGTATTAATTTGTAAAAAGAGCCTGCAGTGGTGGATTTGTACCACCTATTCCACTGCTGCAGTGCCAAGCAGTTTATTTCCCTATAAAGATCATTTGCAGGTACTGGATACTGGTTTCCATACAACATGGCAAGCTCCTCTATACTGCTCTCTTTAGCTAAATATTCTTGCATAGTAAAATAATTTATATGTTTCATTATGGTTGTTTATAAACTTATCTAATTATAATAACACTCCGTAGCGAAGCACGGGTACCCAGCTAGTACAAAATATTGTTCTACGTCATGAAAAATGGACTTCTGCCTCTTTAACTCTTTCTCAGTAAGAGTTAGTTGCTTTATAAGGACGGACTTGTCCACATTGTAGATCCACTCTGTGTTCTGTAATCCGGAGTTGCCATCAAACTTTATTCTGAAACGAATATATGATAGAATATGTTTTTGACATTTTCATGTTTTGGCAATGGTACATAAACTCGAAAAGTGTTACAGAAAAGCGTTACACATGTATCAGGAGGTTAGCAAGAGGTAGAAGGAAAGATCAATCAAGCCTTGTCCGCTGACGCTTGGGCGTCCCCTCCCCAAGCGACTCTAAAACGCGGTACACTGTATTTGTAGAACAGAAAAAGGTAGGAGCTAACTGCACTCGTTTACATCGCCACTTACCTCGCTGCTTAGAGGTCGGCTGAGTTATGATTGCCCCGTTCAGGGTCATCCTCTCCTCCATCGCTATCACACTCTAATTTCACTTTCAACACGGACAATCATTCCGTCTGGCCCTTAGCCCTTTCCCCCTCAACTACAACTTCTGTTCTACTGCTCTGATTTGCATCGGACATACGCCATAACCCTTAGAATTTTATTCCTAAAAAAGTTACAAACATAAAATTTATTTTTTATTTTTGTTATACTATAATTTGTTGCATGTATTATAAAAATATGGGTGAAGAAGCTAAAAGATTACTTCTTAATAAACTGGAATAGAAGAAAAGTACTTTCTTTCATCGTGCACAACATATTTTCGATTACATTCCTAATTTACAAACGCAAGAATCTGCAGTGTCGATTTTTTTTTTTTTTTTTTTTTTTTCATTTTCATGTCTTTACTAGAAAAGCGTTACCAAATAATTAATATAAAAATGCCATTTTTCAAAACTGGTCTTATTTTCAATTTTTTTTTATTTTTTCTGTATTCTTCACCTTAGTTGTATCTATGTGCAAAATTTGGGAAAGATTGAATGACGGTAAGTGGTTCAAAATTGGGGTAATAGGTGTGCGATGAAACTTGAAAAGCAAATAAATTTGACGCCTTTTTTTTTTTTTTTTTTTTTTTTTTTTTTGGTTTCTGTATTCTTCGCCTTAGTTGTATCTATGTGCAAAATTTGGGAAAGATTGAATGACGGTAAGTGGTTCAAAATTGGGGTAATAGGTGTGCGATGAAACTTGAAAAGCAAATAAATTTGACGCCTTTTTTTTTTTTTTTTTTTTTTTTTTTGGTTTCTGTATTCTTCACCTTAGTTGTATCTATGTGCAAAATTTTGGGAAGATTGAATCACGGGAAGTGTTTCAAAATTGGGGTAGTAGGTGTGCGATGAAACTTAAAAAGCAAATAAATTTGACGCCATTGTTTTTTTTGTTTTTTTTCGTTTTTGGTTTCTGTATTGTTCGCCTAGGGTGTATCCATGTGCAAAATTTGAGGAAGATTGAACCACGGGAAGTGGTTCAAAATTAGGGAAACGGAAATGTGCGATGAAACTTACAAAGCAAAGTAATATAAGACCAGTAATAATAATTAATATAAAAATGCAATTTTTCAAAACTGGTCTTATTTTCAAACTTTTTTTTTTTGGTTTCTGTATTCTTTATCTTAGTTGTATCTATGTGCAAAATTTGGGGAAGATTAAATGACGGGAAATGGTTCAAAATTGGGGTAATAGGTGTGCGATCAAACTTAAAAAGCAAATAAATTTGAAGCAATTTTTTTAAATTTTTTTTTTTGTTTCTGTATTCTTCACCTTAGTTGTATCTATGTGCAAAATTTGTGGAAGATTGAATGACGGTAAGTGGTTCAAAATTGGGGTAATAGGAGTGCGATGAAACTAAAAAAGCAAATAAATATGACGCCATTTTGTTTTTGTTTTAATTTTTTTTGGTTTCTGTATTCTTCACCTTAGTTTTATTTATGTGCACAATTTGGGGAAGATTGAATCACGGTAAGTGGTTCAAAATTGGGGTAATAGGTGTGCGATGAAACTTGAAAAGCAAATAAATTTGACGCCTTTTTTTTTTTGATTTGATTTTTTTTGGTTTCTGTATTCTTCACCTTAATTGTATTTATGTGCAAAATTTGGGGAAGATTGAATCACGGGAAGTGGTTCAAAATTGGGGAAACGGAAATGTGCGATGAAACTTACAAAGCAAAGTAATATAAGACCAGTAAAAACAACACCAAAAAGCGTTACATGAAAATGTCTCACTGTCTTACATATAATTCAACAGACTCGTATGCAAGCAATTTTTTTTATTAATGTTAAGTGTTTTGTAGGGATTGAAGGCGTTCGCACTTAACTCCACTCTTTGGAACCCTTCATCTCTACTTGATCTGTTCGGAGAGCTCCGTTTGAATAGGGAAGTGTACTCTTCCAGGGCCGACTCATATCCCGCCAGTTTTTATAATAACTTTTTCCCAGACTTCCTTTATAATATGTATATCAATTTCACTTGGTATTCGAAATACTTCTTTAATATCCAAATATCTGTCTATTATTTCTTTATTATTCACTTCATTTACACCATTTCATATCTTGATTTGTTATCCTCCTACGGCATATGGTCCTTGACTATCTGCACTTAACCGTAAGTACGAAATTTGTGGTGGCAACCTATTGGCCCTCCACCCGGCTTAACAAGTATAACATCCGATAATAGCTTTAGAATATGGTATTAATGTGAGATGTTAAACATGACAATCTAAAGCCAAATATTTTAAAGTTCAACAATTAATACAATTTAAACATGTGTAATGCAATCTACACTAAAACTGTTATGTTTTTATTCAAATATTGATTTAAGTAGCTTATAATTCTACATCTTCCTTTCGGCGTTTTCAAACGCAGACAAAAATATATTATTATTTATGTATTCCCTGGTTACTGACGAGCATTACATTTGCTCCAATATAATGGCTATTTAATGTTAATGGACATTTTAATATGTAAAACGATTGCTAAAGGAGTATGGGGGTAAGCGAAGTAGGGATTAGAAATTAGTTGCCTGCTGTGTTTTTTTGTTCCTTTTGTTGAAAGCGGCAATGCATAATCAGATCGCCAGGTAATGTTGTTGCACGGGTGAGTCACGGTTGAAAAATCGAGCTTTTTACCTTGAATTAATATCAAGCTATTACGCATTACTGATAAAACATAAATACTATTGATTACATTAACCAACAGATTTTATGTGTAAACAAGATTTTTAGACTCATTGAGCTGAAGCTTATATGAGAGTACCTAAAAGGAATTAATATTCCAAAAGATATGTGACTGAAAAAATATACCCAAAGGACCACCTTACGAAAGGAAATAAATCAAAACGAACAAATAATAAAATAGGTTTACGAACGAGCATACATATTAAAATATAACAAAAAAAAACCATGTCATTATGTCACGTGTACGTTGGATATCAGCAATTATTTTCTCAAATTGAATGAGTGTGTGAATTTAAAAATGATCAAGATTAATTGTCTGTAATTTGTACTGAAAGCAAATACAGACAATAAATCTGAGTAAGCTAAAAGTTAGTTTTCATTCGCACACGCATTCATACAAACTAAGGTTAAGTTTATACATAAATTGATACACACTAAAACAATCATTCACACAGAATTTATGGTGACAAATTTATAAGGAAAAGTAGATATTTAAATGGACTTAACCAGGGTGACGATAACGTAGGAGATGGGCGGCATGCCGCTGCATAGATGCGTACGTCTATGCGTGACGTCTTCGATCCGGACTTGGTGAGAATTACAGATGCATAAAATTATATGTAAGCTATTTCCTTTTAGATTGACCTTAATCAAAATGTTGAAAGTAACATGTGTTAAGTGTTAAGACGTGCATTTACCGGTAATCTCCACGACCTGGTCTTCTGGAGTGCTGGAAATCGTCTGCATGGAGTCTTCATGCTCAACCTCGCTGATATATGTATATTCCATCGCTGTTTCCATTGTGCTTATTATATCAAGCACAAGCAGAAATAGTGTGTGAGACTTTTCTGAACGCACGACTACGCGAGGGAGGTTGCATCGAACAGGTTATACCAATTTACGATCCTTTTACATTATTTGAAAACAAATATCGTAGCTGTACTTATATTTAAAGTTGACGAAAGTGTGTTCATTTAAAGAAATTGTATGCTAATTAGTGCCATTGTGATTAACATAAAATGATTCAAAATTAATTAAGGTAAAACATAAACTTAAATAACTGTTGGTTTCCAACAAATATAATATTTATTTCAATAATTTAGATTTAGTAATTTCAGTTATTAATAATTTAATTTTAATATATTAATGCTTCTTCGTAAAACCTATTTTTCGTTTTATTTTTTTTTTCAATAAATTTAATTTCAATATTTTTTTAATTAATTTAATTTTTTTTTTAGGGTAGTCCTTTGGGCATATTTTTTTTAGTCACATATTTTTTGGAATATCAATTCCGTTAGGTATTTATATAAGGTTCAAACCCTATGAGCCTAACAATTTGGAATTTCAGTCAGATTATTTTTTATTTTAAGGTTATTATATTGATACTAAATTTTGTGGATATAGATATTCTTTTTATTTATTTATTTTTTTTTTTAATTAATTTCCTTTTTAACTAATTGTAAATATTTGTTGTCTGTTAATGACATAGCTCGATTAATTAAATTTTTAACTGCATTATTTTTTTGTGTAAAAGGGTGGTTACTTTTTAAAATCAATAATTTTTCATAATTTATTTCTTTTCATACCATTTTGTTGTAATATGGCCATCTTCTTCTCTAACTATGATTAAATCTAAAAAAAAATAATTTGATTAAGTTTTTATTCTTCTATTATGTAAATTATATTTTCATTTAAGCTATTAAATATATCTATTAATTATTAAAATTGTGTTTTTTAACTAAAGTAATTACCTACATATTTACTTGTAAATTTAGGTTTAAAATTAAGCAATTCTAAAGATTTAGTAGTTAGATTATTAATTAATATCCCACTAAGATTTACAGACATTATTGCCCCCATAAGGACTTCTTTTATTACTCTATAAATATTATCTTTAAATTGTAAATATGTAGTAGTATTACAGCAATTTTTTATTAATTCTTAAAATGTAGTTTTACATTGGATATTGGTGTAAGTTATAAAACGGTATAATAATAATACAATAATTTATAATTTATAATATTTTAATAAACACACTTATAACTTAAACAATAAATTTAAACTAAAGGAGAAATGATTAATAACGAGATATTAATAAATTATATAATATTGAATTTTATGTAAAACAAAAATTATGCTAATGGTTTAATATAAATTAAATTGAAAAGTGAAATTATTATAAGATGAGCTAAGCAAAATGAATGAATTATACAATATATATTGAAATTGGCAAGATCTCAGCTGGGTTGTTGGGTGAAGAAGATGTGTTTTATGAATAAAGATGAGCTGCGATCCATAGAATGATCAGCAAGTGTTGACAGTGATGTCGACTCAGAAGTCTGCAATTGACATCTCAGTCAATATAGATATATTTGACAAGATGCTCTAGCTCTATCGTATTTATTATTTTTTGGTCTTTAGAAGCAACTAACGACAAGAGGTAGTTGCCATAAATATTACTATTATACATTATGTTTACCTCGGAAACCATAAGGTTAAACAACACTATTCCAAATAAATACCCTCTTCTGAGTTAAAGAACACATTCAATTTACACTTGAAACTGCCACAAACAAAATTATTATCGGGGATATCAAGAAAGGCAAACTTGTCAGCGTGATATCAGCTCACCAGAATTTAGTCTGATTTTGGGTACTGTGACTTTTAGTGACATCTTAATCAACGTAAACTTCTAACATCTTAATCAAACAAAGAGAAGCAGGACCAAAATTTGCATTCGTTTGATAAATTATTATTTTCAAGGCTTTGCACATGAGGTAAGGAATGTTGATTTGAACACAAACAAGTTGTTTTGATGCTGTCCCATACAAAACAATATTTTCTGATTCAATATTAGGATTTGTATAAAAAAAAAAAAAAAAAAAAAAAAAAAAAAAAAAAAAAAAAAAAACATAAGCCAAAAGTTTCCAAAATGCCCTAAATCCAGATATCAAGAAAATACGTGTAGTGTCGCGGGACACCCGGTAGGAACGAAGTTCCTTGCGCTTTTTACTAAATATAAATTATAAAATTACAGTGCTTAGTAGAAGTATATGATACTAACTACTTATACATGGCGGAGTTAGAAAAAGAGAACAAATTAAAAGTAACTATTTGTACTAGCGGAGTCAAGGAAAAATTAAATAAATATCTTTGAAAAGAGCGTCTTACAATAAATGATGCATTGTAAATTAAGAAAAAGTTAATTTTGATTAGTTTATAGTTAAAGCCGATGGTTGTAGAGAAGAAATGAACTTTCCCATCAGACTCCTTAGACGAATTACTTCAATTATAATATTATAATATAAAATATAAATCACCAATACTAAAAAACTCCTGCTTGTATCAGGTTGAAATTATACATGCCTGTTTCAATTGCACTTAAGGCGATGTGTAAGAAGTTTTATTAAAATCGTTACGTTATAACGAAAGATATCGGTAAAAACGTTGTTTTCTTTATTTTAATCGTTTAGGTCCTCTTTAAGAAATCAAATAAATTAAATTAATTAAATTTATCAATCTTTATCACTTTATAGCAGTGTCGGTGTTTGTTTTACTTAAAATAAATTTTTTTAAAAGTTGTTTGTCTCATTAAATAGATGAAGTTAGAATTTTTTCCCGTCCTAAAATTCCAATTATAAATTTGAAGCTACGTTTACGCGAGCGTTACGCGTGAACGCTTGGGCGGATAACGTGGTCCAACAAACTCAGCCTAGGTATTGGTAGAATGAACATGTGTACCAAATTTCAACTAACTCGGTCATCTTTTACTCAAGTTATTGGTAGATTTCGTGACGCTTGGTTGCGTGACGGTGATTTTGGTAATTTTTTTCCGATTCACTCCCGGGCTCCAGAACGTGCCATAAGGAACTTCGTTCCAAAAATGGATATTGTATCGTGTTAAAAACAAGCTTTTCATTTTTAAAACAGACTGGTTTCGACCGCTTTTGAACGTTATGATTTTTGTGTTATATTTTCCCTAGATAATTTGAATCCATCAGCGCAAATAGTCAACTTGTAATTGTAAAATTCTTAACACAAAGTTAACATTTAATTTCTATATTCTATAGTTGTGGGTAGCATTGTAATAATCGAGAGTAGAAGTAAAGTTATATACTACACAAGATCACGTCAAGATATTTATAACTATTAATTGACAAACGGTAAAAGAAATTCTCTATAAAGTACATTTAGCACTTGATTTCGGACGGAAATGTTGCCCGCTCGATCTTTTCCCAATTCCCCCCCTTTTCTCTTTTTTCTAGGAAGAGAGAGCAATCTATTCGGATCGTAACAAATGGGAAAGAGGGGGGGGGGGGGGATGAAGGGGAGTACACTCCCGAGTCGTAAAGATCAGTTTGGATCCTTCAACAGGTGCCGTTCAAAGAAGCGTAAAAAGCAACCAATAAGCCTTGTCTTGAGGAAGTAGTCGAAGAAAGAGGAAAAGAGGCTTTGATGTAGTAGTATTACACCTTAAGGTGGACCTACGAGCAACTCGAGGTACAAAAGAACCTTTCCAACCTGAGTTTAATATCGGAAAGTAGAAGATTTTTACACACACCTAAATCAAAGTTTATATTTTATACCTGTACCTAAAGCTTTTGAGTTCCCCTACAATACAATCCTATCACAAGATTAGATTATTAGCAGACTCTCCTTCCTTCAAAAGCTTTTTCTACCTTTCTTTTTTATGACCTATTGATAAAGAACGAGTCGGCTCAGTTGACACAAAAATAAATATTTTCATTACCTTTAAGGCCCGGTCAAACGTAAAGCACTGTGGACTGTAATATTGCATCATCCTGGTCAATCAGAGGGCGGCTGTCCGCGGAGGACAGATTTGTAGTTGTATTTTTCACAGATTTTGCGGCGGACTGGAAGCAGCATGACCGATGATCAATACCTACTAATCAATTGATTGATTTTTTTCTGGAGAGCGATATTCTGTATGATGTACATCACCCGGACTGTTTTTTTTTGTCCTCTATGTTTTTATTTTAGGTTCTAGGAGAGTAGTAACTTCGGATTTTTTTTCGCACATTCGAAAAGAAGAGAAAAACAGTCTTCAAAGGAATGGCTGAATGAATTGTTTTCATATTAAAATAGTAAAAACATTACATTATATTATTTTTTATAATAATCAAATATGTATCTATATATTTCAGGGTGTCCCCGGATCGGGTTGCAAATACGTGTAACGGTGTGACAAATATATATATATATATATATATATATATATATATATATATATATATATATATATATATATATATATATATATATATATATATTTTTTTTTTTTTTTTTTTTTTTTTTTTTTTTTTTAAGAAAAGTGAAAAGCCATTCTTTATAAAATCTCCTGCTTGTTTTTAAATCAAAAGTTATAGTATTACGTTTTGTTCAAAATGGTCCCTGTACCCAAAAACTACAATTTTCTAAAACCGTACAAGAGGAAACCAGACTAAATTTTGATTATTTAAGAAAAAGCTATTCTTTATAATTCCTTTTAAGATAAACGTCAGTGTAGTGTAGGTGTAGGGAGTCAGTCATAGTATTGATATATTCAAAGCGTTATTTATAATTATATAAATATATAATCATTTTTAGTTCTTTTATTAAATCAAAGTAATCTTTTGGTTCTAAGTACGTAGCGTGTCTTTTTTGCTTTGGAGCATTGAACTTGAACTATATTTAATGAATTTGATTTTAAAGTAGTATCGGTGGTGCATCTCCAAGCGAAATTACAATAAACAACAAATAAATGAACTTAATTCACAGCATAGACGGTGAAACACGCCGAACTCCTTCCTTTTTCATTTATTTTATGCACCCATTTTCTTTTTAATGTTGCTTGCCTTAAAGCGAACAGAAAAAGTCATTCTTTTTCGTCGGAGAAACTGCAAGGCATACTGAATATAAAAAAAGAACACGAGTTTAAGAAATCACGCTATACCTTGTCTATGTTGCGTTGGACCCAGTCCGCTTCCTTTGACCAGACCTTTCATTTTCCGCAAGTAGTAGAATATTGTATGTCACATTAGAAAACCAATGTATGCTTCACTTAATAAATATTTTATTTATTTATTAATTATTTATTCGTATGTCCTAAGCGAAATTAGATTCCAAAACGTAAGATATGTTTTTATCTCCTCATTAGCTTCGACCCTACGATTTATACGATGACGTGCTCATATCGTTTCCTCGCCTTATATCAATAACGCTGGATTTACTGCCGGCAAGTGCAGATCATTTCTACATTCTTTTGTTTAGCTTAGAAATTCAATTCCGTTTTATTCATTAATTAATTCATTCAGTAGCTTTAAAATTAATATCTTCTTACGATAAAGTTTTCTTTAAGTTTGTAAATAACTCCGAAGGGATTTGGAATGAGAAAATAGTTGCCGGAATTTCATCGGGTAATTTACTAATGTTATTTGATTGTTAAATTGACTGGATGGGAATTTAGGGTGATTTAGAAAAAGGGGTATTAATTTTACAGTTTGGCACTAGAAGCAAATAAAGAATTTTCCATTTGAAAATGATAATCTTGTAAAAATAAAAGGCGAGTGAGAAGAATTCAATAGAATATATAAATTATTGACAAGTTAGAAAAAGGGGAAAAAACGTATAAAAAAGGGCCTCGTTGTAGCAACTTAATTCTATTCACTTACCTGGAAAATATACCTCAAGCCTTAGTTCACCGCTCTCATTCATCAAATTGAATTCTTAATGAATATGGACCCACCTCTCTTTCGTTTTGAAGGGGTTTAAGACGTAAATAGAAGGCAGAAAAAAAAATCAAATTAAAATCATTCGTGGAAATTTTTTCCCTCTTTAGAGTCTAACAAAAGACAGGAGAGTTGTTTACGTATGAGGATACGAATAAATAAAACCGTAAAGAAACAAAGATAAAAACAACAGGGAACAAAGAATATGTTATAAATGAACAGTTAAAAGAAAGACGAAGAAAGAAAAAATTCTGATTCAAAATACATGGGGTGAAAAATATGTAAACACAGATATAGTCTTGCTATGAAATAGTTATTCACGCTTCAATATTTTAAGATATAACATGGCTTATATCTCAAACTATTGTAGAATATGGATTCTACAATAGTTTAAAGAAAATTTCGATCTAATATTCTGAATTCTAAATAGGATATATATATATATATATATATATATATATATATATATATATATATATATATATATATATATATATATATATATATATATATATATATATATACATATATATATATATATATATATATATATATATATATATATATATATATAATCAAGCTAGTTTTTTTTTTGTTTTTTTTTTTAATTTTTATTTTAAGCTACTTGCAAAAGATTGCTATTAGTAACATAGATGACAATGGTTAATTAGCGTGGTTGATCGTGAGAGGAGAGGCTACCCAGTGATAGTACTCCTATCAGGTATTTTACATTATTATAATTATTGTAATAAATCTCTTGGCCAACTCCTCTTCAGCCGACGGGGAGGGCGGTCGGGGATATGAATGGAAGCCATGGATTCGACTAAAGGATTAGGATGATGGTGTAGGTTTTCATGGAATTTTGTGTAGCGGGAAGAAGCGAGGTCTTGTACAAAGGGAATTTTGAGGTCGTTGTGAATTGTGAGATTAGAAACTATGCAGGAGAGTTAGTGATTTTTCGAAGGATCTTTGATTGAAGGGATTGGATCCTATAAGAATTTGAGCGCTTGGTGCTACCCCAGAGCTCAATTCCATAGGTCCAAATTGGTTTGAGTATGGAATTGTAGATAAGGAGTTTATTAGAAAGGGATAGGTGGGATCTTTGGTCGAGGAGTCGGAGTAAGAGTTTGTACCGTCTGTTAGTGTCCGTACGTTTAGTTTTGGTGTGCCAAGCCCAAGTCAATCGTCGGTCAAGATGGAGACCTAGGTATCTTACGGAACAGGATTGAGGGATGAGTCCTTGGTTGAGGATGACTGGAGGACATGTTGAATGCCTGAGGGTAAAAGTGACGTGAACACTTTTTTGCTCATTTATTTTTATCCTCCATTTCCTTAACCAAGGTTCAAGGAGATCAAGATGGTTTTGGATGTTGGTGGATGCTGTATTCGGATCAGAGGATGTGGAGAATATACACTTGTCGTCAGCGAAGGTAGCTAATTGGGTAGTAGGAAGTTGAGGGATATCGGATGTATAAAAGGAGTATAGTAAAGGACCAAGAATACTTCCTTGAGGAACACCTGCGAGAATAGGATATGTAGGTGAACGGGTAGGACCACTGCTTACATGGAAGTATCTATCATGGAGATAGGATTTGAGGATAAGGTAATAGGTAAAGGGGAGGATGCTCTTTAGTTTCCACAGTAGGCCCTGGTGCCAAATCCTATCAAAGGCCTGGGCCTCATCTAAGAAGACACCAGTGCAATACTGTTTTCGCTCAAGGGAGGATGAAATGGAGTCGACAATCCGGTGATACTGTTGGATAGTGGAATGTTGGGATCGGAAGCCAAACTGGTGATTAGGTAGGATGTTGGATGCATGGAATATTTTGGAGATTCGTTTGAAGAGCAGTTTTTCTAGGATTTTACCAAGGATAGGAAGCAGGCTAATAGGACGATAGGATGTGACAAGGTGTTGAGGTTAATTGGGTTTAGGGAACATCTTTATGGAACTGTACTTCCACAGGTAAGGAAATTATGTGGTGCGGAGAACAGCATTGTAAATGTAGGTTAGGAATATAATCGATTTTTTAGGAAGTTGTTTAATTATAGAGGAGGTGATAAGGTCATAGCCGGGACTTTTATTTTTTGACAAATGGTTAATTATGTATTTAACGTCGGATGGGGTAAATGATTTAGGAGGAGGTGAGAGTAGTAAAGGAGTATCAAGGTCTTTAAGGATGAAATTTAAGTGTTCGGGTTCAACTATATCTGGATGTGGTTTAAAAAGATCGGAAAGGTGAAGGGAAAAATAATTGGCTCTTTCTTCGTGAGATTTGGCCCAGGAGTTATCACTTTTAAGGAGAGGAGAGGAAATATTTTTGTAGGATAGGATCCGTTTAGTCGCTGTCCAGAGTGATTTGTCCTTTGTCGTTAGTTGGTTGGTGTATTCTTCGAAAGTCTTACATCTATGGTCTCTAAATGAGGTTTTTAGTTGTCTTGTCAGTCGGTTGTAAGTTTGTTTGTCCGATGGGAGTCGAGATCTCTGCCATAAAGCTCTTGCGTGACGTCTCTCCGTAATGAGTTGGCGAAGTGAGATGGGGATGAATTGTTTTTCGGGTGTTTTGATGAGGTGGAGTCCCAAACTGAGCGCTGAATCATCTCGGTAAAATTTTTCACACAAGAATCTATATCTTCAGGAGTTTTAAGTGAAATGCTTAAGTTAGTTCGTTCGTCGAGTAGCTGTCTAAAATTGTCCCAGTCAATGGGTCCGGTTATGAGGTTACTTGGAGACGGATTTAGGATGGGATTTGTGTCTAGGACAAGGAGAACTGGATTATGATCTGAAGATAAATCTGGTAAAACTTTTAGGTGTGGATGGTGAGTTCTCAGAGGGGAAGTGACGAAAAAATCTAGGATATCTGGAAGTTTATTTGTGGAGTAGGGATAGTAGGTATATTCATTTGGGGTAAGGACACGGTAAGGAGTTGTTCTGAGGGTGTTTAGTAATCGAGAGCCTCGGGGGTTACTAGCTCGGCATCCCCATTGTTGATGCTTTGCATTGAAGTCCCCTCCAGCGAGGAAATTAGGACCGAGGGAGTTGAAAAGGGAAAGGAAATCTTGAATGGATACGTTTTGGCTGGGAGGGCAATAAATAGAGGATATTGTGTAATTAAATGGAGAGGAGTCTAGAGATATAGTAGTACACTGTATAGCTTCCGAAGGAGTGGTAGGGATAAGGTGATGAGATATGGAACTTCGTATCAGTATTGCACTGCCCCCGCGTGCCGTGTCGTCAGGGTGATCAGTTCTGTACGTCCTGTAGTCTCGTACGTAAAAGTGAGATCGTGAGGTAAAGTGAGTTTCAGTTATGAGGGCAACGTCAATTCTTCTGTCATGTAAAAGTACGTCAAGTTCGTCTCTGTGTTGTGTCACACCGTCTGCATTCCACAAAAGGATAACAAGGGATTTCTGGGTAGGCTGTGGATTCATTTGGTAGGGATGTAGGTGGGGAGTATTGAAGTGACGTGTGTTAATAGGTTTACTAAGGGCGTGATAGCGTTTTGGAGTTGGATCAAAAAGGAAGATAAGGCTGTGGTTAGAGCATTGGATAAGGCTGTGACGAGATCGTTGGTTAGGGATGGCGGTGGGATGTAGGCTGAAGAGGGTAAATGACGTGAGCTATTATCCGTAGATATATTATTTTTTGTAATATTTGCATAAGATAAGCATTGGGTAACCTCTCGCGATGCATCAGTATTTTCGGCTTGGTTTACTTGTGTGTGAGTTGTAGAAGGTGCAGATGGTTTGGGTTGTAGGTTGGCAGGTTTGTTGTGAAGGTTGGGAGTTGGCAGTGGTGGTCCGTTGAGGAGATTTGATGGCAATGGTGGTGGCTGGTTGAAGTCGCTAGCTATTCGGTGGTTTTTAGTACCTCTTAATTTATTTTGTAACTCAACATGTACTTGACATCCTCTATAGCTAGCTGGGTGCTTGCCGTTGCATAGGACACACTTAGGATCTTCTTCCACTTTTTTTGAGCACATATTAGAGTCGTGGTTTCCGGCGCATTTGACACATTTTGCGGGGTGATTACAGTGGTTTCTACTGTGTCCATATTGCTGGCACCTTTTGCATTGTATAATCAATCTCCCTTGTTTTGTATGGTTCCTCGACTTTTATTTTACAATAATAGAGCTCTGTTAGCTCGAATATGTTTTTATTTTGCGGGCTTGGTTCTAAGTCTACAAAGAACAAAGGGAGATAATTTTTGGTCAAGCGGTGCTTCACCCCCGCTATATTTTTAACCTGAAAACCTTTTGTCTGTAACTCAGTTTTAATAATGTTGACGGGTGTTGTTGGGTGTTGTTGTTGGGAATCAAGCTAGTAGAGATGGCATTTGTATATTATGGTACCATCACATCAGTGAAATAGTCACCAAAAATTGTGGTCCAAACCGATCTATACTGACGCTGAATTTGATGTTTGACTATAAATTGTCAACATTTTATTTTGATCGTATTATATACCAGCCTAGTAGTGCTCAAAAATAGATTTCATTTTAATTTTCACGAATCTCTAAAAAAAACTGAAAAAAGGAAATGTTTTAAAGCCAAATACGTTATTAAAGTAAATATTCTACTTTTTGCTTAACAGACCATGTGACATATTATGTATGACACGCTAATCACTCTAGCAGTAACAAAGTCTTGACCATTAAAGGGAACGATAACGGTCAGAGATCGACTAAAAATAAAAAAATTCAAATTCAATCTAATATTTTTGTTTTGCCCGGCCCCTAAACTAGCTCGGGCTTATTGCTATTCAAGCTGAAATGAAGAATAGAGAGAGAGAGAGCCAATGTAAGGTTTGTTTAAGAAGGGAATAACGCATGAGAAGTCATTAGGATGAAGAATTTATTCCATAATAAGCTTCCTAATGCGTATTTTACAAATTTACTTGTTATATGGTTCACTATGTCCTCCTTGTTCACTTACAACAGCCTGCACTCTCCTTCTCCTGTGGGATATGGCCCCAGCAATAGTTCATTGATACGTATCATCCCAGGCACGAAGAATCCTCTTTCGAAGTTCATCAATGTCCTTTATTCTGCCCCCCCCCCCCCCCCCATGTACACTCTTTGTTCTGACCAACCCCAGACAGAGTAATCAATTGCATTTAGGTCTGGACTGTTGGGCGGCCACTCGTCTGGTTGAATGAAGTCTGGGCAGTTCTCTTGCATGTATTGAATTGTTTGCAAGGAGCGATGGGACGGGCCATCTTGCACAAACGTGTAATTTGACATTTGATCTTCAATTTCAGGCAACATTGTGCTTCACACATCTTCAATGTTTGTTATAACTCTGAGGTACTCCTCCCACTTACCTACAAAGAACCCCCACTCCACCATATGGTTATTTATTCTATCAAAACTAATACCCGACAACGATGGCTACACGGACAACGGCTTTTTTTAAAACCCTCATTTAAACCGTCATTGCATGGCTTTCACCTAATAGTTTGTTAAGTTATAGATATGAAATTTACAGTAGAAGAATTTAGTTTTCAGACCCCACAAACCCCATATCTCTATCTATTACAGAAGCTGAGCCATAAGTGTTCAAAAAAGTGAGTTTTTTTCCCACCCTGTATTTGTTGAAACAAAACACATATTGACTTTATAGTAAAACCAAAGATACTGAAGTTTATAGAATGTAAAAATGAACATTTAAAAAAAAAAAAAAACGATCAAAATCTGTGCAAAAAAAAAAAATATATATATAGTCAGATAAGACATATTTATCGTTTTCTTTTGTTAAATCATTAATATTATCTTTATTCTGTTATTACCCATTAGAGATTTAATAATTTCTTCTTTGGTTTAATTTTTCCTGTGATTTTTTTGCTGTAATGATAAACTTTAGTTAACTATTGATATGAGAAGAGGTGTTGTACCATCATTAGATGATGCTCCGCTGGAAGAGGGGTATGGGATCCCCCTCCAGGGGTTCTTCTATTTCACCGGTATTTGGTTCGGAACTAACTGATTAGCTTCGATATTTAAATTCTCTTAATAAATTCCTCTAAATAAATATGGTTTCAGAGGATATCGAACCGTCTAAGTTTATATTTATGCTTTTGGTAATTCAAATTATTCATTGCTCCAACCGTCTGCGCTACGGGACCTCACGCCAATCCCTGAATTCTCACTCGGAAAGAGATATTTCTTTTGGAGAATCAGTGAAAATCTATGGTTATGGTTAGGTTTGTTCAGCATTTATATTAAGTAAATACGACTTATATTTATATACTTATGTACTTAAATATATTATATTACAAGCTCTTACCTTCAAATTTGCCAGGATAGTTCGATGAAAATCCACTTTATTAAAAGATGTTGCTCAGCATATTATGTAAAATACTCCACGTTATTCATCTAGTTTTTATAAAAACGATAATTAACTTTCATTAAATCTTGAACATAATAAATAACCCGAATGTGCATACAAAACTGAAAGTTAAACAACAACAAATAGTTTTTAAATAATTAATAACACTCAGAGCACGATCTAAACTGCTCCACTGTCATAGCCGAACTCCTATTTGTTTATTCTACTCTGTAAGAAGGGGGTCGTGGAAGCTGTAGTTATTTTTTTCTGCGAATGAATACCTTGGCACTTTGGTAAGTAACTGGTTGAACACCATATATATTTGAAAACGCGGTTACTACTCAATTATCCTTCTACTTGTATACAAGTATCCCATCGGTTTTGTTGATAATGCTTTCCATTATTATGTCCTCTTTGAGTAGTTTTCTTAGACTTATCAATAAACGGGCTAGACTTAGGTATAATATTCTTACGCATAGCTCCAGGGGCGCCAAATCCTTTCTTACGCAGATAAGACTTGATCGATGTAACCAAATTATCAATGTAGAGGTGGTAAGGAAATGTTTTTAGTTGTGGTGAAATTTTATTAATAATTTCAAGATGGGGTGTTGCAGACATTTGCACTGGTACACATTGAACTTAACTAAATATCCACTGGATGTATTTAAGGACCACACTTTATATCCAAAGCATATAGGTTTTGTTGGGATACATTTTTTTATATAAGATTTTCCAAAATATCTTACTATACTTTCAGGCACAAAATGGGATGCAAATTTTTTCTTTAGCAAAGCAAATATTAGACACAAGAAAAAACCGTAATATCTGTTCAAAGCAGGCTCTCCTCTTTGAATCAGCTACCAGAGAGACATGTGAATTTGGTCTCTTTTCCCAATACATTGTTTTTGAGAGGAGACTATGGTAGCTTACAAAAAAAATGTATAATAGCATGAAAGGGTTTTTATAATTGTGGTTGTGATCCAATGGTTAAAAATGTCCAAAGAAGGCAAAGTAAAGGTTTGAAGATACGTTTTACAGTTAACAGTATTCTAATTTCTCTTTTATTAAAGTAGAAGGCGTTATTAAATTTTTGCGACTTGTCTGAGGGATTCCTATAGCAAGGCTTGATCTCAAACAGCTGCCTCAAACCAAATTACCCTTGCCTGCTAACATCACGTTCAAAAATGTGGGGGAAAATTTTCCTTGAATTTTGAAGAGCAGTTCAACTTGGTGACGATATATATATATATATGTCTTATGCCGAAATTAAATTTAGAATTTTATCATAATATCTATGATCATATTATTACGTTTAAAAGTGTGACTTTGAGGTAGGAAGTTCTAATTTTGGGAGAGACTATAATATCCTAAAATGGTGGGGTTTGGTTGGGGAACACCAAGTATATAAACTAGACACTATCCCGTCAAGAAATGCTGACAACAAAGTAGTAGATCGAATAAATAATAGTAAGTATAAAGGGCAATTAAAAGCAAAATATTATATCACAAAATTTAAAAAATAAGGAATATAATAATAACGAATCCCTAGAGAGGTTTATGGTGGCCACTCAATGCTATATTTTTTAATCTCAGACAAATAATGTTGTGACAAATAATTATCAAGAAGAAAACAGGTGTCAATTTTAACAATTACACTTTATCTTAACATTAAACACCCTTTAGTAGACTTAATCCTAGATTTTTTTCCACATATCTTATACTGAACAGGCATATCAAATTTCAACCCTCTATGAATTCAGCAAGTGAGTTAATTAGTGGTGAGTATTATGCATAGGTACTTATATTAATTTGATCAAGCAATTGTAGCTTTGATTTTTTTTTATAATTCTAGAGAGATTATATTAAGTATAACCTAGTAAGCTACTAAAACTCATCGCTAATCTAGAAATATGTCAGTACTTTCTATCGTAGCTAAATTAGAATATAATTTACTTTGAAACAAAACTGTCATATATTTACTAATATTATATAAGAAATTGGACTAATTCCATTGATAGTTGCCACTAGTAATACTGCATTGCCATTTAAAACGTTTGCATACCTCTAGACTAGTAAAAGGAATATATTAATTGTAATCCAAAGCCTAGAGGATGTCTCTTAAAGGATATACTCTAGCAGGAGTCAGTTGTACTAACTAACTTGCTGATTAAGTCAGGAATAACTGCATACTGATCTCAACTAGAGTGTAACATGGCACTCCATATCTATCGAGGCACCGCTGTAGCCTCTATCTGGTTGTTCATTACTTAAAACAAATAGACCTATTCCCTTTAATATTGTTAAACGTAAACAATTTCGATTTGCCTATCCAGCTTAATCACTACAAGGCTCTTCAATGCCATTACTGTTGTGTATGCATTAAAGTAACTAGCGTTATTCTGTCCCAGCCTAATGTTCTCAAACAACTGTATCATTCTCATCGTTGGAATCCGTCCAATTTCCTCGGCAATAAAAATTAAATTCAGTAATTGTCTGACCTATTTTGACCATAAAAGATTATACAACCTCTTTGGTAATTTTGATATTGGCCTTTCATAGTATGCAAGATATTCATCTGGAACTTTCCTTTCTCGGTTCATTTATTTAACATAATGATTTTTCCAAGGATTACTACAAAGTTGTATGTGCGCGACGTTAAATGTAGGTCCATTTTACTAAAATACTAAGTTTTCTAATGGATATAAATTATTTAAAGTTAAACATATTTTAAAGTTGTGTTAAATAATGTTAATTTTTCTGGTGGTCTATTCTCTAGGGTTTGAAGAGAGTTGACCTTCGAGCACGGTAGAAGTGTCTCCACCCTAACATGATTTGAAATTGGAAATACTTCTTATTAATGGGAGCTTACGTCTTAAGAAGAGAACCATTTCCAAAGCATTAATTGCCTGACTTTATTATAATTATATAAATGAGGCAACTATATTCGTGAATAGAAAACTGAGAAAACATATATTGAGATTATTTTATACAACAAACTCTAAAAACATTTTAGAACAAGTAACTGTCATTGTCATGTCAGTGTTGTCCAGGTTGGTGAAGTGTTCTTTCCAACACTCCCCCTCACGAGCCAAGTGGATTAAGTCCGAGGTTGCTCCTGAACTTGAGTAGTTTGGGAGCAGGCAAAGGCTTCGTAAAAATATCTGCATCCATTTCATCTGTTTGTCTGTACATTAGCTTGACGTCACCTTGACTCACAACGTCTCTGATGAAATGTTGCTTTATAGCAATATGTTTTGACTTTGAGCTTATTATTTGATTTTGGGATAAGCTCTGAGCCGCTAGATTATCATTATAAGTGATTACCGACTTTTGATTGATTCCCATGCTAGATAACAATCTTTTTAAATGAATCGCTTCCTTAGATGCTTCCGTTAAAGCCATATACTCTTCTGCAGTTGATAAGGCGACAGTTTTCTGTTTTCGCGATTCCCAACTCACAGCTGCACCAGCATAAACGAAGCAACATCCGGTGTACGATTTTCGGTCTACAGTGCAAGCTCCCCAGTTTGCATCTGCTAATCCAATTAACTCTGATCCGGTTTTTCTAAATTTTATGGACATGGTTTTTGTTCCTTGAAGATACCTTAATATTCTTTTTAAAGCAATGACATGCTCTTTGCCGTAGCATGCGTTAAATTGGCTTGAGTAATTAACGGCATGTGTTATATCCGGTCTTGATGCTAAGGATAAATACATTAGTGATCCAATCAGATTTTGGTAAGGAAAACCAATGTCTTTGGGATCTTCCTTATTTAATTTTAACGAAAGTTCCATAGGTGTACTGACTGGCTTGCATTCTTGCATATTAAATTTCTTCAGAAGCTCATTAGTATATTTTAACTGCGATATGGAGATTTCCCCCTCTTTCTGATGAAATTCAATTCCAAGACAGTACTCAAGTTCTCCCAAGTCACGCATTTCAAAATTCTGGATAAGATCTTTCTTGATATTATCAAGATCTTCCTTCTTGGAATAGGCTATCAAGATATCATCCACATAAACGGCTATGATGATTCTAGCTCCCCCTTTCGGTGATACGTATATACAGGGATCAGCATCAGAAGTTTTGAATCCGAGTTCTTTTAATTTCGAGTCTAATTTTTTGTACCATTGTCTTCCTGATTGCTTAAGACCATAAACTGCCTTTTTCAGTTGACAAACGGTTTCTGTACGTCCTTTCCTCAGGTCTGTTAGCATTTGTTTTGCTTTTTCATAAATGGTTGAATCATCTTTACCACTCTCTTCCATTATTATGTCGCATAGAAATTTTTCTAGGTACTTAGGTTTTTGCATGTATACCTCTTCTTCAATGTCGCCATTGAGGAATGCTGTGGCTACATCAAGTTGACTAATTTTTAGATTTTTCTCTACAGCAACTCCCAGTAAAAGTCTGATTGAACTTAACTTGGTTACCGGAGCATAAGTTTCTGTGTAGTCAACTCCTGGTTGTTGTGAAAATCCTTGCGCTACAATTCGGGCTTTTCTTCTTTCTAACTCGCCGCTTGATTTATATTTATTGGTTAAAACGGTTTTTGAACCCACAACATTTATTCCAGGTTTTCTTTTTACTAAATCCCATGTTTCATTTTTAATATGGGCTTTTAATTCTTTTCTTATAGCTTCTTCCCATTCATATGAATTTTCTCCTTTTAAACCTTCATCAATTTCAAAATTTGTTATGAATGCTTCTTCAACATTTCTGGACATATCATAGTCTTTAGTCCACACAGGTTCTTTTCTTTCTCTTGAACTTTTTCTTATGTCAATATTTACATCAGGTTGTTCGTCAATTATTTCATCATTTATTTGTTCTATTATTTCAGATTCTTCAATATTATTATTTACAGGATATTTATTTTCTTTGTTATTTTTCTTATTTTTTATAGGTACTTTTATATACTCACTATTTACATTTTTCTCGCCGTTGGTGTCTTCAACTATTAAATCATTGTATGACAAAATTCCTTCTTCTTTATACATTTTAGGTAAAATTTTGACATCCCTAGTAATTAAAACATCTTTTAATTTTGGCATCCAAATTCTGTAAGCTTTTGATTTTTCTGAATACCCTACAAATATTCCTTCATCCGATTTTGCTTCAAATTTTCCTCTTCCAGGTCTTTTATTCAATACGAAAGCTTTAGAGCCAAAAACATGTAGATGTCTTACCGAAGGTATATGACCGACCCATTTTGTAAATGGAGTTTCATTACTAATGGTCTTTGAAGGCGTTCTGTTGCATAGGTAGTTTACTGTATTGATAGCTTCTGCCCAGAAACTTTGAGGTAGTTTAGCATCAATGAGTAAGCACCTAGCTTTTTCAACAAGCGTTCTATTTTTCCTCTCGGCCATGCCGTTCTGTTGAGGTGTGTACGGCGCAGACAATCTTCTAACAATTCCTTCATTCTTCAGATATGCTTCGAATTCTTTATTGCAATATTCTGATCGTTCATTGTCAGTTTGAAGATATTTTATTTTCCTTCCTGTAAAATTTTCCATTTCATTTTTATAGTATTTAAAATGTTCAAAAACTTCATTTTTATTTTTTAAAAAATATACACGGCAATACCTTGTGTGCTCATCAATGAATGTCACAAAGTATCTTGATCCCCCGAATGACTGAACTCGAAATGGACCAGCAACGTCGCTATGCACTATTTCCAGCTTGTCAGTCGTTCTTGGACCTTCTCTTTTTGGAAATGGTAGTCTTGACATTTTACCTTGTATGCAGGCTTCACAGTCTTCAAGAATGTCCTTAGAGTTGAATTTTAATCCGTTTAGTATTTTATTTTTAAGACTTAATTTTAGATCTTGTTCATTCATATGACCCAACTTCTTATGCCAGAAAGTAATGTTGTCTGACTCATAAATGTTTTTAGATTCAGTTTGTGGTTTATTATTTACATTTAATTTATGTTCTGTACAATTAACATAGTATAACCCATTTTGCTTTTTTGCTTGAAGAATTACCTTTCCTTTATTGTCCATAACTGTGGCGTTATTCTTCTTAAATAATACTGTATATCCATTCTCAGTTATTCTTGCTACTGAGAGTAAGTTAGTAGTTAAAGTTGGTACATACAATGTGTCACGTAAATCTATGTTGTTATTTATATTTAATTTTAATTCTGCTAAACCAGTTCCATCAATGGTTGCGCTGTGATGATCAGCCGCTAACTTCAATGTGCCCATTTTACCCTCTTTTATGTGTTGAAAATTGTTTTTATCTAAACACATGTGAGATGTGCATCCACTGTCCAAGCACCATATTGATCTATTAGACATGTTTGGACTCGGATTACCAGACGAAAGACACTGAGCTTCTATTTTAAATGATCGTCTATTTTCATTTTCGGTTTGTTTCTTTTCAAATTTTGGTTTAGTTTTATATTGGTTAGGCCACTGGTTAGGTTTATACTTATTATTATAATACTGGTTTTTAAATTCTTTACCTTTTTTCTTTCCGTAATATGCTTCAGTAGATCCTTCTCGAGAACTTGTTGAAGGTTCGTCTTTACACCTTGCTTGATTTTCTTCAATAATTTTGATTTTTAAATCTTCTGGAGCAGGTAAATTATCACGACTTTCTATGGCTATTCTAAAGTTTCCGTAATTTGACGGTAGGCTGTATAGCATCATTATACTTAGTAACTCATCATTAATATTTATGTCCATGTCTTTTAATTTATCCACTACGTCCATAAAGTTATTGAGATGATCGCGCACGTCATCACTTTCTTTCATTTTATTCAAAACTAACTCCTTTAGTAACGTAGCTTTTCTTGCAGGACCTTTACTCTGGTATATGTTTTTCAATGTATCCCAGACTTCTTTCGATGTTCCACAGTTTTTAACTTGTTTTAGTTCGGAAGGTGATATGATCAGCATTAAATCCGATCTTGCATTTAAATCACTTTCTTCCCAAGTTTGTATGTCTTCTTTTTTCTCGGGGATTTTCTTAGTTCCAGAAACGTAACCCCACAAACCATTTTTTATTAATATGGCTTGTGCCTGAACTTTCCAAGTGTCGTAGTTATGCTTCTTTAGCGGTTCTATTCTATAGTTAACTGAACTCATGTTGCAGCTTACCTCGTAATCTTCTCTCTTCTTTTTTATTTTATTTTATTTTATTTTATTTTATTAATTTATTTATTTATTTTTTTTTTGTTTACTTTTTATAATATTGACATTTTCAAGAGATGTCAAATATTTTCGAGAGATACTTATGAAAAATATTTAATAAAATTGTTTGAACCGACTTTTTAGCTGAGTACCGACCGATTTACTCGAACTATACGCACAATTGTCACTGGGTACCATAACCTATTATAATTATATAAATGAGGCAACTATATTCGTGAATAGAAAACTGAGAAAACATATATTGAGATTATTTTATACAACAAACTATAAAACATTTTAGAACAAGTAACTGTCATTGTCATGTCAGTGTTGTCCAGGTTGGTGAAGTGTTCTTTCCAACAGACTTCTGCAGTTTCGGATTAAGAACGATTATCTTTCATTTTATATTTTTTTCAAAATTGGCCCGGAAGAATTCCTTCTTACCAGACGTCAAAATATTTACAGAAAATGTTATAAATACAACAATTTCATTTTCAGTGGTTGTTCGGTACTCGGTACGGACGGGCTTGCGCCTAATTCCGAAGCAGGGTCAGTTAAGGTTTGAGCGGACTGTACTTTAGGGTGGATAAGATAAGGTCTGAAATATAAAGCGTTAAATAAATTTTCAAGGATGCTGAATGAATATGATAAAACATATAATTTAAGGAAAATAAATAATAACTTTCTTGGATATATAATAATAATTCCTAACTGTGAGGCGGATAAAATGTTGTACTATGGATGTGTAGTATGAGATGAAGGGTCGTGTGTGAAATAAAGTATGAAGCAGTGAATGTATTGTGTTTGGCACTGCCTGATAATAATGATAATGAATGATACTGTTTCAGAGAAATAATTTTTTTGGATATTCAACGGTCAATGAAGAAGAAAAAAGGTTTATTTAATATAGATAATAAAATAACAACGGTTACATGCATTAGAAACGTACACACCCTTAGCCAAAGACCGTTAGAGGGAGTTTCGTCTTTGACTATTTACATCCATACCAGTTTCCATGAGAATAAATAAACATTAATGGTGATTAATTAAAATATTCAACAAAACAATATCAATCATTATAACAGCTTTTCGCACGATATTTAAATACACAAAGTGTTAGTTAACAAATAAACAAATAATAAAAAATTATCAATACACCTTTTAATACTTTCTGATAATTATAGCCAGAATAATAATACCACTATCAACACAATACTTTAAATCTAAAGCCATCATTTTCTCTTCCTATAATTATATATAATTTATATTTTTTTGTTAAATTAACACTTCATTATAACTTGCAGTAATGATAGTTAATTTAAGGCCACTTGTAATGTTATTGTACTCCTGATGAAATGTCGACTTCTTCAGTTAAGCCATTTTTTTTGTCCATACACTTGTTGTACATCTAAGTTTAGGAGTTTCCACTTCAAGTGCATGATGTTAGTCAAAAAGGATATTTGGTCAAGAATCAAATAATTTTCACGGAAACCTCTGTGGAATTCCTTCAGGATGTTCATATCATCCACCCGCTTTAAGTCTATTTTTTAAAATATCGGTAAAGAGTTTGGCAAAACAGTCAATAAGGGACAAGCCACGGTAGTTTTCAATCAAATCTTGGTTGCCTTTATTGTGCAAAGGAAATATAATCGCCTCAGTGAAACTGCCAGGAGCCACCCCTTCATCATAAATCTTATTAAATCATTTAAGAAGCTTATTTAGAAAAACAGGGGCGTTCTTAAAAAACTCATACGAGACTCTGTCCCTACTAGGGGCTTTATTTGGTTTACACAGCCAATACATTATTCAGTTCATTAATTGCGACTGTGGAGTCAAGTCGGATGTTCTTAAGATAAAATCGTGAAGTTTAGTTGTACAACCATCTGTAATAGGATTTAATAATGCTTTAAAATAAGAAACTAACTCATCCGAGTAAGACAGCATAGTATGAATATGAAGTTTTTTTTCTTTTTAAACGAGTTAATAATTTTGTGTTAACTGTTATATTGAAACTTACGATTCAATTTTCATAGTATTGGTTATATATATTTTTTTTACGGTTTGATTTAAAATTCGTTTGAGCTGTAAGATATAGATCTCTTAGGAACAAAGTGTTTTTACGTCCACAAAGTCTCAACATTTTAAATGATTTTTGTCGCAAACGAAAAAAAAAATATCATTAAACCACGGTTCTTTAAAGAAAAATATTCGGTCTGGAATGTCCTCTTTATTTTCTAGTTTAGCCGAGATTTTAATAATGCTAATAAACATATGAAGAAATTTCGTTGAGCCCTCAGGGAAAAAGAACTTAACGATTCAACCAATTTCAGTGAATTTTAGCTTAGGTAGGATTCTGGTTTGATGATTTTTTATGGGCACTGGTCCCGTCACATAAATGGAAAACTATGGGAAGATGTTCCAAGAATGTTTTATGGAGTACCTTGAAATCATTAATATAATGCAATCGATTATACGGAACACAGTATAAATCAATCACAACTGCCTCTGGGACCATAGAACTTCATCTCCCCCTCTGGATCCCCCTTAGATCTTCCATTCAATATGCACAGATCATCGTCACTAAAAAATCTATAAATTTTGTCCTCTCATTGTTACATCTAACATCCTTAGATATACGAGAATATTAAAATTTGTTGCAACCACGCTTTCTTGAATTATCTGTTGGTTATCTAGCAAGATACAGATATCCACATATTTCTGACTATAATAAAGATTACAAAGATTCTTAAAGTCCTCATTCCAAGCATTGCAATTTATTTACACAGGGAATATGTACCATGTTCTATTATTTTCACAGCGTATATCTACCAATAAGGTATACCAATAATATATTATTTAAGATTTCTTTAAATTTTATGACATTGGACTTAATTTTTTTAATTGTAACCAGGCAACCACCTTTGGCTCGACCTCGTTTTGCCTCCTCTTTAGCGGCCGCTATCCAACGCAATTCGTGACCAGTGAACAATTTTTGGAACAAATAAATTTCCTGTTTCATGACAAAGGTTTCACTTAGACAGAATACGTAATAGCTACTAATAGAAGTAAGGAAGTTTACATTGTTCATTTTACCTTTCAGCCCCTATATATTATAAGCTAGTATTTTAAGCTGTAAACCATGAATTGAAGCCTTGATTAATTTTGAGATTTCTTTGTAATAGATCATTTTGTGTGACTATCAAAATCGAGTGGAACTTGACAAGTCTGAGACTTTCCAGCTCCGTGCAAGTAAGGTGTAGAGGGAACAATCTGACTTGAAAAGTGGTTCATTATTCTCTCCTCCGATACTAAACCTCCCAAGCGAGCTCAATCCGAACTAAAGTGATCACGTGGTCACTGGTCCTTGTCCTTCCGTCCCCACGAACGCTCAGTAGCATTTATTTGATACCCCACTCAAAGAAGATTGCTATTGGTTATCTAGTAACTGTTACATGTTTCTTAATGATGTCACTGCCTTTAGATAATTAATAAGGTTAACAACAAACATTAAAGTACATATTTATAAAGAAATCTGTATTAAAAGTCGTAAAAAAAATCACTTATTCTTATCAGCTGATATCACATAAATTTCGAATTTTTATCGAGATGTCGATATTGTTTTACCAAACTGCCGCTTGAAAGTGTTAGTATCGGGGGAGAGCATGATGAACCACTTTTTGATACCCAGATTATATAGAATTGTTCCCTCTACCCCTTCCTTGCTCTGAGTTTGTTGGTCTCTGGACTCCGACAGAGAAACATCGGATAACAGCTCGTTATCGCGTGTCAAAGCTTATCGCTATACAATACTAAACTATAGATTGTTATATTCAAAAACATATTTTAAATTCTACTTAGTGAACTATTAGCTAAATAAATTAAATATTTCATTACAAATATTATACTTTACTTGAACAGTCGATAATATACAAACCAAAAATTAAATTATTAATTAAAAACAATATTTAAACAAATAAAATGTCGGTGTGTCGCGGGTGTTTACAAGACACAAGCAGTGAAAAACTTCTAGCGGAGTGTTCTGTTTGTCTTAACAAGTACCATCCAAACGGAAAATGCTGCAGAATAAAAAGTTTTGAGAACTGGTCGAAATTGGGAACGAAAAAAGCAGTTTGGACATGTAATGAAGAATGGTGCAAAACTAATGATCCAGAAACTGGAAAGGAAAGTGAGACCAAAAAGGATACAACACAAGGTACTAAATTAACTAATTTAACAAATGAGCAATTCACCACATTACTTAGAGAGATCAAATGTATTAAGGAAAATATGGCCGGTAAAGACCAAATTAAGGAATTAGAAAGAAACTTGCAAGGGATATCTGACCTGATGGATAATTACAATGAAAATCAAAAGAAAACTGATGAGAAAATCTATGAAATGAACCAAACTATTGAAATACTGATAAACGAAAACCAAAAAATGAAGGAAAAAATAAAAAGTGTCGAAGACAAAGTAATAAACTTAGAGCAACGGAGTCGTATAAACAATATTGAGATAATTGGGGTGCCTATTACTGAAAATGAAAATTGTTTTACTATAGTTCAAATGATAGGTGAAAAACTTGGATTGAATGTGGCAACACAGGATATTCAAATCGCCCATAGAACTAGACCATTCAACAAAAGCAGAATACCTGCTATTGTAGTTCAATTAACAACTCGAAAACAGAAATATTCATGGATTCAGGCTTCGAAGAAAAACAAACTTACCTCCCAAGAACTAGACGATTCCTTGCCACAAACAAGAATCTCAGTGTTTGAACATCTGGCCCCAGAAAAAAAGAAATTACTCTATGAGGTGAGACAAAGATGTATCCCTCATAAAATCAAATCTTGGACAATTGATGGGAAGATCCTGGCCTGTTATCAGAACGAAGGAGCTCAGCCATTTCCTATTCATAACCAAGATGATCTTAAGAGACTACCGCCCATACCTCAAGACATCACTACATCGCCAAACACGCCAAAATAATCCACTGATATTCGGTGGACCACTAATATTAATAGCAAGCAACTTTTCTTTCATTGTATCATCAGAAGAACCCTTTTATTTTATATTATTATTTTCTCTTTTTATTTCTTTATCTTTTAAATATAATTATTTCAGAACTGCTAATATTAGAACTCAAATTAAATGTGAATCTCAAACAATTTTTACAGCTTATTTTATATTTTACTGTATCTTAATTTGGAAAAGCAAACATACAATATACATTCTTTTCTCACGAATATCGCAATTGCATCATTGTGTAGCATCATATATAATAATATGACAGCGTTTCGCAAAAAACGCCAAAATAATTCATTGAAATTAGGGGAGCCTCTAATGATAATAAGAAGTAAAATTTCTTTCAAATTATCTTCAGACGACCTTTTTATTTTTGTACTATTTTTATTTATTTATTTTTTTTTAATTTTATTTTTTTCTTTCTCTTATTATATCCTTATTTTAAATTGTAATAATTTCATAACGGCTAGCTAATATTAAAGCTTAAATAGCATTACAAATAGGAAAAAAAAAAATAAATAAATAATAATAATAAAAAAATACGAATCTCAATGCAATTTTTGTGACTTATCTTATACTTTATTGTATTTTAAAATAAGAATCACTATATATGTTACGGAAACACAAACATTTAGAAGTAAATTTTCTTTTATATTATCTTCGGGCGAACCGTTCTATTATGTTAATTTTTATTTCTTTATTTTTTAACTATAATTATTTCAAAATTGCTTATCAAAACTCGTATCACAACTCAAAAACCGTTACAAAAAAGGATAAAAAAAAATAAATAAAAAATAATTTTAATCCATGTACATATATTTTACATTTATGTTGTCATATTGTAAACTTTAGTGAAGCTAAGAATAACAATCCATTGTAATAAGTTAGCAATACAATATTATTTATTTGAATAAATGTTTAAACAAAAAATAAAATAACCTAAATAAATGTATAAATGATTCAAATTAATATATTACACCAAAATATAAGAAGTCTGAACAAAAATTTTGATGAGCTATGTGTCTTCTTACACACTTATGACCAGTCCAAATATGACATTATTATCTTGACGGAGGCGCGTATATCCTCGGAATTTAATTTTCAACTTTTTCAAATCAAATCTTATACAACAATCCACACAAAGCTAAACTACAATCAAAACAGTGGTATAGTAATTTATATTAAAGATTCATTATTCCAAATTATAGAAGTGGAAGAAATTAAACTTACGGAAAGTAACTGTCTAATTCTCAAGAAGGTGCTCTCTGATATCAATGTTATAGCGGTGTATCGATCACCAAACGGCAATGATCAATTATTTTTAGATGAAATAGAATCTTTATTGAATGGAATGAGCAAGAAAAAAGTTGTATTTACTGGTGATATTAACCTGAATATTCTAGAAGATAACAGGACATTAAACTACATAGAACAAAATTATCTAACATTAATGTCAACAAAACAATTAGTTTCATTAGTCTCCAAAGCAACTAGGGTAACTAATAATACCAAGTCAACAATTGATCATGTTTTTGTGAGCGATACACTGTTAGAGAATACTGAAGCCGATGTAATAGAAACCAACATAACGGACCATTCCTCGTTAAACATTTCTATCAAAATTATTAACAAGACCAAAACAAAATCAAAAATAACAAATAATAAATCCGTAAAAAAATTAAATCAAGATGTTTTTGCTAAACACTTGGAAAAAGAAGAATGGTCTGAGGTTTTATCGGAACAGGACGTAAACAATATAGCCGAACTATTCAATACGAAAATGCAACATTTTATAAATATTAGTAGCAAAGTTCAATTCACTAAATCTGGCAATAAATTTTCAAAACTAAAGCCTTGGATGACTGACGGTTTACTCAAGTCTATTAGACAAAGAGACAAAATGGGGAAAAAATTAAGAAATCAACCTTTTAACAACCTATTGAAACATAAATATAATCGATACAACAAAATGCTTAAGAAACTGACTGAAAAAACAAAAAATAATTATTACAAGGAAAAAATTATGAAAGATAAAGGTGATACTAGAATGCTTTGGAAGGTAATAAATGAAGTGATTTCAGGGGAAAAAAAGCAAGTGGAATGTATTAGGGAATTAAAAAATATGAATGGGGATATTATAGACGTAATAGCCCATGACAAGGAAGGAGCAAACATCTTGGCACAACATTTTTCAACCGTAGGCGAAAAAATGGCATCAAAAATACCACATGTAAATAATAAGAAATATAAGTATCGAAATAAAAATATATCTGATAAACAAACACTAAGCCATATACAAGTCCAAGAAATACATGTAATGGAGGCAATTTCTAGTCTTAAGGGGGGTTCAGGTCCTGGCCATGACAACATTAGCGTTGAAATTATTCAAAATCACAGTAAATATCTAGTCAAGCCGATCCTTCACCTGGCTCGAGCCTCCTTCCAACAAGGTATTTTTCCTAACATTTATAAAAAAGCTATTATAAAACCTATTTATAAAGAAGCTGCAAAAAGCGATCCAAACAATTACAGGCCCATATCTTTACTATCCAATATAGCAAAAATATTAGAAAAAATTGTTAAAAAACAATTAGTACTATTTTTGGAAGAAAACAAGCTAATTCCGGATAAACAATTTGGGTTCAGAAAGGGACTGAGCACTGAAGACGCTATATCTGAAGTAACTAGTTACCTAAGCAAACAACTTGATAAAGGATACAGACCGATAGGATTATTCTTAGACCTTTCTAAAGCGTTTGATTCCGTCTCTCATTCCATCCTCATTGATAAACTTAGAAATGTAGGAATAAGTCACGCCGTACTTAACTGGTTTTCTAGTTATCTGAATAATAGGCCCCTTATAGTAAAATTAAACAATGTCTATAGTCGTGAATATACTAGCACTTACTCTATCCCCCAAGGAACAGTATTAGGACCCATATTATTTATAATTTATACAGCCGATCTGTTCAAAATCGATTTAAAGAGCCAACCAGTGGCATTTGCCGATGATATAGCACTTCTATGCTCAGGATTAGATTATAAAAGCTCGATCCAAACGGTGGAAGAAGACATGATCAGGGTGAAGGATTGGTTTGATTGTCACCTTCTTACTATAAATATTAATAAAACCAAATTGGTGACATTTTCCTTGAACAAAAGAGGACAGCCAGAAATAGACAATATAAGTATGCACGATAGGAAAAAATGTTTGTCGCAATATCCAGATATATGTTTTTGTCCAAAAATACAAGCTACGGAAGCGGTAAAATATTTAGGCATAACTTTAGATAGGCATTTAAGATGGAAACAACACATTGATACCCTACAGAAAAAACTAAGACAAACAATATATATAATGATGAGAACTAGGGGATTCTTGACAGTGGACCAGCGACGGATGCTGTATTATGGAATCGTGGATTCCATAATTCGCTACGGACTTGTGGCTTGGGGCGCGGCTCCTGAAACTGTCAAACAGCCCATAGTTATCATGCAAAAAACCATATTAAGAATAATGTTGTTTAAAGAAAGAAATTCGCCGTCAGCTCATTTATTTAAAAAATTACAAATACTAAATTTAGATAATATGTGGAAGCTAGTAATTAACCTACAACTATTCAAAACCATAAAACAACACAACCAGAAACAGGGTCGCACTAGGGCGACTCAAAATAAAATATTAATAGTACCCCAAATGAACACCTGGTTTGGGCAAAGGCAATGGTCATACGCTGCCATCAAAATCTATAATCACCTCCCTGAGAATTTAAAAACAACTATGACACGAGATACTTTTAAAATTAAATTAAAAACGTACCTATTAAATAATCAATAGAAAAAAATAGAACAAATACAAACTGTTATATAAAAGACAAGGCAATATAACAATCTTAAATTTAGTAATACAATAAAAAATAAAAATAAATAAATAAATATTAATAAAAAATAGCAATTAGATCATTATTATTAAATAATAAATAAAATAGGCTGCAGTGATAAAATGGAACAGAGACAGACTCCTCTCTACAACACAAGGCGGATAGATGCCTTAAAGTAGAGAGCTCCTTATGCCATTAATTGTGTGTAAAGCAAACCGGATATTCTTTCAGTTGTATATTTTATAATTATATTGTGAAATTTATGTAGTCTAATTACAAAGATTGTAAAAAAAAATTATAATTTTGACAAATAAAGGAACATTTCATTTAAAAAAAAAAAAAAAAAAAAAAGTTTGCCAGTAACACAACACCGTTATATGATAAGGTGGAGACTTACCTCTGACAAAGGTTTTCAATTTATAAAAAAGTCTTTAAAACAAATGACTATTATCGACTCTACTACATATCGATCATACATGTAATTTAACAGAAAAATAGCACTTAGGACGACTTAGGACATGGCCCTGGAAAATATTACGGCAATAGAAGCTAAGGAACACATACAAGTGTTGAGTCAGTACGTGGTAATTATATTTTATATATACGTATAAACAGATATAATAATAATAATAATCAGTAAATTACTTTCATCAAGGATGTAATCTGTAAAACTAAATAAATATTTAGTTGATTAGACTTGAAGTTATAAAGGGCCAGTTTAAGGTGAGAGCGATTTGAAGTGGTGCAAGGGGCTAATGGTACTTACGGCTTGAAAACACGACTAATTTGAAGGTGGAGGGCTGTTAACCCCTGCTCCAGAGCTGCCGGCTTCGAATAAATCAATTAAACTGTCATGTCATAACTGTGCAAGGGAGTAGGGATACTACGCTTGCAAAGGGACCATTTATCAGTGGGGTTGGAGGGACGGGAGGGTACTCTCTACTCTTCCCCGGCAATAGATTACCCTACACAAAGCTCGACCAAGGTCAAATCTAGTCTCCGATCCCTCTTCCCCGGTCAACGCCGACCTTTCCTGTCGTTTAGCACATAAACTATTAATATTAACTTTATCCTTTTGAGAAAACCTCATTGTGAAATCTGTTGCGACAGTTGATTTAATTTGAGGCGACAAGGGGGGTGACATTATCAAGAGAAACGACTCGATCAACATACTTTAACTACATTAATGTTTACTTCTATCCCTGTTTACTGACTTTTGTCGTCCTGGTCTCGTCTAGTTTATGTTTATGTTGCCTAGCTATTTAGATTGTATCCTTCCAAGTACTAAATATATAAACAGAGCTATAACAATAAATTTTAAAAGCGAAAACGGTCGTTGTGTAAAGATACGGATGAACGAGTCGAGAGTTGTACTTAAAATGATTTGTCCTGGATGAAACATATACAGTGAGAATAACATTTAACTGTGTATTACCAAGTGTATTATAAAGTAGTATCATTTTTTAATAGTAAACATTTTAATATAGCGATTTCTTATAATGCCGACTAATCGAACCGAGTTAACTTAGACGTGTAAGTAAACAACTATGCACAAAAGGGTAAGGAAACCTAACTAACTATACAGATATTTATCAAATATCATGACAGTGCTATTGAGCATATGCTCATTCACACAAGCATTCATACAAATAAAAGTCAAGTTTATACATAAATTGTTACACACAAAAACAATCATTCTCACGGCATTTAAATTTACAAATTCAAGATATTTAAATGGACTCGGATGGATAACATAGGAGATGGGCTGCATGTCGCTGCATAGATGCGTACTTTCTTGATGTCTTCGATCCGGACTTGGTGAGAATTAAAACTAACTTTAACGAGAAATGTTACATGATGAAAGTTACATGTGTTAAGTGTTAGGACGTGCTCGTGTCGACAAGCTCCACGACCTGGTCTTCTGAAGGGCTGGTAATGGTCTGCATGGAGTAAATTCTGCTCCATGCATATTACATAGTACGTAGCTGTTTTGATTACTGTTATCAAGCTCAAGTGCAAGAAGAGAAATGCCTTAAAAATTAACTATTAAACAATAAGGTAAAATATAAACTTAAATAACTGTTATAGCGGTCTTAAATAAAATTAAGAATAAGTTATTGTGAACTTAAATACAAATTTTAATTTAAATCAAATTATAATTACTATTTATAAAAGGAGGCAGACAGAGAAAAATAGACTTCAGCGCCGGGACTCGAACCACGGACCTCCCCCTCATATCCAGTGTGCTGGAGCTCTAACCAATTAAGCTTTAATTAACTTAAATAACTCTTATTGTGGTCTTAAATAAAATTAAGAATAAGTTATTGTGAATTAAAATAAAAATGGATTTTGGTCTACAATGTTAGACGGATTCCTAGTTATGATTATGTTAAAAATGTATTAGTTTCGGAGTTAAGTTTGAGTTGGTATTTCGGTGTGGTATTGTTTGAAGTAATCAATAGAATGTACGCAGTGTCGGACGTTGCTATGTCGTCTGCTAAAAGAAGAGACAAGTTGCCCTGGTGCAAGAGTTTTGGCCACTACCTTCTTGTCTCCTGTCTGATTTTATCCCATTTATCATATTACTCCTCCCATCTCCCTCACCGGAAGAACTAGCCGAGTCGCCCACCCCCAACTTTTTGCAGCATTATTTGCTTTAAATCCTACCCTAGTAAATACAAGCACTTATATTTCAGTCTTTTTTGTTCCCTTATGATTCTATTTTCCTTTTTTCTTCTGTCCAGCAATGTTTGATGCATTACGTTTTACGATATACGACACAAATCTAAAAGTTTTTAGCTTTGAGTTTAATTTGTAAAGACGTCGAAACTATTGAAATTTTGTAATGTTACAAATAATATTGAGGATAACATAAATTTTAATATAATTAATAGTATTGGGTATTAATAATTAATAGTATTGAGGATTAATATTAATATTGACATTGACAGTAAATTTAAATAATATAAAGTGATTTGTCATCCACTTTTGGCAGAGTTGACAAACATTAAATACGAAAATCGTAGTTTCGACCAAGATTCTGTGATATTGTCACACATTTAATTTAATAAAGAAAAACACTATTTAAATATTCGGTAGTTCTTTATTGGTCAAAATCACCAGTATATTTAACACTTTACCATACCGGTTTTAGCATGTTTGCTATCTTCAGCGGTTAAGTACAAACTAAGTTTCTAATTTTGTAGTAGTATGTTACATTTCGTTTTTTGAATTTTATTTGCTTAAAGATCCGCAAAAAATTTCATTCGAAAAAACTTATTTTTTAAAGGGTATGCTAATTCCTCGGCATGTTTTTGCCTTTATCTTTCATGTTATATTGTTTTATATTATTATTTCTTTCTTTATGTTCTTGTAAAAAATTCCTTTAAACTCGTAAAAATAAAACTTTTCTTCTTATTATCATCACTTATTAAGATGATACCTACTTTCTCACTACTGCAAATTAATGCATTCAGAACAATAAAATACCTTTTTTTTTTCTTTTACATTTGATAGACAATTAACACGCACATATAAAATATAACAAAAAAAACCGGATTTATTTATTAATTTTTTTTTTATTTTTACTGTCAATCTAAGAAAATATGAAAAGGTCATAAAATAAAATAAAAAAAGTTTTCGTGTTTCCACTCAGTAATAATATGGTAAAATGGAATCACGAATACAATGAAATGGAATATCAAGGGTAAATAAACTCAGCTATTAGTTAAGCAACTAAAGAAATTTGCGTTCCGAATAATAAAAAATAAAACATCTATAAATACGCTGTGCGATAAATTGAAATTTATAGAATCTGTGAGAAAGTGCTGTTCAATCAGGTAAGTGGGCTTTATTTTTGTGGTGTAAAAAATACGGAGAGAGCTTTATGAGATCCGATTATGATGACTGCTTGATGCTACTTTCAAGGTGAGTTTAAGAAGTAATAGATAAAATATCAAATAATAACCAGATTTAAACGTGTAAGGTAGGAGAGTCTGCGTGAGTGTATAAATGAATGTGTGTGTAAATCATATATATTATAGAAATAGATAGATAGACGAGACTGTGGATGAATTAATTGCGTGAATATAAGAAAAGGCAAAACTGCCAAAGGATCAGACAAGCAGACTGATTAAAATACCAGAGAGCAATCAAGTCTCCCCATTTTAATCTATCAAAACTTTGATAATTAATTTATTATTCCTATATTTGGGTATACCATATAACAGAACCCCAAATATATATATCTAGAGACAGACTACGAGCTCCTTCACCATGGTTAGACGAGAGAATGTCGTCATAGTTTTAAGTTTGTGTGGAATAAGTTTTACACCATCTTAAATAATTTTGTGTCCGAGATAATCGACTTCGGATTTTCCAAAGATATATTTAGTAGGATTGACAGTAAGTAATTGTTGCATGAGGCGATCAAAAAGATTATTAAGATGTTTTACAATATGCTTTTCTTTATTCTTGGATGCTACCAGCACATCATCCATTTATGGGAAGGCAGAGTCTAACCCTTTCAGCATTTCGTTTATGAACCTTTGAAAGGTTCACCCGGCGTTTCTAAGCCCAAATCGCAATCTAGAGCCCTGTAATGACAGCTGTTTTTTTTTAATGTCTGTTGGTTCAACTGGGATTTTGGGGTAAGCTTTGGTCAAATCTATTGTACTAAATACTATGCACTCGTGAAGAAGTTGAATGATATCCTAAATATGTAGAAGTGGGTATCGATCAGGTTCGGTGGCAGCGTTGACACTACGGTAGTCCCCAGAAGAACTTCCTTTCTGGGAACCATGTGATGAGGAGACGCCCAACTGCTACTGGATGGTAGGCATATGTTCAACCATGGAACCGAATGCACCCTTCGCTATCTTCAGGGCATAATCTTTAAGCATGTTCATAAACTGGTGGACCATTCGTTACTATATGATTTGTAGTAGTATGCTTTATTATCAAGAAGGCGTTAGGCTACATTCAAATAATTTCTCAAAAGTTCTGTGTATTTCTTCTCTTCTATTACAGTGCGGATTGTAATTGCAGGACTCTTCGTGTTTTGTGTTGGTGTAAAGTCAGCAACAAGGCGTCAACGTCGCAAATTGATAATTATGCCATAGTCTCTAATTAAGTCGGCTCCTATGATAGGACGATTTACTTTCACTACTACGAAATGCCAAACTATGTTTCTTCTTCAACCTATATCTAATGTTAATGATGTAGTACGATAACAAGAAATGGTGATGAATTGGTGGTGCCGATAGCTGCAAAGAGTAAAGGATTATTATGTGAGGATCGTGCAAAACGCCTAAAAGATGGAGGTAATACAGATATGTCAGTGTTATGACCCGCGCCCCACTGGCAGGACCGGACGTGGAAGGAAAATAAAAGAGAGGCTCAATGACACAATGGGAGTTTAAAACACTAAATATAATTATTAAAATTAAACGGAACAGATTACAAGAAACATACGGGAAATACTCCTTAATGAGCAACGCTCAAAGATCTCTAACTCCTACTAAAAATATAACACATACAAGTTAACCTGAACACAATACAATAGACATACTGAAAATACTCCTTAAATATTCTTAATCCCCGAAGGGAGCAACCTTAAACCTACCCCCAGACTTACCCCTCTAAGAGGTGTCCTTAACTAATTCTATTCTAAAAACACTTATATAATTACCCCCAACCCGGTCGGCCCGCTAGACACTAGACTATACACTACTCTACTCCCGCCCCCAACCATACCCTGGCGACTGGCACTGTACGGCCGATGTGACCGACGTCTGAGCCAGATAGCACCGCCCCGAAAAGATGGGTTAAAAGAACTCACCCGGTGATGGAGCGCCGTACGTAAGGGGTAGCACAGTTATCCAGAATAGTCTCCACATCACACGGGTGCCTGGGCTAGACTGACTAGCCTCCCGGTCCCCTTCCCCTTTACCAGGCTAGTCTAGCCAGCCTGCTTCCCACGGCCGGCTAATGCCTTTTGCCGAGGTTGCACATTCTTACGTTCCCACTCCTAACAATAGTCCCCTTTTTCCCAAAGTGGCGACTGGGCAGACGCCACTTTGCAGAGCCCTATTCCTCCCGACCGGGTTTGATTACATTGGTTTATCCCTTTGTTATATTCACTTAATTTAATACAGTACTTAAATCTACACTACTTTACAATAACTTAGGCTACTTAAATGTCTTGTTCTCCGCTTATCTCGGAGGCTCTCTCTCCACCACCTAGTTGTGGGCTGATACACCTTCGTGGCCGCAGGGGAATGAAAACGACGGGTTCGGCTGGGGTCGTCTCTCCTGGGGTTGGGTTGGCCTTGTTTCCTTCTCTCCTCCTCCAAAACCAAAGTCCAAGCAGTCCAATCCCTAGGAGAGTGAGCAGTCCTCCAACGCCTATGCCTAATTCGATTTTCCTGCCTCGCTGTTGACGCCTCTCTCGTAGGTCTTCCACTTCTTTTATCAGCCGGTTAATTGGCACCTCCTGTGCCCCAAGGTCTCCAGTTGCTTCTTTGCCTAAGGAGCGCACCATCTGGAGGGCTTGTCTCCAATCCGCCTCGTTGCCTTCAGTGATCTCCTGTTCCTGTATCGCGCGGCCTAGGGTTAGTGGGGGAATGTCGATATGCACTGGTACCGTTTCCAAGCTTACGGATCCGTGCGAGCGGGACAGAAGCTGAATGTTTTTACTACGATAGCCACAATTGGGTTCTATCTGGAGGGTTCCTGTACCACGTACTTGGAACTCCCCTACCCTCGTCCCCGTTGCGTTGCGGCAGTGCTTGGTAATCGTAGCTCCCTCGGGTACACTGTATATCCACCGGTTGCTGCTCTCCATCCAGTACCAAAGCTCTTGGTGGTCCGTGGTCATCACTCGCTGGTCGCATAGTCCGGGCTCGGTTGGTGCACCGTGGAAGAATAGGTCCCCCTCGCAGGTGGGCGTTCCCCTGGTTAGCAAAGGGAAGGTCGCCGGGCAGACGGTTAGAACAGATTCTCGACACCCGCCTAACTGCTGGTCTTGCAAAAGAGCATATGTTTGCCGATCGGCGCTTACCAGCAGGACGTCGTGATTTCTCCGGGTCCGTACGGTAGCGTTCACCCTCGCCACGTACTGCGGCAGTTCAATGATTCGGTATGCCCTGTAAACTCGATAGGCCGCGCGTAACGGTACATTGATAAAAATTATTATTTTGTCCTTATTAGCCGCCGCCCTCACAGTGGCTAAGTCATAGTATGGATGCATTTCATACTATGACTTATAGGGACTTTCATACTGACTGACACTCCAGTCAGCAGGCTCACCCCCTCTGGTAAGGAGGGAAGAATGTGGCTCAGAATCTGCGCTAATTCTTTTGGTGGAAGTAACTTGGCACTTAGTCGGCCGAGGGCTGTGACGTCCAATGCTTCTTGCAGCTGCCCAAGCTCCATGGCAGCTCTTAACACCGCGAACTCCAAGGTTCGCACGTAAGTGGGAATTAACGTAGTCTGTCTAAGTTGGTGCTCAATCTCTCCTGTCCTTTGGCCTAAACTCTGTTGCCAGCGTTGGGAGAGCTTCATTTCCTGTGTAATCACATCCGTGAGGTTTTTTATTCGCTGGGAATGTTCTGCGCACCGCCGGTCGAGCGTTCGCGATATTGAAAGAGACTCTCGGGTGACATGGAGCACGTTTTCTACTCGATGGTCCAAGTCTCCAGCCTGTTCTTGGAGTTGGCGTAGGTCCCGAGAGTCTGGGGTGCCGAAAAGAAATGTCAAAACTTCGCCTCCCGCATCCACTAAGCCTCTCCGATTGATTGTTCGGGGAAGCATCTCCAAGAGGCGCTGACTGGCGCTCTCCAGCCTCGACATTAAGTCCACAAGTCGGATAGCCTCGTACTCCATCGCTTCCGACAACCATTTGGCTACGGCGCCGCTTTTTACCATGGCCAGCAGCTCCTGCACTTCTGACGCAATGGCTGTCAGATTCCTGTGGACGTCTCCCAGATTCAAGTCCACCAGGATAGTCCAGGAATCGCCACTGAGGACTAATTCTTTTTCCTCGATGTAGGCTAGTCCTCCGGCAGCGGTCAACCCTGAAACAGAACGCCATGTCAACATCTGACCCACCTTCCTCCAGTGCCAGAACACCCCTAGTTACTCCTAGAGCCCAAGTAGTTATATTTTGCGGATTCTGGCCCCGATTTGACCTTGAGCGGAATTTCTGGCCCCGATTTGACCTTGCAGGTCCGTCTACTTGTACGAGCATCCCGAACCACCCCCCACCACCCCAAACCACCCCCACCACCCCGAACCATCTTGAATAACCCCCACCACCTCACCTGGCCGCTCACCTGTACACGTGTACGATGTATGTTGAAGAAGTCGAAGTCGTTCTTGCGAAACGTCGTACGCAGGGCGTGGCGAGAGGAACCTATAAAAAATCTCGTGTTCCGACTGGTAATCGAACCCCCAATGTCTCGAGCGTGAATACTTTGACTAAACGATCTCGGACACAGAGCCAATATGGAGGGGGAGGTCGAGAGTCGGTACATAAGCCTCGGCTACGTCATGAATAATATTTTTTAAACTATTCTAAAAAATTGTTTCGGTCCCCCCTTTGTCGAATCGGGGCTCTGTTTGTTGTAAAAAAAAAAAAAAAAAACCTCCTCACTCCCCACTTGAATCCGGCCCCTGCCACCCCTGATGGGTGTATACGATGAAGATGTCTCGTGTGGCGCTGGGCGACTGACGCGGATAGATCGCTCGGTCATGAATAATATTTTTTAAATAAATAATTCTAAAAAAAAATGTCGGCCCCCTTTGTCGACTAGGGGCTCTGTTTGTTGTTAAAAAATTATTTCGGCCGGGGCTAGGGCCCCCCTTTATAAAATAATCTTCTCCGGTATTCGCCTCCCGCCCCGCCGACATTATTACGAAAAGATATTTCGGACTTTGCGAAAAAAAAAATAAATATAATCGGGGCTCGTTTCTGTTGACGGCCCCCTTTTTCATAGTTTCCCGCTTAAATAAATAAACGGAGGGCGGTCTCGCCTCTGGCTCTAATGGGTTGTAAACGGGGGTGCCCCCCTTTGTCGAGAAAATTAAATCGGGGCTCGGGGGGCCCTCTTGACTACGTCATCTGGATAATATTTTTTGTGTCTCTATGTTGGGAAATAATTACCCCTCGTCTAAAAAATTTATTTCGGGGGCTGCCCCCTTTCTCGAAAAATTAAACTCCGATAACGCTGTCGGTTGCGTCATCGGGTAGGATAACATATGTCCGCCCCCTACCACCGGTACCTGGGGCCGCCTGACGCGGGGCGAAGTCATAGGCTGTCTGCGAAACGTTAGCGGTGACGGCCGGTGATTCGGCCCCCGCCCTTCTTCGAAAAGCGTAACCCTGAATTAAATTAGCCCCCCTTTGTCGGGGGCCGTATCTGTTATTTTCAAAGTTCCCCGCTTATATTATAGACCCATCCACGCTCTTTTGAATTCCACATGTAAATTATATTATAACTAATGTCGTATATGAGCTTATGTTTATAAAAATAATCCCTTACTCTTCTGGTATTCGAACTCGTAATCTCCTCTGGTGGTGCCCACATAAAATGCCTACGAGTTGTAGTTCATTATAGTAAAACATTCTTTTCATTTGTAAAAGCTTACAACTCTATGATATTCTGTTAGTGTTACAGGAAAAAGGAAATTGATAAGCGATAAAAAGAACAAAATATAATACGAATAGTTTATATATAATATATATATTTTTATTTTTAAATGCATTTTTAACATATTATTACAATAATATAGTACTATGATTTTAATCATTATTAAAAATGAATCAAATATAAACAAAATTTAATATTTAATTTTATAAACATGTATAGTTGGCAATTTGAAATGATTATCATCACGATTAAAAGTATACAATCATATATACTTATTTTAATCGAATAAGAAATACTAAATACATATAATTATATTATTATAGAAATTTCTTTTAATTAACAAGTTAGTTTAAATTAACTGGTACACTAGGTATACCTGCAATACCTATCCTGGTAATATGAGAAGGTAAATCACGCAATAAGCGCCTACGTCTCGTAGGACAGTTTTTAGGATATTGTACGCTTCCTATTATATCTATGACATAAAGCGATCCACAAATCATCATGTCAAAGCAAGAAATACCTAAGATGCGATTCGCTTCGATTTCATCAGACATCCTCTGCTGAAACTGCCACCAACCGCCATTCTTTCCCTGGTCGAACCAACAGTGCGTATTTTTATCTTCATTTTCTTCACTAACATCGGTACAAGGTGTATTAGAAGTCACAAGTTGCGGACGCTCAGCATAGTTATGAGGTATTGGAGACCTACACATAGGACAAGGTTGACCAATGCGTGTTATACCCTTGATGCACAAGTAGCAAAATACATGACAGCATGGTAACTTAGCTGGATGATCATATGGATGAAGACAAACAGGACAATCGTTTTCAATATTTCTTTTGCATTGATCCTTTGAAGTATCAGTCTTTGATATCATGTTACTAATTTATAATTTAATAAATGATCTTCTAATTTGAACTTATACAACAGTAGCGATAGACTCAAATATGCTGAGGGTAAAGTCACCTAACAGAACCACTAACTTAGTCGAAGGTTGATCAAGGACTGTAGACTGAGGTGAAAGAGGACGAATGGTTTCAAAAACAGGATGTTCTGCGGTCGCAGACTTCCTTTGATAAATGAAAAAGGAATTTATGCAAACATTTATTTTTTATAACTATGAAATATTCGAAATACAAGATATTTATCTATTTATATACTAATTTTCAAAATTATCTAAGGGGCAGCTCGAAGAAGACCACGAGTGATGAGATGAAATATTATCACAATATTCCCAGTCATTGATGAGGGTTTTACAATAAATACACCTCGTATATCCTCTATGCCAATGATTTAGTCCGAATTCCGCCATTATCTCCGGGGATATGTTTTGTATGGTCCAATTTCTAAAAGTCAAGAGTCTAGTGCTATAATCGTATAGAGACTTAAACTAATGTCTTTACACCAGTAACTGAGTACCATAGCTCTGGACGCGGCAGATTTATTTTGACCGATATTATATTTCTTGATCAAACTGGTGATAGGAGGACATCTTAACTCATCCAACAGGTAAATTTGATGTGATGTATACAGTTGTTTCATATATGATCCTTTGCCGAAACCTTTCATGAAAATGAAATCGTATCGCGAAAGGAAAATATCCACTAGTTGATAGAGGAGATTCTTCATATATTCTTGATTATATGTGCAAGGAGACCACCGTGAACGAACTTCGGGTAACCGGATCTGTTGTGCACTCGAAAAGGAATTTTGGTATACGATTTTCAATTCATTTACGTCTACTATGGCAATCTCACGTACAATTTTGGTGTCATGATAAAACTGAATATCTAATATGGCGGCACAACTTTCTCTCGTGCAGTTATTATTTTCGGTGTATGAAGACGACATGTTGCTTGAATAAACTCTTGACATAAACTGGTTGCCTGCCCGCCCCTCCGTCTCTGACCATTTTATACCACTCGATAGATCATTCCATCAGAGGACATGTACAGTATGATTCGGTTGTGTAGAACTAAACAAAGATTGTTTGCGCAAACATATTAACTTTAAATGGGGCTGTTGGATGTTTGCGCAAACAAATGGGCAATCATCCTAACTATGAATATGGCTGTTTGATGTTTGCGCAAACATATTAACTATAAATGGGGCTGTTTGATGTTTGCGCAAACAAATGGGCAATCATCCTAACTATGATTGGGGCTGTTTGATGTTTGCGCAAACATAATAACTATAAATGGAGCTGTTTGATGTTTGCGCAAACAAATGGGCAATCATCCTAACTATGAATATGGCTGTTTGATGTTTGCGCAAACATATTAACTATAAATGGGGCTGTTTGATGTTTGCGCAAACAAATGGGCAATCATCCTAACTATGAATATGGCTGTTTGATGTTTGCGCAAACATATTAACTTTAAATGGGGCTGTTCAGTGATCTCCTGTTCCTGTATCGCGCGGCCTAGGGTTAGTGGGGGAATGTCGATATGCACTGGTACCGTTTCCAAGCTTACGGATCCGTGCGAGCGGGACAGAAGCTGAATGTTTTTACTACGATAGCCACAATTGGGTTCTATCTGGAGGGTTCCTGTACCACGTACTTGGAACTCCCCTACCCTCGTCCCCGTTGCGTTGCGGCAGTGCTTGGTAATCGTAGCTCCCTCGGGTACACTGTATATCCACCGGTTGCTGCTCTCCATCCAGTACCAAAGCTCTTGGTGGTCCGTGGTCATCACTCGCTGGTCGCATAGTCCGGGCTCGGTTGGTGCACCGTGGAAGAATAGGTCCCCCTCGCAGGTGGGCGTTCCCCTGGTTAGCAAAGGGAAGGTCGCCGGGCAGACGGTTAGAACAGATTCTCGACACCCGCCTAACTGCTGGTCTTGCAAAAGAGCATATGTTTGCCGATCGGCGCTTACCAGCAGGACGTCGTGATTTCTCCGGGTCCGTACGGTAGCGTTCACCCTCGCCACGTACTGCGGCAGTTCAATGATTCGGTATGCCCTGTAAACTCGATAGGCCGCGCGTAACGGTACATTGATAAAAATTATTATTTTGTCCTTATTAGCCGCCGCCCTCACAGTGGCTAAGTCATAGTATGGATGCATTTCATACTATGACTTATAGGGACTTTCATACTGACTGACACTCCAGTCAGCAGGCTCACCCCCTCTGGTAAGGAGGGAAGAATGTGGCTCAGAATCTGCGCTAATTCTTTTGGTGGAAGTAACTTGGCACTTAGTCGGCCGAGGGCTGTGACGTCCAATGCTTCTTGCAGCTGCCCAAGCTCCATGGCAGCTCTTAACACCGCGAACTCCAAGGTTCGCACGTAAGTGGGAATTAACGTAGTCTGTCTAAGTTGGTGCTCAATCTCTCCTGTCCTTTGGCCTAAACTCTGTTGCCAGCGTTGGGAGAGCTTCATTTCCTGTGTAATCACATCCGTGAGGTTTTTTATTCGCTGGGAATGTTCTGCGCACCGCCGGTCGAGCGTTCGCGATATTGAAAGAGACTCTCGGGTGACATGGAGCACGTTTTCTACTCGATGGTCCAAGTCTCCAGCCTGTTCTTGGAGTTGGCGTAGGTCCCGAGAGTCTGGGGTGCCGAAAAGAAATGTCAAAACTTCGCCTCCCGCATCCACTAAGCCTCTCCGATTGATTGTTCGGGGAAGCATCTCCAAGAGGCGCTGACTGGCGCTCTCCAGCCTCGACATTAAGTCCACAAGTCGGATAGCCTCGTACTCCATCGCTTCCGACAACCATTTGGCTACGGCGCCGCTTTTTACCATGGCCAGCAGCTCCTGCACTTCTGACGCAATGGCTGTCAGATTCCTGTGGACGTCTCCCAGATTCAAGTCCACCAGGATAGTCCAGGAATCGCCACTGAGGACTAATTCTTTTTCCTCGATGTAGGCTAGTCCTCCGGCAGCGGTCAACCCTGAAACAGAACGCCATGTCAACATCTGACCCACCTTCCTCCAGTGCCAGAACACCCCTAGTTACTCCTAGAGCCCAAGTAGTTATATTTTGCGGATTCTGGCCCCGATTTGACCTTGAGCGGAATTTCTGGCCCCGATTTGACCTTGCAGGTCCGTCTACTTGTACGAGCATCCCGAACCACCCCCCACCACCCCAAACCACCCCCACCACCCCGAACCATCTTGAATAACCCCCACCACCTCACCTGGCCGCTCACCTGTACACGTGTACGATGTATGTTGAAGAAGTCGAAGTCGTTCTTGCGAAACGTCGTACGCAGGGCGTGGCGAGAGGAACCTATAAAAAATCTCGTGTTCCGACTGGTAATCGAACCCCCAATGTCTCGAGCGTGAATACTTTGACTAAACGATCTCGGACACAGAGCCAATATGGAGGGGGAGGTCGAGAGTCGGTACATAAGCCTCGGCTACGTCATGAATAATATTTTTTAAACTATTCTAAAAAATTGTTTCGGTCCCCCCTTTGTCGAATCGGGGCTCTGTTTGTTGTAAAAAAAAAAAAAAAAAACCTCCTCACTCCCCACTTGAATCCGGCCCCTGCCACCCCTGATGGGTGTATACGATGAAGATGTCTCGTGTGGCGCTGGGCGACTGACGCGGATAGATCGCTCGGTCATGAATAATATTTTTTAAATAAATAATTCTAAAAAAAAATGTCGGCCCCCTTTGTCGACTAGGGGCTCTGTTTGTTGTTAAAAAATTATTTCGGCCGGGGCTAGGGCCCCCCTTTATAAAATAATCTTCTCCGGTATTCGCCTCCCGCCCCGCCGACATTATTACGAAAAGATATTTCGGACTTTGCGAAAAAAAAAATAAATATAATCGGGGCTCGTTTCTGTTGACGGCCCCCTTTTTCATAGTTTCCCGCTTAAATAAATAAACGGAGGGCGGTCTCGCCTCTGGCTCTAATGGGTTGTAAACGGGGGTGCCCCCCTTTGTCGAGAAAATTAAATCGGGGCTCGGGGGGCCCTCTTGACTACGTCATCTGGATAATATTTTTTGTGTCTCTATGTTGGGAAATAATTACCCCTCGTCTAAAAAATTTATTTCGGGGGCTGCCCCCTTTCTCGAAAAATTAAACTCCGATAACGCTGTCGGTTGCGTCATCGGGTAGGATAACATATGTCCGCCCCCTACCACCGGTACCTGGGGCCGCCTGACGCGGGGCGAAGTCATAGGCTGTCTGCGAAACGTTAGCGGTGACGGCCGGTGATTCGGCCCCCGCCCTTCTTCGAAAAGCGTAACCCTGAATTAAATTAGCCCCCCTTTGTCGGGGGCCGTATCTGTTATTTTCAAAGTTCCCCGCTTATATTATAGACCCATCCACGCTCTTTTGAATTCCACATGTAAATTATATTATAACTAATGTCGTATATGAGCTTATGTTTATAAAAATAATCCCTTACTCTTCTGGTATTCGAACTCGTAATCTCCTCTGGTGGTGCCCACATAAAATGCCTACGAGTTGTAGTTCATTATAGTAAAACATTCTTTTCATTTGTAAAAGCTTACAACTCTATGATATTCTGTTAGTGTTACAGGAAAAAGGAAATTGATAAGCGATAAAAAGAACAAAATATAATACGAATAGTTTATATATAATATATATATTTTTATTTTTAAATGCATTTTTAACATATTATTACAATAATATAGTACTATGATTTTAATCATTATTAAAAATGAATCAAATATAAACAAAATTTAATATTTAATTTTATAAACATGTATAGTTGGCAATTTGAAATGATTATCATCACGATTAAAAGTATACAATCATATATACTTATTTTAATCGAATAAGAAATACTAAATACATATAATTATATTATTATAGAAATTTCTTTTAATTAACAAGTTAGTTTAAATTAACTGGTACACTAGGTATACCTGCAATACCTATCCTGGTAATATGAGAAGGTAAATCACGCAATAAGCGCCTACGTCTCGTAGGACAGTTTTTAGGATATTGTACGCTTCCTATTATATCTATGACATAAAGCGATCCACAAATCATCATGTCAAAGCAAGAAATACCTAAGATGCGATTCGCTTCGATTTCATCAGACATCCTCTGCTGAAACTGCCACCAACCGCCATTCTTTCCCTGGTCGAACCAACAGTGCGTATTTTTATCTTCATTTTCTTCACTAACATCGGTACAAGGTGTATTAGAAGTCACAAGTTGCGGACGCTCAGCATAGTTATGAGGTATTGGAGACCTACACATAGGACAAGGTTGACCAATGCGTGTTATACCCTTGATGCACAAGTAGCAAAATACATGACAGCATGGTAACTTAGCTGGATGATCATATGGATGAAGACAAACAGGACAATCGTTTTCAATATTTCTTTTGCATTGATCCTTTGAAGTATCAGTCTTTGATATCATGTTACTAATTTATAATTTAATAAATGATCTTCTAATTTGAACTTATACAACAGTAGCGATAGACTCAAATATGCTGAGGGTAAAGTCACCTAACAGAACCACTAACTTAGTCGAAGGTTGATCAAGGACTGTAGACTGAGGTGAAAGAGGACGAATGGTTTCAAAAACAGGATGTTCTGCGGTCGCAGACTTCCTTTGATAAATGAAAAAGGAATTTATGCAAACATTTATTTTTTATAACTATGAAATATTCGAAATACAAGATATTTATCTATTTATATACTAATTTTCAAAATTATCTAAGGGGCAGCTCGAAGAAGACCACGAGTGATGAGATGAAATATTATCACAATATTCCCAGTCATTGATGAGGGTTTTACAATAAATACACCTCGTATATCCTCTATGCCAATGATTTAGTCCGAATTCCGCCATTATCTCCGGGGATATGTTTTGTATGGTCCAATTTCTAAAAGTCAAGAGTCTAGTGCTATAATCGTATAGAGACTTAAACTAATGTCTTTACACCAGTAACTGAGTACCATAGCTCTGGACGCGGCAGATTTATTTTGACCGATATTATATTTCTTGATCAAACTGGTGATAGGAGGACATCTTAACTCATCCAACAGGTAAATTTGATGTGATGTATACAGTTGTTTCATATATGATCCTTTGCCGAAACCTTTCATGAAAATGAAATCGTATCGCGAAAGGAAAATATCCACTAGTTGATAGAGGAGATTCTTCATATATTCTTGATTATATGTGCAAGGAGACCACCGTGAACGAACTTCGGGTAACCGGATCTGTTGTGCACTCGAAAAGGAATTTTGGTATACGATTTTCAATTCATTTACGTCTACTATGGCAATCTCACGTACAATTTTGGTGTCATGATAAAACTGAATATCTAATATGGCGGCACAACTTTCTCTCGTGCAGTTATTATTTTCGGTGTATGAAGACGACATGTTGCTTGAATAAACTCTTGACATAAACTGGTTGCCTGCCCGCCCCTCCGTCTCTGACCATTTTATACCACTCGATAGATCATTCCATCAGAGGACATGTACAGTATGATTCGGTTGTGTAGAACTAAACAAAGATTGTTTGCGCAAACATATTAACTTTAAATGGGGCTGTTGGATGTTTGCGCAAACAAATGGGCAATCATCCTAACTATGAATATGGCTGTTTGATGTTTGCGCAAACATATTAACTATAAATGGGGCTGTTTGATGTTTGCGCAAACAAATGGGCAATCATCCTAACTATGATTGGGGCTGTTTGATGTTTGCGCAAACATAATAACTATAAATGGAGCTGTTTGATGTTTGCGCAAACAAATGGGCAATCATCCTAACTATGAATATGGCTGTTTGATGTTTGCGCAAACATATTAACTATAAATGGGGCTGTTTGATGTTTGCGCAAACAAATGGGCAATCATCCTAACTATGAATATGGCTGTTTGATGTTTGCGCAAACATATTAACTTTAAATGGGGCTGTTTGATGTTTGCGCAAACAAATGGACAATCATCCTAACTATGACGTATTCTAGTAATTTAGTTTATTCGGATTTCTCAATTTTGCCTGTGGATTATAGCTACAGGAGAATAATTTTAATAAAATATTTCAGTAAGGAAAAACATTTGCTTCGCCACCCTTACAATACAAGATCTAGACAGAAATATACAGTACAGTTACCATTATGCAAAACTAGTAAAAGACAACAGTATTTTGAATACTTGGGTCCTAAATTATTTAACCAGCTTACTAAGGAATTAAAATATACAACAAATATAAACGTTTTCAAATCTAAACTTAGTCAACACTTATATGCACTTCTTGACACTGACTCTTTCTAACTCGCAGTACTGATCCAACTTGATTCCTTTCGCCGTTTTTATTCTCTAGACTTCCAAAAAATGTTCGGGCTTCTTAATATGAGCTAAAATAAAACATAATATCGTGCTAACATACTAATATCTACTTATTTAGACTAATTGCCAGACTAATTGGCACTTTATTTTTTATTTTATTTTCTTATTAATTTTATATCACCATATCCTAATATAATTTTTATATGTATGTATGTATTTGTGTATATATGTATGTATATATGTGCGTATGTGTGTATGTATGTATGTATGAATATGTGTATTTGTGTATATGTGTATGTATGTATGTATATATATGTATATGTGTGGGTGTGTGTTTATGTATATGTATGTATATATATATAAATATATATATATATATATATTTTTTTTCTATTTCATAATAAATTAATATTACACCATAAACTAATATAATTTCTTTATGCTACTATTATTATTATTTATTGCAATTATACTTATTGTATAATTACATAATTACAGTACAATTATATTTACTGATTTATTGTGTAAAATTATTTGAACTTATTTAAATTATTTGAAATTATTTAACAATTTAATGAATTGCCTATATGTATATATAAAATAATTTTTTTCTATATCTTTCATAGAATCTCATTAATGTACCTACTGTTATCTCTTTAATATTATATTTTTTGTTATTATTATATTCTGTTAGTTTCCGTAAAGTTATTTATATTTTGTATTATAATCTCTCGGACCAGTCAAGACGGAGCTCTCGCTCTAGCGCTTTTGTGCTATTGAGAGCTCTCACCTTTATACCTTCTTTATTTATATAATTATTTTTGTTATTTTAAGTTAACTTTTTTTTCTATTTTAAGATTTTATAATTATTGTAAAAGGTGGAAATAAATATATATTATTATTATTATTATATGATTGGGGCAAACAAATGGACAATCATCCTAACTATGATTGGGGCTGTTTGATGTTTGCGCAAACAAATGGGCAATCATCCTAACTATGAATAGGGCTGTTTGATGTTTGCGCAAACACTAGCACAATCATATTAATTTTAAATGGGGCTGTTTGATGTTTGCGCAAACACTAGCACAATCATATTAATTTTAAATGGGGCTGTTTGATGTTTGCGCAAACATATTAACTTTAAATGGGACTGTTTGATGTTTGCGCAAACATAATAACTATAAATGGAGCTGTTTGATGTTTGCGCAAACAAATGGGTAATTATCCTAACTATGAATGGGGCTTTTTGATGTTTGCGCAAACATATTAACTATAAATGGGGCTGTTTGATGTTTGCGCAAACATTAGTGCAATCATCCTAACTATGAATGGGACTCATTGATGTTCGCGGAAACATCAAAGCCTCACATTACACATATAGTCAATTAAGTTAACATTTCCGAGCAAATAGTATTATATGTGTCATGTTTTGTGCAAACTAATTGTATAAAAGGGATTTTTCCCAATCTGTTTATGACAGTGTTTGACGATAGTTGATCTAGGAAAGACCTTATCCTGTTCTTTCTCTCACTGTGTTTTAATTTTTATTATTATTATGACATTACCAAAGAGTAATAAGAAATTCTGGCGTGAGTTTATAGTTTTATACCACAACTTACCAGCACTGTGGGACATAAAAAGTAAAGCATATAAAAATAGGAATATGAAGGACATGGCGTACGAAAAACTGGTGGAAAAGATGAAAGAAATTGAACCCAAAGCTGATAGGGGTCTGGTACGTAGAAAAATTAATATTCTGCAAACTGCGTACCGTAGGCAACTGAAGAAAATTAATACCCAAGAAAAAACGTATAAAGACACTGTAGATCTTCATACTCCTAGTTTGTGGTATTTCACCGATATAGATTTTCTGCGAGGTCCAGAGGTTCTAACACAGCAAGCTTCCACAATAGACGGTGTTGAATTTAAAACTTTAACTAAGCAAAAAGAAACTATAGATAACCAGAATCCACCGATGAAAGAACCAATGGATTCTTTTACAACTGAAACTGTATCGAAATGTTTTAATCTCCAGCAACCACTGGAAGTAATTAAGCGACCAGGTGGTAAATTTAATAAACATGTTGAAGAAAGCAAGCAAGAAGAGTTGGATAAGGAGCCAGATCTGGGTTCTTGTTAAGACACAGAAACCAGTCCAGGAAAGACAAACCTAACTATTGATGTTGATTCTGAAGATTCATCAATCTCCGAAATTGAGGGGATAAATTTAGGAGATTCACACTCAAAGAAACATCTAAAAATTGATAATTCTAATTATGACTTAAATAAAACATGCAGTTTTGATACAAAAATTAATTCAAATAGGAGCTATGATTCCTCTAAGGCTCCGAAATATAATCACCCACAGTTAACATTTCTAAATAGTGTTATTTCTGATAATTCATCACTCCCCGACATGGATGAGGTAGAGTCAGCAGACACATACCAAAATAAATGTCAAAAAATTGTTAATTCTAAATATGATTTTAACAACTATAAAACATGTAGCGTTGATAAATCTCCTATGAGCTACGAATCCTCTATGGCTCCGAAATATAGTCACGTCCAGTTAACATTTTTAAATAGATATATTTCTGATGATTCCGATATGGATAAAGTACAGTCAGGAGATTTACACAAAAAGAAATATGACTTAAACAACTATAAAACATGTAGCGTTGATGAATCACCTAATTTAATTGGGAGTTACGACTCCTCTGAGGTTACCAAATATAGACTTTCAGGGTTAAGAGAAAACGAACCATGCTCAATCAATTATATAGCCATGCTAAATAAGCTTAGACGGAGTTGGGAAACTAAAAGACAAAGCAGATACAATAAATTACTTCATAAGATATAAATATGACTACTTCTTTGAGACTGTCATATATTATTAAAACCCTTTATATATGTTTGCTGCAATGGCAATTGTAAATTAATAAGCCATGTACTAGGTTATAGTTGTGGTCATAGAATTGTGAGTAGTCAAAACAACTAAGATTTTTGTATTCTATTTTTTATTATCTTAGAGATTTCTTTTGTAAAGCAGATGTTTGTACTTTTAACTTTATTAGTTCTTAAAGCGTCAAAATGTGGACATTTTTGTACAAAATTAACGTAACTAAAAAACTTTGTATTATTTGTTAATAAACATTCTACAGAGAAAAAAATAATAAATTCTATGTAAATTATTTCGGGCTGAATGAAAAGAGCAAGTGGATAAATAACAAAAAGACATTTAATTTTTTTTTTTTAAATTTGTTTATTTTGTAAAATAAAAATTGTACAAAAAATTACAAATCTGTGTTTTTATTTTTATTCCTCGAAAAATGTTTGGTTCATTCGTATTTCCTTGAGGCGCTCATCTACGTCAAAGTAAACTTCAGGAAGTTCAGCTCCTTCGTTGGTGTCTATAAAATAAATAATTGAAATTAACTAATAAGAAGAACGATAAATAATAAAATAAAATTATTTTAAAAAAAAAATAAAAAAAAAACTTACTCCATATTTTCTTTAGTTTCGATGTATTCTTCGATCTTGTGAAGGTTTGAAAGAAGTTGAATAACCTCTTTCTTGTGTAGTTTTATGCTTTGTAAAACGTTATCTGTTACTAACTGCCATGCATTCAATTCTGAGAAAATTAAAGCGGTTTTCTTCTTTTTTGGTTTCTCCAAGTACACATCATTAGTTGTTTTCCTGTCCAAGTATAACGTCTCTTCACTGTTCTTTTCCATAAAAAAATTGTTTATCGTCTGTTGATTAATCTTTATTACTTTCAAGATGTATTCACCGACGTCTACACTAACTCTGCCTTGTTGGATTCTCAATGTAGGTTCGCCGTCGATAGCATTCAATCCGACGATAATACATTTCTTCGAACTGAAACGTGTAATGACTGATTGATATAACAAATCCATAACGATCCGTACCTCACTAAGGTCTGAAAGCGACTGATATTTCCGTTAAACTCGGTGTCAATATAATCAATGCGGATGTTAGAAACGTTTCTATTGGTCGGTAATAGATGTAAAAGGACAATGCGGTTCGCCTTGAGTGTACGGTCAGTTATGTTTGGACCATGGTGCTATTTACACTGATTGAGTTTGAGGCGTTTAGGAGTACAACCGACTTTATTGTGAAATAATTATCCTTGTGTAATTCTTCGCCGACGGCATCGATACATTATTATTACTTCAAACCACCGTCGTCAAATGTCAAATTGGACATTGTCACCAACAGGTGGTTAACCGATCGATTACATGGTCTCAAGTATAACAGCGGCGAAGTGGACTACAGTCGACTTGGTGACATCGTCGAGAGAGAAACTCGCGACAGCAGATTGGTCTTCGCCAAAGGTAAGACGAAATGTTCTTTTATAAGTGACCTAATCGGTAAACCCATATTCAACTTGGAAGATTTTGGATGCGATACGACATTAAACAAATTGGTGGAGGAATTCTACCCGTTACACAAGGATATCAGTTGTATCAATCATAAATATGGATTTAAAGACAGATGTTCAAACGTTAAACTTTACGCTCTCCTCCAGTGGTCTACTTTGAACATAAGTCGGATAAACCTGATGGACACTATACCTAGGCTGCACACGTTTAAGAATATATTCTCTCAAAAGAACGCCGGACTAGCCTTGAATGGTTTCTTCAAACCCACCGATAGCTGTCATAACCTTATGTGTGTATACTGTTTTACATTAGTAAAACCTTACCATTGTCCCGATCACAAGTGTTCATATTATATGCAAGACATTAAAAAATAATGATACCGCTCAATTTATATAATAAGTCATGATATAGACGCAAATCTAGAATGGTTAGTTTCCCCGAGTTTGCTTCAGTGGACGATAGGATCAATTCTTTTTTCTCATGGACTGGCTCAGTCGAACCGAAACTTCTCAGTGAAGCAGGATTTTATTACACCGGAAAAGAAGATAAAACTATATGTTTTTACTGCGGCGGTGGACACAAAGATTGGGAGAAAGACGACAATCCCTGGGTGGAGCATGCAAAGTGGTTCTCAACGTGTAACTATCTTCTTATGAAGAAAGGATGTTATTTCATCGAAAAAGTCAGATATGGAACGTGTAAAAATTACAACTCGTCTGAACAACAATCTACCGGTGTAACAGAAGCTTCGATCTGTAAAATATGTTTAGAACAACCTCTAAAAGTAGCTTTCCTCCCTTGCGGTCATCTTATTTCATGCATAGACTGTTCAGTCAAACTTAACAAATGTGGAATATGTAGACAAGACATCGAAGAAGTTGTTAGAATATTTAATTCATAGATGTTATTTTGATTTAAAACATATGTTAACATAAATTCCTTTTTTCAATCGGATGTGATAATTGTATTGATATTATTATAATAAATTATGTTTAAATAAATTGTATTTCTTTTTTAATCTACCCGTATACAAAAATAATTATAGATTACATTTTTTAGAGGGAAGTCTGCGACCGCAGAGAACATCCTGTTCTCGTTATCAGCCTTCAAAACAATACGCTAAAAGAAATAATAATATTAAATACAAGTCTGGGAGAGGACCGACCCAGATAACGAGCCCCGATTAAATTTTTTCGCAAAGGGGGGGCTGCAAAATATTTTTTCGTAATAACGTGGGCGGCGGGGGCCGAATCACCGGCCGTCACTGCTAACGTTTCGCAGACAGCCTATGACTTCGCCCCGCGTCAGGCGGCCCCAGGTACCGGTGGTAGGGGGCGGACATATGTTATCCTACCCGATGACGCAATCGACAGCGTTATCGGAGTGTAATTTTTCGAGAAAGGGGGCAGCCCCCGAAATAAATTTTTTAGACGAGGGGTAATTATTTCCCAACATAGAGACACAAAAAATATTATCCAGATGACGTAGTCAAGAGGGCCCCCCGAGCCCCGATTTAATTTTCTCGACAAAGGGGGGCACCCCCGTTTACAACCCATTAGAGCCAGAGGCGAGACCGCCCTCCGTTTATTTATTTAAGCGGGAAACTTTGAAAAAGGGGGCCGTCAACAGAAACGAGCCCCGATTAAATTTATTTTTTTTTCGCAAAGTCCGAAATATCTTTTCGTAATAATGTCGGCGGGGCGGGAGGCGAATACCGGAGAAGATTATTTTATAAAGCGATCTATCCGCGTCAGTCGCCCAGCGCCACACGAGACATCTTCATCGTATACACCCATCAGGGGTGGCGGGGGCCGGATTCAAGTGGGGAGTGAGGAGGTTTTTTTTTTTTTTTTTACAACAAACAGAGCCCCGATTCGACAAAGGGGGTCCGAAACAATTTTTTAGAATAGTTTAAAAAATATTATTCATGACGTAGCCGAGGCTTATGTACCGACTCTCGACCTCCCCCTCCATATTGGCTCTGTGTCCAAGATCGTTTAGTCAAAGTATTCACGCTCGAGACATTGGGGGTTCGATTACCAGTCGGAACACGAGATTTTTTATAGGTTCCTCTCGCCACGCCCTGCGTACGACGTTTCGCAAGAACGACTTCGACTTCTTCAACATACATCGTACACGTGTACAGGTGAGCGGCCAGGTGAGGTGGTGGGGGTTATTCAAGATGGTTCGGGGTGGTGGGGGTGGTTTGGGGTGGTGGGGGGTGGTTCGGGATGCTCGTACAAGTAGACGGACCTGCAAGGTCAAATCGGGGCCAGAAATTCCGCTCAAGGTCAAATCGGGGCCAGAATCCGCAAAATATAACTACTAGCCCAATTTACATTTGATTAGGTCTACTCACCCCCCTTTTCGAGGTCAAGCCCTAAACTATCCTATCTTACTTCTCTAGTTAAGATTTCTATTTTAACCCTACCTCAAGTATAACAGTATGAAGTACCCCGCCTATGCGAAGAAAGACTAATGTACTAATAACTTCCTAACCCTACCTTATCCTAGCTTACCTATATTATCCTCTAGACTAAGTCGCGTCTAGCAACCTGAAGTAACACTTAAGACAAAATTATAGAAAGAAAATGTTTACGCAAAACTAAAAGAAGACATTAAACAAAACAAGAAAATAAAATAAATAAAATGTCAGAAAATTTCCACCACGGCCTCTAGTCAGTACTATCTGCTTCTTCACTCGGGACCCCAAAGTCCCAGGGCGCCAAGGTGCGTCTATTCAGTCGCCGCTCACGCAGTCGGTAAGGGGACCGCCGTACCTCCCGGCCCAACTCCTCCTCCTCCTCATCTGCACTAGTCCTGTCCGGTTGCCAAGTTCCATCTCGGGGATCATCTGGTTCTCCCTCGGACGAGGAGGTTTCACTTCCTAGGTTGCTTTCCCTTGAATGGCGTCCAGGGGGTACACCAAGGCAATCATCATTCTCCGCGGGGCTTTCTTTGCCACTGGACGTATCGCTTGATGGTTGTGCCCAGGCATCCTGCTCGCAGTCGGTCTCATCAGCATATGGTGTGGGTAGATTCCAATTCCCAGATGCACCCTTGCCTACCCTCCTCTCTTTTACCTCTCGCTCACACTTCTTGAGCCTGTTCGCATGAACCACCGTCCTCCGATTACCCTCGACTTCTAGTTCATAATTCAGGGAAGATAGTTTTCTCACAATCCGGAAGGGCCCACTCCACGGCCGATGGAATTTTCTTGCGTGCCCTGGCTTAATCGCCGGCCGATGGAGATATACGTAATCCCCTTCCTGGAATCCTGGGGCCTTGGTCGCTCTGTTGTAATACTCCGCGCCTCGCTCCCTCGCTCGTGCACAGTTTCGGGACACGACCTCGTATGCACTTGTCAGCCTCTTCCGCAACCCGGCTGCAAAGTCTTGATCTCGGTCGCCTTGGCTTACCTTCGGGACGGCATCGAAATCTAACGGGGCTTCCACCTCACGCCCATACACAAGGTAGTTTGGGGAGAATCCGGTAGAAGTATGGGGTGTGCTGTTATACGCCATCAGCACATAGGGTATCCACCGATCCCAATCCAGCCCGTCTCGTCGGACAAAATGGGCTAAAGAGTCAGTCATTGTTCGGTGGAACCGCTCTAGCAAACCGTTGGACTGGGGATGGTATGGTGTAGTTTGGATCTGCTTCACACCTAGGAGTCTGCAGGTGTCCTTCATCAGTTCGGACGTGAAGTTGGTCCCTCGGTTAGTGACTAGGCGTCTGGGTACGCCATGCCGGGTTATTATTTCTGTAACGAACGCCCTGGCCACCTCCTTTGCGGTTTGGTCCCCCAGTGATATAGCCACTGCAAATCGGGTGAAATGGTCTATTCCGGTAAGAACGTACCGCTTCCCACTCCGGGTCGTCGGCAATGGTCCTACAATGTCTAAGGCCATTTGCTCCCACGGCCTCTTAGGGACATATACCTCTCTCAACGGTGCCTTGGGCCTATACGGCGTCTTTCGCTGTGCGCATCCGTCACATTGGCTGACATGTTTCATCACGTCTTGGCGTAGTCTCGGCCAATAGTATAGGGTTTTAGCCAGAGCAAGGGTTCGTTTCCTTCCAGGATGCCCTGCGGTGGGTAAATCGTGGCATTGGCGTAGCACATCTGCTACGCCAAGACAGACTCCGGCTCCGGGCTCTCTCCGTTCTGTTCCTTGCTCAAAGGTACTACCAGCCTCCAATATGTGGGCTCCGTCTCACTTCCCCAATAAAGAACCCCCTCTTCATCGTACCTGGCCTTCGTCTTAGATTTGAGTCGTAGGCAGTCAGCGTCTCTCGCTTGCCCCCTCAGTAGTTCCTTCCTCGTCCAGGATCCCTTCCTTTCCGCCCTTCGCTCCTTTCCTTCACGTTCTTCCTCCATCTCGTTCCGGTTGTCACCCCTTTTTCCAGTCTCTTCCTTTTCTGGACCCACGGTCTCTGTCGGTGCAGAGTCATCCTCCCCTCTTACTCGGTCGGTTGGCACGATGGCATTGACGTGACGGCTTAGTGCGTCCGCGTTAGTATGACGCTTACCAGGTTTGTGCTCAACCTGGTAATCGTATTCCGACAAGCGCAGGGCCCAACGGACCAATCGTGAAGATGGATCCTTCAAGTTGAGCATCCATTTAAGTGGTGCGTGGTCCGTGACCAAAGTGAAAGGGCGACCTCATAGGTAACATCGGAACTGTTTGACTGCCCACACGACAGCCAGTAATTCCCGTTCTGTGGCGGAGTAGCGTCGCTCAGCATTATTCATCTGCCGGCTGGCATAGGCGACAGGCCGTTCTTCTCCGTTGCACCTCTGAGAGAGTACAGCTCCTAGGGCCGACCCGGAAGCATCTGTCGCCAGGATAAAAGGTTGCGAAAAGTCAGGGTAACGCAGTACACTCTCACTCGTGAGTCGGCTACGTAAGTCATTAAAAGCCGTCAGCTGTTCCGCTCCCCAACTAAACGACACCTCCTTTCGGGTAAGTCGAGTAAGTGGTTGTGCCAGCTCAGCGAAGGTCGGTATGAACCGTCGATAGTATCCCACCAGTCCAAGAAAGGCCCTTATGTCCTTCACGCATTCGGGAGTGGGATACTCCGCAATTGCCTTGATTTTACTAGGATCTGGCTTGATTCCTTGGTTAGAGACTATATGCCCTAAATACACTACCTGAGGAAGAAGGAACTCGCACTTCTCCAGCTTAACCTTCATGTTGGCATCCCGGAACCGGTCCAGGACACGTCGTAACCGCTTAACATGTTCTTCCGGAGTTCGGCCGTGGACGATTACGTCGTCTAAGTAGATATAACACTCGCTGCCCTTCAGGTCCGCCAACAACCGGTCCATCAGACGCTGGAACGTGGCCGGGGCCCCTGATAATCCGAAGGCCATACGGCGGTACTCATAGTGACCATCGGGTGTGCTAAAGGCTGTTTTCTCGCAGTCTTCTGGGGCGATTTGAATCTGGTGATACCCACTGGCGAGATCTAAAGTAGAAAAGGAACAACTATTTCCAAGCCCCTCGAGGGTCTCATTTATATTCGGAAGGGGGTATGCATCAGGCCTGGTTACCGCGTTTAGCCCTCGAAAATCGGTACAAAATCTCATCTTCAGACTACCATCCGGAGTTTTCTTAGGCACAAGAATACATGGTGCGGACCAGGGACTATCTGAGGGTACGATAACCCCTTGCTCTAAGAGTTCTTCGATCTGTTCCTTCATCAGTTCCTTTTGGTGGTGTGGTACCCTGTATGGTCGCTTACAAACGGGGCGGGCTTCGCCTGTTGGGATGTTGTGCATTACTTTAGTCGTGCATCCCAGCCGTCCACCTCCTTCAAAGAAGACATCCTTGTACTCTCGCAACATGGCCGACAATAGTTCCATCTCCCTACCCTGGAGATGTTTCAATTTGCTTTCCAGGAGGCTGTCCACCGTAGTAGCCTTGCTTGCCTTGACCTGGTGGACTCCAGGGACCTGTGTGGGGTCCTCCTCAGGCTGAGTTGTGGAGACAAATCCTAAAATCTCCCCCTTATTAATGAAGGCCTCTTCTCTTGACAGGTTTACCACCCTAACCCATATTTGTCCTCCCCTTACCCGGTCATAGGTCCGACCCACTCTTAACGTCCGTGGAGAAATATCCCTGGGTTCCATCACCACTTCAAGTCCCTCAGATACGCCCTGAACTCTTCCCCGTATTACCGTCTCACTCCATCCCGGAATAATCTCCACTTTCCCGAGTTTGACATCTCCCTTGCTTTCCTGGCTGGTAAATACTACCTCGTCCTCACTCCCACCTCGGTTTTCCTTGTTCCCTGCTGGTCCTCCCTTAGCCCTTGGCGGTCTCCACCGCGGTACTGGCCTTGGCCTCCCCTCCCTTAAGTTGGCTAATATCCCTCGAGTACCTTTCCCCTCGATCGTGTGTCACTACAGTACCCTTTCCATCTTGTCTTACTGAGTTCCTTCTCCCTCCCAACAACACTTCCGCATAACTTCGACTGTTCTCCACCTTCGGTTCCTGTAACGCGCCCAATCGTGCTCCCCGATTACTCTCTCCGGCCGAAACAATCTCCGCCTTTCCTCCCCCGTCTCCCAATTTGACCTCTAGCGTCCCCTTCAACACGTCTATAACCGCCCCCAATTTTAAGAGTAGATCCATTCCCAGGATACCCTCATGATCTCCTTCTCAGCTATCACGAAGCTATGTACCAGTTTCGTGTTAGCCACGCGGCAAGGTAGGACTTGTTCACCCCTTATTTCTAGGAACGCGCCTGAGGCCCCTTGGGCTTTTCTCTTGGTTGGCTCAACAGGGTATCTTCCTACTGCCTTATTCATCAAGGTTAATTCAGCCCCCGTATCCAACAGAAAGGTCCGCTCCCCCCCCCCCCCCCCCCGGTAGCCAAACACGTACCTCAATCCGCCTGTCAGTGCCTAAGCCTTTCACATTAGGTATTTCCGCCACCCTCTTCGAATCCCCCTTTAAACCTGGTCCAACGTCGGGGTAGTCGTGGGACCTCTGGCATTTGGGTAACGTCCGTAGTTGTTCGGGGCTGGTTCTCTCTGAGGCGCCCTCGGTTGTCCCCCGTCTATGGCTCTTCTGGCACACTCTCTGGCCAAATGACCCACCTGGCCACATACAAAACAGCTCCCACCCGGTCTCGGTGCACCCCTGGCCGTCGCTCGTTGAGTACAGAAACGTCTAAGATGGCCCGGCCTACCACACTGAAAGCAAATTGGTGGAGTCCTACCAGGCTGGAAGGTAGGTCGTGTTGTGGCTGCAACCGCCATTGTCTCCTCTCCCTCTAACGCGAAGACGCCCTCGTGTTCCTTCCGTTCTCCCTGTTGGACTTGTTCGATAACCGTAGCCCTCTTCATCGCTTCTTTTAAGTCCGTTGGTGGATGGAACATGAGCTGTTTGTGAGCCTCACCTCGAAGCCCTCCCACATAAGTATTCAGGATCCGCCGGTCCAAGTCTCTGTGGATCCACACCCGCTCTTCAGCCGACTCCCCCTTCCGAAGGGTTTTCTGTCCCATCGCAATGCACCGGTCCGCGAAGGCACGGGCGGTTTCGCCCCTATCCTGTTTCAGAGTCCCCATCTGTCTCAGGTAGTAGTCCGAAGTATGTATGTCTCCAAAGCGTTGTTCCAAGGCACTCTTAAGCGTTTCGTATCCAACATCAGTCCCTCTCAACGCCGGATTTCCCACTACAAAAGATGCCGCTGCTCCTGTCAATTTTAGCTCACAGATGGCTCTTTTGTCCTCGTCTCCCCAATTTCCGACGTGGGCCGCCTGTTCCAAATTCTTGAGAAACTCCTCGACGGGAACGGCCGTCGCATCTCCCGACCAGGGTTTTACTAGACTCTGTAGCCCCAAATCCCTCTTTGGAGGCCTTGATAATACAGGCGCAGTGGTGGCTGAGCTCCCCTTCGAAGGTCCTTGTTGCACAGACACTGCCCCTTCGCTTAACTGGACTCGCATCTCCCTAAGTTTTTTCTCTCTACTCGCATCTCCCTAAGTTTTTCTCTCCAGTTGCTCTTCTCTCGCCGCGTACTCTGCATTAGCCTCGGCTGCGGCCCTAAGTTGCCCTTCCAGTTCGGCTAGACGTGCTGCCTCCATTTTAAATTAAAAAAAAAAAATAAAGTTCAACGGTCGTTTGTTGCAGACCGACACATCTGACACCACTGTTATGACCCGCGCCCCACTGGCAGGACCGGACGTGGAACGTAAATAAAAGAGAGGCTCAATGACACAATGGGAGTTTAAAACACTAAATATAATTATTAAAATTAAACGGAACAGATTACAAGAAACATACGGGAAATACTCCTTAATGAGCAACGCTCAAAGATCTCTAACTCCTACTAAAAATATAACACATACAAGTTAACCTGAACACAATACAATAGACATACTGAAAATACTCCTTAAATATTCTTAATCCCCGAAGGGAGCAACCTTAAACCTACCCCCAGACTTACCCCTCTAAGAGGTGTCCTTAACTAATTCTATTCTAAAAACACTTATATAATTACCCCCAACCCGGTCGGCCCGCTAGACACTAGACTATACACTACTCTACTCCCGCCCCCAACCATACCCTGGCGACTGGCACTGTACGGCCGATGTGACCGACGTCTGAGCCAGATAGCACCGCCCCGAAAAGATGGGTTAAAAGAACTCACCCGGTGATGGAGCGCCGTACGTAAGGGGTAGCACAGTTATCCAGAATAGTCTCCACATCACACGGGTGCCTGGGCTAGACTGACTAGCCTCCCGGTCCCCTTCCCCTTTACCAGGCTAGTCTAGCCAGCCTGCTTCCCACGGCCGGCTAATGCCTTTTGCCGAGGTTGCACATTCTTACGTTCCCACTCCTAACATCAGCACCTGTATCAATTTAATTTTTTCTAGTTTTCTTATTAAAGATTTCTAAATGTAAACGGCTAGTTCGTTCTTCCGTAGTGCCTGCCGTTGACGCTACATGAACTTCTCGTTTTGAATTTATAAGGGTTGTCGCTCCTTCTAGCGTCAAATCCAAATTTTTCCTGATACCAGCAAATGTCTAGATTTGATCGTTGTCTGTCTAAACGGCTTAAGAATCGGCGTCTTGATCAAGATGTGCTACGACCTCTGCTATAATATCTGTGAGATGATCCTGCTGTTAACCTATCTAATTTTTCTTCGATAGCTTTTAATCGGTCGTCTGTGGTTTGGTATGTTTAATCTCATATACCATTAATCGATTGAGATCTAGTACAGGCACTAATACAGTTTGCGTCTGTTACTTCTACTACCTTGTCTGCTAGTAACGATAGTTTACTAAGGTTTGCCTCTTCCGATAAACTGAAAGAATGGCTTGTGCCTGTTTTGGCAATCTTGGTAACCAGAGAGCGTGGAGGAATACGTTAGTAACTCTAACTTCCACTAGTTCTTACGTCTCTCTTAGCAGGGGACTTGTTTTTTTTTTTTTTTTTTTTTTTTTTTTTTATCACCATGGTCTATTTTGGTTAATAATTTGCGAATTTTCTTTTCCACTGAATCCGCGAAAGCATTTATGACTTTTCGTTCTTGTATTATATATTTTGATCAGGGGGTTTAAATACAATATCCATTGCGTGGGTTAAAATATCAAATTCAAGAGCACCGACAACAATGTGATATTTTTTGTTGTTAGCTATTACTCCAGCCGTGTAAAATTGGGATTCCATCTGTATAAACCAAAGTTCTAGCTTAGATTTGCAGAATGGAGGAGCCTTGATATTAACTCGGTGAGCTGCGTCGTTTGAGACTGACGGATCTAGTGAAATTGGATTAACCTACACTTTGATTTTTTTTTTTTTTTTTTTTTTGCAGAAAAAAAACAATTAATTTATAAAATAGAATGATTTATATAAATTTGAAACGACCTTTTGCATAGTCACTACTAAGGGGATCACTTCGGGGTCACCACTAAGGAATAGTTACCTTAAGATATCTAGTGTTATCCAGATAAATGTACTCACTGATCCATAATACGACTAAAATAAATTATATTCGAAATAAACATTTCAACTGTTCAAAATTTTTATACTCACTATAACTGAATCAATTCAAAGCTTGGATTACTTTGCCAGACAAAGAAAAATAGGTATTTGTCTTGACAGAGAGTTGATTCCTCTGTCCATAAACAAATAGAGCTTTCATTTTCTTTTTCAAGTAAGTAAAACTCAATGTTTGCTGTTTTAGAAAACATAGACATGAAACAAAAGGGATCTTGAGCGGGTTTTGTATGTTGGCTTCCTCGGTCTCCATTGTTCCTGGCCTTATTTCTTCTTAAATACAACATTATCTTTTAGTTTTAACTTCAATAAGAAGAGGGGAAGTTATTCATCTCTGCATTGGCTTATCATTTAACAACTCTGATTTCCTCTTTTTAATTTGATTTTTATAACAATTGATTAAACATAAATAGTTTATAGTTAAGTCAGATATATTCTACAATAAAGTTTAGTTCATTTTTTATTCCATATAACCTGAAGATGATATGAATATCAAATATACGGGATATAAACAATGCATCTATTGTAGGATTAAGGCCCGGTCAATCAGGAAGCGGACTCTGTGGACTGTGACTCTATGGCTGTTCACTGCAGACAGATTAGTTGTTGAATTTTCCCAAGACCCGGTCAAACAGGAAGCGAACTGTCCGCTGCGGACAGATTTGCAATTGTATTTTCCACAGAGTTCGTGGCAGAATGGAAGAAACATGACCGATGGATCTACTGATCAATTGATTGAACTTGTTCTGGAGTGTGTTTTTCTGTAAATATACTTCACCCAGACTATTTTTATTTCTTTCTGTTTGTGTCTTCATAGTTTTTTTTATTTCACTATAGTTAATACATTAAAATTACATCATTTACACACACACACACAAATATATATATATATATATATATATATATATATATATATATATATATATATATATATATATATATATATATATATATATATATATATATATATTTGTAGGTATGTGTTTTACGTATATATAATGTATTAACTGATGACAAAAATTAAGATATGAGGTGTGAGGACCCTCAGTAGAGAAAAGAAGACTTTAGAGCGAGGGCCCTGTCTTTAAACGTTTTTAATAAATATGAAGATGTACATTAGTGTAGGTGTAGGGAGTCAGTTATGGTATTAACTGATGACAAAAATTGAGATATGAGGTGGCGAGGACCCTCAGCAGAGAAAAGAAGACTTTAGAGCGAGGGCCCTGTCTTTAAACGTTTTTAATAAATATGAAGATATACATTAGTGTAGGTGTAGGGAGTCAGTTATGGTATTGATATAGTTAATGCATTGTTATATTTATATAAATAATATTTTTTTCTTATATCAAAGTAGTAGTAGTAGTAGTAGTAGTAGCAGGGAGAGGACTACAGGCATTGTACTAAGGTTCTGGCAATCAGGAATTGTGGATCCTGGTTGGTTCCTGGTCACTGCGGTTGATGCCGAATCTAGAGATTGGACGATTCGGAACTGGGAGCCAACCCCCATCGAGGAGATAACTTTTAAGGTCTTCTCACAGAAGGATGCTCCCTGGCCGACGAAGATCGGCATCAACATCAGAGAGGAGGAGAAGCCTGATCCTGAAGAGATCAGGCTAGAGATGCATCTTCGCAATAGGATTCCGGGGGCCCTAGACTGGAAACTGGACCACATTGCTGGTGAGCCGGGGAACTGGCATGTCCTCATGTGGATCCCCAGATCTTCGGTTAGGGCCCTCGATGAGGTTAAGTGGCGCGTCTTCCTGGGCCTGATCTCCATGGTGGTGCATCGGGTCCGAGGAGGACCAGCTCCACCCCCCCTAACAGCAACCAGGAGGACTGAGGTTCGAAGGAGAGTGGAGGAGGATGAAAGGAGGACGGATGACCGTAGCCGAAGGGAACTCCCGTCCAACAGGAGGGCAGAGAGCCACCGGAGACCCAGGGACGGCTTTAAGTCAGATCGCCGGCCCCGTGCGGCACCGCCCCCCTCCTTTAGGAGGACGGAGAGTCACCCTAGATCTGACAAGGACAGGGAGAGGAGGAGGCAAAGTGCTAGCGGTAGACCACCACACTGTGAGGGTGGTAGCCGCAGGCAGAGCCAATTGAGGATGATTGAGGTAAAACACATTAATTTACAACACAGTCAAGACGCTGTAGGAGAACTACAGAGAGCCTTGACTGGAAAAGGGTCATTAATAGTGTTAATTCAGGAACCTTATGTTTATAGAGGTGCGGTGAGAGGGATGAGGAGGTCTGGTCAGAGGCTCGTGGTAGGAGGAAGCGAAGGACCAGACGAGGCGAACCCCAGAACATGCATAGTGGCGTCAGAGGACCTTAAGGTAACACCCATACCTCAATTAGGAACCCGAGACGCTACAGCAATCATCCTGGAGTGTAAGGTTAAAGGTTTAATTAATAAGGTAATCATGGCTAGTCTATACTTGCCATACGATAGGCAGGACCTTCCCCCAACAAGGGAACTGACCAACATTGTCAGATTCTCAGAGGAGAAGGCCATTCCATTAATTATTGGTTACGACGCTAACGCGCACCACCATGCCTGGGGCAGCACTGACTGTAACAGCAGAGGTGATGCGTTGTTGGAATTCTTAGCATCCACAGATTTAGAGGTAATGAATAGGGGAACGGAACCAACTATTAAAAGGCTAGACGGTACCTGGACTCTCAGTGTAGAAGAAACATTAGAGTACCTCCTACTCACCCACTTCCCAGGAGAAGGAAATGAGGTCGGAGATTCACTAGGAGAGACTCCAGGCGTAGAAATGAACTGGGACCTGGCGACCCGCCTAGTAACCAGAGAGTCCATAAAATGGGCCGTCGACAAATTTCACCCATTTAAGGCACCTGGACAAGACGAAATATTCCCAGCACTACTACAAAGGGGTATGGATCGTCTATTTTCCAGCATAGAGGCAACTTTCAGGGGCAGTATAGCTATGGGCGTAGTACCGGAAGTGTGGAAAGCGGCTAGGGTAGTTTTTATCCCTAAGCCCGGCAAGAAGGACTACACATAGGCTAAATCCTTCCGACCTATAAGCCTTACGTCCTTCATGCTAAAGACCCTTGGAACTGACGCAGAGGAATACTCCCCAGGTCATCATCAATTGGATAATATCCTCCCTAAAAGGGAGGAAAGTTAGTTCATCAATGAACCGGCACTAAAGCAACTAGAATGGTGTCAGGAGGGTGCCCATAGGGCAGCTGCCTCTCGCCACATCTGTGGTGCCTGGTGATGGATGGACTAATGAGGAAAATGACCGAGGAGGATATTTATTTGCAGGCATATGCAGATGATGGACTAGTCCTGATCAGAGGCAAGTTCCTAAGTACCTGCTGTGAAAGGATGCAACGAGCTTGTAGGATAATTTAAGGATGGTGTAGAGAGGTAGGACTCTCAGTCAATCCATCAAAGACTGAGATGATAATCTTCACTAGGAAAAGGAAACTTGTGGATTTCAAAGCTCCCAAACTCTTGGGGCATGAGCTTACTTTGGCCAACGAGGTAAAATACCTAGGTATTACCTTAGACCAAAAACTAACTTGGAAATCACACTTGGATAAGGTACTAGAAAAGGCTACGATAACCTTCTGGCAACTTAGACGAGCAGTAGGGAAGACATGGGGACTGTCCCCGAAAATCCTCAAGAGGCTGTACACCGCAGTTATTAGACCTAGGATTCATTACGGATCCCTAGTGTGGTGGCCTAGGACTGAGGTTGCCAGCTCGGCTAAGGGGCTTAGCAAGGTCCAGAGGTTAGCCTGCCGTAGTATAACAGGGGCCATGAGGACTACACCTACGACAGCCTTGGAAGCCTTAGTAGGAGTCCCCCCTCTCCAGCTATGGATCAGAGGAGAAGCCATCGCCTCGTATGTCAGACTAAGGGACAATGGACAATGGCTAGGTGAAAGGTCCGTTATAGGACACTTGGATATAGGAAGGTTCGCTGAACTTAAGGTCCCACTTACGGGGATCAGAACTAAAGGAGTGGACCAGCAGCTTAAGCTGAAAAGGAGATATGAGGTAGAAATCCCACCTAGAGCCGATTGGGAATCAGGAGAAATTAAATTTGATACAGAGACTCTGGTGGCATACACGGACGGCTCAAAGAGTGAGAATGGTATGTCAGGTGCGGGACTTTACTTAGAAAGGTCCGGCACCCAAGAGAGTTTCCCACTAGGAATATTTACCACAGTCTTCCAGGCTGAAGTCTACGCCATCCTAGAGGTGGCAAGAAGGCAAGAGGTGGTAGAGGCGAGAACTAAAAAAGTAGTAGTATGCTCGGATAGTCAAGCAGCACTTAAGGCACTCTGCGCTCCCAGTGCAGACTCAGCACTGGTCAAAGAATGCCAAGAGGCCTTAGAGACGCTTGCAGAGTTAAAGAAGGTCACTCTGCTTTGGGTTCCTGGACACACAGGGGTTCCGGGAAATGAAAAAGCAGATGAAATAGCAAAAAGGGGTGCCTCCATGCCATTCTGCGGACCGGAGCCCGCTATTGACTGGTCCCGAGGGCAAACTAAATCGGCCATCAAAAAGTGGATCTGGGAGGAAGCAGGGAAGGCGTGGACAAGAACTGAAGGATGCAGGCAGACCAAGATGATGCTGCCTAAGCTAGATAAAGGGAAAACCATATGGCTCATGGGACTGAGTAGACCCAACCTAAGAAAAATGGTGGGGGTCTTAACAGGTCATTGTCAACTAAATAGACATCTGGCACTATTAAAGATTGAAGAGGATCCCACATGTCCAGTGTGTGGCGAAGAAGAGGAAACAGCCTACCACCTGGTGGGAGCTTGTGAAGGACATGGGAGACTACGCTTTCACACCTTAGGATCAGGGATAATCAGAGAGGAGGAACTTGTCACACTTAAGTGGCAGGATATCCTCTCCTTTATCACCCAAACTAGGAGACTTGAGGGTAAGACTGAGGTGGTTCGATGGGCGTGAAAAACCAGGGGTTGGCAAAAAGGACCCGAGTGCGGTCTAGTTGCCAGGCTTGGCCTCCCCGCCCCCTTACTACTACTACTATATCAAAGTAAATAAATATATATTTTTTGTTTGTGTTAAAATGAGAGAAATGATAATGTTTTGATCCTCGGTCCGTAGAGTGTCTTTGTTTTTACTTTCTCATATAATGAGAAATTATTGTGGTAATATTTGATTTTACACGTTTTGGTTTGGTTTTTTGAGTCCAAAAAAGTGGTTTTTAGAAATTCTGCCTGTCGTCTGTTTAATCGGGTGGTAAACTAATAAATGGAAAACACTGGGCTAAGTAATTTCAACTCGTATATGAGAAAGTTGTCTCGGACCGATTTTTTATTGTTGCATTCTAGCATGGAGCTTTAATGTATACATATAATGTTTTTAAATGGGTTAAATAATAATGGTTAATTGTGTTTTTATCTTCTTTAAAAAATTGTAATAGAGGATTTAGTGATAGCACAGTAATATTTTTTAATCACATTTAAGAAGGTAAAAGACGTAGCTTTTTTAAGATTATTTGATTATGCTTTCTGAACTGTGGTTACTGATTTAAAAGTAGTATCGGTGGCGCTTCCCCAATCCCCAAGCGATGGTGAAATAAACAACAAATAATTGAACATCCAATAAATGAACTCAATTCAGAGCATAGACGGTGAAACTTGCCAAAATCCTCTCTTATTTCATTTATCTCATGATATATTTATAGCCCTAAAGAGGACATAAAAAAATTTTTTTTTTCGTCAGAGAAACACGAGTTGAAGAAATCACGCAGCGTCCTTGTCCACGTTTTGTTTGACCACTCCAGTCCACGTTCTGTTTGACCACCCCAGTCCACGACGGACGGCGGACAGTCCTCTTTCCGTTTGACCGGGCTTTTATGGTGTGATTCTTCAAAGGTTATCTTATTTAAGTTCTAGTTACTTTATCACATTATTTATCTATACCTCTGTCATATTTCTTTCGTGTGTTTATTTACCCAGGAATAACTGTTTTTTTTTTATAGAAACTAGGGGGCTCCACCCCTACTCGCCTTTCTCGTCTACCCCCAAAAAGCGACCACTGCGCGGCCGCTGCCTTGAACCTTCGCAATGTCGAGGCACTATGGGGCGAAGCATTAAAATTAATCTTGTGACGCTTCTTCAATGATGATTAATTAAAACACACATGTTTTAAAATATCACGTTAGTTATAGAAATCTTTATTTATTTGACCTTTTACAATTTGGCATAAGCCTATAACTTTAAACTAAGTAGCTCTACGCAAAAACAGTATCTTTTTCTTTGCGTTTTTTTTTTTTTTTTTTTTAAATTTTTATTTTAAGTTACTTGCAAAAGATTGCTATTAGTAACATAGCTATTACAAAGATTAATTTGCGTGTTGTGTCGTGAGAGGAGAGGCTACCCAGTGGCAGCACTCCTAACAGGTATTGTACATTATTTTAATTATTGTAATAAATCTCTTGGCCAACACCTCTTAAGCCGACGGGGACGGCGGTCGTGGATATGGATGGAAGCCATGGATTCAACTAAAGGATTAGGATAATGGTTTAGGTTTTCATGGAATTTTATGTAGCGGGAAGAAGCGAGGTCTTGTACAAAAGGAACTTTGAGGTCGTTGTGGATTGTGAGATTGGAAACGTATGCGGGAGAGTTAGTGATTTTTCGAAGGATCTTTGACTGAAGGGATTGGATCCTATAAGAATTGGAGCGTTTGGTGCAACCCCATAGCTCAATTCCATAGGTCCAAATAGGTTTGAGTATTGAATTGTAGATAAGGAGTTTATTAGATAGGGATAGGTGGGATCTTTGGTCGAGGAGTCGCAATAAGAGTTTGTACCGTCTGTTAGTGTCCGTACGTTTAGTTTTGGTGTGCAGAGCCCAAGTCAATCGTTGGTCAAGATGGAGACCTAGGTATCTTACGGAAGAGGATTGAGGGATGACTCCTTGGTTGAGGATGACAAGTTGAATGTCTGAGAGTAAAAGTGACATGGACACTTTTCTGCTCATTAATTTTTATTCTCTATTTCCTTAACAAAGGATCAAGGAGATTAAGGTGGTTTTGGATGTTGGTGGATGCTGTATTGGGATCAGAGGATATGGAGAATATACACTTATCATCAGCGAAGGTAGCTAATTGGGTAGTCGGAAGTTGAGGGATATCGGATGTATAAAAGGAGTATAATAAAGGACCAAGAATACTTCCTTGCGGTACGCCCGCAAGAATAGGACATGTAGGCGAACGGGCACCACCACAGCTTACATGGAAGTGTCTATCATGAAGGTAGGATTTAAGGATAAGGTAGTAGGTAAAGGATATTGGACTGTGTGACAGCATAGAGTGAGTACTAGGCTCCTGTATTTTTTAAACTTTAATAGTGTAAATTCTCATATTTTTAAACAAATTGTGTACCCAGTTATCCGGAAAGGTTAAATGCAGTAGTGAGCGTGTTTTTTTTAAATGGGAGCAAATATTTTTAATTCTTTTTTAAGTTATTAACTGGAAAGACTGAAACCATATGGCTTTAGTATAAGTGAAGTGATTTCGTTAATAAACTTAATTCGTTCAGCCAGCTCAACAGCACTATTTAGAGGTAGGATCTTTAACTAACTTTTTTCAGGAATATTTTTTAATTTGTACTGTTTAAAATATAGTTAACAAAAAAGGATGATCTCATAACCTATAGAATTGATAAAGTTACGCAATATACATCAAATAATAGCAAAGGACGTCATCTTTTAACTCCGGACCAGTGGCGCAACCGGTAAAGGCGGTGTAGTGTAGTCTAGTGTAAATCAGGCTTCACATTACCGGTTCGATTCCCGCTGAAGGTGAATTAATTACCAGTTTAACAAGCTGTTCATTTTATTGTTAAAAGCCATATCTACCGTGCGTTCGAACCATCTACGGGTTACCAACTAACGTATGAAGAGCCAAACTAAACAAATCCATAAATCATAATTACAGTCAAATAATAATAATAAACAAAGAGTCTAGGAGGCATTACTACTCGCCGTCTCTAATACCTTATCTCTGCTGTCACTTCCTTGTTTATCAACAGCTAAAAGATAGTTAAAATAAGAAAGATGACAGATAATAATTCCTTAGCACAGCTACTGATAGAAATTAAAAACGAGCTAAAAAGTGATATCAGCAGTGTTAAAGCAAGCATAACAGCTTTAGCAAATGAAATAGCCGAGGTAAAACAAATGCAAATTAACAATGCTCAACAAATCGGACAACAGGAAATAAGGATTGACAACTTAGAAAAAGAAGTCAGAAAACGAAACCTCGTTATCATGGGTTTTGACGAAACTGGGCAAGACAATATCGAATTAGAAAACAGTATTTCTAGGTTGATAAGCACCAGGCTGCATGTAGAAATCCAAGAAAGGGACATAGATATAATTAAAAGAATTGGAAAACAGGAAGAGGGAAAATGCAGATCAGTACTTTTGGGACTAACATCGTGGAGAAAGAAAATAGAAATCTTAAGGAATAAAAACAAATTAAAAGGCACGGAAGTGTATATCACCGAAGACTTTCCCCCAAAGGTTCGAGCAATTAGAAACGAACTAAGAAAAGAATTAGTAGAAGCGAGAGATGAAGGCAAGTTTGCCATTTTAAAATATGATAAAATAATTATAAAAGACTATAGTCCTCAAAAACACGGGGGTAGAATTCGATTTTCTGACCAGTATAAAGGATCTAAGGAAAATAAACGCGTTCTGAGCAGCTCACCAGAATCTTCTAAACAGGTAGCTTTGTCTCATACGATTGGAAAAAAGTTAAAGACAGACTTTACAAAAAACACTTACAGCAATAGAGAAAAAAAGTTAACAATAAATAATGAGGCAGATACATAGCAACAAATAAGAAATAAAACAGAGAAAAATTATATAGAATCATATACAAAACAAAATAAACAATGTGAGATTAGAACAAACAAAAAAGATATAAATTCCCCGGATAGTCTGGTCAGCTCGGGGAAATTAGACCTTAACCCATCATGCTCGAGAAAGGTACTACATTTTGGAACCATGAATGTTCGAACGCTATTGGCAGAAAGCAGGGTAGTAGAAATGGAATTAGCACTAAACAAAACTAACTTAGATATTCTAGGTCTGGCAGAAGTCAGGCGAAAGGAAGAAAAAATAGTGGAAAGAATGAATAGATTTATATTGTTACATGGTGGTGCGGAGCGAGGAAGAAATGGAGTCGGTTTCATGGTGAGAAATTGTTGGAAACAAGATATTACAGAATTCAAAGCATTATCAGAAAGAATTGCTATATTAAAGATAAGTACAGGCAAAAACACATCGGTCACGTTTGTCCAGGTGTACGCACCGACAAGCGAAGCGTCAGACGAGGACACAGACTCTTTTTTTGTAGACCTGTCAAACGCACTTAGCGAATGTTTTCCGGAGATCTTAACTTCTTTGATATGTATGGGGGATCTGAACAGTCAAATAGGCTTCAGAAAAGAAGGCGAAGAGTCAACTATTGGACCTTATGGATTCGGGAAAAGGAATAAGAGGGGCTGGAAACTTGTGAGATACTGTCAAGAATGGGGACTTAAAATAATAAACACCTTCTTTAAGAAAAAACCCAAAAATAAGTGGACTTGGATATCACCAAATGGTGAATACAAAAACGAAATAGACTTCATTTTGGCCAACGACAGAAAATTGATCTGGGATGTAGAGGCAACGAGCAATTTTAGTTTTGTATCAGACCACCGGCTTATTAGAGGAAAACTAATTCTCAAACAAAAACGACGTTCCTATAATAACATAGTAAATCGTACCATCTTCAATCCGGAATTATTTTTAGAAAATGTAGGAAGAAATATTACAGATATGGAGATTGATAAAAACCCCTCAGATCTTTATTGCGGTATAAAGGAGGCACTATTAAAAGCTGTGGAAAAAGATACCAAGTTTGAAACTCCTAAACATGAAAAGTTTAAGCTATCCACACTACAATTAATAGAGAAAAGAGAAAGGCTAAAAAGACAATCGAATAAGACAAAAGAAGAAAAAATTGATTTTAAAATAACATGCAAATTGGTTAAAAAGCAAATAAAAATTGATATAAATGAATATAATCGTAAATTGGTCCAAAATTTTATTGACCGTAGTAACTCTGTTAAAAAAGCGAAATCAGCACTGAGTGCAGGAAAAACTTGGATTCCTAGTCTCAAGTTACCAAGTGGGATGATTACTAGAGACCGAGATGAAATTATCAAAACAGCGACAGATTTCTACAAAGAGCTTTATTCCAGCCGAGAAAACGGAGACTCAATAAACATACAAGAACACTCGAGTGATATAGTTAGCACTCCTCCAATTTTAGAGGACGAAGTTCGACAAGTAGTGAAAAAATTGAAAAACAATAAGGCACCTGGTGAAGACCAAATTACTAATGAGATGGTTAAACTTTCGGCTCCTGTTATAATACCGGTTTTGACTGTGATGTTCAATAAAATTCTAGAGAACAATTCGATACCTTCAGCATGGTCACATTCTAACGTTATCCTATTACATAAAAAAGGGAACAAGGCAGACCTAAATAACTACCGACCAGTGAGTCTCCTGTCAGTCTTCGGGAAGATATACTCCAAAATTATGCAAGCCAGAATAAAACGTACCCTGGAGGAGTTTCAACCGAGAGAACAAGCCGGCTTCCGGAAGGGTTTCTCGACAATAGATCATCTCCATGTAATAAACCAGATTATAGAGAAAAGTCGAGAATACCAGATGAAAGTATATTTTGCTTTTCTCGATTATGAAAAAGCGTTTGACTCCCTGAACCATTCGTTTATGTACCGCAGTCTAAAAGAAGCAAACGTAGAACCGGAATATATCAGGCAAATAAGGCAGTTCTACCAACAGAGTCGTTTCGGTTAAACTTGAAAGATCTGGCAAAAGGTTTTAACAGGAGAGGGGTGTGAAACAAGGTGAACCTTTATCCTCGGATATATTTATCACAGCGAGTGAAGCAGTATTTAAGCGGATCGATTGGGGTAACGCAGGGTTGGACATTAATGGAGAGAAGCTGACGCATTTGAGGTTCGCAGATGATGTGGTCGTAGTTTGTAAATCGATTGAGGAGCTGAGATATGTCTTAGAGAGCTTGAATAAAGCAGGGAAACAACCTGGCTTTAAAATAAATGCAGCCAAAACGAAAGTGATGTCTAATGCAAGGGAAGAAGAAATAACAATCGATGGAAATAAACTGGAATGGGTCGATGAGGCGACATACCTTGGTCAGCTTTTATCTTTTAGACAGGGGACCAAAAAAGAGATCGACCGCCGTATTTCAATTACCTGGAACAAATATTGGGCCCTGAAATTCATTTTTAAAAGTAATATGGAAATCGGGCTTAAGAAGAAAGTGTTCGAATCCTGCATTATTCCTTGCTTGACATACGGGTGTCAGACTTGGGCAATGACGAAAAAGGATGCCGAGAAGATAAGGGTTGCACAAAGGGCTATGGAGAGAAGCATGCTTGGAGTAAAAAAAAGGGATAGGATCAGAAATGAAGAGCTTAGAAGAATGACGGAAATAAATGATGCTGTTATTGAAGCGAAGAGTATTAAGTGGAAGTGGGCCGGACACTTGGCAAGGCAGGACGACGGAAGATGGACTAAAGCAGTGACAGAGTGGTACCCTAGAGCAAGAAAAAGGAGACGAGGACGACCCGCGACAAGATGGTCAGAAGATTTAAAGCAGGAAGCAGGGGTAAATTGGTCAAGGAGAGCACAGGATAGGGAAGAATGGAAGAGTATGATGGAGGCCTATGTCCAGAAATGGACATAGTACTTGTGAAATAGGACTTTTATTAATAATTTTAATGAGTGTAATTAAGTAGTATATTTTATAAAATATTTTATATTTAAATATTAATAATAGTAGTATTAGTTATGTAAGTATTTAAATGTTTAATTTGTTTCTTTGTATAAACTACTCAAACTATATATTTGTAAAAAAAAAAAAAAAAAAAAAAAAAAAAATGTAACAAGTACTAAATAAAGGCTCTATTATTATTATTATTATTATTATTATTATTATTATAGTAGGTAAAGGGGAGGACGCCCTTTAGTTTCCACAGTAGACCCTGGTGCCAAATCCTATCAAAGGCCTGGGCCTCATCTAAGAAGGCACCAGTGCAATACTGTTTTCGCTCAAGGGAGGATGAGATGGAGTCGACAATCCGGTGACACTGTTGGATGGTGGAATGTTGGGATCGAAATCCAAACTGGTGATTAGGTAGGATATTGAATGTATGGAATATTTTGGAGATTCGTTTTAGGAATAGTTTTTCTAGGATTTTACCGAAGATAGGAAGTAGGCTAATAGGACGATAGGATGTGACAAGGTGTTGAGGTTTATTGGGTTTAGGGAACATCTTTATAGTACTGTACTTCCACAGGTAAGGAAAGTATGTGGTGCGGAGCACAGCATTGTAAATGTAGGTTAGGAATATAATGGATTTTTTTAGGAAGTTGTTTAATTATGATGGAGGTGATAAGGTCATAGCCTGGACTTTTATTACTTGACAAATGTTGAATTATATATTTAACGTCGGATGGGGTAAATGATTTAGGAGGAGGTGAGAGTTGTAAAGAGGTATCAAGATCTTTAAGGATGGAATTTACATGTTCTGGTTCAACTATTTCATGATGTGGTGTGAAAAGATCTGAAAGGTGAAGGGAAAAATGATGGGCTCTTTCTTCGTGGGATTTGGACCAGGAGTTATCGCTTTTAAGGAGAGGAGAGGAAATATTTTTGTAGGATAGGATCCGTTTAGTCGTTGTCCAGAGAGATTTGTCCTTCGTCGTTAGTTGGTCGGTGTATTCTTCAAATGTCTTACATCTGTGGTCTAAATGCTTTTTTTAGTTGTCTTGTCAGTCGGATGTAAGTTTGTTTATCCGATGGAAGTCGAGATCTCTGCCATAAACCTCTTGCGTGGCGCCTCTCCGTGATAAGTTGGCGAAGTGAGATAAGGATGAATTGTCTTTCGTGGTTTTTTCTTTGTATTGATGAGGTAGAGTCCCAGACTGAGTGCTGAATCATCACGGTAAAACTTTTCACACAAGAGTCGATGTCTCCGGGAGTTTTAAGTGATATGTTTAAGTTAGTACGTTCGTCAAGTAGCTGTCTAAAATGGTCCCAGTCAATTGGTCCGGTTATGAGGTTACTAGAAGGCGAATTTAGGATGGGATTTGTGTCTAGGACAAGGAGAACTGGATTATGATCTGAAGATAATTCGGGTAAAAGTTGAAGGTGTGGATGGTGAGTTCTGAAAGGGGAAGTGACGAAAAAATCTAGGATATCTGGAAGTTTATTTGAGGAGTAGGGATAGTAGGTATATTCATTTGGGGTGAGGACACGGTAAGGAGTTGTTCTGAGGGTGTTTAGTAATCGAGAGCCTCGGAGATTACTAACTCGGCATCCCCATTGTTAATGCTTAGCGTTGAAATCCCCTCCAGCGAGGAAATTAGGACCGAGGGAATTGAAAAGGGAAAGAAAATCTTGAATGGATACGTTTTGGCTAGGAGGACAATAAATAGAGGATATTGTATAATTAAATGGAGAGAAGTCTAGAGATAATGCTGTGCACTGTATGGCTTCCGAAGGAGTGGTAGGGATGAGGTGATGAGAAATGGAGCTTCTTATCAGTATTGCACTGCCCCCGCGTGCCGTGTCGTCAGGGTGATCAGTTATATACGTCCTGAAGTCTCGTACGTAAAAGTGAGAACGTGAGGTAAAGTGAGTTTCAGTTATGAGGGCAACGTCAATTCTTCTGTCATGTAAAAGTACGTCAAGTTCGTCTCTGTGTTGAGTCACACCGTCTTCGTTCCACAAAAGGATAACAAGGGATTGCTGGGTAGGCAGGGGATTCATTTAGTAGGGATGTGGGCGGGGAGTATTGAAGTGACGTGGGTTAATAGGTTTACTAAGAGCGTGATAGCGTAAAATTTTCGTCTTTGCCTAAAATTAAAATTGTAAGAATTTGATATAAATAAAACAATTTATTTTAAAAATGCTTTATAAATATAAATAATATATATAAAGAGACTGCATATATTATGAGAAAGTAAAAGTACAAGTAAATAGATGAATAATAATTGCGATTTAGCGAAGTTTAATTTCCTAGGTGTCCGCATAGTTTTAGAACGATGTTAACCCTACGGCTATAAATGAGTGAAAAGAGCGCGGAGACTGTTCAGAAGGAGAGTATAGCTATTATAGTGGCTGACGTAGTGGGGGAGAACATTCTGATTGCCGAACGTCTGCGTCGTAAGCATGCGCAGAAGTCCAGGAAAGAACAACTATCCCCTTCCTTGTCTAAGCATGCAGAGATCTCCTAACTTTCTCTTACTCGCAGTTTAGTATATATCATTATTACTAGACTTGTTTGTTTACGAATTTTTTAATATATTAGATAGATACTGCTTCTAAGAAATCTTTTAATATTTTTAAGTTATTATTTTGCTTCCTAACACTAGTTTGAATGTCATCAGAAAGTCTTAGTTGGAATAAACTTGTCTAAACTTTAGAAGAGAATTATAACGATAAATAACGTTTCTATTCAGGTTCTATCCATTTCTATTTATTTTCAATCAAGAAAAAATATAATATTGATCTGAGTTACTAGTTCTATTCAAGGCTGTAAAAATTATGATTTTTCTCTTTTCTCTGTTTTTTCAACGTGGATCAACCCTCGGTCAAGCTTTATATTCGTTCCGATTAAAAATGAAAAGAGAACCGGAAAGAACGGAAGAAGGGTGCAGGAGTGCCAGACCCACTAAAAAGTCCATTATTCAATTTCCCCGTAATAAGAAAACTTTTAAATTAAAAAATAATTTAATTTCGATGTACTTAAGAAGCCGCAAGGATAATTCACAGAGTGAAATAAGAAAAGTATTAAAAAAAAGCACAAAAAGAAAAAGTAGTAATAATTATAACTTTTTTATGATTTCAATGACTTATTTAAAAGTTATATAGCTTTTTTGTATATTTTTCCTACTTTAATTAATGACATTCATGTTTAGAGTTAAAAAGATGTGAAATTGTATAAACTATTATAATGTGTGAATGTGCTATTATCATTTTAAAATAAGTTTCTCTAAAAAAGTTATAATTTACTTTTGTTTCAAAGTGATATTGGTCTTATGTTTATCTTAAGACAAGCCACTAAATAATCTCTTAATGTAGAAAGTAGGATAAAAATTAAACATATGATTATATAATAAAGAGTTATATCTTGCAACGCAACGGGGGAAATTTTATTTTTGGAAAAAAGTAAAATTAGTAAATTTATTTACATGACTGGTAAAAAGACATTGACATATTTCTCAATCGAAACGTTTATTCCAGAATATAATTTGTTCCAGTCACGTTGTGAATCATTGAGTTAATTTATCTGTTTAAAACAAGGTATCTTAAGGTCCCAATTCCTTAATGGTGGCCCCCAACGTTATCACCTTAGTGGTGACTTCGTAGTGACAAAGTAATATAAATAATTTTATTTCATAAAGTAAAATTACGATTTTATTTTTATTGTGTCAAAAAATTTAAAATGCCAGATTATCCAATCCCACGAGATCCGTCAGTCTCTAACCACCTCTAACGAAGTTTGCCGAGTTAATATCAAGGCTCCTCCATTCTGTAAATCTAAGCCAGAACTTTGGTTTATACAGATGGAGTCCCAATTTTACACGGCTGGAATAATAGCTGACAACAATAAATATCAAAAAAACAAACAAAAATATTTTGCGGACTTACTGCAAAGGTGATCACGTCGGGGTCACCACTAAGGAAGTGGTACCATAAGATATCTTGTCTTAACTAGATAAATGAATTCAATGATTCACAACGCGACTTGAACAAATTATATTTTGGAATAAAAATTCGAACTGTCAAATAAGTCAATATCTATATACCCGCCATAATATCTCTTTGATAAGTTATTATATCTATTTCAAAATGAACAAACCAAAACGAAAATGTATTTTTATTGGAATAAGTGTGGTTGCCTTAGCTTAGCAATAACAAATCATTTCGAGGTGAGTCGTCACCATCGTCGAGACACTACTCGATCATATAAATAATAGGATTTCTCAAGACGATGGCTTTACTTGAATCGTTTGTCGCTTTAAGTAAAAAGGGGTGTACGCGCAAAGTACGTACACACGCAATAAATAAAACACGTAAAAAAAAGATATAACTAAAAAACCGCGAATCGCGCTAACAATAAATAACGTACGAAACAACAACTAACAAAAAGGGACGCTTAATGGAGTAACATGTAAAAAGGGGAAAAATGGGGAAATGTAGAGCAAGGCTACAGAAAAAAGGGGAAAAAGGTAAAAAAGGGAAGGCACTTACGGTCTTATGAGGTTACCAGCTAGGGCACGTAACACAAGGCAAGTGACGTCTGGGAGGTAGGCAGTCAGATCTACGCTGAATCCAGAGTCCGTCACCGAAGGCTACGGTAGGAGTAGCAATTGCGGGCTTACGCAAATAAAAACTAATAACTAGTTGACTTTAGTTCCGCACTAGACCCAGAGATGGAGCGGCAGTTGCCTTCTAGGGAAAGGTATAGGTGTAGGGCAGGTTTGGCGTCAACAAGGGGTAATTCATTCTGACAATCATAGTTGATTTTTCGTTCTCTCTTTCCTAATTTACAGTTCATTCTTGATCATCTAGATATTGAACAACCGACTATTAAAATAAGAAATCGAACCGCTAACTTCGAATTAGGAAGAAAAAAGAAACTACTACTATTCCCCTCGGTAGAGGCTTTCGATAGAAGAATATAACCCCACGTGAATTGGAATCAGTCTCTTGAAGGGTTTAGAAGGTCGGATCGAATATTTTCCGTCCAAGTTAGTTAAATGTATCGGTAAAGGAACAGAGTAGGGGGACTCTTTTCGTTCTTTATTTTAATGTAAAATGTTTCGAGTAGAGGAAAAGAAAGGAAACGGGAGGAGTGCGGGTCACCTTTGTACCTATGAAATTACTGATTCGACTCCTCAATCTCGATTTAATTTCGTCCTGGATTCAATGGTCGGGAAGGCGAGGTAGAAAGCCACGGAGCTAAGGTTTCGCCTCGGATGCAATCCACTCCGGCTCAAGTAGAACACCTCCAATACCTTTCTCCTCTCTTTTTCGGACTTTTCGGTCGCTTTTGAAACTTGCTCCCGATTCTAAACTACGCCTTTTCCCATCGCTATCTCCCGCCGCCTTCCGTCCCTCCGTATTTCAATTACATTTGGTCTCCCGGAGAGGAGAAAATACCGTCCTGTTGCAGTCGAAGTTTATTTTCAATTTTATCTGCTTTCCTTAATAATATACGTCGGCCACTTTTCTTTCTCGTCTTTCTTATTTTGCTCCACGAGGAAAGGGATTTTTATTTTTTGTGCACAAGAGAAAATAAGTAGAATTATAAGACTTTTCCGAATTATATTATGGTCGCTTTTTCTTCTTCGAAGTCCTTTCTTTCCCGAAAAACTCGTTTTTTATATTTTAAATGCTATTCCATCCTCTTCGGAATCGGATTAAATAATAAACAAGGCTATATATTTTACGGATTTACAAAATAAATTAATATTTGTCTCGGATGGATGGATAGGAGTGGGCCTGTAGGTCACAGGCCGAGGTTACGTGATGGGAAAAACCCCTCCTTCCTCTTCCAACGGTCACTCGTCCACCTTCATTCTAAAAGCAAATGTGAATATTTATTATGGTACTCGCATGTTCCACTCTGTTTCTTTCGAGTGTCGTGTCAAAAAGAAAATTGACTTTTGTCTCGGTCGTAAAAATTCCATCGGTTTCCCATTTTTTTTTTAATTGAGAATTGTTCGACTGGATAGCAGGATATGACTGATGACTTCGGACCCCTTGAAAATATGTGTCAAAATCCATGATCCATGCCCTTTTATGATTGGAATATTTTTTGTAAATGTCATACTCGTATATTCACTTCACATTCTAAACATGATTTTTATCCTAGACTAGAGTTTATGAATTTTCACGTCTCAGTCTCTGCTTTCTTTTTTCTTTTGTTCCTACTCCCTTTTAGCTTAGCCATCTATAATTCATAATTCTCAAGAATCTTTTAGACAGAAAAAGCATCTACGTTACATTACGTGATACTATTTTGTATGCCTATGGTATTATGTTAATTTTGATTACTGTAGTAAAGTAATTGTTAATCGAGTTTATCTCTAACTACTTATACTAATGGATTCTAATGAATTTTTATCTCTGCTGGTCTAACTTGCTTTTATCTCTGCTGGTCTAACTTGCTTTTATCTCTGCTGGTCTAACTTGCTTTTATCTCTGCTGGTCTAACTTGCTTTTATCTCTGCTGGTCTTCGACACTTATTTCTGTGCTTTTGTTATTAATTCCACTATTTATTACGAATAACTTCTAATATGCAGCATTTTTTATTTATTCGTACATCTTCATGTACTTTTTTATATAAACCATGTATATATAAAAATGAAATTAGTTAACTATTTTTATTTAGTTTAGCTCTAGCTCGCTGTATGGAATAATTTTTTCTATGCTAATAATAATAAAAAAAAGTACAAATTTTGGCGTGGACTTTTGGCGATCTTTAAATAATAATTTCTACATAATTGTAATTGTATATAAAAGTAAACGTTGGTGGATGGATGGGATTTTTGGTGGGTATGTTCAAATTTGGCACACATATTTGACATCTCCCTGGGGAAAATACTGGTAGAGTTTAATCCTCTAATACTCACTCATTTTCAAGATGGCGGCCATAATGTGCTACTTTTAAGCCAAAATTCCTCGTAATCACCTATTAAACACTACATCTCGTAAACATTTAATTCTAGAATCCCAAACTTTGCTAGTAATCTGGCTTTAATCACGTAGCCCAGCTATAACCGGCTATTTTAAGATGGCGGCAATTTTCTAAACATTTTTATAGTTGCTATATCTCGTTAACTATATGGCCTAGAGCCTTAACATTTGGAAATGAGTTACTTTTTGTGGCGTAAACACATTCTATTATGAGATTTATCAATCTGACTTTCTATATCGAAATGGCAGCCATGTACATCTTTAGAAGCAAATTACCCTTAATAATGTATTCATCACTATATCTTGGATATCGTTCGCGCTAGAATAACCAAACTTGATAGCGGATTTTAATAAGTAATATATGAATTCAAATTTTTAAGTTTTAGGTAGTATTCATACTACAGAAAGGTTAAATTTTACTTTAAATCAAATTATAATTATCATTAACTACGGGAGACATACAGAGAGGATATATAGGATCCTGTAACGGATATATAGGAGGCCCGTGGTCCAGGCCCGGTGCTGGGTTTTTTTTTTTCTTTGTATGTCTCCCGTAGTTAATGATAATTATAATTTTATTTAAAGTAAATAGTAATTTGTGGTATTGTAATATCATGAAACACACTTCATTTACGACCTTGAAATTTGGGAATAAGCTGCTTCTTATGACATAAACAATTCCTGTAAAAGATTTTTTTACTCTACTGACTAAATTTACGATTTATACTCGTTTATAAACAAAAGTCATCGTGGATTTGTGTACGCTCTATATAGGTTCTTTCATTTTATGAGGTATCTGAAACAAATTTGGTACACATATTTTTTATCTCCCTGGAAAAGTTTCATTCCCTAATACTCACTATTTTCCAAGATGGCGGTAATTTATGAGGAACTTTTAAGACCAATTACCATCTAATTACCTATTAATCACTATACCTCGAAAACTGTTTATTAAGGATTCTAAAATTTTGATCAAAACTTGCTTTAATTATGTGTTGACTTCCACTATGAAAGGATTTTTTAATTCAAGATGGCGGCCGTTTCATTTAAATTTTTATCGTTGCTAGATCTCAAACTTTTTTGTCTAGAACCTTGAAATTTGGGAATAAGTACTTATTTATTACTTATTCACTTCTTATGTCATAAACATGTTCTATTATATTATTATTTATAATTTGACTATTTAATTCAAAATGGCGGCCATATAAGTGTTTATAAAAGCCGTCTTCTAAATAATGTATTCATCATTATATCTCGGAAATTCTGAATGCCAGAATAGCCAAACTAAATATAGTTATTCCTTGATATTCCTTCATTAAGATGTTAAATAAGCAAGGTTTCTTATGATCCCCCATTTTGATTTAATACGGAGGACTTTATGATAAATTTTTGAGATTGTAATATCTTGAGAACCACTTGACCTATGGCCTTAAAATTTGGAAAATAGTTACTTTTCATTACACAAATATGTTCTATGAAAGGATTTTTCAATTTGACTTTTTAATTTAAAATGACCCATAACTCACCTATTTATCACTATATTTAGGAAGTCGTAAACACTTAAATAGCCGAACTTGATATAGTACTTAGGGAGCCAGCGTGCCCGAGGGGCTCAAGGCGCTTGCCCAGCTATCAATGATAAGTCGAGGCGACTCGAGGACGTGGGTTCGATCCCGTGCCATGATACTCTGAATTGCATCTATGAATCGCGGACGGAGCAGGGCGAGGGACACCCGCTATGGAGCCTCTTCCCTCACTCTTTGATATGGGTCCGATCCGTGTTATGATGATTTGATTTGTATCTATGGTTCGAGGACTGAGCAGGGTGAGGGACACCCCTTATGAGGCACTCTTCCCGCACGCTCTGACGCACGCTTATATAGCACACGAATGGCCACACCATACGCGCTTCGGCGGTACAATTTACAAATCTATGATGTGTGAATTAGCTGGAACTCTCAACCACGGGAAGTAAAATGGGCCTAAAAGATGACCTAATTGCTAGGTTCGAACAATTGGTTCGTCCTACCCGTTCTAGTAGGAAGTATTAAATTACTACTATTGATATAGTACTTCCTTTATTGGTTTAGAGGTTGTTTTTAGTAATCCGCAATTTTAATTAAAAATAGCGGACTTTAATAAGTATTTTTTGAGATTGTAATATCTTGACTTAACAAGCTTTAGAGAGTTTTCTTTATGTACAATACACGTCCACTAACCTGGGAATTTTTGCGCTATTATAATTCAGGATTATGACAATTTTGTTTCATTTTACTATATCTTTAGAACCATATCAACTTGAACCTTGAAATTAGACAATTTTATCACTTATTATTACATAAACATTGTCCATAAAGGGTTAATTATACAATTTAACTTATAAATTCAAGATTGGGGCTATAATGATATTTATAAGCTAATATGATAAAATCATTACAATTCCAACTCCGTTATTATTTCCTTTTAACTATAATTAAATTAAAACATAATATTTAATTAACATTCATACTAAATTTATTACTTTATTCTGAATAATACTGATTTGAAAAAAAATAGGATTTAAGTTAACTCTAATAAAACCTGGCTCGTGGGATTTATAGCGAGAGATTGAAAGTTGCTTAATATTTTCAAGGTATGCTTCGCGTGACTTAAAAAAAGGTTCTCACTTGTGGATTACTTGAGTCGAATTTACGTTATGCAATGTTATTTGTGAATGCAATAATTTCCGAATAACCTAAAATAAACGTATTATGGTACTGATATTTCTATTTTTATGTTTTACTGACTCTAAGGCATACCAAAACTTCTGAGGCTCTGGAGTTAGCGTTTCTCCGCATTTCTATTATATGAGTCACTTGAGATACAATTTCAATAAATCTGGAAAAGTATGATTTTATTTCGTTCCATAGAAAGTGTAAATCCAATCACGAATATGTATACATTTTGCAATAAATATATATATAAATATATATATAAGTAAAAAGATTTAATAGCAAGCAAAATTATAACATTTCTTTTACATTAGTGGAAATATTAGGGAGTAAATTAGATTATTTTTCGATTTTACATTGGAACAAGGCAAGGAACAGATAGAATGCCTAGGTTGAAGAAACTGGCATGACTTTGTTATTTGTTTTATTCAATTTATGACTGAATTCTAGTTAAGAGAATATCTCTTTAAGTGAAATGTAATCCAAGCTTTAGTCTTATGCACTTTAAGAATTAAGAAATTTATAATAAGTTAGAAATTTCATTTATAAGGTTGAGGAATATGTAAGCAAGACAAGTAAATTTTAGGAGCTTCTTCATAAAACTTTCATAGTTAGTTAATTGACGGTCTTTCTCGGGGTGTAGAGTGCTCTACCTTGCTCTACCTTGCTCTACCCTACAAGAACAACTCTTAATAATATTAGTGTCTGATCAATCTTTCTTTCATTGGGCGTTGGCAATAGGTGAAAAAAGTTATTTTTTTAGATCGTTGAATTTTATTCTGTCTCAACTTATACTTTTCTTATTGAAGAATATAGTCACCTTGACATGTCATTATTACCTTGACATGTCATTATTACCTTGACATGTCACCTAAGCAAATTACATTTTGATCATATTAATCAATAATTTTATTATTACTATATTATTTATTATGATGTTAAATACATAATTGACAGGATGATCCCTCAACTTTAATTTAGTTTAAATTATATAAATTAAATTTCCGATTATATTAAGAGTACTCTATGTTTTTGTTTTTATTTATTTATATATTTGCAGGGAGAGATACTAAGTCATAACATGTCGGCTAGACACATCCTGATAAACCAAAGTCTTGTTCTTCAGAAGGTCACTAGGCAGAGTGGAGGTCGTTATGCCTGCGTCGCAGTTAACCAAGAAGGTGAAACGACATCCAATCACTTCCCCCTACGCGTCAAATGTAAGTCTTGTTTAATACTAATGCTATGCCACTATACGATATTTAATTACTGTCAATTCTTATTAATTAAAACCCTGTATTACTACTTTCGTGCAAAAAAGGAGTATGATTTGTAACATAGATAGACTTAGGCTATTATTTAAAAATAACTTTTTTTTTTAAATATTTCTGCTTCAGCTATTACTTGCAATGCTGCCCCGTACTAAACTAGCGACATTTTTTGTTGATAAAAAATAGTGCATTACGGGTCTAGTGCGGAAAGTAGCATTTTGCATGCGAGCGTGGAGTTTGCACCCGAGCGACAGCGAGGGTAGTAAAACTACAGGAGCATAGCAAAATGCAGTTTTTGCACGAGTTGCGTACTGTACTTTATCTGCGATTGTTGGATTTTAATAATAAAATCATTAAATATACATTTTTTATCACAAAAAAACTTGATAAAAAACAGTTACTTTAATTAAACAAACAGCAAATTAGTATTGTTATATGTAAACAGACACGCAAATCGTGCGATAAGGTGAAGAATTCTTCATTTTGTCGCACGATTATGAAACGCGCATGCGCAATGAATACAGCTACGAAAAGAATCACGTTCTACGCATCTATACAGTGATAAAATGTTTATATTTCGTATCAATCATAGATAAATTATATTTTAAATTAAAAAAAGGTAAATTAAAAGATTGTCCAATGAAATTTTCGTTTCTGCGGTTTTGAAACGCTTGTTATACAGCTGACGTATCAAGCAGATTTTTACGAAGCTAGATGATATCGTAGAATTGCTTCTTTCCTAGAAGTAAGATAAAGTTGTAACTGTTCATTAGAAACACACAAGACTCTGAAGCAACTACACGCTTTTTATATCACGAACATTCGTGATGCAAGTTTAACATGACAAGACCTTTAGCCTTTTTAACATAACTTCACTTCTACCGTAACTTGATACGTTATCATTTCATTTTATTCAGGGTGAAGGTACATTGCTCAAAAGTCTGAGTGGCTTGGCCAATTAGCAACCTACAAGTACACCTATTATTCATCTCCTCGGGACCAACAATTTACCGATTTTACCAAAACTTCGTGCAAATATGGCTGTTTTGATCGTTCTTCAAGTTTTAGGAAGCCTTAAGTATCAGACAACGGATCGGTAAAGTAAGTGTGAATTATAAACTCACGAATTGATATGCGGTAACTGGTTCATTGTCATTAGCATAGTAAGAGAACCTGACTAAATCCGTTTGCATATAACATAAACTTTGAAAATTCTATTTAAACGTACTCTTCTACCTAGCTGTATCTGGATTGCTTAGAAGTTGCTCAAATTTGTGGTTAATTTTAATTGGCTATTTGATAGTCATATCTTATAAGATAAATGTACCGTTGTCTTCGTACGAAAATAAAATATATATTTTTAAGAAATCCGCTTAAGCAATTTAGGTACAAATTAATAAAATAAAAATAAGAATACCATTTATTAAACAAGGATATATACATTATATACTTTATGCTTTGTACTTTGGTTTTAAACTGTTGATTTCAAATCAGCAGTGCGTTGTGGTTGCTATTGAAGGGGAATTTATGTAATAACCTTGCTCTAGCCTATCAAGACTAAGCTACATAATGCACATTCAAAGTTTTATTTTTAAAAAATATATATATAATCTTATATTTGAAGCGAGCGTAGCGAGCTTCCTACATTCAACGAAATATGCTCCGTGTCTGTCTGTCTGTCTGTCTGTCTGTCTGTCAGTAACGTTCACGCGTGTGACGATAACTTGAGTAAAAGTTGACCGATTTAGTTGAAATTTGGTATACATGATCCTCTTACTAATACTCAGGCTAAGTTCGTTGGACAGCGTGATCCGTCCAAGAGTTCGCGCGCAACGCTCGCGTAAACGAGAGGTTCAAAAATTAAATTGGAACTTCAGGACGGGAAAAGATTCTATCATCATCTATTCGATGAGACGAACATTTTTTTCAAATAACATTTTTTAGTAAAACCAACAGCGACACCGCTATGAATTAATAAAGATCGCTAAAACTATTAAAGCGGGCCTAAACGTTTAAAATAGAGAAAAAAACCTTTTTACCGATATCTTACGTTCTAACGTAACGATTTTAATAAAACTTCATAGACACCATCTGATGCACAATTGAAACAGGCATGCAAAATTTCAATTTGATACATGCAGTAGTTTGTTTGTAGCAAAGAGATACAAATTATAAATATTGAAATAGAGATGTGTGGTTAGTGGAATAGTAAGAATGCGGGGTGGTTCCCTTACTACTAGCCGCTGCACTACTACCAGACCCATTATCTATCAACTCATCATGATTCACAATAATCTTTTTTTTCAATATTCAATACATATTTATTACTATACGCTCGCTTCAATGAAAGAGCCACGCGATGCCTAGTATTAATTAATTAACGATGTATTTATTTATTTCTTACTTCTTAAACTTATTTTATTTTATGGTCCATTTTTAATTTTTTTAAAAAAATGTTGGTAACAAAAAAAATGTATCTCGTTGCATTCATCCTCTTTCAAATCCTTCTACCCTCTGCCACTCTTTTCCAAATTACTCCTCCGCAAATTGTTTTTATCTCCAGGTGTTATTTTCTCGGTCTTCCTACTTTTCTTTTCCCTCTCTGATCACCAGTCCAATATCTTCCTTGCCCTTGTCCGTCTATCATATTTTACCCTAACTCCTATATGACCTGCTCAGGGGTATCCGGTAGCTCATTGCAACCGCATTCGCCTGTCATGCGGAAGGTCTCCAGTTCAATTCCTGACTCCAGTAAATGGGCCCCACGCTTGGTGTTCACCCAGCATCTATATAAATGGGTAGCTGCTTATGTGAAGTGGCGTCCATCCGGTTACGGAAGCCATTACTAAGGTTTATGCAGCTGATAAAGCGACACGCTAACCCCGTGTTACTGTCACACTTATTTTACTCAGTATTGCTCTGTTCAGGACTCAAGTTTTGACATCTGTAGTGATTACCGGTAACGCTGATCACTTCCATAACCTAATTTTTTTGCTTAAATCAACCTCTGACCTAAATTTTTTTTTTAACATTAGCTTTCTAAGCTCATGCTATCCTCCTAGAAACTTCTCTCAAGGTATTATAAGTCTTGTTCAGCAATCTTCCTAAATACACGAATTCCTCTACCTGTTTAAGTTCTATTTCCCTTTTAAACACTTTTTTATCCCTTTACATATTTATTTTCATTAGTTTTCTAAATTTATTTTAAGACCTATTTCCTCCGCTACCTTTATTATTTCATTTAGCAATAGTTGTATTTCTTGTATAGAGTTCCCTGTTATTGCAATGTCGTCAACAAACTTTATTCTGTTTAATCTCTCTCTAATAGCGGATTCTAATTGCAAACCTATTGCTCTTGATCTTTCTAAAAGCTTTAACAAGGATAGCCGCAAACAGTTAGCAGAGGCAATGTCGCCTTGTCATAATCACGCTAGCTTTATTTTCCTTTCTTCCTTACCTACTTTTATGCTTATATTTTCTTCCTCATATATTATATTCTTCCTCTATTTCACAGTTGAAATGTGTTGCATATTGATTCGAATTCTGTATGGTCGAATGCCTTTCAAAAGGCTATAAATAGTATTGCTAGAGGTAACTGATATTCCTGAGAGTTTTCGAATAATCGGTGCAGCACTAAAATTCCGTCATTAGACAACATTTTTTTCTTGAAGCCGACTTGCTGTTTCTACGTTGATGCTTTCTTTCAGTTTCTTTTCAATCCTCTTGGCCACTATTAACATGAACATTTTGTAAATCACACATAGTAGACTTATTGGCCGATAATTATTGATGTTACTTATCTCTCCTCTTTTATGGAATATCATCAATGTAGAGTTCAGCCATTGCTGAGGTACTTTACCCTCTTTTAATTACCTATTATATAATTCAAAGAGCTTTATTTTTATATCTTCTATCTGCTTTAACTTGGTCATTCACAATATTGTCGGTCCTCCTGCCTTCCCGTTTTTAGTTTTTAACCCCCCCCCCCCCCCCCATCCCACTTCTAATTCTTTCATTATTTTTATTATTTTTTTAATTTTCCCTTTATTATTTTTTTTCTTATATAATTCTTAATAGAAATGTGTTATTGCTTTCACTATATCTTTCGTATCATATTTAATTTCTCCTTTCTTGTCCTTAATGGCTACAATTTTTCTTTTTTTTTTTCCTGCTGGTTGAATACATCTTTTTTAGCTTGTTTCCACCTCTGTAGAAGCTTCCATTTAATATTTAAAGTATTTTTATTAGACCATTCTTTCAGTTTTCTTATTATTAATTTCAATTGTAGTGTAAACACCACTTTATCCTTGCACTCTTTATTCAGTTTTCTTCTTTCTCTATACCGTATTAGTACTAAGTTTAGAACATCTTTCTTCTCCTGATTATTTTGAGCATATTTAAGTATATCTTCTGATACTATAGTTATTACGAGTATTTACACATTTCTTCTTTTCCATTGTCTACGTCTCCTATATTCCTATTTTTCCTAGTTACATTTTTATTTTCTCTTCATAATTACTGTGATTAAGGTTTTCTAAACTAACTTCATTTCTTATAATTTCTTGATTATTATCCTTTCTTCTTATTAAATTTTAATTGTACTCTTAAAGCTCTGTGATCACTATCAAATTAGTATCTATTTTCTGCCACTATATCGAGAAATAATAAATATATCGAGAGTATAATGCATAATCTAAGTATTATTTAATTATCCATTAGGGTCAACCAAGGTCCGTTTGATGTCTTCATTGTTCTTGAACCATGTATTTCCTATATATAGGTGATTTGTTTCAGCAAATTTGGTAAGCCTTTCTCCTCTTTTATTTCTTACTCCTTATCCATAATTTCCTACAAAGGAATTTCACCTATTTTTGAGTTTCAGTCACCCATAACTATCGTGACACGACATCCATTTCCCACTTGATCTTGTTGAACTCTGTTATAAAATAAGTCTACTGGTTTATCATGGTTGTTTGTTAGCAGTGTCCTTTACAAACTCCTTCTGAATACATTTTAAAGGAGGAAATGTAATTTGCAGTGGATTCATGTACTAGAAATCCTGTCCTTGTCTAGCTTCCTTCACCCCTATAATACTGGTTTGAACCCAGTTCTAGCTGTAAATGCTCTAAACCCCTTCCCCGTACTTCTGCCATCCCAATAATTATCCAATCTATTCCTTTCAATTCTTCTAGCAGCTCTTGTATTTTATAGTCTTCTCTCAGGGATCTCACTCTGACAAATAAATATGTTAACACATTTTCCCTTATTTTTTACGATGTAATTGATTTTTTTTTTTAACAGTTCCATTTTTAAGGTTTTGAGGTCATCCTAGAAACCCTTATGCTTTTGGTATTTCGTCCATCGCATCTTGGATCATATCTACCCATTGGAGCTAGAAATTTTAAATTTGGTATATAGTTAATCTTTTTTCACTAAAATCAGGATAGCAACATTTTTTATTTTTTGTAATTTTTAAGTGGAGTGTCTTTTTAAAGATATGGTAATGTGGATCACAAATATAATATCGCGTTTCCAAAAGAGGGTAATTTTACCACCGAAATTATTAAAACAAAACCCCTTAAAATCCCCCCCCCCGCTACCACATAGGGACAGGTCCTAAAAATAAGGGGGAAATAAACATAAATATACATCTCTGTGACCCAATGATAGTTCCGGAAGTTAATATAAAAAAGTCAAATTTAAGAAATTTTAGGTGGCCGTAACAACAGTGACCCAAACTTTTTATTTTTTTGTAATTTTTAAGTGGGGTATCCTTTCAAAAGTATTGAAATGTAAATTAGTCCAGTCAATGAAGCATTTTGGCTCCCAATTTTTTCGGATGAAATGGATTGATCTTAAATTTGAACTGTAGCTAGGGACTAGCCCAAAAAACAAAAGTTATATAGTACCGATGTGTGCTTTTACTCCAGGGGTGACTGCCCCCCCCCCTTCTCGGGGGTGGAATTTTATTAATAAAAAATAACTTCAAGATTCGATACACGGACAAATTCTAAACAAAAAATGTGTTGCAGCCGAAGGGGATGTTAGAAGATCCAATTATCGTACTACAAATCCATAGGGGGTAAAGTAAAGGACCACCTGTACGATGATACAAGACGTTAAAAAAACTAGATAAATCAATGATATTATAGTTAAAAGTTAGGCAAGGTTATATAAATAAAGAAAGAATAAAACAGATTCAGTTTACAGTTTTAAGAAAAAATATGTGTAATTGAAATTATAAAAAATTATAAAAATGATGAGATTATAAAATATGAGTTTAATTAAAAGTTATTATGAGTGGTTATAATAAGTAGATTTTAAGTAGTAGTTTAAGTTTTAAGTTAATTTATAAAGAAGTAAATGTTAAGTTTAAATGATAATATGATATATGGTTGACTTGCGAGTTGGTGTTGGTGAATGTGATCAGGATCCAGAAAGCACCTCCTCCTCTGATATGGGATGAAGGGGCTCTGCCGTCTCAGCTTGTGAGGATGAATTCTGACCAATGCCGTGTTGAGTTGATGATGGCAAGATTGTTTCAGAAGTGTGTGGAGAGATGTTAAGATGCTTTCTCTACCACTGTCTGGGCCAGACTGACTATTCCGGTCTGGTTGTGAAGAAGGGAGAACCCTTGTATAACTTAATTAGCTTTAGCTTATAAATTCTTGGTTTTATATAAAAGTAAAAATAGTAATTAGATTTAGTTTATTTGAATTTAGAGAAAAAATACTGAATCTGAGAAGGATAATTAAATATAAAAGGTAAGATTAAGATGACAATAATCAGATTAACTAGGGACTTCCGCCCTAGGAGTTAAAAAGGAAGTGAAATGAAAACTGTACAAAACAAAATGTTCTATAAAAATTTTTTGTATAGTCAATAAGTTTCGAGTTATTGGCGTCTAAACATGCTCTTTTTTTAGCTAAAAAAAATAATTATGTTTTTGAGCGATGTTTTGCTAATATCTCAAAAATTAAAAGTTTTATCATAAAATAGGACATAGTCAAAAATGAAGGCAATTAAATAACAAAGAGATTGTTTTTTATTTTATTTTTGTAGGTAGTATAGAACCTGAGTTATGACTCCCTGAAATTGTTGTCAACTTTGAAGATAGTTAAAATCGAAACTTTCCATGTTAAGTAGCAGAAAAATGAAAGGTTTTTCGAAGAAAATTTATATAACACTTTTTAATGTAATTGAATAGACCTTTAAATTGATTACTGGCAAAAGTCATTAACATAAAAACTGACGGAGTTATAATAAAAATTAAGTGGTTGTCTTGATTTTTGAGAAAAATAATCGGTACTAAAATTTATGATTTGACAGCCAAAATTGAAATTAAACAAATTCCGTCGGCAGTTTACTTTATTTATATACTAACAATAGATTCTGTGAGTTTGAACGGTTTAAGAAGCCTAAATTTGAAAAAAATGTTTGATTTACTTTTGAAGAAAAAATTTCAATTTTTAAAAAAATCAACTTATTTTCAAAATATTTCAAAAACTAACAATGTTATGAAAAATGATAAGATAAGAAATTGTAGGTTTTTTCTTGTTGAAAAAGTATCTTTTCAATTTAAAGGGTTTTTGTTGAGACTGTTTTCCCTTTATTTAATTTATTTATTATTGTTATCAAGTTGTAAGTAATGAAATTATACTTATTATTGTCATTGCCCCAAGGAAAAAACAAAATTCCGTTTGGTACTGGGTTTGTTACAAAAATGTAAATCTGTATATGTCTACATCAATAAAGAAATTTTAAAAAAAGTATCTTTTTATATTTATTTTTGTAGGACAAAATTTGACTGAGTTAGAAGCTCAAAACTAAGTACAAAGACCACCTTTCCTGAGCCCTTTAAACTTACGAATCTTAAAAACCATGAAACATCTCCCTCTTCGTCATCCTTCCAGTCAGTAATATAACTTGTTTCAAATTAAAGCCTCTGAGGTTATCCATGTCTTTTTCTTTGTAATTGTACTTTTTTCCAACTTTTCAGTTTTTACTTTATTCAAGAAAGAATTATGTAGCAATAATGATTGCTTCATTGTCATTTCTGTCAATACTTTTTAAATTCATATTAAAAAAATAATAAAAATTCTTGCCCTGGGTATGTACCCAACTAAACTCCTGCCCCTATTACGCTTTATTTACTTGGGTACATCCTTTTTTTCTTTTCTTTTCTGCACCCTTCTTAACCCCATAGAAAAGCCCCAGTGCTTTTCATCATCCCCATTTAGTTTGTCTTCTAATTCATTTTATTCCATTTCCGCATATTTTTCAATATATAAATGGTATGTACCCTGGTAAAATCTTTCCCTATGGCACCTTATTTACTTGGGTACATACCTTGGATATGTACCCAACTAAACATCTACCCCTATTACGCTTTATTTACTTGGGTACATCCTTTTTTTTCTTTTCTTTTCTGCCCCCTTCTTAACCCCATAGAAAAGCCCCAGTGCTTTTCATCATCCCCATTTAGTTTGTCTTCTAAATCATTTTATTCCATTTCCGCATATTTTTCAATATATAAATGGTATGTACCCTGGTAAAATCTTTCCCTATGGCACCTTATTTACTTGGGTACATACTTATTGGTATGTACCCAAGTAAATAAGTCCCCCTCATCTTTTTTGATAATAAGTAATACATCTTTCAAGTATTTGCGGGCATACATGTCAAGGAAATACATTATATTATATTGCAAACCGAAAATCACAATGCTACCTTCATTTACCGAAAAATTAAAATCGGCTTAGTATTTTTTATTAGAGAGGATATATCCTTGGTTTATAATTACCCCATTTCAAAGTTGAGTTCCAATTAATCAATTTCTTGCCCTATTGTGTCTAATTGTCCTGGTTTTGATAGCATTTCATCAATTTTCCTTTCCATTTCACTTATATGAATGTACTTGCTATGTTTCACGATTACTTATATTTTATATTATAGTACGTTGAAATCGACACCTTTTTAGTTGAATGATTAAAAAGTATGATAGACCAATTTTGGTGTTAATGATAGAAATTAAATCATTTGATTTGAGACGTTTCGAAGTTTCGACCCTTCCTCTTATGAGGAAGGGGGAATTAATATTCAACACATCAATATTTATTTATACTAAGTGATTCTTAAGGAACTTGTTACAATAACTAATTATAATTTGTCTAACTTACGAAAGGAGTATTTAATTTGGAGCAGAATTTATCTTCTCATAAGAGAAAGTCAGTTTTTTTTCCATGCGACGAAAATTAAATTATATATATTTTTATAAATTATCACGAATTTTAAGCTGCATTAATTCTAATATAACTTAAATATAGAATACTATATGTAACAACTAAATATAATAATAATTAAATTACAAATAAAATATCGGAATCACAATTTCCTTAACTGAACTAATCAATCTTTATTCAAATTAACGCGAAATTTAATTAATATACCAGTCCATAGAAATCATCACAGTTACCTATTCTAATCTCAAAGGGTATCTTCTCTGTATTTTATTATTACGTTTGTTCTCTAAAATAGTTTATAATTTAACCTTACTCCTTAAACCTACGCTAGATGCCTTAAATAACAACAAACCATTTGATATCATTAATGCTGAGCAATTCAAATTTAAATTAAAGATATTATTATCAATGATGATAAAATTTATTTTCATTTTATGTAAAGTCACTTTTTACTAGTATTTCCCTAGAAAAAGTGTATAAAATAATCAAAATTGGGAACTTATTGAACCATACACTAGGGTGGGTCGAAAACATTGCAACAAATGTAAATACTGCAGTGAGGAAAGGTATATTAAGACAGTTAAAATATCACTTTGAAAGACCATTATAATGGTGTTTAAGTCATGGGAATGAATATCATTGTGCTTTTCGTTTCAATTTTGAATGGACAAACAAAAGGACCAAGATTTTACGAAGGAACAGAAGGAGGGCAAAGCAATTGAAAACTGCATATTAGTATATAACTTAGCCCCCAGATTAAGAAAGAGTTGTTAAGCTGGGCCAGGGCGGAATTCTGAAGAAGCTAGCTTCACCTTCAGGTAACTATATTCAAAGTTAATAAAAATATTGAGTATAAGTTAAGGGCTGAAATACCTTGTAGGAAGTATATTATGTTATTATTTCTAATAATGAAAAAACAAAGTGGCGCCCTACTGTAGATACTAATGGGAGGGGAGGGGTACAAAATACTCTCTTTGAAATGATTAGTTAAAAACATATTTTATCTACGATTGATACGAAATATTAACATTATATCTCTGTTTAGATGCGTCGAAAGTGATTCTTTTCGTAGCTGTATTTATTGCGCATGCGCGTTTCATAATCGAGTGATAAGGTGAGGAATTCCTCTTTTTTTCCGCCCTAGAAAGGAAAAAAAGACGAATGCTTCACCTTAACGCGCGATTAGCGAGTTTGTTTACATTTAACAAAACTAATTTGCTGTTTGTTTAATTAAAGTAACTGTTTAGATCGAGTTTTTAGTTAAACAAAATAAGTAGTTTTAGTGATCATGACGAAAATGAGGAGAATAATACGCTTCCCGAAATAATTAATTCAATGAATTAATGTCATCTTATAATCAAAAACGAAGAGATCGGATACAAAACCAAAATATAAGAGCTAATCTTAACATCCACCCCGTATCTGAATTCATTGAACAACATGAGCTCCGCTGGTTTGGACATGTGACAAGGATGCCAGAAGGAAGGTTCCCACGTATGGCTTGGGCCTGAAGGAAGAACACCAAGAGGACGCCCCAGATGCAAGTGGGAAGAAACGTAGTGGACGCCCTTAAAGGAAAAGGCATCTCCTGGAACGAGGCAAAAACAAAGGCCACAGACAGAAGACTGTGGCATGCTCTCTGCAAACCCCGACACCCTTAGAGGTATAAGGGGACGACTAAGTAAGTAAGTTATAATCAAAAGAGAAATACGAACTTACGTACAGGAAGTTTATTAAATTTTTTTTTCTGTATTTATTAATAAAATCCACAATCGTAGATAAAGTACGGTACGCAACTTGAGCGAAAACTGCATTTTGCTTTGTTCGTGTGGTTTCACTACCCTCGCTGTCGCTCGGGTGCAAACCCCACACTCACATGCAAAATGCTACTTTCTGCACGCGTAATGTACTATTTAGTTCTTCTATAAAATAAAAAGCATAAGTAAAATGGTATTGGTTTAGCATTGAAACATTCCATTACGTACTGCTTGCTTCCAATTAATAACTATACATGATATGTAATTTAATGAAAAATACTAAATTCACAATTTTAATTAAATTTTTTTTTTTTTTTTTTTTTTTTTTTTTACAAGCTAAATATAAAACGATTACGAAATATACTAAAAAAATGGAGAAAACATTATGTTCCTAACTAAAACTATGTTGTTTCCACAAGCACTAAATGTCTATAATAGTCCATTACGCGTCGAGTGCGGAAAGTAGCATTTTGCATGCGAGTGTGGAGTTTGCACCCGAGCGATAGCGAGGGTAGTAAAACCTCAGGAGCAATGCAAAATGCCGTTTTCGCACGAGTTGCGTACCGTACTTTATCTACGATTGTTAGATTTAAATAATAATAACAGAAAAAAATAAACTTTCTGTATGTAAGTTCGTATCCCTCTCTTGATAAAGATGGCATTAATTCTTGAGTTGTATTTTTTGCCGAATTAATTATTTCTGGAGGATTATTATTCTCCACATTTTCGTCAAAGTCACTTGATTCACTCATTGTTTTTCACTAAAAACGCGATATAAACAATTACTTTAATAAAAGAACAGCAAATTAGTTTTGTTAATGTAAACATTCTCGCTAATCGTGCGTAAAGCTGAAGAATTCCTCTTCTTTACCGCGCTAGCGTGGTAAAGAAGAGGAATTCTTCAGAACTATGAGACACGCATGCGCAATGAATACAAGTACGTAAATAATCACTTTCTACGCATCTAAACAGAGACATAATGTTTATATTTCGTATCAATCGTAGATAAAAATAAATTTAACAGTGAATGTAGACTGTAGACGGATAATATATTTTAACATAAAAAAAAAAAAAAAAAAAAATGAAATGCCACAACATCGCTATTTTATAAGAATTTCACATACATCAAATTTCAAAGCGAATCCACCTAACAGTTGTTCAAATGAGCCTAACTTATGGGATCTTTTGTTTCTAGCATAGTAACAAGTTTTTATCACTACATTTTTTATATTTCCAAAAAATAATTTCCGTCCCAACATCCCTTACACCAACATCAAAAGTTAGCAAATACCTGTATTTGGGAACTTTGAAATTTTGTTGCTCTAGTTATTGGACTTATAAAAAAGAACTTTTCAGACAAATCGATGGAATATATAGAGTGGAAGGATAATATCTATTAATTTAAGTGGTATTTTTATTATTATTATTATTTATTTATTTTTTTTTCCGGGGGGCTTTTACACCCGAAGACTCAGGCCACTTATGTGGGCCGTGGGCCCAATGAACAAACCCGGGTTAGGGACCGAGATCTTCACACTTTTGTGAAGATGTGGTCAGCAACCATGACTCCCCTCCTGGTTGTATTACAACCAGGAGTGTCATCATCATGGTTTCCAGGCCGAAACCTGGTGGTGCCTCTCTTTCGAGGAGCTTCCCATTTCTTTAAACAATGCTGGGATGACATTGAGCGGGGGGCCCGGTCCGGGAATCGAACCCAGAGCTGTGGTCAAAAGCGTTCACCCTTCCATCTACTGACCATGCTCGAGGCTGCTTAACTTGCGTAATCACACGGCAAGCGCTAGCCCCACCCAGGCCCCCTCCCTAAGTGGTATATATAGTAATACCACCCTAAGTGGTATTACTCTGAATAATATTATAAATAAAGCAATCAATAATTTAAATGAAAAATCCAAAGTAACTTATAAATATATTGATGATTTATTTCTAATAATCAAGAAAAACAACCTTGATGCAACTCTAAACAGTTTTAATGGTATAAATAAAAAAAGTACTATTAAAAAAGAAAATACTCGTTTAACTTTTTTGCTATGACTATTATCAAAACAGATAATGGTACATTAACTACTAAATTGTATTGTTAACAAATAAAAACTAATAGTTACTAAATTTCAAATCAAACCAACCCATGCACACCATCATTATTACGCATATAGAATACATTAATGAAATTAAAACCAAAATCTTTTCATAAAATGAGAAATAAAATAGATAATACAGGCACCGAAACAATAATTAGCCATGAACGTAATACAGATCACTCTTTTAATTTTAATAAAAAATACTATTCTGGGCTGTCAAGGTAATACTAAAAAAAGACGTATTCTTGAGGCATTCAACATATTTAAAAACCAAAATAAATCAGTTAATCACAAAACTGACTCAGGCAACATTAACTAGAATTATAGTCATTATATTAAAAATATTTAAAGATAACAAGTAAATTAATCAATATTCAAATATATAATAGACTGCAATATCAAAATGCATTTTGTTTTGCTAGTTTGGTTTTACTACCCTCGCTCTCACTCAGGTGCAAACTCCACACTCGCATGCAAAATGCTACTTTCTGCACTAGACGCGTAATATATATACAAAACCATGAATTTCACACCGTAGGAACATTGTGACTTGTACTCAACATTCTACCTATATATTATCGATTATGCAAAGAATTTTATAGTAAAAACAATTTCGAACCATTTAAAGAATTAACTGCGGAGCGCGCTCTTTTCTTTTCACTATTTGTGTAACTTGCCAATAAAGTAATCACAAAAATATTGTTTTTGAACAATTTAAATTTATCAATCTTCAAAGATGACACGTTTAGTTAAACGGAAAATAGAATTATAACACGAAAATATTATTTATAAAAATGATAATGCAATATCAAAATGCAATTTTACGTATTATATTATTTGAACAGTTTGTTTAATATTTTTATTCAAACAAAGAAAATTGTATCACTTTAGTTGTTCCGTTGTATTCTTCATTTTCCTAATATTTATTATAATTATTTATCAATGGTTATATTCCTTATTTTAATATTATAAACTTGTAGCTGTTTACATTTTCTCGTTCAAATCTTTTGAAAAAAAAAATGAAATTCAGTTGGTTAAATTGAGTTTTGATTGCTTCCCCTTGATAAGAAACTATATTTAAACCGAGTATACCCCACCCAGAATGCAATCTCTAATACTCCCTGGAATATCGGATTTTTAGTTTTCTCCTTTCTCAGTTTTTCTTTCTTTTTAGAGTTGTCTTGAGGGAAAATTCATCGCATTTTTACGAGAAATTATATTAAAAAATACAAAAAAAAAAAATCTAAGAAAGAATCGTTATAAAATCTGTAAAATAATTTTTCTTTTCTCTCATTTCTTTTTCCTTTTTTTAAAAATAAAATTATATCATATAGTTGATGGTACTATTTGAAATAACATTAAGAAAATCAAATTTGTATAAATTCAAAGGAAAAAGAAGATATAAAGATTCTTTGAAGTCCTATTACACAACCGTTACACTGTAATGTAGCGAAGTTATAATCGTACAGTGACCTCTATTATCTATTAAAGAACTAATATATTTGTTTTGATAAAGTTAGCAATAAAAGACGGATTGTATCCAAGACACTTTTGTGAAATCTTATAATTAAGTAACTACTGATAAAAGAAAACAATCAATACTTGTTTAATGTATTAGGTAAAAATCTCGGTCAGGTTTATATTTTTGACATTTTCATGTCTTGGCTTTGCTTCATAAATTCGAAAAAGCGTTACCAAAAAAAGGCACCAAAAAGCGTTACACTGCTACCAGGAAAATAGGCAGTTGCAGGAGGTAGTTCATATTGCCTAGTCTAGAGGGTTTTAGACAGAGCCTTCTCCCCGCGGGCTCGCCATCGTAGGGGCTACACCTTCACCTTGCGCGGTAACTGGCTCTACGCCCCGACTTACGCTCTTCGCTTCTCGCTACCATTCCAACAGACGCTCGCGCGCCTCAGCGGCACCCCCCCCCCCCCCCCCCCCCAACTTCTGTTTTACTGCTCCGATTCGCACCGGACAAATGCCATAACCCTTAGAATTTTATTCCTAATAAACTCACATACATAAAAGTTATTTTTACTTTAATATTTTTTATTTTTGTTAGACTATATTTTTTTGTATTTATTATAAAAATGTGGGTGAAGAAGCTAAAAGATTACTTCTTAATAAACTGGAGAAGAAGAAAAGTTCTTTCTATCTTCGTGCACAACATAATGTTCGATTTAATTCCTAATATACAAACGCAAAAAGCTGCACGCTCGAATTGTTTGACATTTTCATGTCTTTACTTTGGCACCTAAACTCGAAAAGCGTTACCAAAAACGACACCAAAAAGCGTTACATGAAAATGTCTCACTCTCTTGCAGATTCGTATGCAAGCAATTTTTTATTTTTTTCAAAACCTATGACAATAAGTATAATAATGAAACCATAAACCCCAAAAGAGCAGTGAGAAGTAAACGCAATGTGATTTTGTTCCTTATCTCTTTCTCTTTCTTTGAATATCACACAGTTTATGTACACTTAATTGTAAACTTTTGCTCGCAGAGAATACATCTTTAATTATAAATAATATAATTTTAGATTATTACTGTAATATAAATTAATTATAAATAATATAATTTTAGATTATTACTGTAATATAAATTAATTTGGCAGTCAAATTATTTCAAGAAATGGATATCGATGGATAAATGGATATAGGGATTTTTAGAATGCAATTTGTTTTATCTCCAGTAGGGGAAAAAAGTTATGATTTTGAATTAGTTTAGAGGGACTAAAACAGGTCGTTTCATCCCTGAACTCAAAAAGTAGGGCGAAAAAGTAAAGTAGGGCAAAAAAGTAAAGATTGCAACTTAATTATTTTATAAATAGTAGAAAATGTAGGGCTAATATAATGAAGTTGTTGAAATCAGGTTGGCGGCACTGCGCTTTTTTGACCATGTTTATCTTTGTTTACAACATTATAACCTGCATCTAAATAACCTTCTATTTGAGTTTAATTCCAATTCTTATTTGTTTTTAATATTGAATCTCTTATATCTGCTATTAAAAGTTCTAATAATTATTGTTAAATTGTAAAATAATAAATAAAAACTGTGCTATGGACGAAAATGTGTATTTTCTTCCTACTGGAGATAAAATATTGTATGTACCTCGTGAGTAAAGTGCCATTATTCCCCTCGCGATAATTATCTCTCTCGGCTGCGCCTCGGGAGCTAATTAGAGTTATTCCCTCGGCTGCGCCTCGGGAATTAAAGAGTCTAAAGGTGGGATTCCTATGCTGCGACTGACGCGTGCGGCTGACGCGGTGAGTCAGACGCAGAGCACTGCTACAATGTAATTCAATGGGAGGGATTCCTATGGTGCGTCAGACGCGTGCGGCTGACTCTGGGTCGCTCTGGTCGTGCGGCCGTACCGGTTCGAGAGCAGTGTAGACGCAGACGCGAAGGAGATAAAGGGTCGTAAATATGTACTTGAACACCTTCTTTATAATTATTGTCCGATTGAATTCGGTTTTTTTTTAAACTATTCCTCTTTACAATTTTTAATCTGCCACCATTTCGTTAAATTAAATACATAGTTTATTAAATACATACATATATAATTTCAAGATAAAAAGAACTTTTTATATACTTCGTTTTTAAATTTTCTGTTGAATCGTATGTAATGTTGATAATATAATTTTTAATGTTATATAATATATAATATTAGTGAAAAAAAAATAGTTCCGAATTTATTTACTTCTCATAAATGACAACCATCTAGAGAGCTGATCTTAAACCTATAAAAGGACAAATCTTTGTACAACGGATCTCCCCAACACCAAATATAAACCGTGCCATCGATATATTTGAAATAATATAGTCGATATATTTCCTGTTTTGCTGTCATTCAATGTTTATCTCTTATTTATAAAAATCACAAATTTTAAACCCGTCAAAATAATGATTGCGTAAATATGGGACATGGCAAAACAAATAAAATAACTTGCGGATTTTTTCCGAACTAACTTTCCATTCAGCAAAATTTACTGAAAACCAATTAAATCTGCTGAAAGATGGCTAAAAGTATTAAAATAATGCATTGTCATCGTGTTCTGAGCTATGCTAAAAGTTTCAAATGTCTAGCTATTCGGGAAGTTAGTTAGAAATCGATTGCCAGATTTGTACCGGACAAACAAACAAGAAAGCAAGCTAATGAAAACGTAGTAAAATATGTAATCCCCCATCCTTAAAAACCCCTTGGTTCCCAATATTTCCCGTATATACGTGAGTGGATATTTATATAAATATATTTTTAAAAAAACTATGTATTTTACCGAAACGGTGCCAGGTTAAAAGTTGTTAAATTGTAGAAAGGAACAGTTAAAAAAAGAAAAAAAAAAAAAAGAAACGGTAGTCCATCGGACAGTTATAAATAGGTGGGTGTTCAAGTGCTTATTTACGGTTTTTTAATAAAATCTGTTATGTCGGATAAAGCACTGTTTACAGTTGAGGAACATGAAAACAATATCCACCAAATTGTTTCAAAATTTCTGTTATTTATTTTTTTTCTTCGTCTTCAATCTCTTTTAAGTTCAAATAGAAGAGCAAATAGCGGACACTCATTATTGTCACCCTCTCACTACCGAGGCCGCAGATCTACTGAACGTATGCATAGGAAACCCTCTACCCTGCGTCAGCCGCACGCGTCAGACGCAGCATAGGAATCCCACCTAAATTCCCTCGGCTTCGCCTCGGGATTTAGGGACTATGGTTCCTTCGGCTTCGCCTCAAGAACCAACTTTTTTCGCTCAGGGAATAATGGCTTACTTTACTCCCTAGGTGCATAAATAACTATTGTTTGCCTATTCCATATCACCGTAATGTCATTGCTAATATACTTATCCTTAAGTCTATTCCTGACTCACCAAGTCATTGCCTAATTATGTGCCAAAACAACAATTAAATAATAAAACAGTTGTTCAACATTCAGATGTCCTGTCCCACTAAATTCCTCAAATATTAAGTCGGAGAAACTATTTCGTTACCTTGAGGTAACAATGCAAGGAGTTGTTTTTACTGTTATTTTTAGGTGGGGGGGGGGGGGGGTTACGAATTCAATTACAGTATTGTCTCAGGGTCTCCAAGAGCACTTAAGAAAAGAACAGTAGTAAAAATGTTTATAGTGTTATGATAAGATGGTCAGTTATAGAGGCGAGTTGGACAGTCCACATGAGTCAACAGAGGACCTCACACAGTCCTCACCTCTCAAATAGAACTTCCTCTTCGGATGCTCAATAAAATAAACAATAAAAATGCTTCTCTCTACTGAGCTAACAGTAGGACAGTGCAGACAAACGTTGCCATTGAATCGTAAGTTAAAACGTTTCTTCTCTCTTAACTCAAATCTATATTCTTTTAAGACAAAAAAAAATCTTGATTCAAAATGGCGGTCATTTATATGTAGAATTCGAGATAGCGATATCTCTTAATAACAGTATTATATAAAGATGAGTGAGGATATATTTGTTGTCTGAGGTGTTGCGTGTACTATATCACACCACTGTATTTATTACTATAATAAAATTATTATATTTGGTATGATAATTTCTAGAATAAAATTGATGTCTACTAAAAATGTTTATTTAACAATGACTCATCTAGTTATTTTCGCTTAGTAAAATTACTTTAATGTTTACTGTTGGTACTTTATAAACCCATGAAGTTTAAAAAATAATGCATTAAAAAAAACTTGGTAGCGAGGAATAGTAATCCAGTACATAGCATCCGCAGTATCTGGCTAGAAAAGAGTTATCTGACGGAGGAAAACCTGATAAAGCTGCTAAAAACTGAGGATAACTGACGCAAGTTAATTAAAGTATGTCAGAAATCATGGAGGGATAGAGCTCTTATTAACAATAAGTATCAATAAGGAATTTCATATGTTAGTAATATTTTTTATGTAATATTTTTAGTAATATTTGTTAGGTATAAGCATGTTTAGGTATATTTAGGTTTTAGAACACGGGTATGTATGTATGAGTGTCAACATAAATTATATTGAAAATATAACAAAAATAAAAAAAATCAATATATATAGAAAAAATATGCAAAAATCGTATCTCTTTCAAACAAAATTTATTTTTTATTTATTTATTTATTTATTTGTATTTCCACCATAAGTACATTTTCTTCTTTTTTACATATTTTTACATTTTAGGTGAGGGCCCTCAGTAGTTGTCGTTGCAACTAGAGCGAGGGTCCCGTCTCAAGAATTACTTATTTTCTATAATTTTACTTTGAGTAAAAACACTGAAGTAAATATTAACAAATTAAATAAATTAATATAGATAATTATAGATTAACAAAATTGACAATAAAAATAACAAATTAAATAAATTATCAATATAAATAAATTAACAAATTAACAAATTAGATAAATTATAACAAGTTAAATAAAATAACAAACTAAATAAATTATAAATTATCATTATAAATAAATTAACAAATTAAATAAATAAGCAAATAAAATTAGTTAATAAGTTAAATACACTTAATAGGCATTTTATTCTAATCTGTTTCTTGTAAGAGGTGTTGTTTTATTTTATATTTAAGAGTTTCAATATTAGATATTTTTTTTAGATTTGTAGGTAGCTGATTATAATAAACGGGTCCAAGGTATAATGCATGTCTTTGTTTTTTCGCAGTGTTACACTGTGGAACTTGTACTGTTAGTTGTGACTGTGACCTAGTAGAATATGTGTAAGGGTATATTTATATTTTTATGTTTTTTGAAAAATTGTAATAATACTGCTTTTTTGAAGAGGGATTGTAATGTCAAGACATTAAATTCGGAGAAAAGAAGGTATGAGGGATAACGTTTTGGTTTTTTCATCGAGATCTTTATTATAGCTTTTTGTATTATATTAGCCGGCTCTAAATGGGTAGGTGCTGCCATTCCCCAAGAAAGAATGCAATAGTCCAATATAGATTCCACTAAAGCATGGTAGAGCATTTTCATAATGGACATATTGGAAAATTCTCTTATTTTGACGAAACTGTAAACGGTTTTCCTTATTCTCGAGACTATCCATGAGATGTGTTGTTTCCATTTTAGATTACAGTCTATTAACACTCCGAGGTATTTAATGGATTCTACTCTGTCTATTTCATTGCACGTGCAACATTCATTTTGATCTGTCGGACAGTCTAAGTTATGTATTTTTATTTTCATTGTGACTGGGGGTTGGCCTCGTATGTCTTGTGAGAAGCAAATATATTTAGTTTTTGTCAAAATGTAGGTATAAATACAAAGAATGTAAAACTATTGGTTCATGTATATTTATTTTATATTATAGAAGAATCGTATAGATTGTAATCATTATTTTGTTGTTTTGTTTCTTAAATTAGCTATTTATTTGAAAGATTGTTATTATTGTGGATTTTATCTTGTATATCATTATGTTTGAGCCAAAGATCTTGTGTTTCATGTGCATCTTAAAATTAAAGATTTCCAACTCCAATCCCCGATACTAAAAGCAGTTGGTTTACACAGGCATTCTGTATTATGATAAATAGGTATGTAATCATTGCTTTTTCATCTTCTTCATCTCGGTAATGCAGTAGTATTATCATATTGACGAAGTATATTAACACAATAAAAAATATATCAATGTATTCAATTATATATGATATGAAACACACAATGTTAAAAGTAAGCATGTAAGTAAAACCGGGTTACCCTACACACTTAGCCTAATAAATAGCCCAATAAATAAACAGGTCAAGTGTGTGCTAGTCAGCACACAGCGAGGGTCCGTAGGCAACACTATATAGTGTTTAACTGTAAAGTGTATAAACAGTGTTTTTTTTAAATGCTAAAAAGCTTACTTTGAACCATTCTAAGGGTCTGATATTCTCAACACACACTCTGATAAAGCTTTTTTTTGCCAGTGAACCGGACTACATCCATATAAATATATCGAAAATACCATAATTTAAAAAAAACGTATTTTGTCAATAAAAAATAATATAATATTTTTTCGAAATTTCCAAAAAGTGGTATCTTTACTTTTGGTCGAAGAATGTTCAGGAATTTTTAAAGATTTTTTGCACTTCACATAAGCGAGATAGAGGGGGGGGGGGGGGGGCACGTTTCAAATCCGCTTCAAACTCGCCTACGCTCGCCCTATCAAAGTTATAACCAAAGAATTATATATTTTTGTAATCAGTTCGACGTACCCTTTCATATATGATACCCCTCACGGTGTTCGATCATAAAAACACCATTTCAAATTCACTTGATATAATTCAATTTAAAACAATACACAAACACCAATTTACAGAATAATAAATGTACAAATCACAAATGTTTAGAATTTAGACACAAGGTAAGATAGACTACCTTTCTACGGTCTTTAGACTCAGACCACTTAGACTTGACTGGGCCGGGCGAGCTACGGGAGTGCGAGAGGGAGGCCTCCCCTCCAACACTCTAGCGCACCCTGTCGGACAACCAACAAAACAATCATTACAATAAACTCCATAACATTTCCTAACATATCGCCCACCTTGAAAAACTGTTCAACAATCTAAGTTTAAGTTAAAATGATAAGAAATTCTTGACAAAATACTCTTAATAATTATCAAACATAAAATATTTGCTACAATAAGTGATACAACAAACATAAATTTCGATAAAGCAATAGTTATGATAGTAAAAGTGATTAAGACAAACTCATAAACATAATCTCTATAGATCATTGTTATGATAATTAAGAGAGATTATACAAAATTAATAAAAAAATAATCTTGATACATCAATATTCTGATAATTAAGAAAAGTGATATAAAATTAATAAATAAACAAAATCTAATTTATGTAAATAAGATAATCTATTTTTTGCAAATTATAGGTTTTGATTCCCAAGAAGGTGTCGATGTCGTCTCAATTGGTAAGGGACAAACCTTCTGTATCCCTCTTTTAAAGGTCCCATGACTTGTTTTAACTGAGACAACTCGGCATCTGCCATCGCTGCCGGGATGCAGTTTTTCGATGCGACCGAGATCCCACTTCAACGGTGGCCTGAAGTCTTCCTTGAGAAGTACCAAGGACCCAACCTTAATGTTGTCTGTTTCCTTGTTCCATTTAGCTCGCCTTTGAAGAGTAGACAAATACTCGTCGGTCCACCGTTTCCATATGACTTGTCTTAAATTTTCGATTTGCTGCCATTTGGATAGTCGAATAACCTTCTCATCGAGTAGATCATGTTCTGGAAGAGATGTTAGCGTTTCACCAATAAGAAAGTGAGCCGGAGTTAATGGTGAAAAGTCATTGGGGTCGTTGCTTAAAGGAGTAATAGGCCTAGAATTTACGCAGGCCTCAACTTCTATGATTAGTGTAGTTAACTCTTCAAACGTTAACACAGTGTTGCCAACTACTCGCTTGATGTGCGTCTTAATAGAACGGACGCCCGCCTCCCACAGTCCACCGAAGGTAGGGGAAAAAGGAGGGGTAAGGATCCAAGATATAGATTTACTAGAATTATATTCATTAAGTTTATCACTATAAAGAATGCTTCTAAGTTTTTCGAGTTCTCGTTTTGCCCCTAAGAAATTAGAACCATTATCGCTATAGATACGAGCAGAGCAACCGCGACGAGCTATAAATCTCTTAAGTGCGGCAAGAAAATTATTTGTTGTTAGATTTGATACCAGTTCTACATGTATAGCCTTAGTTGCGAAGCAGATAAATAGAGCTATGTATGCCTTAAATTGTGAACTGTTACGTTGTTGCATTCTTTTTACTGAGAATGGCCCACAATAGTCAACCCCACAAATTAGAAAACATCTATTTTGATTTACTCTGTCAGCCGGCAGATCACCCATAAGCTGAAATAACGGCTTCGGATTTGATTTAAAGCAGGTAATGCAATTTTTAACAACCTTATTCACTAGAACCTTGCCCTGAAGGGGCCCAAACTCTTGTCTTATAGTCGCCAAGAGTAACTGGGGACCGGAATGCAAAGTTTCTAAGTGTATTGATTGAGCAATTAAATAATTAAGGTTACTCTGATTAGGTAGAAGAATCGGATATTTATGGTTGAATGAAATATTAGAATTTTTTAGCCGTCCACCAACTCGTAGCAAACCAGACTTATCTAAGAATGGAGAAAGAGATTTGATTCTACTCGATCCTTTGATTTCTCTGCCAATTCTTAATGCATCAATTTCATCAAAAAAATATTCCTTCTGTACATGTTTGATCAGATGCATCTTGGCAGCACGTATTTCTGCTACATTTAGGCTCTTCGAATTAAACTCCTTATCCCGACGACATCTCCTGGTAAAACGTACAATGTATGCCATGATTCTAATGATTTTATAAATGGATGAAAATCTTGAAATAAGTAAAGTAAAGGTGTTGATATCTTCAGATGAAATTAAACATTTAACCGTCCTTCTTTCAGAGTCTATAAATTCAGAAGGATTAAGTATGGAATCAACGGACATCGGAAAAACATCTGCACTAAGCCATTGTGGGCCTTGCCACCATAACTTACAATGTTCAAGGTTTTGTGGACTGCAACCTCGCGATACCACATCGGCCGGATTGTCCGTCGTTCTAACATGATGCCAACAATTCGGTTCACTATATCGATGTATTTCGGCAACTCGATTTGCCACAAACGTTTTCCAAGAGCTGGATTCAGCTGCTATCCAGGATAGTACTACTGTTGAATCAGTCCAAAGAAATACTCCTGTTAATTTGATTTTTAGAGTAGATTGGATTTTATGATATAACTTCGCTAAGAGGACTGCACCGCATAATTCCAATCTCGGCAAGGATTGTTTTTTAACTGGAGCTACACGTGATTTCGCGCAGAGAAGAGAAACTTTAACTTCATTTCTTGCAACAAAGCGAAGATACGCGCAACAGCCGTAAGCTGTCGCTAAACCCATGAAATTGTACTTCTTCATACTGATCTAGATTTGAAATTCTGCGAGGTATACAAATTTTATCAAGACATTGTAAACTAGTCTTATACTGATTCCAGGATGTTTTGATATTCGGAGGCACCTTGTCGTCCCAGTCAAATTTTAATAACCACAAGTTTTGTAAGGTTATCTTTGCCTTGATAACTACCGGGGCTATTAACCCTAGAGGATCATACAGTCTTGCGACATCGGATAGAATAGTTCTCTTGGATTCCTCCTCACGACCTTCAAAAGCCGGAGCTGAGAACTTAAAACAATCGGCACTAGGTTCCCAGATCAAGCCAAGAGCCTTTACAGATGGCTGATTTTCTTCTGAGTGAATTAGATACTTTTGATCTTGGTGAGTAACAGGAATCCGCTCGAGTAAACAAGAAGTATTAGCCACCCATTTATGTAATTGAAACCCAGCTGAACTAAGTAGATTTATTAACTGAGATTGAGCTTCTAGAGCTTCATCTAAAGAGTTAAAACCCGTGATAATATCATCCATGTATGTATCATCCTTCAAGATCCTTGTTGTTAGGGGATAATTAATTGATTCTTCTTCGGCCAAATATCTTAAAGTTTTGATAGCCAGGTACGGCGCAGGTGATGTTCCGTATGTTACCGTAAGTAATCGATAGGTCTTAACTGGCTCATTTTTGTTACTACGCCACAATATGCGTTGCAAGTCACAGTCCTTGCGTTGTACTCGGATTTGACATCGAGTACATGCTGATTGATACATCTGTCTTATATCACAGATAAAAACATACTTGGGAATTCTAAAAGATAGTAAGATGTTGAACAATTCGGGTTGGATGGGAGGACCTACTAATAATAAATCGTTTAAGGATATGTTTGATGATGACTTTGATGAAGCATCAAACACAACCCGAACCTTAGTGGTTGAACTTCCTTCACGAATGATGGGATGATGAGGAAGGTAAAAACATGGATTATCTCCCGAGTCCTCAACAACTTCTTCCATGTGATTCTGTTCCAGATAATCAGTTAAAAATTCTGTGTAAGCTTCTTTAAGATCTGGATTATGATCCAATCGTTTCTCTAGTTTACTAAGACGCATAAGTGCTGATCTTTTCGAATCACCTAACTGATTAGGATCACCACTGAATGGCAGTGACACCACAAAACGACCGTTTTCATCCCTGGTAACTGTTTGATTGAAAAGATCTTCACACAACTGCTCAGATACCGATAACGCCTTCTTTTCCGGTATCTCTTCTGTTTCCCAAAAACTTCTTAGCCTACTATCGAGATTATCATTAGATTCCTCGATGGAAATGTTACATAATGATTTCCTGACTGATTTAGTGCCGGTCTTGGAGAATTTTCCTGCAACTATCCAACCGAATACGGATTCTTGAAGAGTGGGCAGATTACTTCCTAAAGATAACTGATTGTTTAATAGAATATCAAAAAATATTTCTGCTCCCACGAGAGCATCAATTTTATGAAGGTGATTGAACTCTGGATCCGCCAGTTCACATTCAGATGAAATATTGAACTGCTGGACGTCGATAGCTATTGCAGGGATATTTTCCGTTATTCTGGGGACGATTAAGAAATTGAGAGTGCCCTGAAATGATTTATTTTTCGATTCGACCTTGGCTGAAACACATCTTTTTACATCTGATTTGCTCCCTTGAATTCCTAAGATACACGTGTTGCATTTATAAGTTCTCAAACCTAAAGCCTTTGCTATTGATTCTGTAAGAAAGTTAGATTGAGAGGCAGAATCTAACAACACCCTACAAGGATGGGATCTGTTCTGACTATCGTAAATGTAAGCTACAGCTGTTCCTAGAATTATATTCTGGTTAGGTGCTTGGCTGCAACCAACAACTTTTTGAGAATTCGGCTTTATCTGAGACTGATCCTTTGGAGGTGGGTCTAAACAGAGGGTTGTATGATGACGTCTTTTGCACCGAGCACAGGAATGCTTAGAATTACACTGATTAGATTGGTGGTTACTTCGTAAGCAATTCCAACAGAGTTTCACTTGATTAACCAAATTACGACGATCGGCAGTAGACAGTTTTGTAAAATCTGGACAAGAACAAGTTATATGAGGTTGTTTACAGAATTCGCATTGGAAAGCTCTGCTGTGCCCTGTGGTCACATATGATGATGCTTCGCGATTATAAGAAGAAGACTTAACCGGGGAATGAAGAGCATTATTATTTTTATAAGATGACCTTGCCTCTGTTTTTGATTCCGATTTGTGATGTGAATTGCAAGCTTCCAATACCTTACATCGTTTTTGAAGAAAGGCTTGGAACTGCGTATAATTAGGAAGATCATTACTACCGGCAATCTCAGTTTCCCAAGCTCTTTTCGTGTATCTATCTAATTTTACTGAAACTATATGGATAATCATAGTGTCCCAGGAATGTGTAGGCAACCCAAGAACTTTTAAAGCTCGCATACTACGTTCGATCGTATCAATAGCGGAGCGTAAGAGAATTGATGATTCCTTGTCCATCCTAGGAATGTCCAAGATGTTCTGTAAGTGATTACTAATAATAATCTGCTTATTTCTATAACGATTTTCTAATAGTTGTAAGGCAATTTCGTAGTTTTCTTCGGATAACTCAAGCGTAGATATTAACTCTAAGGCTTCTCCCTTCAGAGTAGACTTCAGATAATGGTACTTCTGAATCGTCGGGATATGTTTATTTTTATCGATAAGCGATTTAAATAGTTCCATATAAGCTGGGAACTCATCATAACCTCCCTTAAAATGAGGAAGTGAAATTGAAGGTAATCTGACACCACTGTTTTCAAACATTGCTGGAGTATTTGCAGTTTCCTTGACCGGAGATGATTTATTGCAATTCTTCTTTGATGTCGAAGAGATTACCGAACATTGGATAGAACCCGAATTATTACTTAGACTAGAATCAGAGCTAGACTCCTTCTGATTCCTTAGGATACGTGAAATGCTACTATGTACTTGATAATACGAATCTTCGAATGAACCACATTCATTAGATTCGAGTTCTAAGGTTTCATCTTCTAAATCCAGATCTTGAATCTGGGCAATAATTGAATTAAAATCTGACCAGCAGTCTTCTAGCTTAGTCAGGCGAATATTGAGTTCCATAAGATCATTTTCACTCGTGTCAAAATTATCTAAAAACGATTTGATACGTGTAACGCGACCTTTAACTATTCCACGTTGTTTGACAAGTTGTTTATAATTAGCCATACTGAATTATTATTATCCCAATTTATTAAAACTATAGCTAACCACCTATTAAAATCTAAATTAAAAAAATTTAACTTAAAAGAACTGGTATCAAATTATAATTTCAATTTACTTTTTAGAATAATTATTATTTATAATTTAATTATGATAAGGATTAAGAAGGAAGGAATGATGACAATTAAATAAAAATAAATAAAACATATGATAGATATGTTGATAAATAGGATATGAATAAATATAACATATGATAAAAGATAAATTAAAGGCGAAATAAAAGTTAAAGATAAATAAATTGGTAAGGCGTGAGGTCTCACGTAAAAAGGGTTTCGTTGGTATTGTGAACACAAAATTAGAAGAGGGGAGGGGGGGGGGAGAGAGAAAAGTTTTTTTGACAAAATGGCGCCGAAAATTAAACACTATCCATAAGTGGTATATATATTTGTATTGTAATCTACTCTTCAATACCTTTCATTTGATACCTTACTCAAAATTTATAAAAAATATTTTTTTTCGAGTGACATGAATTATCCGCCATCTTGGATTTCCAGTAGCTCAGATCAAATTGCTAATCTTATTTTTTCTATGGCCCAGCAGACCACACATTTTGCATATTTTTTTATATTTTTAGTAACAGCGGAAATACGATTTTAGGGGGGGGGGACACGCAAAATTTCGATGTTTTTTGACAAAATGGCGCCGAAAATTATACACTATCCATAAGTGGTATATATATTTGTAATCTACTCTTCAATACCTTTTATTTGATACCCCACTCAAAATTATAAAAAAATATTTTTTCTCGAGTGACATGAATTATCCGCCATCTTGGATTTCCAGTAGCTCAGATCAAATTGCTAATCTTATTTTTTCTATGGCCCAGCAGACCACACATTTTGCATATTTTTCTATATTTTTAGTAACAGCGGAAATACGATTTTAGGGGGGGGGACACGCAAAATTTCGATGTTTTTTGACAAAATGGCGCCGAAAATTAAACACTATCCATAAGTGGTATATATATTTGTAATCTACTCTTCAATACCTTTTATTTGATACCCCACTCAAAATTATAAAAAAATATTTTTTCTCGAGTGACATGAATTATCCGCCATCTTGGATTTCCAGTAGCTCAGATCAAATTGCTAATCTTATTTTTTCTATGGCCCAGCAGACCACACATTTTGCATATTTTTCTATATTTTTAGTAACAGCGGAAATACGATTTTAGGGGGGGGGACACGCAAAATTTCGATGTTTTTTGACAAAATGGCGCTGAAAATTAAGCACTACCCCTAAGTGGTATATATATTTCTATTCTACTCTTCAGTACCTTTTATTTGATACCCCACTCAAAATTATAAAAAAAAAATTTTTTTCAAGTGACATGAATTATCCGCCATCTTGAATTTCCAGTAAATCAGATCAAACTGCTAATCTTATTTTTTCTATGGCCCAGCAGACCACACATTTTGCATATTTTTCTATATTTTTAGTAATAGCGGAAATACGATTTTAGGGGGGGGGGGGGGGGGACACGCAAAATTTCGAGGTTTTTTGACAAAATGGCGCCGAAAATTAAACACTATCCATAAGTGGTATATATATTTGTAATCTACTCTTCAATACCTGTTATTTGATACCCCATTCAAAATTATAAAAAAATATTTTTTTTCGAGTGACATGAATTATCCGCCATCTTGAATTTCCAGTAAATCAGATCAGATTGCTAATCTTATTTTTTCTATGGCCCAGCAGACCACACATTTTGCATATTTTTCTATATTTTTAGTAATAGCGGAAATACGATTTTAGGGGGGGCGACACGCAAAATTTTGATGTTTTTTGACAAAATGGCGCTGAAAATTAACCACTATCCCTAAGTGGTATATATATTTCTATTCTACTCTTCAATACCTTTCATTTGATACCCCACTCAAAATTTAAAAAAAATATGTTTTTTTCGCGACGTGAATTATCCGCCATTTTGAATTTGAACAGCTGATAATATTGAGTTCGCTATATTTTTCCTGTGTGCGCGTCAAAACGATCTTTTATACTGGAAAGTTTCACGTTTTTATCTTTTTTGGTTCAAATGTTATTGGAACCGTACAGAGTGACAGACGGACACAGGAACGAAACTATAAGGGTTTCTTTTTTTTGGTTTTACCAACGAAACCCTAAAAAGGATGGGTTCTACCCTTTATCAGTGAGACTGTAGGTTGAGACGGGTGGGTCCGCTGTCCGCTGAGACGCGGTGCGTGCGTGGCTCCAAGCAAGGTCGAACCGTCAGCAGCTATACTGAAGGTGCGCCGTGCCTGATTACGCGGGAGAACAGCTGTTGGCGGTGGGCTGGTTTTCCAGTCGTAGGTACTCGCAACACAGTAGTGTGGTTGTGGTACACTGTCACCTCTACACTTCAACAACAATCCACTCGATTCATAATATGATCTGATACTTTGATTAACGTATTTTAGAACAACTGTCTTTTAGTTTTTACGATTTTAGAAAAACTGTAATTTAGTTTTAACTCTTTTAGAATAACTGTAATATTTTAGATTTTAAGAGTTTTAGAATTTAGAACTTTAGATTTTATTACTATATTTTAGAATATAAGAATAATGTGCTGCTAAATACTTATTGAGCACATCACAGTCGAGGTCACCATTTTATGTTCGATCATAAAAACACCATTTCAAATTCACTTGATATAATTCAATTTAAAACAATACACAAACACCAATTTACAGAATAATAAATGTACAAATCACAAATGTTTAGAATTTAGACACAAGGTAAGATAGACTACCTTTTTACGGTCTTTAGACTCAGACCACTTAGACTTGACTGGGCCGGGTGAGCTACGGGAGTGCGAGAGGGAGGCCTCCCCTCCAACACTCTAGCGCACCCTGTCGGACAACCAACAAAACAATCATTACAATAAACTCCATAACATTTCCTAACACACGGTGTCGAAAAAAAATAAAAAAATTTTAACCCTTAAGTTTTTGAAAAATATTTTTTTTAAGTCGCTATATTTTTAAAATATGTGGGCAGGTACAAGACACATACATGCCAAATTTCAAAGTGATCGGACAAAAGGTGTAGCCGTGAGAGCACGCGAGAGGACGGACGGACAGACACACGCAGGAAAATATAAGGGTCCTTGGTTTTGCCTACGGACCCTAAAAAATAAAACAGGTCCTAAATAAGTACTAGCTTTGATACTATTGCCTGGCATATATGTACCTGACAGTAGGATGGCCGGCTGGTAACTGAAAAACATAACTAAAATAAGATATAAACTATTTATCGTCTAATTAGGCTATAATTTGCGATGCCAAACAATAAATTATGTCTCTGAAATTAAATAAACATATCATAACTAAAATAAGATATAACCTATTTGTCGTCTAATTAGGCTATAATTTGCGATGTCAAACAATAAATTATGTCACTGAAATTAAATAAACATATATATTAACTGAGTAACTCTTAAATTCTCAATACCCAGTTATAATAAAAACTATAAAATTTGTTTCAACCAAATAAATATGGTTTTTATTAAAAAAATATTTGGTCAATCCTCGCAGGTTCTAAATATAAATTAAATGCGTTGTTCAGTTTCTAGGAGAATAAAGTTAGAATTAGATTTTGCAGGTAGGATTTAGTCGTATCTCAAGAATAAATATATTTTATACGCGTTATTGCCTACTTTATAGGCACGCTTTAATATCGATTCCTCTTGCCATTTGACTATTTGGTGTTGCCATCATAAGTTTTAATGATAAAGGCCACATTATTAAAATAATACAAACATTTTTTAACAAAGAAACAAATGACAGAGTATAATTATAAGGAGAAGAACAACTGATAAGATGTTTAGTGCAAATTTTGATTTTTACTATTACCTTATGATGTGACATAAACTGTAGATTTTACTTGCTCAACATCTTTAAGTTTTAGGTAGTATTCATACTACGGAAAGTTTAAATTTAAATCAAATTTTAATTATTATTAACAAAGGGAAACAGTCAGAGAAAAATAGACTCCAGAACCGGTACTTGAACCACGGGCCTCTGTATTGCTCAACATCTTTGAAAATGTTTACTTGGCAAAATCCCTGATAGCTTGGTCTTAGAATCAACCGACCAGATTTCCTTTATACAACATTTCATCGAGATTGAAGATATAATTTCTCGTTGTGTAAACGAAAAGTAAGACGCATGTTCATTTCAATTTTCTTTAATCTGTCCTCTTCTGCATTCTCTTCTATATGATAAACTGATTTATCCGAACTTAGATGTTATCCCTTATCGTGGAGCCGATGCTTGGGAGCGGATTTTCTCCGCACTCCGACTCGGTTTTATCTTAAACGTCTTTATTTTTAAAACTCCTTTCTTTTTGTTTTATATGTTCAACTTCTGTTTCCACTCCGGTAATCATCGTTCCTTTTGATCTTAATCCTTTTGAAGGGAATGGTATTTGGAAAAGGAAGCTAGGGAAAAAGGGAGGAAACTCGTCAAATTTCGTCTTATGGAAGTGGATTGTCAGTGATAAAAGACTTGTAATTTAGGGACAAGTCTGGAAGGAAAGGGAGGGTTAAGACCAAGATGGCGGTTCAAACTCTAGAGGCTATCAGATACGGTGGCTTTGAGCAAGGGGAGTTCCTTTATTGCTCGAGATAACATTGGCAAGAAGCCCCTCCACCGGTACAAGTCTAAAACACAAAGACTTACCCCCCCTGCCACTAATCTACATCTGTCCTCATGACCGACTACTCACTCCCCCCCCCCCCCCCCCCCTTCTCTCTCTCTACCTCAGGCAATACATCAAGTCGACAATAACCTTCACGTAGCCGGAACGGATGATTTATTGAACTCCCGCCTCCATCTACAGTACTAAGTCTTGACTTCTGGCCAATTAAGTAAGTAGTCACTGCCTCAAATTAATAGAGCTTCCTTTCTTCTTCTGGAAAATTAAAATCTCCGCTCAGTATATCCGCTCAGTATATCTCCGCTCAGTGTTTTTTTGTTTTTTAAATTTTAATCCTTTTATATTTTACCTTTTAATTTTTATTCTTTTGGCTTATGCATTATGCATACACGAAAAATTTTGATCCTTTTTAACAAAATGCCGTGAAAAATTAAGACACTTTCCTTAAGTGTCATATATTTCTGTAATCTATTCTTTAATACCTTTCATTTGATACTCCACTCAAAATATTAAAAAAACATTATTTTCGTGTGACATGATTTATCCACCATTTTGGACCCCCAGTTAATCAGGTAAAATTTCTATACTTATTTTTTCTAGGGCACAGAGAGCAAAGACCGCACATTTATTTTTATAATTTTAGTAATAGCAGAAATATGGTTTTAGGGGAGGGGGGAACACTGCATTTTAATGTTTTTTGACAAAATAGAGTGAAAAATTATACAATTTCCTTGTGTTATATATTTGTAATCTACTCTTCAAAACCTTTCATTAGATACCCCACTCAAAATATTTTTAAAAAAATCGCATTACATAAAATATTCGCCATTTTAGATTTGAACGGCTCGTCATTTTATCTCCTGTATGCTCGTCAAAATGAACTTTAATACTGCAAAGTTTCGGGGTTGTATATCTTTTGATTCAAATGTTATTGGAACCGTAAAGAGTGACAGACAGGCAGACAAGGGGGTTTACAGGAACAAAGGTTTTTTTTTGTTTTTTTTTCTTACCAACGAAACCCTAAAAATCGTCAGAATAAAAATGAACGTAAAACATGAAAATGAAATATCTTATACACTGACGAAATGCAAATTTTCATTATTACTTGCGTAATTATATTAAGGTTAAAGAACAAATCTTGATTGATTCAGCTTGAGAAGCTGCGTTCCAAATAATCCTTGTAATGGATTCAAAATGATGGGATCATCCCTTTCTTAAGCTCCTCTCTAAGTCAGATTGTCTTCTCCTATATTCGAGGTAGCTGAATTGTCAAAAAGGCTCTAATTAATACAGTGTTGTGTGGATCCTTAATGGTAATAAGTATATATAATCTCAGTTAGGTGGCAACGTTTCGGCCCATACCGGTAATTTTCAAGCCTAGAAAATAAAACTTAATTTAGAACTACTTTATACCAGAATTGCCTAATGAAGTTGTCTTAATTAGTATTAGAAATCTACCTGTAATTAGGTTTTGTTATCAATTTTTAGTTTATATAAGATCATAGTAATTGGAACCAGACATAGTTTCTTTGCCAAACATTAGAAAATTTGATACTCCTCACTCGTGGTCTACACAGTTAGTACGCATCGATATTTATTTAAAACTAATAAAAAAAGGTAAAGACAATCAAGCAGTAAAATACTAATAAATAGTTAACATTAACAAAAACTCTGGTAACTAGTCGTATAAACTTATGGTTAGTGGCCAACGCATGACAGGATAAAGCAGTGTTCGAATTACATTTACTCTCATCATGCTTGTGCTGTTTTATGCCATTGCTGATTAATTCATTACTTCCTAATTATACTTACTTAATTCATTAATTCGATTTCGTAAATCGTCCCAACCATGTTCTCAAAATGTATTTTGTCTTTAAGGTTATAGAATAGTTGTCCTGTTTTATTTAGCAGTTTGTATCACAATTTAATATTCGGGCAATCAAATTTAGTTAACAGGTTTTTGAACTTGATTGGATTAACCTTTTAAAAAAGTCCAGTCATGCACCATGACTTAATGAGCGAATTTTCAAAGAAATCTGCGGATTATTGGCTTATGATAATATAGGAAAATTTTGGTTTAGAATTTGCATGGGTGAAAAAAAAATTTGGTACATAGGGGTACGAGGTACAAAAGTCAAAATCGTATTTACCTTTTAAGATGCATGTCGTTGGAAAGCTCTTTAAGAGTACAGTAATTGTTGTTATGTACACTTTTATCATATTTTCACATAAAAGGGGGGTAAAATGGAAAAAACACGTTTTTTGACCCTAAATGGTCAAAATTTGACCCCTAAATAGACTCCAAAAATTCTGGCCAATGAACTCATCCTTTCTTTTGATATTATTGACATTTTAAAATTTGTTTGAAATTTTTAAGTGCATCCTAAGGGGAGATATCGTCTGGAGTGACACATATATACATACATATATACATACATACATAAAAAAAAGTGTTAAATTTTAGGAATCGATTCAGAATGGTCTAAAACGGATTTCCATGGAAAAAATTTTCAAAAATTCGCATTACAAAAATTTTGAAGCCATTGCAATAGCGTAATTTTCTTTGAAAATTCGCTAAAAGAGCACACTGACAAATTTGGTGGAGGGATTGTTGGGGTGTGTACAGAGGTTATCTTAATTATTTAAAGAGTGATGGGGAAGGGAGTGTTTATACCACAGTTATTTTATTTTACCGAGGACACAAATACAGTTGATTTTTTTTTTTAAGTTGGATGTAATTTTCAAAATATATGTTACTATTATTATATAATTGCACAATAACTGGCAATTAGGAAACCTTTTATGATATACATTTTCGTTGCAGTATTTTAACTTAGGACCTGCTAACATTGATAACGATGTAACATGAAACTTAATACGACTAGTTACCAGAGTATTTGTTAATGTTAATTATTTATTCGTTATGTTACTGTTTGATTGTCTTTACCTTGTTATTTTTAATTAGTTTTTAATATATATTGATCCGTACTAACTGTGCAGACCACAAGTGAGGAGAATTTAATTTACTAATGTTTGACGAAGAAACGATGTCTGTTTCCAATTTCTATGATCTCATTTAAATTAAAAATTGATAACGATCCTCACTGTAATTGAACGAGCGTAGTGAGTTCTTCATTTCAGAGACTTGGGATTTGAAAAGTTTGTTTGTTTGTTTGTTTGTCTAACGATAACTGGAGTAAAAATTGATCAATTTCAGTGAAATTTGGCACGTAGATGCATTCCAGCATTTTTGAGAACTGTATAGTTTTTGAAAATTCCTCACTAAACATTTCCAAGATGGCGGCCAATATGGCGGACGACTAAAAAAAAAGTTTTAAGCCAGCATAATGTGTTATACATCGTTTTGAAGGTCTTTAAGAGAAGGAAAAGAATATGTAACTAATCAAATTTCACACTTCATATTTTCAAGATGGCGGACGACTAAAATAAAAAGTTTTAGTCAGCATAATGTGTTATACATAGTTTTAAAGGTCTTTAAGAGAAGGAAAAGAAAATTTAACTAATAAAATATCACAGTTAATATTTTCAAGATGGCTGCCAATATGGCGGACGATTAAAAAAAAAGTTTAAGCCAGCTTAATGTGTTATACATCGTTTTAAAGGCCTTTAAAAAGAGGAAAATAATATTTAACTGATCAAATTTAATACTTCACTCTTTCAAGATGGCGGCCAATATGGTGGATGACTAAACAAAAAGTTTTTAGTCAGTATGAGATGTTATACATCAATTTAAAGGTCTTGAAGTTTAGGAAAGGAATATCTAAGTATTAAAAATGTCACTCAAAATATTTTCAATATGGCGGACTATTAAAAAAAAAAAATCTGCTTGGCATATAATACATTAATCTTAAGGTCTATAAAAGTAGGAATATAGTCAATAACTTTTCAAATTTTATAATTTATATTTTCAAGATGGCGGCCAATAAGGCGAATGACAAAACGTTTTTCGTCAGTATGGCATTTTATACATCGTTTTAAAGGGTTTAGAAGTAAGAAAAGAGTAAATAACTATTAAAATTTCACTCTATATATTTTCAACCAATTGTAGATAATTATTATTTAGTATGAACAGGAAATTTAGTTAAACGTTGTTTAATAGAGGTATTGCAGGCTCGCTATGATCGCACGTTTATACAGGAGTTGTAATAATGTTATTGTTGGCTCGCTGCGCTCGCCCTGTATAGACAGCATTTAAGATTAGTTTTCATTTAACTGGGTATATTGTATATTGTATAAGGTTTGCTAGGCTCACCAATTTATTTAGTATTTCTGGATAAAGTTATGCCGTATAACCTTGCGAGCGCAGTGAGCCTGAATTAATTATATTAAATAATGATTACGTACAAATACTTTATAAACAGGCGAGCGTAGCGAGCATACAAAAACTTAATTTAATTAATATTTACTACAAATTCTGAATCAAACAGGCGAGCGTAGCAAGCCATTTTTAATTTGATTAAATAATTACTATATTTACTGTATAAACAGGCGAGCCTTCAATAACTTTATTTAATAAATATTTACAACAAATTCTGAATCAAACAGGCGAGCGTAGCGAGCCTTCTTTATTTTAGAAAATAATTACTGTTTTAACTGTATAAACAGGCGAGTGCAGCGAGCCTACAATAACTTTATTTAATAAATATTTACTACAAATTCTGAATCAAATAGGCGAGCGTAGCGAGCCTTCTTTATTTTAGAAAATAATTACTATATTTACTAGGTAAACTGGCGAGCGTAGCGAGCCTGCAATAACTTTATTTAATAAATACTTACTACAAACGCTAAATCAAAAGGCGAGCGTAGCGAGCCTACAATAACTTTATTTAATAAATATTTACTACAAATTCTGAATCAAACAGGCGAGCGTAGCGAGCCTTCTTTAATTTGATTAAATAATTACTATATAACTGTATAAACAGGCGAGCGTAGCGAGCCTGCTATAACTGTATTTAATACATATTTACTAGAAATGCTGAATCAAGAGGCGAGCGCAGCGAGCCTGCGTTAATATCATTAAATAAAGATAATGGACAAAATCATTTTTATGATCATTTCAGGTTAAATAAATGTCATGTTTTACTGAAATATTATCCTGATATCATCAAAATTAAGTATTATTTTCTAGACTTGAAAATGGCCGGTATGGGCCGAAACGTTGCCACCTAACCTTATTACGCTTAAGGATCCACTCTAAAATCTATAATATTACTAATGGTACAATTTTATAATTAAATTATTAAACATTTTAGCATTTTTCAACTTCTATGTTGATGGAAAAATGAAATATAATATTTTTTTAAATGTTCAAATTACTTGTTCCGTTCGATAGTTAAATTAATATAATAATTTCAATACATTTCTGATAAATCGTATCGGTAGTAGGTAGAACGTTAAATGTCTTCCTACTATACAACAGTTCTGATAATTAATGCTTTCTGAAGAAACAGAATACTCCTCTAATTACGAGCTTAATTAATAATTATCTTCTAGGACTTGCTCTGTCATGTCCTCAAGGATTTAAATTTTGGCTTTCTCATATAAAGAATATAAAGAGAAAGTATTGTGATGGCATGAAAATTCGAGCTTTTGATGGATTTACAAGTTTTGAGGTCCACTGAGTCAAAAAAGGGGTATTTAAAAAATTTCTGTCGTCGGTGAAGACGCGTGGAGCCTAAAATACTGGGCCGATTTTGACAAATTTTGCATACATGTTCAGAAAAAGCACCGCGAAATCGAGAAATGAATTTTAGCTCTAAATTTGGGGGTATTACCCCCAAAAACTCTGAAAAAATGTAAAAATTATTCCACGAAAACGTTTCCTATGTTTTTTATTAACAAATTCTAAGGTTAATTTTATAAGGGGATAAACCTTAAGTGACCTAAAAGATATTTTCTTGATAGAATTATTCTAATTTAGGATATTGAAACTAATTGGAAAAATTCGAGTTTTAAAGATGGATCGCAGGTAATCTTACACCTTCCAACATTATGTCATTTGCTTGTCGCATTTATTTATTTTTGTTATTGGCTTTATTGGTTTAAATATGTATTTTATTTCCAATAATAAATGAAATTGACGAAGCGTAGAATAGCTACGCTCTCGAAGACTCCAACGGAACTGGTTTTAATTGGATATAAATTTTTTCACAATTTATTAAGCTCTCTTTACGATTTTAAATAGTTGAGACATAAACATAAGGTGTTAATGAAATTAACTCTTGTGAAAAATGTAAATAAGAAAAAAAAGAAGTACATTTATTATAAAATTGCAAATCAAAACTCATTATAAAAAAATGTAAAAAATTATAGCCAAGCATTTACAATTGGGTATATAAATGAAATATAAAATTTAATAAATATATCTGTTAACTAATAAAATAATTACAACAATAATTAATATTACATAAGACACGATAATAGGATTTTTATGCATACTAAGAAATATATGTTTAAACGATCAGTATATACACCATTAGTCTATAGTCTCGTCCTCAACAATTGGGCAACCATGTTCATTTTTATTTATTAAGTTATAATTTATTTTTATATTTTTCACTTGATTCATTTATACTTTTTAACTAAATGTATAATAAATATGTTGTTAAAAAGGGGAACAAATATAATTTACAATGTATGTGTAAAAGCTATTAAATATTTTTATTTATTTATTTTTCTCTTTTTATTAACTTCATCCAGCATTAACAGGTTTCCTCATACAATTTCATAAATCCGATTATGAGGTTTAACCGTGGGTTCGGTTTAAGCATGGGATCTTATCCTAAAATAATTTCGTATGGGTAGGTCTTAGGGAATCTACGGTACCTTCGCTCAAGGGTTAATTTCTGAGGTAAAACCACCCTCGTTTAAAAAGGATTATAAACCTAGGCGATACTAGGGAAGAGAAAAGAAGGAAATGACCGAGTAATTAGAAAATGAGTTTTAAACACAAGCTTTACTTTTAACTGTTAACACGGGATTAATATATAAATTCTATGTAGAGACCCTTGGTTTGAAATCTTTATCTCCCCTTTGGAAACATACATGCTTCACATAAAAAGCTTCGTATTCTTATCCATCAAGTATTTTAATACTTTTTAATTAAGTTGTCTTTGTTAGGTCTTCAGGGGTATAATAAAAACCAACTATGTTTTTTGCAGATAACATAAATGTAGATATAAAAAATCTAGAGTCATATTTCAATATCTGTACATGACTCATGTATCTTTGTGTGTGAGATGTACATATATAATTCTATTTTACGTAGTGGATTTTCCAATTTGACGAGATTAAAAAGTGGGTTTTGTATAAATTATCACTTTTTAATTTATGAGATGACAAATTTTAATTCATGAAAAAAGGAAATTAATAAATATATTGCTTGATAATGTCCCAAAATAGGGACGAAATATTGCCAAAAAAACAATATTGGTTTTTATTATACACTTGAAGACCTAAAGAAGATAACGTAATTGAAAATTAAAGGGGACTGCAACAAAAATGGTTAATACTTTTTTAAAGACCGATTTAATTAATCGTTTCTACTTTGTAATTTGTTATATTTTCCTTGTCATTAGTAATTTCCTTTTATATTTGACTAAAGCTGGAAGCGTTTTGGAATTTACCTGACAAGGTTATTATTGGAATAGAATTTAATTGTGAGCCTTTGATGTTATGGTATAGATTTATACTTTAATTAATCTATAATAGCTGGAAGGGTTTTATAATAGAATAAGTTTGCCCTACCATGTTATAGATAAATAATGTATAGAGATGGTCGTCTCTCTTAACTAGCTTTGACAAGGTTAAAGTAGGGGATATGGACAGTGGCGCTGCAGTTCCTCGCCCCCTGAGGAAATATCAAGAACTAAATTCTTGCCGAAAAGGCCGGGAATTTTAAATCAAAAGTATTATGCTATATTCTTTTCTTCTTACTTTTCATATTTAAAATATTAATTCATTTTGTTTACTCATTTCTTTAAAGATATTAAATGTACATATATGCACATGATATTTCAGTGCCTTGAAATTTTAATTGTATTAAATTTTCAACCTAGATAATTAGAAAAAAAAGAAGTTATTTATGTAACTAGGCAGCAAAATAGAGTTTTACTGACGAGTGATTAGATTAGCCTCCAAGCCGAAGGCGAAGACAGGCTATGATAATTAACTGCCGAGGCGAAGCCGTGGCAGGTAATTTACCCATTTAACTGCCGAGGCGAAGCCGAGGCAGGCATTGAATAAACCGGGAAGAAATTTTTCCTTTGCTGCCTTGTTGCATACAATATTTTATCTACGGACGGCAGAAAAATGACTGCTAAAATACCATCTTTATTAATATAACATATGTAGTTAATTACCTACTATGTTATATTAGTAAGATAATATAATATGTATTTACTAAAATTAATGTTCATAAATAAATAAGAAGCTTGGGAATAATAACAATAAGTCAAACTGAATCTGTAACAACAAAATACAAAACACACGTTTATAACACACAAAACTTCTGAATGAATAATGTATGCAATATAAAATATTTATTTATATTTTTACTAACCAATTACTAAAAGTATTAAAGACACCTTCTATTGCTTAGAAGAAATGAAGTAACTAGGATAAATCAAGAAGAGTAGCTAGTCTAATCTAGAATGACTCCAATAATAATAATAATATGGATGTTGGATGTTTACATGAGGCTGATGCAGTGTAACCAGTGACTCCGCTATTTTTTAATTAAAGATCTACTACTCATTGAACTTATTTAACAAAATTAACAAATATAAATAAATTATTTTATTATTCAAATGTTTATTTATTAAATATTATTTATTGAACTATAATGTATAATGTTATAAGATAGAGATATTTGTATAAACTGCTGTCATTGCCAACATTAATAGGCAATAACAGGTAATTTTTATTCTTGCCGTTATTACAACAATAAAAATGTTGCTGCCTAGGCAGTAAATTCACATTTCTATGCCCGAAATCAGTTCAATAATGCCTCATTTTGCTGCCGCCAGCAGATAGAAATAATTATGAATTGAATTTTTGAAGAATTTGAATATCTGTAAATTTTCCTGATTTTTCCTATTGCTCAAAAATGAAAATGTCTATATACCATATTATATGTTAATGACTTCACTCATTCGCTCTGTATTACAATTAAAACAGCAAACTTCCAAAATAAATCTTATTAAAAAAAATTGGAAGAGTGGAATAAATATTATAGAAATAGAGTAAATAAAAAAACTGTTATATTCACATAATAGATACAATAAGGTTAAATAAAATGTCTTAATGCATAGTTAGGCACTAAAAATACCCTTATCATAAAAAGAAAAATCAATTAACAATAATCTGGCTTAATTTAATGTTGGTGAATTAATTTGTCAGTAGTAATTTAATAAAATGATTTGTTAGCTCTTTTTTAGTCGTTTTTAAGGGTTTAAAAATGCTAATGCAAGTTGTGGGGGACTTCCACCCCCTAAAAACACTCCATTCCACTCGCTGGGCGAGTCAGGTCAATATTGGCAGCAGTAAAAGGTCTTGAAGTTCCTTTAGTAGCCTCGAACATCTATCTGCAAAAAATATATATTATAGACATAGATTAAAAAAATAAAATAAATAAAAAAATCAAACTTATTTCCCGGATAAAATTTGAATTTTTCTTGTATTTCTGGCATGGGATACTTTCTCACTTCTTAACCTATTTCGGTGTTTGGTCCACCAAGTAATATAGAGTCGGCAAAAACTGAAACAAATCTCATTAATAAGGTTTGAGGAATGAAGAGGACATCCCATATATATATCCATTCAAAATAAAGGTTCCTATTAGGTTTATAGCCTTAGTCCTTACTCCATTTAAATGTGCTTTCTGCACTGGCCTGTTCAACTGTCCCCGTAAACTCTTGGCTTGGGTAAGACAGGGCTCTGGTGTTAGAGCTTTACTCTTTCATCTGTAAAAAATAAAACTATACTTAGAAATATCAGGATTAGGGGCAATTAGGAGATCTTCACAGCTAGGACATAAACTCTTTAATTATAAATCCTGCTACATACGTTGTCCCTGTGGAGATAGAACTTACTTGATCAGGAGCATCAACGTCATTGTCAGACTCAGTTGACACACCCCCAATGAGTATACCAAAAGAATGACTGGTTTCTTCTGCCTGAATAAGTCTTCACGCCCAATACGAAGTCCTCTTCATTGAGAAGTTCAACATTAGAATTCCTAAGACTCTCATGTAGTTCCCAAACTTCGGATGCCACTTTTATCCATCTTAATCACCATTACAGAGAGAGACGAGAAAGTGGAATCATTAATGCCTGGTTTTTAGAGGTACAGCACTGAGCAGGGACAAAAGTGTAGTGCGGCCAGGTAAACAAAATATTGATCGTAAAAGGCATAATTCCTTTGGAACTCTTATAGAATGTAAGCGACAAAAGTTTTTCATCCTTTCTTTGGGTGCAGTTTTTCCTATTCTAATCTGGGCCTTTAGAATCAATACTGCAGACAAGAAGAACATTAAGTTGGCCATATTGTCCAACAATTTTTGAGGTATCGCTGCCCAAGATTTCCTTTACTGTCAACTTTTTCTGAGCATGAACTTTCCTTAACCTTGATACTTCCTTCATAATTTTGTAAATATAATGGGCCATTTTCCCCTTCCTAAGTGTCAGCTCTTCAAACCTAGAAGCTTCAATGTCTTTTAGGGAGAAGGTCTTTCTTGAAGGTTGTTCAGGTGAATGAAGAGGAAGGGTGAGGAGCTGTTGGAGAGAATGAAGAGGAAGGTTGAGGAGGTGTTAAAACGAATGAGGTGGAAGGGTGAGGAGGTGTTGTAGAGAATTAAGTGGAAGGAAAGGGCTGGACGGAGCAACATTAGGTGAAACGACACCTTCCAATGCCTTATAAGTATCATCAATGGTTTCCCTCAATACAGCTGCATCACCAAAGCACATTAGCACCAATAGAATTACAATGCTTCAAGCAATTGAAATTTATAAGTATGAAAATCAACCAAATCTGAACCAACCAGATGTGAAACAAATTAGAAAAAGTCGTGGTACTAAAACATTGTGTGTCCTTGTTGACTTGGAACCGAGCCCGACAAATAATAATGTATTTTAACTGAAAGAGCTCTATAATTGCAAAATAAAAGTTGAAGAACCTCTCAGAACTAATGAAAACGTACAGTGTAAGAGGTGCCAGCAATTTGGACACAGTAAGAACCGTTGAAACCCCCCAGCAAAATGCGACAGTTGAGCAGGAAATCACTGACTTATGTGCAAAGGAAAAGGAAGAGGACCTATAATGCGCGTTATGCGGTACACATCCAGCGAGCTACAGAGGGTGTCAGGTACACGTCCAACTGCAAAATAAATTAAGAAGCGCCAAAAAGCCATCAGTATTATGAACAGTTAACCACGACCACGTCGGCCATCTTTTAACCTTCACGACAATCCCTCTATAGGACAAGCACTGAAACCACCTGCACCTCCTTCATCTTTATTTCAACACAGTAATTTTGAGAATAATGCCATAACATGAGAGGTTAACCAGGGTTTATCTTATGCGAGTGTTGCTAAAAATATATATCCTCTGAATGTAGCTCACCTTAAATACCCTCTTCAGCCTACATTCCTCCTTCATCACTGAAGAATAACCTAGTCACAGCTGTAACTAATGCCCTAACTACAACCTTTTCTTCCTTCCTCATTCGACTCCAAAACGCTAGCACGCCCTAAATAAACCCTGACCCATGTAACGTGCGTTACGTACTCGGTTCAATATTCATCCGGCAGGCCCCGTGCCTGGCAATCGATTGTTTTGTGTGTGGAAACATTCAGGTTAAGTGAAAGTGTGACAAAAACCGGATAAGGAAGTCATCAAAAAGCCAGATCTCCAGAATATGCTGAGAGGGTGAGAGAGTCCAATCTTCCTCCAATCTTCTCGGCGTTTGGCATGGAAATATGCTGCTGCTCTGGAGATGTCTGGCCGCACTGTAAGACGAGTTTTTCTCCATGAACTTTATTTCCATCCCTACAAAATGGCTGTAGTGCAGGAGCTTAATGAATGCGATTTTATTTCCCGCCAAAATGTATGTGAAGCGCTCCGTGAAAATCTGCCTCACGAAGCCTCGTGTGAACAAGCAAAACATGCGTTATTGGAGCGCTAATAATCCGCTTGAACTTCATCAGAAGCCACTCTATCACTGTGATCACTGTGTGGTGTGCAATTTCAAGAGTGGGGATAATTGGTCCTTACTTTTTAAGAAAACGAACGCACTTTTACGGTGAGTGCACTTGACTACAGGGTCATGATTGAGGCATTTTACCTCCCAAACCTGGAAGAAATGGCGATGTGTGGTTCCAACAGGATGGAGCCACACAGCGCGAGGATCGATCAATGGAACTTTTGAGGGAGCTTTTCCCCGAGCGCCTGATCTTGTTGAGAGGCGGCCTTCCGAGGCCGGCGGAATTGATTCCGCCCCAATTCTCGCCAAATTGATTGCCAAAATCAATTCTCGCCCGAATTGATTCCATGTGATTTCTTCTTATGGGGTACCAATCAAATTCGTCGTCTATGCTGATTGCCCACGGACCCTACCTCACCTGAAGGACAACATACGCCCAGTCATCGCCAAGATACCCATCAATATGCTCGAAAGAAGAACGAAACTTAAAAAATCGGGTAGCTCAGTGCATTGACAATGGAGGCCGTCAGTTGGCCGATGTTATCTTTAAAACCGTTTAATAAATGCTGTATGCTATTATCATAATATGCGGATGATAATTTCTCAACATCTGATGAGAAAGGATTTACAGTAGGATACGAATAGATCAAGTATGTTTATGAATTGTTGATAACGAAATGTGTATGTATATTTAAAATCCTAGTTCCTCTGACTGACTGACTTATCTCGATTACTCTGAAACCACTAGGACTATCATTGCAAAATGTTTTAAGAAAAGTTCCTTTTACTCTCTAAGTGCTCGCAAAAATTTGTCCGATGTATGTGGCATTTTGTATATTCGTGCAAAATGCCACACAAACATATTTCCAGAACTCTCTTTATGGTGTCTGTATTTTAATCCAATTTCAGTTATTCGGGATGAAAATTAGTCATATTATTTTCCTTTAATTAAACTTGGGAAGGAGGCTGGATACAGGCTTAAACAAGGCCAACGACCTATCAAATAAAGGACCCTTTAGGACACAAAATTCGAAATAATTGTAGCAAAGAAAGAATGGGCGTCCCTTTAAACTGCTAATTGCGGCGTCCTTATAAAATCCAGCCGATACAAATCTTGGCTCCTCTAAAGGGCTTCTACCTGATTTATGTTTTGACTGTGGCAACCTTCCTCGGCTCCCAGCTCTCTCTTTCTGTTCTTTGAACGGAAGACACTCCATCTTCTAGGATCACAGTGGTCTTAAATCACTTACCGCCTCCTTCTTTTTAACGTCGAAAGCTCGTCCTTTTGTGTATTACATTATTGCCATTTTACTTCTACAGTCCCTACTTTTAGAACAATGACAAACAAAATGAATGATAATGTAAATTACATTTTACCCTAAATTTATATTGTCATTTTAGATGAGATAACTCTCTGTAAATTTAACTTTTAGGAATTAGCTTTTAGCAACTCTTAACATATGAAAAATATATAACAGATTGAACCTGAAACGCTCCAGAGTAAGTTTAATGTACGTTCACATAGATTCCAGGTGGTTGAATTAGTAGCAAATTTAAGATCTGGGCATTAAAGTACAGGTATCTAGAACGAAAACAGACACAATAAATTCTAAATAGGTAGTTGTTCTGCGTTTTGAAATTATTCTTGTACATCTGATGTAAAGGTCATTAAAAATTGTATCACCCTGAGTTTTTGACACATTTAAACTTTCCAAAGAATTCACTGATGTGTTTTTGTTTTTGTTTTTTTCATTAATTAGAAAGTTGTAAATAAATTAGTAAATGTTATAAGCAAGACAGATGTATACATAATGTTTACAGTGACTCGTCATGACTTTGAACTATTTCTTATCAAGAGAAGAAGACTGGTAAAACGACAGGATGTATAATTTCCATTGCTAAGAAAATGAGTATTTCGAAGGACTGAATTGCCTAAAATGTAAGACACAGAATTCCTTTCGTGGATAGACATTATTATACTAATGACTCATGTCTTCAATCCCCTAATCCCTTTTCTTACACCTGAAAGAAACCAAGAATGGTTGTGAGTTAAATGTACTCTAGATTGCAGAGTAAGAGGCCTTCAGCTTAAGATTAAAAAGAATGACAGTTTTCGTAAAACGTGTTGAAGGATCTCGTGGAGAAGAAACTAGCCTCGCGTACAGAGTAGACCTAAACATCTTATCCCTTCCAAAATAAAAAGAGTTTTCAATGTTTTACAAAAACAGATCTACCCAAGTATAAATACAAAAGATATTCTTGGAGAACTTTTTGAATTTAACAACCTCTAAATCCAACAGCATTTTCCATTATTTTCTTACAATTCCACACTCAAAGAATGTGTCTTAACTTAACGTCACTAACATCAATTAGTTCTCAATTGGTAATCACTAAAACTCTTTGCCCCAAATATTTTCTAAAAATTATTTGTATTTCAGAATTTAAGTTTTACAACATACTCGACGAATGTGCAGTCGTAACTAGAGATCATGTGTAGCTACTTAGTTTGTACAACACACTTGACGAACGTGTTGTAGTAACTTGAGATCGTGTAGCTATGAAGTTATTACAACATACTTGACGAATGTGCAATCCTAACTAGAGATCGTGTGTAGCTATTTAATTTGTATAACGTACTTGTCGAATGTGTAGTCGTTAACTAGAGATCGATTAAGGTCAGTTTAAACTAACATTTGACATAGTAATAAATATCCCAACAAAAGCACTTGTGTATAAAAGTAAGCCAAGTCTTGCGTAAAACGTTGTGAGATCATATTATAAGTTTAGCCAAGTCTCCCCCTGTCCCAGTAAGTTCTACTAGGTCTAATTTATCCAGTATAAGTAAGAGATGTTGTTTGTCTGCCGCCCCTCTCTATTCTCTGTCCCTCACAAACTCAAATATTTTCTTTTCCAAATCTCTTATGACGTTTAAATATAAAAACATATTCTAACTAAACAGTTAAACAGTTTTTTGTCATTTAATTTATATTTTCCCTATGATTTATATTAAGACCTTTCTTTAAAAAAATGAATGTTATGCAGTTTTGTATGCAACTTCGAATCCTCATGCTGCGTAATTGCCAAGCCAGAAAAGTTTTTAAACTTCAACGTGTAGATTGATAAGGGTAAAGGAAATATTTGAGTTTGTGAGGGACAGAGAATAAACAGGGGGGACAGACGATAAATTATGCCTAGTAGAACTTACTTCGACAGAAGGAGACTTAGCTAAACTTATATGATCTCACAACTTTTTACGCGAGACTTGGCTTATGTTTTTAAACAAGTGTTTTTGTTGGGATTTCGCTTCTTTTTGTAAGTAATTTTACGTTTCTTAGCCTCTTGCTCTTTTTGAACGCATTATATTGTACGTGTTATATAGTACATAATAATTTAAGAAAAGATAAGGGAAGGACATAATTGGAAATAAATAGTAACAGGATATAATTATCATAGTTTAGAAGAAAGGGTAGCTGTTCAAATTGAACTAAACAATTATCAAGTGTACGTGTGCGGACGAGCGGGTAGTGTATGTATACAATCTTCAGTACTCAATAAAGATCAATCACAAGCTCAATATTCAATAAATATCAATCACCCTTATTCCAATATAATATTTTAATAATGAGAGTAAAATAATACTTTAGTTTCAAAGTTCTCTATTAGAAAGCGCAAGTAGTGCAACTTTAATAGGCCTTATTTCTATTAGCCTTGACTAGGGCAAAGATCAAGATTTATATTTTTATTATTATTTTTCTTTATTTGTACATTTAACTCTAACTTTATACGAAATTTCAAGTTTGTGGGATTTCTAGAGGTAGCATAGAATTATGCTGAGTCAGTCAATCTATATATTAGTGACAAAATATCATAACTTTAGGCTCACATATCTTATGAACAAATATAGGTAGGTGTGTGAAATTTATATTTATGGTTTGGTTAGAAAGAAGTCTACTTTAAAATTAATTGTATGTATCTAAGTATCTTTAATAAGGTAATAAAGGGGTGTCCAAGGGTGGTTCCAGTATAGGTGAAGGCTGTGCTCGACTTGGCTGAGGCACTACCGGGCCCCCAGATAGTAATTTAAGTTTTAATCTATTTTATTTAGCCTATTTGTATCTAGCGTTTCCATTGTTATCTCAAAATATCTTAAGGGACCAACGCAATACACTCTAAATTCGGTCCTCTTAATAAAAAAAAAACTATTTTTATCTACAGCATTTTCCATTTTTTGCTAGTTTGAACCAAATTTTTAATTTTAACCGGTAACGCTTTCTGGTAATTATGCTATGAATAGACTGACTGTTAACGAGGGGAAGTTGACGCTCTCCTTATACTAGTAAGTCCGATGTAATCTAACTGATTGATAAATTCATAACCGCCAAATGAAAGTTACCTAGGTATCTAACCCAATTTTTTTTTTCTTCTTTTGGTGGTTCTGAGAAGAAATGCAACAGTATGTTACTGCTTCCTATTAATATGTATGTATGTTAATAAAACAATCGTTGGGGTTTTAAAAAGCCAAAACGTTATCTTAATTCGTTCCGTAGAAACTTTATTTAAAAACACGCTCTAAAGAAAAAAAAATAATAAGATAACAATTAGCTGAGTCAGTTAATATTTTATGAGCGTCGCTTAATAATTACGTATACCTCATTAAGATTTCCTTTACGAAAGGGTTATAGACATTTAGATAACAATCCTAATGTCCCCTCCATAATTTCCATAAGCTTATAATTGTCTTGCTGGTAGTATTTGCAATAGCACTTAATTACCTATATGGTTATATGTTGTGTATGTAGGGTGAAGTCGTACGTATAATGCAACCCTAAATTACACCTATATCGTATATTATGTATACAATGCATTAATACAGTATTAGTCATGTTTAAACCTCGAATCAATTTAACCTCTAATCAGTCTCCGAATAACTTGACTTCAAGGAGCCAAAATTTCGACGTAGATAAAACGCCGGTTAAGTTACAACAAATAAAACCCAATGTGAGTTCTTGTCCCAATACATAATTATTAAAAATTAATTAAAATTGAACTAAATATCAATGTTTGTTCTAATTTCTAAATGGAGAAAGTAATGGTAATAATTGTACTTACTGGCATTTTGTGTCTCGACATTCAAATCATCCATTAGTATTATTTTTAAAAAACGAGCTAAATTAAAAGCAAATATAATTGTGCCCCCACAAATGAAACCTCAACTACACATCCTGGCCTTCTAACCAACAATTAAATTATTTTTATTTCGTCCATGATTTTTCTCTATTTGATTCCCCTTTCTTTTAAGTCCCGATCAATACTTGATTAGGTTATTACAGCAATGGGACACCATTTATCCACCAAATATGTCGGTGTATAAACTTGGGTTTGATTTTCGTTTATTTATTTGTTTATTTTTTAATTTTTATTATTATTATTATTATTATTATTATTATTTTTTTTTATTTTTTTTTGTTGTTTTAGTCCCGTTTAACAGCTTATTTGGTCATTACAGGACGGGGGTAAACGGTATTTTCGTTTATTACTAGTAGTTCTGTAAACAGTAGACCTTGCTCCAAAAAAAATAACATAGTCGTATACATCGATTTAATGACTAGAAAGGACATCCACCCCAAATTTCAAGAAAAATATAAGTTTAAATAATCTATAAAAAAATGTAATTATGTATATATACATACATTTTTTTTTTTCTTTCCCTTATACGAAGTATATATTATAGAGAGGAAGTATTGTATTAGGACAAAAACTTGATTATGATATTTTGATGGATTTTCACGTGTCAAGGCCCCTTGACTCCAAAAAAAGTAAAACTGGTTTATAAACCATGTCTATCTGTCGTCTGTGCAAACGCGTGGAGACTAATCTACTGGGACGATTTTAATGAAAATTGGCATACAGGTTCAGAAAAATCATATCCCTAGGCGAAATCAAAAAATAAATTTTAGCTCTAAATTCGGTGGCGCTACAAACTCTAAAAAATAAAATTATTTCTCGAATAGAGACCATTTTTTATTAATAAATTTTAAAATATAGTATAATTAAATACTAATATCTAGTATCCTGAGAAAATGGTTTTAAACGCGGTAAGAGGCCGAGTTCGATTTCCCTCTAGGGAGAAGTTATTTTATGGTAAACAATGAAAACTAATGCAGTAGGACTTCACTAATCCTGACTCGAGGAAATCCGGAAACCTCGAAAATCCGGATGGTCTTCCATAGAGAATGCAAGCCAGCAATAATGAAAATTGTTCTGTACATTTAATTTATCCATACACATGTTAATACAAATAAGTAATACCATACCTACAATTTCTTTTTAAAATTTTTTTTTTTTTTTTTCTCGCTAATCCGGACCCTTTGCCTGAATTTGTCGGGATTAACGAGCTACTACTGAATACGGAAAACACAGGACCAAGAAATTATGTCTACCTACTATAAATGATTATAGTAGGTTTATTATACATAGTAGATATAATACGTTATATCTAACTACTATAAATGTTTTAAAGATAAATAAAAAATTGTTTAATGTCAGTACTAAAAATATTGCACACAAACATGCGCATATCATTTAAAAAAAAAATCTAGTATTAAGTAATAAGTTCAATTAATTATGTACAGACTTTTCGAAATGAATCCATATTTAAGGCATGCTAATAGTTATAACAGTAAACCGATTTCTGTATCACTCTATTTTGTGGTGCAACTCGCGTAGACCAGGATATATTGTTCAGGAAAAATACTTCACTTAAAAAATCTATTGTAATATTATTAATGTATGTGAAAAGATCATTAAATTATCAAGTAGAATTAACTTCTTTTTCAACCGCACCACCGTCCCCCGGCAGGAACTTTCTTGTCGAACATACTTATTTTCAAAATTTCAGCCAAAATTTTAAATTTTCCTATTCTTCAAGACCTTTAAAATTACGAATAACATGTCTTGCTGACTAAAAACTCATTTATTTAGTCGCCCACCATATTGGCCTCTATCATAAATATATTTTGTGTGAAATTTCAAAAAACTATAAAAGTACCCTCAAATGCTGAGATCTGAACCTCTGTGCCGAATGTCGTCCAAATCTGTCAACTTTTACGCCGCGCCGGCAAGCGTTACACACACATATAAACAAAGTAACTTTTAATTAAAAAAAAACTTTTAAACAAATCCTAAGTCTCTGAAATGAAGAACTCACTTCATTTGCTCGTTCGATAATCCATTTAGGATTTTTTTTTAACCCAAGTTTTAATGCTTGGTTTAATGTAATTGCAGTTCCGTTCTATTAAAACAGATCAAACGTTGGGTTTTTATCATTTTTTTAGGCTTAGAAAAAATTAAATGAATAAAACCGCATGCTATAAAATCGCATATAAAACCTTTTACCTTCTAGTTACAAAAAAAGTGTTCATTTATCTTCTTTTTTTACTATTTTACTACCTATTAAACAAATCGTTGAAACGGTGGTTACCCCTTTACAAATTGTAATAAGAATATTTCTCTAAATATAAAAATATTTGGTTTACTTCTAAAGTAATCCGTAATCGTGTGGGGGATTTTTGTATGCAATATCTCTTTTTGTCCTATAATATATACATACCCCCTTTAGTAATTTTATTATAAAATATTTGATAAATATACTTAAATGCGTTTGTAATTATTTAATGTATTATATTTATTTATTTAGTGGAAAATATATTTTATCTACGATGGATACGAAATATAAACATTTTATCTCTGTTTAGATGCGTAGTAAGTGATTATTTTCGTTGTTGTATTAATTGCGCATGCGCGTTTCATAATTTCATATTCCGCACTAGTGCGGAAATAAAGAAGAATTCTTTACCTTATCGCACGATTAGCGTGTTTGTTTACATTTAACAAAACCAATTTGCTGTTTGTTTAATTTAAGTAATTGTTTAATTTCTATATTTATTATTAAAATCCAACAATCGTAGATAAAGTGTGGTACGCAACTCGTGCGAAAACTGTATTTTGCTTTGCTCGTGTGGCTTTACTACCCTCGCTGTCGCTCGGGTGCAAACTCCACTCTCGCTTGCAAAATGCTTTTGCAAGCATTTTGCATGAACGACAGCGAGGGTAGTAAAAGCTTCATCATACCACAATTTCTTTATCTTCACTTAAAAAAATTTGAAAGAATCATCAAAAATAGACTTGAACGGTGGTTGGAATAATAGGATAAATGACCAAAATCCCAAAAACGTTTTAGAAAAGGAAGAAAATAATGTAAATTAATAACAGATAATCAAATAGCTTTTACCACAAACAAATTAGTCTTTGCTATATTACATAATATCGTAGGAGGTAGGAGCTTACGATAATGTAGATTTAAATATAGATTTCTTTACACATTTCTACATCTATAGAAAATGTAATGATAATATTGATATCAAATAGAACATTAAATTTACGGATACATGGAGAAATAATTTATAAACGAATTGCACAAAAAGGAATAACTCAGGGATCAATTTTGAGTCCCTTATAATATATATTACCTATACTTTTGATTTAGAAAACATTATTTTACCTAATACATCTATTCTCCAGTTTGCTGATGATATAATTCTTTATAACAAAGGAAAATCTCTAATAGTCCAGGAGATAGCGTGCAAAAAAGTGTCTGAATAACATCAAGCTAGAATTTTGTGTGTAAGTAAATGTTTTGTGCCTTTCAAAAATATGTAGTTGGCTAAGTTCGTCTGCGGGACATAGCTTGGCAATAGGCATCTGAAAAAAACAAACCGGTGGAGAGCGGCCATGTGCCGCCCTTTTTGGTGGGCATTATGATTTTCATGATCCTGAGTACGGACTTAGTAGACCAATAATCAAGTTGATGGTAGTTTGTCACTTAATAGGTTAGTTAGTCAAATATTACTCGAAATCAAAGTGTTCCCCTATCAAGGGACAAACTACCATTAACATGAAATTTGGTCTACTAACTAAGTTCGTACTCAGGATCATAAAAATCACATTGTCCACCAAAAAGGGCTAGACATGGCCGCTCTCAACCGGATTTTTTTTTCAAATGCCTATTGCCAAGCTTTGTCCCGCAGACGAACTTAGCCGACCTTATATTCTTAAAATGCACAACACATTTACTTTTATATACAAAATTCTAGCTTGATGTTAATCAGACACTTTTTTGCACACTATCTCCTAGACTATAAACACAATAACGAATTAAATCTTTAAAATTTGTTCAAAAATTGAAAAAAAGATTATGGTTTGGAAATATCTAAATATAAATCTGAATGTTGTGTTTTTTAAGAAAAAAGAAATCTGGGTTTACCAAATGAAATTATCTTGCTGGGCTCTCTGATCCACCTTACGGTCGGCCGACGTCTAACAAACAGCATACCCTTATAGTTCATAGGTTTTAATCCGTAATACCTTACTAATAGATATAACATGTCCCCATAACCAGCCCTAACAACTCTTATTATAATATATAGTTACTACTATACACTATGTGCTTTAGTGTTACCTTATGTCGTAAAGCCTTCCCTAAAATTTAACTTAACATCCCAAACATTATTCATGCTTAGTTGTTGCAAATACTTTATTCTGAATCACCGGATTTCAACCCTCTACCTATTCGGGAACTGGGAGAACAAATCATAATAAAATAAGTAGTCAGTACGTGAGTAGAGGCTTTCCTATGTATACCTGTAAAAAAAAAAAAATTAAAATATACAATTTAACAAATGAGACAGACTATGGTGGACACTTCAAGTCCACCGATTTACCAATTAACCTACTAGTCAATATAATAATATGTTTTATCTACGATTGATACGAAATATAAACATTGTATCTCTGTTTAGATGCGTAGAAAGTGATTATTTACGTACTTTTATTCGTTGCGCATGCGCGTCTCTTATTTCTGAAGAATTACTCTTCTTTACCACGCTAGCGCGGTAAAGAAGAGGAATTCTTCAGCTTTACGCACGATTAGCGAGTTTGTTTACATTTAACAAAACTAATTTGCTGTTCTTTTATTAAAGTAACTGTTTATATCGAGATTTTAGTGAAAAACAATAAGTGAATCAAGTGGCTTTGACGAAAATGTGGAAAATAATACTCCTCCAGAAATAATTAATTCGGCAAAAAATACAACTCAAGAATTAATGCCATCTTTATCAAGAGAGAGATACGAACTTACATATAGCAAGTATATTTTTTCTGTATTAATTATTAACAATCATAGATAAAGTACGGTACGCAACTCGTGCGAAAACGGCATTTTGCATAGCTCATGTGGTTTTACTACCCTCGCTGTTGCTCGGGTGCAAACTCCACACTCGCATTCAAAATGCTACTTTCCGCACTCGACGCGTAATGTACTATTCTATGTCTAAAGCGATAGACGATTCTAATAATGAATTATTATTCTACGGATTTAAAAATTCGAAATTTATATCACAAAAACTATACAAGAGAAAATTAATTAAGGTAAATATTTGTATCTATGATTTATACGAAATATAAACATTGTATCTCTGTTTAGATTCTATACGTAGTTGTATTCATTGCGCATGCTCGTTTCATAATTCCTCTTTCTTTAGCCCTAGTACGGTAAAAACAAATTATTCTTCACTTTACCGCACGATTAACGAGTTTGTTTACATTTAACAAAACTATTTTGCTGTTTGTTTAATTAAAGTAACTGTTTATATCGAGTTTTTAGTGAGAAACAATCAGTGATTAAAGTGATTATGACAAAATGAGGAGAATAATACGCCTCCCAAAATAGTTAATTCGGCACAAAATACAACTAATGAATTAATGTCATCTTTATCAAAAGAGAAATACGAAGTTACATACAGGAAGTTTATTATTATTATTTTTTTCTGTATTTATTATTAAAATCCAACAATCGTAGATAAAGTACGGTACGCAACTCATGCGAAAACAGCATTTTTCTTTTCTCGTGTGGTTTTACTCCATGCAAAATGGTTAACTCCACACTCGCATGCAAAATGCTACTTTCCGCAATAGACGCGTAATGTACTATTATGTCATCCTTTGCGCATATTATATGTATGCGTATATAATGTGCCCAATATTTAAGTATTGGCATTATAAAAAAGATTTATGGTAGTTAAGTACAAAAACGGTGGTGGTTTTGTTTGTTTATTAAGTATATTTCCGTGTTTTTATTCATTTCTCCCCTTATCAAAAAAGTAGTGAGATATTCCCTTTTTCTTAATAGTTAATTAGACAAAGTCATTTTTATTTTATTCTAAAACAACATAAGGGAGTAACAATCTAAAAAAGTACCAAATATTTCCCATTTTAATGTTTTTTCAAAATCGCCGTAACATTTTTTAAGCATTTTTTTTTTAGAGCATGTAGGGGTCAGCGCCCCCAAATTAAGATCAAAATTTTATTTCTTGATTCCGAAATTTAAATTGATATTTTTCATGAAATTTGGGATGGATTCTATCAAGTCATTAAATCGATGTATACGAATATGTTTTTTTTTGGAAGTGAGGCCTACTGTTCACAGGACTACCAGATTTTAATTGACCAAGCTATATTTTAAATTTTCTTCTCCAGAGTAGACCGTTTGGTCTTTTTTCTGCGTTGTTCAAGTCATTACACTCAATGTGTATGGTTAATTTAAAATATTTACTTTCTCATATAAAGAGAAAGTATTTTGATGGTGCGAAAATTCGATTTTGAGATTTTTATGGATTTACATTGAGGTCCCCTAAGTCCAAAAAAGTGGTGTTCAAATTCTGTCTGGCGTCTGTGTAGTCGCGTGGAGCATAAACTACTGGGCCGATTTTGACAAAATTTGGCATACATGTTCAAAAAAATCGTACCCCGTGGTGAAATCGAAAAATGAATGCTAGCTCTAAATTTGGAGGCGTATCCTCCAAAAAACTCTGAAAGAACGTGAAAAAAATGATTCCTCGAAAACGATTTCAACGATTTTTATTAACAAATTCTAAAATGTCCATTTAATCAAACAATATAAGCCGTTTTCCCGGGAAAAATCTAGTTTCCGGATGAAAATAAATATGTTTTTGCTGTAAAGCTAGGTGTCCACCTGAGACCTGAGACTAAATCTCGAGAGCTAGTCTCGAGATTAGTCTCATAACCATGTCCACTTGAGAGCAACATCAGCCCTGGTCGAGTCTCAGAGAGTCAAGTCTCGAGACTACTCTCAGGTTTGTGTCCACCTGAGATCATCCCGCAGATTCGTCTGAGACTCGCCCAATCGAGGATACCCGCCGCCCATCATGTATTGGCATTAATCACAGCCTACAAACTTGGTTAAAAAAAGTGATAAAAAATACTCTGCCAATTAGTGCGGCACATACCTTCCGCGCGTCCATGACTTTATGTGTTCAAAACCTATTGTTATCCAATTTATTACATTTTCTCCCGTTTTTACTTTCTTATATAAAGAGAAAGTATTGTGATGGCGCGAAAATTAGATATTGAGATTTTGATGGATTTACACGTTTTGAGGTCCCCTGAGTCCAAAAAAGTGTTTTTTAAAACATATCTTTCTGTCTTCTGTCGTTTGTCTGTGCAGACACCTGGTGCCTAATTGCGCTGGGCCGATTTCGACGAAATTTGGGATACATGTGAAAAATCATACTCCGAGGTGAAATTATGAAATAATTGTAGCTCCAAACTTGGGGGCGCTACCTCCCAAAAACTCTGAAAAGACGTGAACAAAATCATGTCTCGAAAATGGTTCCTACGATTTGGATAATAAAATTTTAAAATGCAATATACAATATTATTAGGAGTTATTTAAACTATTAATAATAATATGGTAAAAAATATATGGTAATATGTTATAAAATATAATATGGTAGTATGGTAAAATATAATATAAAATATATTAGTATCTAACAAAGCCTTTATAAAAAAAATAAAACCTATTTAAGCACAAATAAATGAATAATATTTATAAATATATCATACGCTGAATTAATTCCGTTATCAGGAAATAAATAATAGGTACCAATATTATATATTCTTCTACCTGCTTAATTATTATTTTATTTCTAGGTGATTCATATAGCTATTTGCAATACATATCCCCCCCTGCCACAAATTCTTTAATTTTCTATCTCTGTTTGTTTCGATAGTCACGTTTAATTTGTTTAGTATAATTCAATGAGGAGAAACGTCTCCTCATCAGTCCACACGTTTTTCGACATTTTACAATATCAAAATTCAGGGGGAAAAAAAGAAAATAAATAAATATAATATTTAGTGGAAGGGATGTAGTTAAAGGATGGGATGTAGTGAGGTTTGTCTCGGAGACTAGTCTCAGCTATTCGAAACTGATTGGAACTCTGAGACTGAGTCTCGAGACACAGGGGAAGAGCTTGTCGACTTGTGATACGGCTAGTCTCCGAGACTTTAGCGCTAACTCTCCGAGACTAGTCTCAGCCCCATGTCCACTAGTGACTTTAGTCTCGAGAGCGAGTCTCAATACTAAAAAGTCTCAGGTGGACACTTACCTTAAATCGAAAACAAAAAGTAAACAAACACCTGTAGAACGCTTTTTAAACAATTAAAGATAGATAGATAGATATTATGGAATTTAAATACAGTTTCAACAATATAAAATCTCTCCAAGGCAATTCATATAAATACATAAAAATAGACTCCCACGCCGGGAATCCAATCATGGATCTCTGTATTAATATTAAATTAAGGATGGAGGTTTACCCTCCCACCCTTTCCTAGAAAAATATATAGCGTATTTCTTATTTTTGTATTACCGAAATTGAAGGACTGTTCATAGCAAATATTTGTTATTTCATCTGATCAAATAGACAATTGACTGAATCGGATTTTAGATTTTTTAAGTGGTTGTCAAAGAAGCTGTTTGAAAGACGGTAGGACAGGGCTAAATACTAAGCGGCCTAGAGATTCGTTGACTTAGAGCTTTGGTTAACAGACTTAGACATGACGGAAGGTAAGAGGGAGGTCAGGTTGACCGACTTTAACTGGCCTCCGAGTTTAACTTACTAACAGTCTTAGTCGCCTAATTATAGATCCTCTGATTCAGACCGTAGCCGACCTTATCAGATGAACAGGGGAAGGAGCTTACTAGACAACATTAACCCTCTTCCAAAACTAATACAGCGTCTGAATACAATTTACTCTTGAATTTTGCACCTAACAATAGGTTTAACGAACTTAAGCTACTCCTATTATTTTAAACAGATTCGATTTTTGGGAATTATTTTTTAATGCATTAATTATACGGAAAATTTTGTTTTTAGAAGTAAACGTCAAGCGGAAAAAGATCAAATGCTAGTATAACTTATTTTAGGAAATTAATATATTTTGAGTTGCATTTTTAAATTTAATTGGTTTTAGAAACTTGCTCTTCTTCTACATTTATACTATGCATTAATATTGGATAAGCTTTCTTTGAAGATTTATTGGCCATAGCTCATGTTTAGTAGAGCACTTATTAAGTTACGGATTATGTGCCGTTTGCTAAAATCACCATGATACTAAATCCCCATAAACCAACTCCTAAAATCCTTCCTTGAAACCCGTGCTTCCTTCTTTCCAATAAAAGCAGGGGTACCCCAAGGTAGCATTTTAGGTCCTATCCTTTACTCCATCTACACTTCCGAATTTCCCCAGCATCCTACAATAGTTATTGCTTCCTTTGCCGATAATTGCATCCTATCCTCACACGAGTCGTCACGTACAGCCTCCGACTATGTCCAACAACACCTTACACTCTTGGAAATCTGATTTTAGAAATGGCGGATCAAGGTAAATGAAAAGAAAAGCTCTCACGTGACCTTTGCTTTAAGGCGCGGGATGTGTAAACCAGTAACCCTTAATCCTCGTTAAACAAGAACATAAACTTCAATCATATAATACAAGCCATAAACGTTTACACAGACTCTTACACAACACATCGAAACTCCACATGCAAAACAAAATACTAATCTACAACACAATAACAACCAACATGGGCATATGACATAGAACTTAGGGGTTGCATCATGCCTTCCAATTCCTATCAAACCTAATCCAAGATTCTAAGAAAAATAGCTGACGCTCCCTTATATGTATCAATTTTTGTCCTTCATAATGACTTCAAATTACTGTTTGTCCTTGAATTAGCCAATTCCAGATACAAATCCTTCTAAAATTCCTTTTACGACCATTCCAATCCTCTAGTCCACAGGCTGTGTTCTAGATCCATTCCTGGCAATCCTCCTTGAGGCCTGAGGAGGCAGTTGACACGTGACCTCTTAGATAACTAAATCATATGTTTTTAATTTAATTTATCTTGATATCTCACAATATAAATTGTGTATCAATTCAGTAAATGCTATCACTGGATAGTTTTTACATCATGTCATTTTCAAGTCACATACCTATTCTTACATCTTTATTGTTTATAACAATAATGTATTGCAATTGCAATAATCAAATAAAAATTTAAAAAAAGGATTATGTGGCAAAATAATGATTGAAGTGATTGTACCCGATATCCAAATGGAATGTAGTTTTGAAGCTTACATATAAAAGCATCACTTAACCCATTGTTACGGCCTTTGATCCAAGTTTTAACCTCAACTTTCAGATTGCGTAGTTCCTCATAAATTCATAATTACCATCTCGGAAAGACGTATCAGCAATTAATGTTATTACCTCCTGATGAATAAATAAATGAATAATCCATTTATTGACCTAATATTTATAATAAACTTATATTACTTAATTGCTGAACAATAGATCAAATCAGCAGAACGCTGTGATATTTATTGTAATTTGTCAAAAGCCTTATTAGACGAGAAGCATTTCTAGTTGCTACTCCGCTTCTCTCTCAATTTAATTTAACTCCTAATAATGGATACATATTATTTTTTTTTAATTATTTCGCTACGATAAATTATTTAAATAAAAATCACAGGGAAGTACTTGCGACCAAGTACTTTTTAGGGTTTTGTAGAAGATTAAGCATGCCCGTTATGTAATTATGATTTTATTCTTCGATCTCAAGGGTCCGGGTTCGATCCCCCGGGGGGTCACAATGTTTTTCATCGGTAATAACGACTAGAAAAATTCATTTTTTCAAACCATTTCTATCGCTTCACCATAAGGTATAACCATGAATTATTTCGAAATTTTAGGACCACCCGTTATATAGTGGTTGGGGAGGGGGGGAATTTTTGGGGTATATTTTGACTTATAAAATTAATAAAGAATGAAAAATTTAAAAAAGCAAATATATATTTGAATCCTACTCTTCACCAGCTTTCATATGATACCCAACTCAAAAATTTTAAAAAATAAAATTTTTGGCGCACTTCAAATTTTCGCGCCCAAAATTGGCAATTTTTTAAAATTTGGGATGAACTCCCGGAATTTTCATCGCCCCACTATAAGGCATTAGCATGAATTATTTCAAAATTTTAGCACCAGCCGAAGTATAGTGGTTGGGGGGGGGAAATTTTTTTTTGGGTATATTTTGATTTTTTTACCCAATAAGGAATGCAAAATTTGAAAATGTATATATATCTTTGCGTCCTACTCTTCAGCAGCTTTCATTTGATACCCAACTCAAAATTTTAAAAAAATAAAATTTTTGGCGCACTTCAAATTTTCGCGCCCAAAATTGGCAATTTTTTAAAATTTGGGATGAACTCCCGGAATTTTCATCGCTCCACAATAAGGCATTAGCATGAATTATTTCAAAATTTTAGGACCAGCCGAAGTATAGTGGTTGGGGGGGGGAAAATTTTTTTTGGGTATATTTTGATTTTTTTACCCAATAAGGAATGCAAAATTTACAAAAGCTTATATATATTTGCGTCCTACTCTTCACCAGCTTTCATTTGATACCCCACTCGAAAATTAAAAAAAATATAAATTTTTGAGTTTACAACATTTTTGCGAATTGCGCATGCGCATATTTAATTTTGAACTTCTGTATATTTTTCCTGTGGTTGGGTCAAAAAGTTACACCAGTATTTCAAATTTCAGCTCTTTAGCTTAAACCGTTCGGGCCCTATGAACCAAAGAGCGACGGACAGACGGACACATCACCCTCGGCATAAGGGTTTTGAGAAGAATCTACAAAACCCTAAAAAGGAACTATTTTTATGAATATAGAAAGGGCAACTAGGGTTGTGACATATATGCCTGGAATTTTAAAATTAAGTTATATTAGACTTTATTTAGTGTTATTATTATGTTATTAGATTTTATTTTACCATGTTCAATAGTCTGTATATCAACTATCCATATATATATATATATATATATATATATATATATATATATATATATATATATATATATATATATATATATATATATATATATATATATATATATATATATATAAAATATCAGTGTATGTATTTTTACAATATTAAAATAAAATGAATCAGATTAAAAATAAAAAGTAAAATAATAGTAAGGTATAAAATAGGATATATTTTTTCTGTAGGCATTAAATATTTTACTTTCTCATATAAAGAGATAGTATTGTGATGGAGCGAAAATTCGATTTTGTGATTTTGATAGATTTACACGTTTTGAGGTACACCTGAATCCAAAAAAGTGGTTTTTAAAAAATGTCTGTTTGTCGTCTGTGCAGACCCCTGGAGCCTAAACTAGTTGGCCGATTTTGACGAAATCTGGTATACATGTTCAGAAAAATCATACCCCGAGGTGAAATCGAGAAATAAATTTTAGCTCCAAATTTGGGGGCACTATCCCCCAAAAACTCTGAAAAACCGTGAAAAAAAATTATTTCTCGAAAACGGTTCCGAAAATTTTGATTTAAATTTTTTTAAAATATAGTCTATATAAATACGAAACTAACGATATAAGCCGTTTTCCCGGGAAAAATCTAGATTCTGAGAAAATAGCTTAAAACCCGGACGGAGAGAACCAGGTTCGATTTCCCGCCCAGAAGAAGTTATTTTTATGATAAATTTTGATGAAATGTTCAATAATAATTAAATGTACTTACGAAAACTAACAAAAACTTGTACATGAGAAAGTTTGTCTGAGTTGTCTCGGACCGATTTTTTATTGATGTAGTTCAAAATAGAAGACGACGTGCTAATTATTATATTGTATCAATAATAATTTACTGATCAAAATAATAATAAATACGAGTATTTTTTAATCTTTGTGTTATTTTATTACGCGAGGGGCAGTCAATTTGTTGACTGGCTTAATTTACTACGTGTTTACGTACTAGTTTACTAAGTAATTGAGCCTAAAAGAAAAACACTTTTACTAAAAGCCCTAGTTTTTCTAAAGCTACTGTGTCAAAACTATTATTTGTCATGATTAACTTGATTATAAGTCATATTTGTCATATGGACATATCTCCCATCTTTGGGAATCCAACCGAAATATATGTCCGTGTTTCATCGTGATTATAGAAAAAGCACCTTAACCATTATCACATCACTGATCATGTCCTCACGCCTATTATTCGTTGAATATCTCTTTAAACCAGGGGCTGCAAATAATCCTAATAAGGATATTGTCATTGTTCTTATGTTTGTTTCTTGGTATGTTGCAGATTCACCTAAGTGTAAAGAAGACGGAGTCGTAGTCGTGGGTGCCTCTAGAGCTGAAAGTATCGACGTACTCTGCCAAGTCGATGCCGATCCGCCAGCACGTTCATTCAAATGGAAGTTTAACAACTCCGGTGAGACTTTGGATGTTGGTCCTGAACGTTATACAAGCAATGGCACTTCTAGTCTTCTCAGGTATGTTTTATTCTGTTTCTAACGAATTAATTCTTGCAGATTTCTCGAACTAATAAATGTCTACTATTACTAAACATGGGATCGAAACAATTATAATCGAAATCCAACCATCTCTACACACTTTTACCATCCATGTTTGCATTTTGAACACTACAATCGTGGTGATTACTTAATCTTGCTCAGCATTTGTTTGGACTTGTCCTTTCAACCCTTATGTAGGTTTAGGTTGGTCAGGTGGATGGTACGATTGCTACCTTGCAATTTTCGTATAGAATGGTGTTGTTTAAGCTTACAGGATACCCTTTTTTCTTGAGACCTGCTTCAATGCTTGAGACAGCAAATAATCCTAGGTTCGGCTCTCGGTATTTTCCAGTTAGTCAAAAGCTTTTGATTTATTAATAAGTAAATAAATATCCGCCAAAGTAGCTGCAAAGATAACTAGTCCAAACTAATTTTTGTTTTCCTATAATTTCAGGTATACTCCGGTTGCGGATCTTGATTATGGTACTCTGTCGTGCTGGGCTGAAAATTCAATTGCAGCTCAACCAACGCCTTGTCTGTTTCATGTCGTTGCAGCAGGTAACTTTTACTATTTTTTTTTTTTTTTTTTTTTTTTTTTTTACAGAATATTCCATATTTCATTTTCTAAATAATAAGGAAAAACACTTTAAATTAGATGTAAAATGCGAGCCGTGGTTCAAATATAAGTGCCGACGACTTATAAAAAGCGATTAGATATACGGATTTTATCGTGCATGCGCAGCGTTGTGGTCAGCTGATCGTTGTCTACCTTCGCAAAACAGTGTGTTAAAATGAGTGCGACAAAAGCAAATCCCACACAGCTGAGAAATTCGATCAGTGATTGATTAGATTTCGATTAGATTTTTGTTTTGAGGGAGACCAATTTTTCCCAATATCATCACTCGTCATAAAATGTGATTATGATCAATGCAGAGGCGAAACAACAAATAATGCACTGGCATCAGCTCAGTCCCCGCTTTCTGAAATGAATCAAACAAATCTATAAGGTGGCTTTCTCACTGCGCGCGAAACCGAGCCGATCGGCCGATTATCTACCAGCCCTCAATATAAATGTTAATCAACTAGAGCAAGGGTCCCATCTCTAATTTCAGATTTATAAAATATAATTTGTTTAACATTATATAGTGATGCGGTGGATAAAGAACTCGCTTAGAATTTTGCTCTTATATCGGCCATTTTTTTTTTTTTTTTTTTTTTTTTCAATATGATGGCCACTAGAAAACATTTTTCGAGAAAAAACTTACTTTTTTATTTGTTATCGGCCATATCTGTTTTCACGAATTTTGTAATTATAATTACCTAACCTTTTTCTACCCTTCAAGGTCTTTAAAACAATTTATAACATGGCAACAGGGCCGTCCCTAGGGGTTTAGGCGCCCGGGTCAAAAGCACATGTGGCGCCCCCCTTTATTACCAAATTCACCTATAGTATTTTAAGACGGGGGCCTGGCGACGCCCCCCTAGACGTGGCGCCCGGGTCAGCTTGACCCGGTTGACCCCCCCTAGGGACGGCCCTGCATGGCAAGCTGATTAAAACCTTAAAGTATGCAATTTAATATTTACATATTATCTTATCCTACCATTTAAAATCTCTAAAACGACGTATAACATCCCATATTGACAAGAACATTTTTTTACGTCCGCCATCTAGAAATAATTAAGTGTGAAATTTCCCAAAAACAATAAAGTTGTCTAAAATACTGAGATGCGCCTGTGCACCGAATCTCGTTCAAACTGGTCAGTTTTTATGCCAGTTACCATTAGGCAAACAAACTTTTAAAATACCAAGTCTCTGAAATTAAGAACACTACGCCCGTTCAGTAACTTAACTCATAAAATATATATATACGCATCAGTCCTTGGTATATAAAACGGCTGGGCTCTTTTCTAGTATTGTATTGTGTGTTGATCAGCTTTTCCCGACCTTTTTGATGTAACGGCTTTATAATTTCTCTGTTTTCAACATTTTCGCGACCCTACCGTGAATGCAGTGTATTGCATATTGCATACGCTAAGGATTGCAGGGTTACGTTATGGCCTCAAGAGCCTGAATTCTATTAAAATCATTACTGGATTAGGGAGGAGGGACTGCAGGCTGATTTATTTTTTTAAAAACTATGTACTCTGATCATCTTACAGTTAATGGCGTTGCTTGATATGTTTATTTTTTTTATTGTGTCTGTTTTGAATTATATCAGTTTTGTATTATTGAAGCGAGCTTCTTACATTCAACAAACTATGCATCTTGTCTGTCTGTCAGTAACGTTTACGCGTGTGACTATAACTTGAGTAAAAGTTGACCGATTTAGTTGGAATTTGGTATACATGATCCTCTTACTAATACTCAGGCTAAGTTCGTTGGAAAGCGTGATCCGTCCAAGAGTTCGCGCGCAACGCTGGCTTAAACGAGAGGTTCAAAAATTAAATTGGAATTTCAGGACGGGAAAAGATTCTATTATCATCTCTATTTGATGAGACAAACATTTTTTTCAAATAACATTTTTTTAGTAAAACCAGCAGCGACACCGCTATGAATTAATAAAGATCGCTAAAACTATTTAAGCGGACCTAAACGTTTAGAGAAAACAACCTTTTTACCGATATCTTACGTTCTGACGTAACGATTTTAATAAAACTTCATATACACCATCTAATGCACAATTGAAAGAGGCATGCAAAATTTCAATTTGACACATACAGTAGTTGTTTTGTAGCAAAGAGATACATTGTATAATAATTGAAAAGGAGATGTGTGGTTAGAGGAATAGTAAGAATGCGGGGACGTTCCCTTACTACTAGCCGCTGTACTACTAATATACCCATTATCGATCAACTCATCATGATTCATGATTATCTATTTTTTCAATAATCAATACATATTTATTACTATATGCTCGCTTCTAAAGAGATGCCTAGTATAAAGAGCCTATGCTAATTCCTGAACTCATGTTGACGGGCAGATGAACCTTTGTCGGAAGTTTTAAGAAAAGAGATTAAAGCTTCAAGGAAGTTTTATTACTCCGTGTTGCAATACCCCTTCTTTTGTCGCTTTATTTTTTTATCAACCTTTCAAGTATTTATTTTTATCTTTCCCTAAAAACATTGCTTTATTCTTATGATTTTTTTGTTACAGTTTTATTATTTTCACTTTATTAAATTTAATTTATATATTTTGTCTGTCTTTCGGTCAGTCTGTCGTTCAATTTTTGTGAACCAACATATCGTGAAAACTACTCGTCCAATTTTAATGAAATTTGGATGGCAGGTCATAATTAGGTTATTTTTGGTCCTATATAAGTTTCAACCTTCTGCGCTCATTTATTTTTCTTCAACATGCACACAAACATACCTTTATTTACACCTATACCTTCAAAAGTACTCATCTGATTTTTATAAAATTTGGATGGTTTGTCAAAAGTAGCCAGATTAATTTCAACCGTCTGCACTCTCTAGATATTGCTAAATTGATACTTTAAATCAAAACAATTTTGACAGTAAAAAATTCGGGGATAATATTAAACTGACAATAATGGGCTGTAAAATAAAAAAAAAACCCTAGGAAGCTATGTGCCACACTAATTTGGGGAGTATTTTTAAATAATGTTTTAATGTATGTCTGTATAATTACAAAAAATTTTCACGACCCTAAAATATTTTGCCGTTACCCTACTTTAGGTCGCGACCATAGTGTTGGGAAACACTGTGGTAGATATAAAGGCCAGAGTGCGTCAACTCCCTTTAGCCATGTTACTTGAGCTGAGTAGCACTGCCAAAAAAATACCATACCTTTTTTTACCTTTCTAACTTCATTTTTGAATAGAACAGGTTATTGAACTTTTATAAGTTAATTAAATTTTATACGATATTTAACGCTTATCGCGTACAGTATATAAAAGAAATTAACATTATTACACCTATAAAAATAATGCTGACTTGTTTTAAAACTATTTAATACGTCTGATCAAATTTACGGTATATCCGAGATGTTAAGTTCTATAAAATTTTAATGCCATTGACATTTAATCTTATAAGCTTTGTTTGTAGTTTCAGTCACGACTTAATCTCATATTATTTTCTCATCGATCCATTCATTTTATGACTTCATTAAAAATGGATTTAAGCTGTTTTGTACTTTTAACGGTTTACTGTTTGGTAACCGGGTGAATTGACAGATAAAAGCTAGCGCAGTTTTTCTCGTTATAGTATTATTCTTACTGCTAACGACAACTAATCGATTAAAAGTCTTATTTTACCATTTCTAATCCATTCAACATAATTCTTTTGTTTTAAAAAAAAGATAGTTTTTGGATTAAATACCTTCTCTGCGAATCCGTTTGAAAATTATTAAAACTGTCATTAGTTCACATCCAAGGTAAATAATGAGATCAAATCAACTACAGTTACAATTCTTAAGGCCCCCATACACGGTCAAAATTGCGCAAACATGATGTTTGCGCAAACATGATGCTTGCGCAAACATTTTGACCGTGAATGGGGCTGTTTGATGTTTGCGCAAACATGATGTTTGACGTGTATGGCCTAATTTGCTCGACATCAAGTTTGCGCAAACATGTGTGCGCAAAACTTTTGATCGAGTATGGGAGCCTTTAAACGTTGCAATTATCATAGGATTTTAGTGGGTCGTTGAAGGGTTTGAAATAACTTATCTTCACATTTTTCGTTTTACATTTGGCTATATTTCGCCCCTCTCCGAGGCATAGACGTGCCTGAAAATTATGAAATTATTGCAATTATCGGTTTTTAATATTGTGGTTTTTTCATTATAAATTGACGACTTTGAGTTTTATTTACCATTGCATACCAACTTTAATGTGTAATCATATGGATAAGGCCAACAATATATAGAAGGTTATAACAATACATAAAATTATTGTAAAAAAAGTAATAATAAACAATTTGAAAATAATCATTTGATTTTTTTGGCTTGCTTATGGACAATTAACTACAATGGCTCAGAGGCACTTGAAACCGTCAATTGTATTAGCTTTAGTTTATTTTTAAATCCTTTATATTAACTTCACTTTTGTGCCTGGCTGGGTGCCTGGGTGCCTGGCGTCAACATTTTTGGAAGGCTAGTTAACCCTATTCTACTTATCCGATCGAGCTGAAACTTGGCACATAGACTCTCTACCAATACAACAACATTTTAACAAATTAATTAATTAATTAAATCTAATTAATTAATTAATTAATTTTTCAATTTAATTAAATTTTTTTAAAAAAATGAATGGATTAAATTAATTTTAAAAAATTAAGTATTAAAAGTAAAATAAAAAATTAATTAATTAATTAATTGGTTGGTATATGAAATCTTTGGAAGGCTAGTTAACCCTCTTCTACTTATCCGATCGAGCTGAAATTTGGCACATAGACTCTCTACCAATACAAAAACATTTTAACAAATTAATTAATTAATTAAATTTAATTAATTAATTAATTAATTAATTAATTTCTCAATTTAATTAATTATCTTTTTAAAAATGAATGGATTAATTAATATTTAAAAATTAAGTAATAAAAATTTATTTAATTAATTAATTAATTGGTAGGTATATATAAAATCTTTATAGGGCTAGTTAACCCTCTTCCAGTCGTCCAATCTATAATATAAGTGGCAATGTCCTGATTGACTGACTGACTGACATAGAATCAACGCACAGCAAAATCTGCTTAACCGAGAGACTTGACATTTTGAGGATATACTCGGTTCATATCATAGGCATCCACTAAGAAAGGATATTGCGAAATTTTTATTTTTGTACCCAGGGGTACGGGGTACAAATGTCAAAGTAATGAATACCCTTCATGATGCATATCGTTGAAAAGCTCTTTAACAGTACAGTAATTGTTGTTATTTACAGTTTTGTCATATTTTCATTTAGGAGGGGGGTAAAATGGAAAATACAGGAAAAATATATCTATATCTTATATAAAAAGATAGGGTGTCTTTTATACAATTCAACAATTTTATTACCATTGATGAATATTTGCACACTTGACCTTAAAACCAAGGGGAAGATCACTGTTTGCATGATATTACGTAATTTAAATCATGGTACACAGGGGTTCGGGGTACAAATGTCAAAGTAATGAAAACTCTTTATGATGTATATCGTTGAAAAGCTCTTTAAGAGTACAGTAATTGTTGTTATGTACATTTTTATTTAGGAGGGGGGTAAAATTGGGGGAAAAAGGAAAAATCTCAAGGCAAAGTCCTGATTGACTGACTGACATAGAATCAACGTACAGCAAAATCTGCTTAACCGAGAGACTTTTTAGAATATACTCTATTTATATCATAGACACCCACTAAGAAAGGATTTTCCGAAATTTTGGTTTTGAAAAGTCAACTTAACGTAGAAATTTACGTAGAACAGTCAACGTATGTGTGTGCACGTGCGAACGCGTGCGTGTGTGTGTCCTTAATTCAAATCTACAGTTTTAGTCACATTTCGATAAAAATGTACACACTTGACCTTCAAAGCAAGGAGAAGGTCACTGTCTACATGAATTTTCGAAATTTAAATGTTGGTAGACTGGGGTACGGGGTAAAAATGCCAAAGTAATTGATACCCTTTATGATGCATATCCATAAAAGGCTCTTTAAGAATACAGTAATTGTTTTAATGTACGTTTTGGTCATATTTTAATTAAATGGAAATCTCATCGTATAGGACAGTTTTAGTCAGATTTCGATGAAAGTTTACACACTTGACCTTCAAAACAAGGGGAAGGTCACTGTCTACATGAATTTTCGAAATTTAAATTTTATACACAGGGGTACAGGGTACAAATGTAAAAGTAATGAAAACCCTTCACGATGCATACCGTTGTAAAGCTCTTTAAGAGGACAGTAATTATTGTTATGTACATTTAGGGGAGTAAAATGGAAAAATATATCTATATTTATGTATAAAAAACTAATAATTGTTGTGTCTGTACATTAATCCAATTGGGCTCAAATTTTGTATTTACACTGAATTAGTAGTCCTGACAACGAATTTAAGTTTAGAAAATTTTATATCTGTTTGTCTGTGCGTCAATCATGCCCAAATGGCTGAATAGATTTTGGAGGTTCTTGGGTACAATGTTAAGCTCAATTCTGCGGGTGATATAGGCTATAAAACGTTTTGGTAGCTTTATATGGGACGGACAACGGGGCTTCTAAATAGATTTCAAAATTCTAATTTTATTTTTTATAAAAAATGTATTTAACCAAAATTACTTTTTAATCGCTGTCAAAACATATTTAGATTTATTTTTAGATATTAACCCAATAGTTAATAAATCACGCCTTACCGTGCATAAACCTTTACTAACTTAATCATGGCCACTTCTTTAAAATTCTAAAATAGAATCTAAGAGTGTATACGTAGTATAATAATTTCTAAATTATATTGATATCTGGCAATAGAGATTTTCTACTAAAACACAGAAGAAAAATACCACAGCTTTTCCTTTTTAAAACTTTTAAGATTTTTTTTTTCCCAATAGTTGGAATCAATTACTAATTTGGGATAATAGCAAATTATCAAAGAGAAGGGGGTATAGAAATAAGGGGGAGGGATAGAATCTAGATATTCTCGCTTTGTAAAATAATTTAAATGTTTTTGATGGTAGTTTATAAATCCATTAAATTGAAGATAAAACACCCCGTAGCGAAGCACGGGTATTCAGCTAGTCGAGCTAAAACCGCCACATAGACTAGATAGAGCTAGAGAGGTAGTAGATTGAGCTTGGCACATAGACTCTCTACCAATACTTCCCCCTCACAACCAAAATGCAAAAATATAAAGGATTTATAATAAAAACTTGGTTTTTATGGGCTGGTATTATTAACTTGTATGTTTATTTAAATATTTTGGGTCAAATTATAATAAACACATTAATTGATTATTCTCGTTATTGCGTTTTAAGAATCGGCAACTATTATATAGTTAAATTATTTCAAACAATAGTCAATAAAATATGTAATATCGTAACAGTGTGAAAAGAAAAAATACTATTTAATTTTCTTTCTTCTCTAAGTCTTTTTATTTTTATCTTTTTTTCGTTTTAAAACCACTGTCTTCTTATCACCTCCGTTATATTGAAACACATTTACGTAGAAAATAGGCCTACTTTAAGTATAGTTTTTATTTCAATTCTTCCCAGTACTCGATAACAATTGGTTGTTTGTTTCACTGTAAGGTTATTTTTTCCTCAGATGAAGCGAGAGTAAAAAAGAGATGAGGATTTCTAGGATGAGGAAAAGAGGCCGTGGCATTATACATGAAAAGCGACGAAGGCTCAGCCTGCATGCTAAACATACTCCCGGTCAAACAGAAAACCGTTCATCGGTGTAAAAGGGGTTGATACTTTGTAAAATGTAGCTTGTAATTGTTAGTCTATCGGTGGGAGTGATCAGAACGTGCTTCATATACAAATTCCAGGCAAGTCTTCTCTTCGCTTTGCCTCAAACTTGGCTTCATCTCTAACCCAGCAGAAAATGCTTTCCCCAAGCACCGCTTTAAACCGCTACTCTCTCTCTCTCTACAACTCTAATCTTTCCACTATTATTTTCTTGGTGCTTCTTTTTAAATGCATCCTTTCAAACTTAAATCATCGTTATTTTTTAAATAAACAAAGAATTATCGATTGAAAATTTAATCAGTTAATAATAATTTGCACTGAGCTTTAAATGATTAACATATTACTACAGCCGCAGCTATCTTATATAAAGTCTCAGTATATGAGTGTCAAACTATTAATTGTTATAGAAAGATAAATTAACTACCAATTTATTGTCAAATGACAATATTAAACATTATAATCTTACTATCTTGGACCTCATCCATTTCTATTTTTATCATCAATAAATCTTACCAAACTTTTGATAAAGTATTGTTTTTACCTGTGGGTTTTATTTTATACAGGGTGGGCCAAAACAATCTGCACTTTTTTGAACACTCATGCTCATAGCTCAGTTTCTGTAGTAGTTTCATATATCTATAACTTTAAAAACAATTGGGTATAAGCCACGCAACGGTTTGAATTAGGGTCTTAAAAAAAGTCGTTGTCCAGGTAGTAATCGTTGTTTGGTATTATTGTTTTGATAGAATAAATTACCATATGGTGGAAGGGGAGGAGGGCTCTTTGTAGGTAAGTGGGAGGAGTCCCTCAGTGTTATAACAAACATTGAAGATGGGTTAAGCACAATTTTGCCTGAAATTAAAGATCAAATGCTAAATTACACGTTTATGCAAGATGTTACCCCGTCCCATAGCTCCTTGCAAACAATTCAATACTTACAAGAAAATTTCCCAGACTTCCGGCAACATTGTGCTTAACACATCTTCAATATTTGTTATAACACTGAGGGACTCCTCCCACTTACCTCCAAAGATCCCTCCCCCCTCACCATATGGTAATTTATTCTATCAAAACTATAATACCAGTCAAGATTACTACCCGGACAACTACTTTTTACTTCCATGAAAATAGAAGTATGGTGATTCCGTGATCTCTGTAAAGGAGGGGTCTTACGGACCCGGGGGTATCATTGAAATCCGTTTCATATACATGTATGTCTGTGCGTGCGTATGTATGTACGTACGTACGTACGTTCGTTCGGAACTTAAAACCTTTATAACATCGCTTCAAGACATCGTATTGAGATGCGGTTTTCGGCATTTTTTAGAACTTTGGACGGAAAAACTGATGGCGCTAACCCGAACATCGTAGCTTACGACGTTTCGGAGCTACAGTCACTTAAGCACGAAATCGGTCTATCGACGATAACTTTAGTAGGCTTTATTTGATTTCAATTTCCTTTAGGGTATATATGTGTCCTATATGGTAGATTGTACCTATACTTTTTGAGCAAAATCGGACAAGCGGTTTGGGAGATATTGGTATTTTAGTGCTTTTATAAAGGTTTTTTCGGAACCAAATTGCGGCTAAACTGAAAGTCGTATCGAAAAGCGGATAACACCAGTTTAACCAATTTTAAATAATCTACAACTTTTGTTATATGACTTTTTGTCGTAGGACCATCCCTTCTACCTTAAATAGTCATTTTTGTTAAATTTTCGACTTTGAGCTCTTATATTATTCGAAATAATTGACCGATTTATTTCGGAACCAAATTGCGGCTAAACTGTAAGTCGTATCGAAAAGCGGATAACACCAGCGGTAGCTGATTTTAAAAGATCTACAACTTTGGTCCTATGACTTTTTGTCGTAGGACCATCCCTTCTACCTTAAATAGAGACATGTTTTTCAGTTTTTTGTTAAATTTTTGACTTTGAGCTCTAATATCGTGTGCAATAATTGACCGATTTAATTTCTGATTGGGGTGCTTAAACCGCACATTAATGCCCTTTAAAACGAGTATTTATTATTGTAATTATTTGTAGTACTTATAAAGAAGAATCGAAATTTAAAAGTAAAAAAATACCGTCTTATTTACTTTGTAAACAATCATTTTTATCGGCTGATTTTAAATTCTTTTTATATATTATTAACCACAACATTTCATGGAAGTCATGTGTGGGATTTCCACACCGGTACTTTAAGACCCTATTTCAAACCGTTATTTCATGGGTTTCACCCAATAGTTTTTATGTTATAGATATGAAATTTAAAGAAGAAGAATGTAGCTTTCAGACCCCGCAAACCCCATATCTCTATGTACTACAGAAGCTGAGCTATAAGTGTTAAAAAAAGGTGCGGTATTTTTTGGCCCACCCTGTATATTATATAACTTAGTTTTCCGGTGAAATCCGCGTCACGAAGGGTTTTAAGTACCTACTTTCAAGTTCAACCCTTGGTAAGGTGGATTTCACCTCAAACCAAGTTATTTATTATGAGTAAAGCCGCGTATGTATATGATTGAAGCATTGGTGGTAGTCTACAATGTCTACGGCATTGGTGTAGTTTTGGATGTACTGGAAGCACATCTCTTTGGTAACTTCCCAGTAGAACTGTTCTGCTTTACTACTTTTTTATTGAAAGTTATTGTATTTAAAAAAATCTGTGCAATTAAATCAACAATTTAAACAATATTAAGCTTTTTTCTCAGTTCGGCTGCAAATCTTTGTGCGTGAAAAAGTAGGCATTCATTTATACTTATCCTACTTGCGACTATAAAACCTAATTTAGGAGAATAATTCCTATTATTTTATATCAATTTTGTTTCATTATTATTGATTGTTCCCCATTTTTAAAACTGTTACTTTATATATACCACTATTTCCTTACTCTTAATACAACTCCGATGACAAGAGAATTATCTAAAAAAAAAAAATTGTATTTTTATCTCTTTCTCCTTCCAACTTTTATTCCCTGTTTCCATTATCTAAATTGATCAATCATTTCCAGTGAGACATAAGATTCTCTACTAAAAAGAAATAGTTATTTTCCCTCTACTATTTATTTCAAAATCCCATTAGCCCTATAAAAAAATCTTCATTATATATATTGAAAATGATGGAGAAAAAACCGTGAATATCCTATCTTACACTTCAATTGTCTATACATGGAGATATTTTGAAAAATTGTCATTTTTAATATTTATGAGAGAATTTAATTTTTTTATACAATTGTCGGAAATGGTAGATAGAGAAAGTAATAAGTTATATCTGACAGTGTTTTCATACTTGTAAGGACTAGACGGCATTTACTTACTGAAGGGTTAAAGGGAAGAAGATTTTGAAGGCGATGAGATTTTTTAGTAAATACAAGTAATAGAGCCCAAGGGTTTGCAAGAATTTCTTTACAGCATTGTTCTGTTTGGCAAGAGACTCGGAATTTTTTTCTCTTCTTCTTGCTCTTTCTCTTCTTGTTCTGAAGCCGTGAATACCCTAAAGCATTTCTTCCTTCCCACAATTCCTTTTCCTCTCAATCTGAAAATATCCTAAAAAACGAAAATGATGGAAAAAAAAACGAGAATATCTCATCTTACACTTCAATTGTCTACTTCAAAACCGAGTTCTTTTTTGTTTTAAGTACTATAAATTATGACATGGTATAAATCACCAGTCGTGTAATTTGTAAGTCGGATTCAGCTCTCACATTCGCCCTACCAAGCAAACCTTTTATCTTCTTATAGAAAAAAACCAGTTCGGTAGGGAATGGGGGCAGGCATTCATTTCTAGTTAGAGGCGGTTTTATTGAAAGTCTGCTATTACTAACTGAATTATGGGCTACAGAGACCGTTCTTTTCATTTTTTTTTTTTTTTTTTTTTTTTTTTTTTTTTTTTTCACAAACCACTCCCTAAACCCCAAAGTTAAAGGACAGTATTGATGGCAAAGGATTGGTTAGTGTCGTCACCACTATTTTTTTAAATCTCCCAAATAATTAATTTTTTTGAGAGACGTGTTGATATATATTTTTTTTAATTTTCTTATCCTTTATATATATATATATATATATATATATATATATATATATATATATAAATATATATATATATATATATATATATATATATATATATATATATATATATATATATATATATATATATATATATATAATATGTGTGTGTGTATAAAGAACGTACCTCCAGTAAAAAATTTAATTTTTAAATGGAACTCTAACTACAAAAGAATAAGGATTAATACGTTAAGAGCAAAATCTTTAAAGAAAAAAGTTGTTTAATTCCAGAATAAATCCTGGAATCCTAAAATATCTTAACCCCAGTTTCGGGTCGAACTGAACATTTAATTATTCAGCAGTGCTATACTATATTTTTTCAATCTGACTTTTAAGAGCTTATAAGAAGTCAAAGTATTTTTTTTTACAGCAGCCAACAAAATCGTTATTTTTAAAAAAGATCTCTCAAATCCAGCTATAATCTCTAAAGACTTGATGATGTGGGGATATATTTTCCCAGAATGTACTCAGCTCTCTCAAACCAACGAATTTCGCTTAGTGCTTTGAGGCCGGATGGAAGTAATTTGTTTACTATAACATTTCTTTTGTTTGGGGAAGAGAAAATATTGTTTTATTTCTCGTATAATATCCAAACAGTTACGAACAATTAGAGACAGTTTTTAAAATGGATAAGTTAGCATTAGGGACATGTTTCTAAATTTCAAAGCACCATTTTGCGCCGACATCATTAAATAGCAATTATCTGTAGCTAAATATTTATGTCTAAAACAAATAGATTTATTTTAGCCTCTATTCATTATTCCAAGACTATTTACCCTAATTTTTGTCCAGTAACCACTTGTTTTTCGATAGGATTATCATAACTATTACTATTGGTAAGGTGAAAATTTAAAAATACATTAAAATCTTATATCAAATTATAATTATTATTAACTACGGGAAACAGACAGAAAAAATACACTCCAGCGCCGGGATTTGAACCACGGGCCTCTATATTTCCAGTATATAGAGGCCCGTGGTTCAAATCCCGGCGCTGGAGTGTATTTTTCTCTGTCTGTTTCCCGTAGTTAATAATAATTATAACTTGATTTAAAAAAAAAAAAATAAATTAGCAGATCAACATCATAAAATCTCTAATAATAATAATTATCATCGTACGCCATTTATCTTAATTTGTATATTAAGATGTCTATAACTATGAGCTGTTTTTAGCATAAAAATGTTCCTTGAAGGAAATTAGGTAAATTATCTAGTTAAATTTCATAGCCTGTCCCTCGCCTCCGGCTTTGATGCTAACTTAAACACTCGTCAGTAAAATTTGATGTTGCTGCCTAATTACATAAATAACTATTGTTTGGATGTAAAATATCAATTACCGCGATTTGTATGAAAACTTTTAAAGAAAAATAAACAACTCTTTTAGACATTTTTATTAAACAACTCAGGTTCTAGTCAACATATTCGATGAAACCAAGCTTACAAAATGCGGCATATGTTAGTGCACACCAATGCATAAATATGAATGAATTTCGTTCTGCAAGTGTTGTGCCTATAAAGTTAGACTGTTGCCTTAGTCATCCAGACAGACAGAAAAAAAAGTTAATGCCTGTATTGGGTTTCGTAATGTATAAAATGAAAAAGTATCCAACAATTGGCCAATTTCGATCAATGTACAGGCTAAACTTTAATTTTATATATATATATATATATATATATATATATATATATATATATATTGATAGATATTAGGAAATAAAAAAATTAGTTTTGGAGTTTGGTTTTGGACGGAAATTTAAGAGTGTTGCCGGTATACTGTTAGAATGGTTTAGCGAGCAGTTGTAACGACTAGGGAGAGTTGTGTAGGAGTTTGGCCCCATCTAGAGATAGGGTGTTGTGTCCGAGTTTTCTGGCCATCTTTAGTTGGTAATATGGTTCAGTAACATTCCCCTCCAAGCTATCCCTTCGGTTTCAACAATCTTCACTCATTCTTTCTCTTTTCTCCCTTTTACGAGAGGTGGGGGAAAAAAACGTTTCGTGGCTATCTTGTTTTCTCTTTGCGTGTTATTTTCTCTTTCTCCGTGTAATGGATCACGATCGACGCAATCACTGGCCGTAACCTTCTCGAGGGATCTTTTATTACTAGTCGCCAACATAAAAATACTGCATCTTGCTTAAACTGCATTCCTCCCCTTTGGGATTTTTTTCGGCTATCCGGTTATCATAGTTGAAGTAATGGAGTGTGTGTTTCTCTTTGTTTTCAATTTAGGTATGTCTATTTGGGTAAATATGATTAAAAGTGTTTATGTTAATTATAATCATGATATCAATTTGTATATGAATTACTTGTTTTGTTTTTTTATTACTGAAAGAAAAATCTAATTAAATTTAAATGTCTTAGCTTGGAGAAAACTTATTTACAATTTTCATTCTAATATTAGCTGTCCCAATAATAATTATAAATCGTTATTGTTGTTAAAAGAGAATTTAAATAATAGCATGCACATTATTATACTGGCAGAAGCCAGGTTGAAATTCTACTATAATATTTTTGATATTGACGGCTTTTAGGCCTACTACATTTCGGGAAAAAATAAAAGCTGGGGGAATAGTAGTTTTCTGAAGAAATAATAGAGAAGTACTGCAAATTCAGAAAAGGCAAATTTCAAGCTGTAATAGTATTTTAATTAAAATTAAAATAAATATAACTTCTATTTATAGATCTGCCGAAATTAAGATTGAACAATTGTTTCAATAATTTAAATACATTTCTCATTAATAATACGATAGCGAATCAATTTAAATATATTAGACGATTTTGTAATTAAAACTGATTATTTAAATTTAATGAGACATCACGGATCCGTCAGCTATGTAATTAAAATTACAAAAAAAGAAAGAAGTTTTGGCTCGTTCATTGATCACATAATGATTAAAATACAATTATTGCAACCTTTTATTCTTCAAAATAAAGTCTCTGTCATGTATCCGACTGGGCTATCGATAAAATTTAACATAAAATATACGACAAATACGGCACAAAAGTGTAATAAAATAACAAAAACAGATACAAACAAATTAGATGATGTAGTAAGACAAACAGAGTGCACTGTCCTTAACACAATGGCACAGTTATTAGCACATCTACAAGACAAAATAAATATATGCACTCAAATCCATGATTAAAACCATGCATAACCAGTGGTTAGTTCTATCAACGAGGATGCGGAAAACAATGGATAAATTACCATAATATTTGTATATTTGGAAATCCTTCTTTCTTAGAAAAATGTGTATAGTTTTCCTTATAATCCAGTTTAAGTAATTATCAATTATAACTCCTAAATATTTTTATTATTGATTCGGTCTATATTCATTCAATACATAATTGTCAGTGTTTTAGTATCTAGTATTTAGGATTTTTTTTTTCAAGTTTAGAGTTAGTAAATTTCTGTCAAACCAGTTTTTAATTTTAGAAATTCCCTGGATGCCTTTAAGAAAACGTTATCTTGAGTTGTGTCTTGAGTATAAAAGTGTATCGTCAACGAAGCATATGCTGTCTGAGTATGTATCTGTTAGGTAAAGTAAAATGTAGATATAAGTAAGGAAGAGCCAGAGCGCCATAACGGTACCTTGGGGGGATTCCAAAATTCAAAATTCTGGATTTACTAATGTGTCCATCGATTCTTAAATTAGTTTTTATTTCCGTTCTTAGAGTTTTGATATGGCGATAAGAGTTATAGAATACTGTTTGCCAAGTTTTTTATTTAAATACTTATTTCGTCGAGTTCTCTAGGATCCGGTGGGGAAAGATAAAACTTTTAACGTATTATCAAAATCATAGAAGTTTAACAAGTTGTTTACGTTTTCGATAACGTTTGGCAAGGAATTGAATGCTACAAAGCTGACGAGAGCAATTGAATATTCATCGGTCTCCAATGCGATCGGAGGGAAGACGTCAGAGGAGAGTTCCGATGAGGAGCCTGTCAGGTGATGGTGTGGTTCATTTCTGATGGTCGTTGATACGATGCATCATACATAATATATACAAAAATCAGACTGAGCTGTCCAAACTTTCTGCCAACAGATTCAGTTCTGAATTGAAATAACTTCAAGATAAAAAATATAATCGATATATTTCCTGTTTTGCTGTCATTCAATGTTTATCTCTTATTTATAAAAATCACAAATTTGAAACCCGTCAAAATGAAGATTGTAAATATGGGACATGGCAAAACAAATAAAATAACTTGCGGATTTTTTCCGAACTAACTTTCCATACAGCAAAATTTGCTGAAAACCAATTAAATTCTGCTGAAAGATGATGTGGTGTGGATCCCCCTCCCCCTGCTTTATCTTTGCTTTATTGGGGAGTCAATCTAACGGCTGTCCTCCTTTGTCGCAATTTTAAGAAATAAAGACTAACAAATATTGTATTTATTAAAAATTATTTATCAAATATTATTTCTTTCCTGGCTCCCTGAGACTTGTCAAAACAAAAATATATTTAGGACATGGGCCTCTATCAATACAGGCAAGGAGGGGCTCAATATATTGATTTTGTAAATGAATATTTGTATCAATGATCTAGAAATTCCTGAGAGAGTATGACCACCATTTTTAGAAAATTGGTCCAATTTTTCTGTTTATCCAAAATAATTTGAAAAAGATTGGGCTAAGAGCAAGTAAAAAGTAGTGTCGAATACGGAAGATTTACCGTAGAAAGTTAAACCATTAGAATTTTACAATTAATTTTAAAATTTACTATAACACTATGTTAATTATTTTAGGTTTTTCATAAGCTTGTTTTAGTTCAAAGAAAAATCAAAGTTGCCGTAAATAATTTACAAAAATGCTCATTAAACTTTATGAGCAATGGTATTTTGATTTGTACTGAAAAAGGAAATGTTTTTCAGCTTCCAAGATATTAAGAAAATCATTTAGACCTTTTTTGTAGAGAAAAAATAATCTTAAATTAAGTTACCTAAATGACATTTTAGGTAAAGGTAATCTTTTTCTAGATTTTTATGAAAAAAAACTAGTTATCAATAACGGCCATTGCTTCCCCTCAGAACGTTTAGGACTTGATATGTTCAATTTAAAAATCAATTATCCATGTCAAAACTCTGTCATATATCAAAACTTTCTGATTTATTTCTTAATGTTTACTTTGTAAACTGGAATAAGATTGAATATTTTTTCTTTAAAACAAAGTTTTTGCCATATTCTCTATGAATAAGTGGGATTTCCGAGATAAACGAACTTAATGGAAGCATTAAAAAAGAAATTGTGGTGCGAACCCCCTAGTGGTGCAGGCCTCTTGTGGTGCGGGCCCCCTTGGGGTGCGGGTCCCAAGACGGCCGGCTATGTCGCCTATGCCTAAATCCGGCCCTGTCTAGACTTACTTTTTAATCCAGCAGTGTTATTAAATTATTTTAAAAATGGAATTAAGCTAACAAGAAAAAACGACTACTCGACCAGATCAAAAACTCAAGACAAAGAACTGTCTCTATTCTTTAAAACCAACAATAAACAGAAAGGAAAAAAACGAAATGGAAACGTAATTAAAGAATTTCCTTAGTGAATGATTCTTAAGCTATATAGAACCGTCTCCAATTGATAGATAACTTGATAATACATTTAATTAATTTCTATCTTTTTGGTTAAATTAGATAGTTCCAAGATCGTACATGAGTTAATATACTGACAACATGTTTAATTTTTTACTGTATTGTAAATCTAATCAACTATCTTAGTATACAATTACCTAATAAAATACATATTTATATACATTTATACATTCATATGTATCAGTTATAAAATTGCTATTCGTACACATAATAGAATAAATAACATTTGTCAGTTAGTATCAGTTAATCAGTTTGTTACTTCATTTTCGTCTTTATAAACGACGGTTTAATTAAAACTATTTTTTTCTTGTAAAAAGGGGATCCGCGCATCTCGCGGTACTTAGTAAGAAAATATCATCTCAAACAAAACATTATTATTTTTATTTATATATACAAACATAAATATCATATATCAGACGTGTAAAAAAATTGTTGTTTATTTATCATCCCTTCTACGATGCTGCATGTTTCAACGTTTCGGTCATGAGAAAAAAAAAGAAAAGCCTTATTTAGATTTAATATCATGCATTGAGATGATATCTCGTATACGTATGGGGATATCCATACGTATACGAGAAGTTTGGATATCCGTGAAGGCAACACTGCCCCTAAGGAATAGGGGTTGAAGAAATTCCAAACCACATACGTATATTCGTTCGTAACCTTTTTTTTTCAACTAGGGGAGACCGATGGTAGAAAACATATAAAAAAATCTTGGGTAAGGACACTTTTTTTTTTAGAGATGGCACAAGGTATGGGCTGATTCAGGTCCTTGTATAGTACCTGACGCAAGCCTTATTCTATCCCTATGGCCTAAAAAAAGGAATGGAATATATATATATATATATATATATATATATATATATATATATATATATATATATATATATATATATATATATATATATATACATATATATCCATATATACACTGCAGCACAAAATTAACAAAAATAAAATTTGAGCTTCTTTTTCTGCTTTAACGTTATATTTGAGTTTTTAAAGTCAGGGCAGGGCTGCGTCCCGGTCAGAGCCTACTGCCCTAGGTAGTAAGACATCTCTTATATCTAATTTAGTAACCAGTTTGTTATCTAATCAATAATGTGGATAAAATCAAGATTTTTTTTCAGTTGGTTTACTTCATCGCATTCTATACTCAACAATCGTTTCTTAATATTTAATTGTGCTCTGCGTTACAATACAGTTTCCACAGTTAGTCTTAACATCTCAAATTTCAGTCAATTAGGTAATATGGGGTCTCTAAAGGCCCCCATACACGATCAAACATTTTGCTCAAAATTTTAGCGCAAACCTGATGTCGGGCAAATTTAAGCCATACACGTCAAACAACATGTTTGTGCAAACATCAAACAGCCCCATACACGGTCAATTCACACTGAAAAAATCTTCATAAATCTACATTAATCCAAATCAAGGAGAATCAGATCCATATTTATCATAAGAAGAAACCCTTCACGCTAAAAGAATCTTTATAAATCTAATTATTCCAAATCAAGGAGAATCAGATCCATATTTATTATAAATAAAACCTTTCACGCTAATAGAATCGTTAAAAATCTAAATCGATCCAAATCAAGGATAATCTGACTCACCAAGATTGGGCACAGTGATTTTTATTAAAATGTAAACAAACTCTATTTCTCCATTCACACCGGCCGAATCAACTTCAGTCCACCTTGATATAAACAAAATACAGACTGACCAATCAAAATCTGTCTATCAAAATATTGTGATAGACAGAAATGTTTATTACGCATAAAAAGGAAACTGGTACGATTGTTGGCGCTTTTTATTATTCTAATGATTTTTACTTTCTCCCATACCTACCTAGTATATAAAGAGAAAGTATTGTGATAGCACGAACATTTGATTTAGATAGATTTACAAGTTTTTAGGTCCCCTGATTGCAAAAAAATAGTTTTATACTATTTTTTTTTTATTATTCTTATTATTTTTATTTATTTATTTTTATTATTATTATTATTTTTTTTTTTTTTTTACATACATTGATTAGAAGCTAAAATTCAACAATTGTTTTCTGTTTATTTTACAATGTTATTGAAATGTCGAGTGAAGTTAATAAAAAAAAAACCCTTTTTTTGCCTTTTTGGGTTAGTTTTTGGTCCTATATCTAGTGTTAAATTTTGTTATTATTGTGGAGTATATACTAACTTCTACTGTAAAAACATATGAATAAAACAACAAATCATTGGTAAATAAGTATGTACTACAACCTAGCGTAGCAAAGCTAACGATTTTGATGGATTGACACGTTTTGAGGTCACCTGAGCCCAAAACGACATATTTTTGAAATATGTCGTTTGTAGCCTGTGCACACGCGTAGAGTTTAAACTACTGGGGCGATTTTATTTAAATTGTCTCTGTGGGGTTCTTCTAACTCGTATACTAACTTCTATATTATATCTTAACTAGGAAACTATTTAGAACGTAAAACTCAATTCAAAATTAATATAATATGAAAATATTGACAACTTTGACAAAATACTAAAAAATAATAAAATAAATAAATAAATAATATTACGTAGGGGCTAAGTCCCTACAGGACCCCCTCCCCAGCTGAAAGCGGACTTTTTTCGCTTTGTCTTTGCCTGCCACTGCCAACTTGGCAGGTTTAAGCCTATTTATTGACACGGCTTTTTGGGCACCATTTTGATTTATTATGAAGTTTTTTCTCGATTTTCTAATAACTTCAAATGGGCCTTCATATGGTGGGTTAAGCCCACCCTTGCATCTATCTACTCGTACAAAAACATGGTTACAATCATTGAGTGATTGGGGTACAAAAATTTGTTCTTTTGGGTTTACTCTTGTGGCTGGGGAATGAAGGGATCTGAAATTTTGTCTTAATTTATCTACAAAGTTAGTGGGATCAGAAATATCAAAATTAGGTGAGGGTTCGAATAATTCTCCAGGTACCCGGAGGCATTCTCCATATAGCATCTCAGCGGGACTCATTTTAAGATCTGTTTTCACCGCAGTCCGGATTCCCAACAGTATGAGTGGAAGCTCATCAGACCAACAGGTTGGGTTGCCAGACGTTCGAATGGCTGATTTTAGTACCCTGTGAAACCTTTCCACCATACCGTTGGATTGCGGATGATAAGCTGTAGTTCGGATCCGCTGGGTTCCCAGTAATTTGGTAAGCTCGTCAAATAACCTGGATTCGAACTGGGAACCTTGGTCTGTTGTTATTTGTAGCGGAACTCCAAATCTGGATATATATTGCTTAACAAACGTATCTGCCACTGTTTGTGCAGATATATCCCTGATGGGGTATGCCTCAGGCCACCTGGAGAATCGATCTATTATGGTAAGGATATAATGAAAATTATTTGACACCGGCAATGGTCCTACCAGGTCCATATGAATGTGTTGGAAGCGACCAGGAGGGATGGGGATTGATTGAGTTGGGGTTTTTATATGGTGATGGATCTTTTGGCGCTGGCATTCTAAGCAACTTCGACACCAATCATTGATATCTTTGTTCATGCCAGGCCAAAAATATTTGGCGCAAATTTTTGTACGAGTCGATTTTATGCCAGGATGAGATAAACCATGGAATTGGTTAAATATTTTGGGTCGCATATGTTTAGGGATAAATGGACGGTGTTTTCCTAATGAGGATTCACACCATACTTCGAAAGTAGTAGCAGGAATTTTTACTTTCTCCAGTTTAAAATGAGAATTTTCCTGTCTACTGGTTAAAAGTTCTTTTAATTCAGAATCATCCACCTGAAGCTTCACGAGAATCTCCCAGTCTGGTGTCATATCTATTGCTTCTATTCTAGATAATGCATCTGCCACTATGTTTTCAGCTCCTGTAATATATCTTATATCCGATGTAAACTGTGAAATGTAGTCTAGATGTCTAGCTTGCCTTGGTGATCTTTCTGTTTTAGTGAACATGGCTGTAGTTAAAGGTTTATGATCTGTCATGACAAAGAACTCCCGACCTTCGACCATATATCTAAAATTTTTTATGGCTAAATATATTGCGAGAAGTTCTCTATCAAAAGCAGAATATCTTGATTGTGTTGGGGTTAATTTCCTGCTGAAAAAACGTAGAGGTTCCCAACCTTTATTTGTTTGCTGTTGCAATACAGCACCAACTGCTGTATTAGATGCGTCTGATACTATGCTAAGTGTAGAGTTGTCTTTTGCAAATGCTAACAGGGTTGCGTTGGCTAAAGCTTGTTTTACCTCTTGGAATGCATGTTTACATTGATCTGGCCAAATGCATATGTTTTTGGATTTGTTTTTTGTTTCTTTTTGTAGACGTGCCAGGTGGGAATGAAGTGGTGCAATTTTATGCGCTAAACCTGGTAAAAATCTATGGTAATATTGTACCATACCTATAAATCTCTGTATTTGTTTAATAGACTGAGGTTCGGGAAATTCGGTGATGACAGTTACTCTCTTTTTAGCTGGACAAATCCCTTCTGCTGAAACTTCATGGCTTAAAAATTCTAATTTTGTTACTCCAAAAATACATTTAGACGCTTTAATTTTGAGACCGTTTTCATCCAATCGTTGAAAAAGTAATCGTAAGTGTTCTTTATGTTCATTTTCGGATTTGCTGTATATAAGGATGTCATCAAGGTAAACAAAAACAAAGTCCAGACCTCTCAGAACTTGGTGCATGAATCTTTGAAATGATTGGGCAGCATCCCGTAATCCGAATGGCATGCGTGTGAATTCAAACAACCCAAAAGGTGTTATCACAGCTGTCTTGTAAATATCTTCCGGGGCTATGGGGATGTTATGATATGCCCGAACTAAGTCCAATTTTGAAAATATTGTACATCCAGAGAGATTTGCGGAAAAATCTTGTATATGAGGTATAGGATACCTGTCAGGCACTGTAATTGAATTTAGCCTCCTATAGTCCCCACACGGACGCCAGTCGGTCGTGTCTTTCTTTGGGACCATATGGAGTGGTGAGGAACAATGTGATGCTGATGGTCTGCATATTCCAATCTGGCACATGTATTCAAATTCTTCTTTGGCTGCTTTAAGTTTTGCTGGATCTAGCCTCCTAGCACGAGAAACGGGTAGCGAACCTTTTGTAATAATTCTATGGACCACAGTATGCTTTACTGGAGCAGCAAAATCAGGTTCTTTGACAATGTTTGGAAATTCATGTAAAATAGAAGCATATTCGTTTTTGCTAACCTCAAAAAATTTTGGAGATGTTGTAATCCAATTTTTTATAACTCCTTTAGCTTTAAGTCCAGTTTGAGGATCAGTAAGGACACGATTTTTTATGTCAATTACTAGTTCAAACTTTTCCAAAAAGTCTGCTCCTATTATAGGTGTGCTTACGCTTGCAACCAAAAATGAATGTCTGAAGTCTTTTCTAAGGCCTAAATTTACATTAATTAATTTAGAACCAAAAACTTCAATTTTTGAACCGTTTGCTGCTGAAAGTAGATAAAGAGGAAATTTATTGTTTATTTTTGTTTGTGATACTGGAATGACTGAAACATCTGCTCCGCTGTCAATGAGGAAGCTCCTTCCTGTATTAGCATCTTTGATGAATAGGCGACTGGTGTGCGTTGCTCCGTTACCGGTCGCTACGGCAACGGACTTTACTGGTTTTCCGGCATTTTAAATGTGCAAGGCTTGGTACATTTGTAAGATTGTGCACCAAATTTATTGTGGTACCAGCACATTCCTGTTTCTCTTGAGTTAGAGCGCCCACGTTGTCTACTTCTTGATCTATTACGCTGATTTCTTTGATAATGATTATTGTAAGCTCTATTAATAGTGTTTAAGTTAACTAATAAGCGTTTAATTTCTGATATTTAATTTTGAAGCTTTAAATTTTGTTGCGAAAGTTCTTGAATGGCTCTATCAGTGAGAGAGGAAATTTGTGGTGGAGTAATTGCACTTAATGTTGAAGCAATCGAAAGAACTGATGACGTTTGCCTATTGCAAACCTCCTGCACGCTGTCAGCAATAGCAATCAAATCTTCAGCTGCAGTTTTTCCACTAGCTGTCACTGCGGTTTGGACCATGGTAGGTAATTTTCTGAGCCAAAGTTTGGTGATAAGGTCATCTGTTACTAAAGTGGATGAACCAGCTAATAGTTTTAAAGATCGATAAAAAGCAGATGGTTTTTTATCACCCATATCCTGTCCTGACAGTAACTCTTCAATACGTCGGCTTTCACTGACAGAATGCCGCTCTATAAGTGCATTTTTTAGTGTAGTGTAAGGGTTAGTAGCTGGCGGATTTTGAATGATATCGTAAACTGTGACCGCTACTTCCTGCGGCAATGAAGCTACTACATGGTCGTATTTCGTTCTTTCTATTCTTATATTTCTTGTATTGAACTGGGCTTCCACCGTTAAAAACCAAATAGCTGGGCTTGTTGTCCAAAAGGGTGGTAGTTTTACACTAACCATATTAACTTCCAAATTATCTTCTTCTAAATTTAATAATTCCATTTTTTTTTTTATTTCGATTTTTTAAACAATTTTAAATTTTGACTTTTGACAGCGAAAGAAAAAAAAAATTATTTAAAATAATTTTGAACTTACTGCGTGATCTTTTTCCAGAGAGGGTCACCAATTGTGGGGTTCTTCTAACTCGTATACTAACTTCTATATTATATCTTAACTAGGAAACTATTTAGAACGTAAAACTCAATTCAAAATTAATATAATATGAAAATATTGACAACTTTGACAAAATACTAAAAAATAATAAAATAAATAAATAAATAATATTACGTAGGGGCTAAGTCCCTACAGTCTCCATTTAGACAATATAAATGAACAATTTATGACAATTTATATGTTCAAACTTTATTTTACGCACGACCCTTCATCTCATAACACACACCACACATAAATCGCACAACATTTCATCCGTCACACATAGTTAGGAATTATTATTATTTTACGATATATCTATCATCTATGTAAGTTGATTATTTATCTCTATATATTATATTTTTTTCATATTCATTCAACCGCCTTGTTGAAATTAGAGTTATTGTTTGGGTTGGTAATGAATTGAGTCTAGGTACTGTGAATGATTCACGGTTTGCTGTATCTACTAGTGACAAATAGGTTCCTTGTGTTTCTTAGCCTCTTGTCTTCAGGTTGGGTAATTTTGTTCAACATAACTGTAGCTAGCTCAATTATTCCTCGCCAACATTATCTCTTTTACTTTATAAAGTAGCGAGTCTAGCTACTCTCAATTCCTTCATCATTTTTCCCGTGTCACATCTAATTGGCTTTTAATTATTCTCTTTTGAATAATTTCAAGGCACTCAACTGTGTTCGGGTTTACTCTACCTCACCCAAAGATCCCATATTGCAGCACAGATTGGCAGAGCTGAATATATACATATCTTAGATTGAAACAGACAATATAGGTTTTTAAACTTGTATTTTCCTTATTCTTGGACAAAGATATTGCACACGACATCCTTATTCTTAGACAAAGATATTGCACACGACATTTCCATTTCAAGTTCTGGTCGATTATACCTACTAGTGCGAATATACTTTAGTGCATCGATAGAACTAACGGGTACCATTCAAGTCTGGCTTGAGACTCCCAGCTTCAGTTAACGAAAATGTGATAAATTAGGGTTTTTATTGTGTTTACGAACGTTTATTGAAGCGTGCGTAGCGAGCTTCCTACATTCAACGAAATATGCTCCGTGTCTGTCTGTCTGTCTGTCTGTCAGTAACGTTTACGCGTGTGACGATAACTTGAGTAACAGTTGACCGATTTAGTTGAAATTTGGTATACATGTTCCTCTTACTAATACTCAGGCTAAGTTCGTTGGACAGCGTGATCCGTCCATGAGTTCGCGCGCAACGCTCGCGTAAACGAGAGGTACAAAAATTAAATTGGAATTTCAGGACGGGAAAAGATTCTATCATCATCTACTCGATGAAACGAACATTTTTTCAAAATAACATTTTTTACTAAAACCAACAGCGACACCGCTATGACTTAATAAAGATCGCTAAAACTATTAAAGCGGACCTAAACGTTTATAATAGAGAAAACAACCTTTTTACCGATATCCTACGTTCTAACGAAACGATTTTAATAAAACTTCATATACACCATCTAATGCACAATTGAAACAGGTATGCAAAATTTCAACTTGATACTAGCAAAATTCTTTGCGTAGTGACGAGATACATTTATAATAATTGTTTAAAAGCTACCGCGGGTGGTGAAGATTGTTATAGTCGTATAGTGTATGGTTTGTTTAGGAAGTAAAGCTTTGTACCGAGTACCCCCACTCTTCCCTACACTACCCTCTTCCACTTATCTTCAACTATGACATTCATCATGATTAATAAATTTCAATATTCAGTATTTCATTGCAATACGCTCGCTTCAATGATAGAGCCACGCGATGCCTAGTTATAATCCAGCCAATTTCGTGTGATTTATAATCCTATTGTAGCTTGTAGGAAACATAAAGCAAGGATACAATGACTTAAAATTTATTTTGTTACAGGTAAACCTTATCCTGTTCGCAACTGTAGCATGAGTAACCAGACTGAAAGCTCAGTTCAGGTAAAACATCACTAATATTATTATTAGACGTGTAATCTGTTAGTAATCACATTTCAAGACTGTAAATATTATGAACTACTTAATTGATTTTGATGTAATCTTTATATTTTAGGTTAACTGCATAGCCGGCAGTGATGGTGGACTTCCGCAGACTTTCCTACTTGAGGTGTTCTCAGGTGGTAAGCCGAGGTACAACGTCACTGCTGTAGAGAACCCGTATTTCCAACTTACCGATCTAGAACCAGGCATCACGTTCCGGCTCCAAGTATTTTCCATCAACTCGAAGGGAAGGAGTCAGCCAGTTACCTTGGAAGAACTCACCTTTAGAGATGCTGAGAAGAGAACTGGTATACATTTTATCTGATGTTAATAATATTAATTTTATCTAGTTAGTAGAGCTGAGCTAAACGAGAAATGAATGATAACCTTATATCTGACCCAAACTGACTTGGTTTACCGATAGCACTCCATAGTTATACGTTTATATCATTCTATAAATCCATTTACCAAATATTATAATACTTCACAAACGAAAGCCTTAGCAATCAGACTGCTAAGATGAATTATATTGATTAGGGGCCTGATTATGTCCCTCTAAATAAAAATGTTTATACCTTTTATTTTTTTTCACTTCACAGGTAAATAAGGATTATTTTAAATCAAATTATAATTACTATTTATAAAGGGAGACAGACCGAGAAAAATAAACTTCATCGCCGGGACTCGAACCACGGACCTCCCCCTCATATCCAGTGTGCGGGAGCTCTAACCAATTAAGCTACACTGAAGAATAATTTCCTCTGACGATATCGATACCTAATCCCAAATTAAGCTTTCAAATGTTTCTACAAGTCTTAGAAGTCAACAAACGACAATAGAACTAGACCGAGAAATACGCTCCCTTGTAATTATAAAGTACTCAATTAGTACCTGTACTTAGTACAAGCAATTAGAAATTCAATTTTTACAAGTTATTGGTAGTATAGGTTCGACTCCCGGCGCTGAAGTCTATTTTTCTCTGTCTGTCTCCCTTTATAAATAGTAATTATAATTTGATTTAAATTAAAATTTAAACCTTCCGTAGTATACCAATAATTTGTAAAAATTGAAGTAAATAAGGTTGAAGTATAAACATGTCTTGTGAATCGCTAATAAAAATGGAAAGAAGCTTCATCCCTTTTTCTTTTTAGTCTTGACGAGTAAATGGTACTAAATTAGAAACTAAAACAGTAGCATATAACATATGATATCATATGATATAGAATATAGAAGTATATAAAATAGTTTTACATAATTAAATGGTACTATAGTAGAAGCTAAAATAGTATCAACATATCTATTGAATTGAAAATGATTGACATGTCATTCATTGCAAAACTAAATTCTTATCTCTTGACTTAAGTTTACTTTCTTACTATATTTCTTTTAGCTCTAATAGATTTAGAAATCCGCAGTCGCAGTAATAGAAGGAACGTCTATTGTACTTTGCATCTATAGTACAAACTGAAATATTTTTCTTTTATCCGTATAAATTATTTGCCAAAAGAAAATGGATTTGATCAAGAAGTCTGGTCGCTTGTTTAAGGAAGATTGATAGTTCATAAAAGCTAACTTAGAAAGAGGTTTCTTATTTCTATAATGGATTGATTCGTATTACTTATTCATGTATTTATACAAGACCTTGTCCCAACACTCACTTATTCTTGTCATTTCAATTGATAATAATCAATTGATTTCAATATCTTTCTTCTCGGGTTCTGATTTAGACAAATAGTTTATTTTTATTTTTTGGTAAATACATTAATATTAATGTACTAGCTGAAGTACCCGGCGTATAGCCTGGATGTTTCAAAAATAAAATATTATTAAATAAATTAAAATAGACTGCCAATTAGTGTGGCACATAGCTTCCTCGCATCCTATCATGTACTTTATTGTTATATTAACATTCAAATTATTGTTATATCGTTTATTGTGTAAAACCTATTTATAGTTTTAGCGATCTTTAACACTTCATAGAGGTGTCGCTGTTGGTTTTACTAAAAAATTGTATTTCTCCCCGACCTAAAATTCAATTTTAAATTTGAAGTTCAAGTTTACGCGAGCCTTGCTCGTGAACGCTTGGACGGATAACGTTGTCCAACGAACTTGTCCTGGGCATTGGCAAAATGAACATGTCTACTAACTTTCATCAAAATCGGTCGACATTTACTCAAGTTATCGTCGCACGTTTCATAATTCGCGGACACACAGACCGACAGACAGACAGACAGACAGATAGACAGACAGACAGACACGAGACCAAAAATGTCCCCTGATGTCTGAAACGGATTTCTGTCTTGGAATTTTTAAAATCGGAGGCATAAAAGTTTTTCGTTCTCAAAAGTGAACGCAATGCTTCCGTTACCTTCGGTAAGCTCGGAAGCAAAAAATAAAATAAGTAGATAAAATATAATTACACCCAGAACATTGGAAAATAAGCATTATATTATTAAACATCATGAAAGAGGTGTAGTTCGAAAATCAAACAACGGCCTCACATAAAATAATTGTATTTTGTACAATTTGACGGGATTCGGCTGTTCTATTGCAGCTTCTTTCAGATATTCAGTTGGTTCTGAAAGGACTTAAAAAGTACAAGTTCAATTGTACTTAAGCTGCCAAAACCCGTCGAGTTGTTCAAAATACAAATATTTTGTGTGAAGAAGTTGTTTGGTTTTCATGATGAGTCGCTATCACACATTGGAGAAAAACACAGTCGAGGATATATTGAACATTGCGATGTGAGAAAAGAATGTTAAAATGATATACATCGGACGTAAATGACCATAGAAGATAGAAGTCATATAATAATTATATAATATATAATTATCCGATATGTGTTGTATCATAGTCCTAGTTATTTGGAATTCTTATCCTCTCATACCCATATCTTTATTTGTACTCTTTAGGAATAGACTTTCGTCCTAAGAATCTCAAATTTTTAAGCAGAACGTAACCGCTCCCTTATCACCTCTCAAATTTTCAAATTCTTAGTCTCTCTCCCTTACTTCTCCCAATTTTACCCCTTTGAAAGTTGATACCAAAAAAATCTTGTTTATGTGCTGAGAAGTAGCCGTCTCTAAAATTTAAACTTCCGAGTAGGAATGGTTCAGTCTAGGATTAATCGCCTTCTTTTTACCCCTTTCTCTGATTAGACACATCAAGGGTCAGATTTCAAAAATTCTTTTATTGAACACATATGAAAGTTTAGCTATTCTAACGTTTAAGACTTTCAATATTTAATAAGAGTAAGGGAATTCAGCTTTTAAAAATAATTGTAGCCTCCATCTTAAATTTTTCAAATTTCCGAGTTATAATGATGAATACTTTTTTAAGAAGACAAGGCTTCCTATAAACACGTGTATGGCTGCCATTTTGAATTAAAAAGTCAGATTATTAAAAAATATTATAGAACATGTTTATGTCATTTGAAGTAACTTCAAATGACACCATTCTTTGTACAACAACGAACAACAAATTTCAAGATTCTAGACCAAATATTTCGGGAAATCTAGCAACCATAAAAATTTAAATAAAGTGGGGCCGTTATCTGGACCAAACCATCCTTTCATAGCGGAAGTCTACTCATTAAAACAAGTTTTCAATATTAATTTCAATATAGGGATTATTGGTCTTAAAAATTCCTCATAAATGGCCGCCATCTTGAAAATAAGTGAGTATTATGGAATGAAACTATACCTGTATTTTTACAAGGGTTATGACAAATATGTGTTCCAAATTTGGTTCATTTGGTTCAGATACCTCAAAAAATGAAAGAACACCCACTTTTACTTTTGTATATTATATCAGCAGATTAAAAAAAATCTTTTACAGGAATTGTTTATGTCATTAAAAAGTGGCTTGTTTCCAAATTTTAAGGTCAGATCAAGTGCTTCTCATGATATTGCAACCTCCAAAATTACTTATGAAAATTCGCCATTTTGAAGTAAAATGGTTGATCACAGAAACTTTGCTTAGTGAATATCAAAATCAATAAAGTAATTACTATATCAAGTTTGGCTATTCTAGGGTAAACGATATCCGAGATGTCTGGAATGAAACTATACCATTATTTTTACGAGGGAGATAACAAATATGTGTGTCACATCTGGTTCAGATGTATAAAAAATTAAAAGAAACTACAAAGAACTTACACACACTCACACTTACCCACGTTGACTCTTATATATATATATATATTTAAAATATATCGGTGTAAGTTTTTACTTGTTAAATCACTGATCACTCTTCTCTCAAAAAATCTTTGGTCTGTATACATGGAGCTTGATAGCTCAATCTTCTTTTATGATTTCCACATTAATTTTTGTATACCATGATCAAAAAAGCCCATGCCATGAGGCGGAAATATAAAACAACTATTACTACTGTCAAATAAAAACACCTTCTGTAATTTTTATTTCAAAACAGAAAATTGCTTGTATACGAGTCTGCAAGAGAGTGAGACATTTCCATGAAACGCTTTTTGGTGTCGTTTTTTGGTAACGATTTTCAAGTTTATGGGCCAAAGTAAAGAAATGAAAATGTCAAAAAATTTGAGAGTGCAGATTCTTGCGTTTGTAAATTAGGAATTAAATTGAACTATGTAGTGCACGAAGAAAGAAAGTACTTTTCTTCTTTTCCAGTTTATTAAGAAGTAATCTTTTAGCTTCTTCACCCATATTTTTATAATAAATGCAAAAAATTATAGTTTAACAAAAATAAATAATAATAATGTAAAAATTAAATGTTACGAAAGTAAGTTTATTAGGAATACAATTTTAAGGGTTATGGGGTTTGTCCGATGCAAATCGGAGCAGTAGTACAGAAGTTGTAGTTGGGGGGAGGGGGCGCCGCTGAGGCTCGTGAGCGACTACTGGAGCAGTAGCAAGAAGCGAAGAGTGTGAGACGTGGATCAGGTAGGCGATCGGGAGGGCAGTGGGTGGGTAGGCCCTACACAGCGCAGTAGTGGGAGACGGGCAGACTCGATTTAACACCTCCTATGCCTTCCTAACTCCCTGTTCCTATATCTTCCCTACTTGTGTTACTCTAGTTTGGTAACGCTTTTCGAGGTTATGTGCCATAGCCAATACATGAAAATGTCAAAAACAAAGATTAAAGTCCATTCAACCACACAAGTTTTCTCGAGAAAATCAGTTTCTGGAAAATATATAGTAACAATTAAAAATGGCATAAAAGGATTGTTTCTCCGTAGGGTTGAATTATTAACTCCTTTGTATTAATTTCGTTTTGTTTTTTGTGGTTGGCTGTAGTCAAAATCTTTGGAGGGCTAATTAACCCTTTTTCAGTTATCCAATCGAGCTCAAACTTTTGCACCAGTCCATAAACATTCTATTATTTCTTCGGTTTATTAGTCATTGTTATTAACACTAAACTAATAAATATTTTTATTTGAATATATAATCATGAGTGCCGGGTTTTATAAATTGCGGGGATGATCTAACTCACAGTTAAAAAGAGGAGAGGGGATATAATTTCTGGGGGTCAATTTTAAAATGTTTACTATAATGAAAATGTAGTATTTGGTGTTTTTGAATGAGCAATACATAATGGTAAACATAATCTTTTGTTATTTTAGGCGCTTTTTTCTATTCCTAAAAAAAAGATTAGGCCCTATAATTTAAAAAAAATAGGACCTCACTTCCCTTTTTTCTTTCTTTCTTTTTTTCTGTTATTGTCTCTTTTTTCTTCCTGTTTGTGGAAGGGTTCAGTGCACCCCCACAAAAATGTTAAGGGTACTCAAGCACCGTACCACCTCCGGAGTCGGTGCCCCTAAATTTTAATTAAAAAAAAATATAATCAACTGCTGGCAGACTTTTTTCTTGATTTTTTTTTTTCTCTAATAAGCTATTGCTATATATTATTATGATAACTTTACCCCAATCATTGGTAGCGTAAAAAAGAGAAGGGAAACTAAGGGAGCAGAAAGTACCCCCCCCCCCCCCTCACCGAAAATTTTACAGACTGCTAACCCTTCCCACAACATTTAAACGGGGTTTACGCCTTTTACAACAACGTACGTTTACAACAGAAATAAGAAAAACGTTGTTCTACCAGTTGTTGGCCTGAAGGCTGCTCTTCAGCGTCATAATGTCGATGCAGATTGAGAGTTGCTAGATTTCCAGGTCCATATGTGTCGTTGTGTTAAAGTTGAAATGCTCCAATATAATAAGATTCATCTTCAATAAGATCTTTAAATTGAATGCGACGCCTAAAATCGACGGCTTCATTAAGCTTCTCGCACAATGACATAGTGTTTGATGTTAATAGATCGGTTTCTAGAATGAGATAAATGCCTAAAGAGCGAAGAGCGACTGGTTTTAAACCTAACAGGTTAAGTGGTGGGGAAACTTGTTTTCTCTTTGCTCTGTTGGGTATGTATCCTCCAATTCTTTTAGCGAATTTTCAAAGAAAATTACGCTATTGCAATGGCTTCAAAATTTTTGTAATGCGAATTTTTGAAAAATTTTTCCATGGAAATCCGTTTTAGACCATTCTGAATCGATTCCTAAAATTTAACACTTTTTTTTATGTATGTATGTATATATGTATGTATATATGTATGTATATATGTATGTATATATGTGTCACTCCAGACGATATCTCCCCTTAGGATGCACATAAAAATTTCAAACAAATTTTAAAATGTCAATAATATCATAAGAAAGGATGAGTTCGTTGGCCAGAATTTTTGGAGTTCATTTAGGGATCAAATTTTTACAATTTAGGGTCAAAAGTAGCATAAAACCGTGTTTTTTCAGTTTACCCCCCTTTTATATGAAAATACGATAAAAGTGTACATAACAATAATTACTGTACTCTTAAAGAGCTTTCCAACGACATGCATCTTGAAGGGTAAATACGATTTTTACTTTTGTACCTCGTACCTCTGTGCACCAAATTTTTTTTTCACCCATGCAAATTCTAAACCAAAATTTTCCTATATTATCATAAGCCAATAATACGCAGATTTCTTAGAAAATTCGCTCATTAAGTCATGGTGCATGACTGGACTTTTTGGATTCTGAATAGCGCCATAGAACGAAAAGTTACGAATTTTTGTATGCCTCCGTATTTAAAACTTCCTAAACAGAAATCCGTTTCAGACAAAAAAAACAAAACATTTTTCCATGTCAGTTTGTCGTTAAACATTTTAGCGAACCACCATATCTTCAAAAACTAAAGCAGCCCACACATGATTCCATTTATATATATATATATATATATATATATATATATATATATATATATATATATTATATATATATATATATATATGTGTGTGTGTGTGTGTGTGTGTTTGTGCAAGTGTATGGCTTGGTAGTTATTTTACTAAGAAACCATATGCATTCAAAGTTTCCGTGAGTAATAAATAAATAAAGGGAGAGTAAAAAAAAAAAGAGGTTTATATAACACGAATAGAGGATAAATTACTTGGAAGTACGGTAATTTTATCCGAAGCAAGGAATGGAGTTAGTGTTATCTGCTTTACGGCTGTACTACTGGCCCGTATATACTTGTGTATATTAGTATTTATATTCTTCCTTAAATTTCACAATGGCCAAGTTATTTTAGCATCTGTTAATTTCCATATATCTTTATGTTAAATTGGACCTTAAGTAGATTTTTATTTTAGAATATTTAGTACTCATGTAATACAAATTAATTAATTAATTAAATTTTACTAATTAATTCATTTTAAATAATTATCTAAAATTAAAATGAATTATTACCAATACTTCTCCTTACAACCAAAATGCAAAAATTAAAGGATTTATAATAAAAACTTTGTTTTTATGAGCTGGTATTATTATAATAATGTACAAAATCAAAGTATATTATATTATTGTGTCGAGTTAAATAGTTTTAATTTATTTCACGTTTGAAATAAGATACCGGTAGTAGATAGAAGGGCAGTAAGCAACAACTTATGTGAAATTTACTACTTGTAATTTCCATGTTCGTTGCCGGTAATAATCTTCTCAATCGCAAATAAGAACATCTTGGAATGGGGGTTTTCCGCAGCAATATGGACCTTATTACGTCCTATGAGAGATCCCGACAAGTGTTCAATCCATTGTGTGCGTTAGAATTTCCTTTAAAACACACAATCGATTGAACACTCGTCGGGATCTCTCATAGGACGCAATAAGGTCCATTCGATTAGCCGATATCTGGAATCTCATTCTTTCGAATAAATGTGACGCCGTATTACTGCGGAAAAACCCCATTCGAAAACAAAATTCTAACTGGGGTGTACTATATCTCACTATCAGATTTAGTTACGTCTAACTGTAAAGAAAAACTGAGGTTTTCCTCATATTGTAGCCACATAGGTGTCAAATTATTTAAAATAAACGCGTGGTAACGGTTAATTAGTTTCTTCTTTATCCTAAACATTAGCATTGTTACAAAAATTATTTAAATAGTGGTAGAAACGAAAGCCGTTGGTTGTCGCTGGTCTACATAAAGTCCCGAATATTTAATCGGTTTACTGTAAGATCACAATATTCAGCAAGTACTCTGATAAAACTTATACCTCTGAACGTAGAGGTTAATGAGGCAAAGATACCTCCTCCATTGCCTGGCTTGGCAGACTGTTAAAAAAGTAAATAGAAATAATTGGTACACTACAAATATTTAATACAGACTGTTTTTACCTCGTAATTTCTCTTATTCAGGTAAGGACGTAATGAATTAAATTAACAACAGGTGTTAAGGAAATATTTCCATTCTCGACTGTCATCACAAACGAATTACATTTTAGGGTCCGTAAGCAAAACCAAGGACCCTTATATTTTCCTGTGTGTGTCTGTCCGTCCGTCCTCTCGCGTGCTCTCACGGCTACACCATTCGTCCGATCACTTTGAAATTTGGCATGTATGTGTCTTGTACCTGCCCACATATTTTAAAAATATAGCAACTTTCAAAAAATTAGGGTAAAAAAACTTAAGGGTTAATTTTTTTTTTTTTTTCGACACCGTGCATATGAGGGGTATCATATGAAAGGGTACGTCGAGCTGATTACAAAAAGATATAATTCTTATTTTATAACTTTGATAGGGCGAGCGTAGGCAAGTTTAAAGTGGGTGTGAAACGAGCCCCCCCCCCCCCCCCCCTCTATCTCGCTTATGTGAAGTGTAAAAAATCTGAAAAAATTCCTGAACATTCTTCGACCAAAAGTAAAGATACCACTTTTTGGAAATTTCGAAAAAAAATATTATTTTATTTTTTATTGACAAAATACGTTTTTTTATATTTATGGTCTTTTCGATGAATTTATATGGTTGTAGTCCGGTTCAGTTGCAAAGAAATACTTTATCAGAGTGTGTTTTGAGAATATCAGACCCTTAGGATAGTTTAAAGTAAGCTTTTTAGCATTTTAAAGAAACACTTTTTATACACTTTACAGTTAAACACTATACAGTGTGTGTGGCCTACGGACCCTCGCTGTGTGCTGACTAGCACACTCTTGACATGTTTATTAGTTTATATTAATATGAATCAAATATAATATCTTAAAAGACACGCGGTCAAATTCTAAAACACATAAACTAGACTTCAGTGAGATGCTCAGTTTATTTAGAAAATGGGAATAACTTCCCGAAACTGTAACTCATAATTATTATTATAATTAAACTTCATCTATTCTTTATTTTTTTGTTGGAGCTTTTCCATCCCATTAAGTGCACCTATTTAAACATATAATATCATCGCTAAGTAATTTTTATAATCTCGCTGCTCTTATACATTTTTTTTTTTAATTTTATTGCTCTCAAGAGTACTATATAGCTTTTATGACATTCGCTTTTACTAGAATTTATTTAAACATCTGGAGATTAAAAAAAAACAATTATTTCGTAAAATTTATAAGGAGAGTGCCTCAATCGGTTTTGAGTATCTGTATATGAAATATTTTAACTATGTAGATAAGGACACTCATCATTGCTTCGTGGCTATCAAATAGCTAAATTTGGAAAAAATGTATTAATTTGGTCTTATAACTTCCCCTAACATTGAAAATATAAACTAAAAGCTGGATACCCGTGCTTCGCTACGGACTGCGTTATTTTTAATTTGATGAGTTTATTATAACTACCATCAAGAAGTATTTAAATTATTTACTAAGCGAGAATATCAAGATTCTATCCCCCTTATTCCCTCCCTCTTATTTCTATACTCCCTCCCCTTTGATAAGGTAATTTGCAAATATCCCAAATTAGTAATTGATTCCGACTACTGAAAAAAAAAAATTCTTAAAAGAAACTTTTCTGGAAAAGCAAAGGTATTTTCCTTCTGTATCTCCCCGTGGCTTTTCACATCCCTGGGTTGAAATTGGAATTATCTTTTATTAATATATGTAGCAAAATTCGTGATTCCAGAATTAACAGTTTCCTAAATGTAGTGATTAATAGGTGATTTGGCCTTAAACGTAGGACATAAATGGCCACCATCTTGAAAGTGAGTGAGTATTGGGAATGAAACAATGTTGGTAATTTTACCAGGGAGATGGCAAATATGTGTGTCAAATTTGGTAGTTAGGCACACACACACACACACACATACGTTGACTTTTATATATATATATAGATATAGACATATTTTTCTATTTTACCCCCCTGCATGTACATAACAACAATTACTGTACTTTTAGAGAGCTTTTCAACGGTATGCATCATGAAGCGTTTTCATTACTTTGACATTTGTACCCCGTATTCCTCTGTACCAAAATTTATGTAAAATTCATGTAGACAGTAATCTTCCCCTTGCTTTGAAGGTCATGTGTGGAAATTTTCATCTAGATCAGACAAAAACTGTAGATTTGTTTAAAAAAGATACACTCACACAAACACACATACTTTGACTTTTATTCTATATATATAAAATTCTCGGCCACGGTGTTTGATACCGAACTCCTCCGAAACGGCTTGACCGATTTTGATGATTTTTTTTTTTATTGATCGGTAGGTCTGAGAATAGGATGTTATCTATTTTTTACGCCCCTAAGTGATAAGAGGGGCCCCCCCAAAATTTTATTTTTTGATTTTTTGAACAAAGTTTTTTTATTTTATTTTTTATAGATTTGGCAATAAAAAATACTTATAACCCTAAATTTTTACCTTTTTACCACCACTCAGTGATGAGGGGGGGGGGCCCCCCAAAATTTTATTTTTTGAATCTTTTGGGCAAAGTTTTTTAATTTTATTATTTTATGATTTGGCATTAAAAAATACTTATAACCTTAGATTTTTTCCTTTTTACCACCACTCAGTGATGAGGGGGGCCCCCCAAATTTTTTTTTTTAATTTTTGAACAAAAATTTTTAATTTTATTTTTTTTATGATTTGGCATTAAAAAATACTTATAACCCTAAATTTTTACCTTTCTACCACCCCTAAGTGATGAGGGAGGACCCCCCAAAATTTAATTTTCTTAATGCTTTGGAAAAAAAAATGTAATTTTATTATTTTATGATTTGGTTGTAACAAAAACTTATAACCCAAAATTTTTACCATTTTACCATCCGTAAGTGATGAGGGAGGCCCTCAAAATTTAATTTTTTGAGCAATTTTGTTATATTTTATTATTTTATGATTTGACATAAAAAATACTTATAACCCTAAATGTTTACCCTTTTACCACCCCTAAGTGATAAGGCATACCCCAAAAAACAAAAATTATTTTTTAATGTTTTAATTTAATTTTTTTATGATTTGGCATTAAAAAATGCTTATAACCCTAAATTTGTACCCTTTTTTTACCACCGTTATACTAAATTTTTACCACCAACCTCCATTTTTAATAGCGATATTAGTACTGTAATATTCTTTAACACTCAGTAGATTAAAAATTCACTCCCCGTCAAAATTAACCTTTATATTGAGAAATATAAAGGTGGTGTACCTTTATATTTCTCATTCAGGTGGTGCACCTTTATTTTTTAATGCCAATATGAAGGTGGTGCACCTTTATATTTCTCAGTTTGGACTACCACTAATTTATACTGATGTTTAATGATTCATTAATAATCATTATCTCATATGTAATTATCATCGTTAATCATATTTAATCATCATCATTTATTATATATCATAAATTAATTATATTTAATCATCATCATAAATGATTCATTGATATTTGTAGTTGATTAAATGAGAGTTCTCACGTAGTTATTTATAATACAGATGTTTGGTTGTGTCAATAAGAACAGACCTCCTAATTTAACTATGGAGAAAGCGATTAAGCCCGTAGTGATGGGTTAAGAAAAAAGGATTTTCTCAAAAGGTTGGTGGTCGACTAAGAGTGCATCTTACTACAATCTCAGAGCTTTTCGGCGGTTCCAGGAGTGTGAATATGATCGACAGAGGCGAAATAGGTCTGCCCGAGATGAAAACAATAGAAAAAAGATCCTAACTGAACGACTTTTGTGTAAGCATATAAAAGTGGTGCGTTAATTTTGACGGGGAGTTTATATATAACCCTTAATTTTCACCCTTCTACCTCCAACCAACCTACATTTTTTAATAGTGATATTATAACTGTAATAATCGTTAACTCTCAGTGATCGATAACTGATCAATTTTTATTTTTTTTTTTAAAAAAAAGAGTCCTCTGACAGCAGGGCCACAGAAGAGGCACTCTTGAATAAACATGAACATAAAATACATAAATGAATTAACAAAAAATTCCCTTAAAAGTACTAATAAATGACTAGAAAAAAAGCTACTTAATACATCTAAGAAACAGCAAAGGATTAAAATTCAATAAATAACTATGAAAGAGAATAAATAAATACTCAAATTAATATTCAAAATTTAAATTAACAATTAAATAACAAAACTAATAATAACAATGAGATAACAATTAGGTAACATTAGATAACAATTAGACAAAAATGTAAAAATTATTGCTGTTTGCTCGGTTATTTAATTAATTTCTTGGTTATTGTAATTATTATTATCAATCGATCAGTTATCCCCGCCAGGCGTCATCCGGGTTTACTTTTCACCCAGCAAACAGTTCGGAATAGGGATGTGAACGAAGCCGGTCTCATATCATTCTCACACAATAAGCTTTCTCACTATTTTGATAGGCCTCATCGTCTATAGTGCTCCATTCCTCTTTCAGTCATAGACCACATCCCCTCACACTTACAATGAGTTAGTTATTTTTAATTAACTTCCAAAATATTCAATAGAAATAATTAATACGGCAAAACAACGTTTGGCGGGTCAGGCTAGAACAGAAATTTTTTGTGTACATTCGGTAGGTCTGAGAATAGGTCGTAATAGTACATTACGCGTCGAGTGTGGAAAGTAGCATTTTGACAACATTTTTAAATTTTTTTTTTTTTTATTATTATTTGGCATTAAAAAATAATTATAATCTTAAAATTTTACCTTTTACCACCAACCCCCATTTGTTAATAGCCATATTTGTACTTTAATAATCTTCAACTCTCAGTGGTGGATAACTGATCAATTATCAATCGATCAGTTATCCCCGCCAGGCGTCTACCGGCGTCACTTCTCACCCAGGAAACAGCACAGAGTAGGGATTACATTTTAAATTTATAAATAATTTTTATTATGATTAAATTATTAAATATAATATCATACAATCCATTGAACTTAGAGATTGATATTGATTTTTTTAAATTATCATAATTAGTGATAGCAAATATGAATAACATTTTTTAATGTATATATAACTTCTAAGAGATATAATTTTAAATATATACTACTTAAGTTAATAAAGTAAAATGAATTATTAATAAATATATACTTGGTCTATTATTATTTTAATAGGCTGTCATTGTTCACAGCGCTCCATTCCTCAGTCATAGATCACGTCCCCACACACACTTACAATAAGTTAGTTATTTTTTATTTAACTACCAAATTATTCACTAGAAATATTTTATATGGCAAAACAACGTTTTCCGGGTCAGCTAGTTTATATATATATAGATATAGATATAAATTTACATTTACCCCCATCCAAAATGAAAATATGACAAAAAATGTACATAACAACAATTACTTTTCTCTTAAAAAGCTTTTCAACGATATGCATCATGAAGGGTATCCATTACTTTGTCATTTGTACCCCGTACCCCTGTGATCCGCAATCTGATTTAATATAGCGGCAACTTATATGTAGAATTTGACTTGAAAATATCTCCAAAACCAAATGCACTTGAACCTTGAAATTTAGTACTTAGTTTCTTTTTATTATATAAACCACTTTTGTGAAATGATTTCGATAACAGTAAAAGAAAAAAAACTACACATAAACAAATAATAAGGTAACCAAAAAGATAAGGTAACAATCTAAAAATTCAACATCAAACATCTAGCGGTAAATCACAGAAGCACATGCAAATCAAAAAATATAATAAAATACTCATATAAAAATATAAAAACAATCTCAAGCAATCAATCCCGAGGTAACTACAAGACTATTCTAAATACCCAGCGGCTATCAGGAATTCAATGTTTTTGGACGACGTACAGTACCTGAATGGTCAGTTAATTTTTACATCTTTACCGATGGTTCAGAAACTTTCGGCAATGTTGGGTGTGCCTTCTTCAATCAAACTAATAACGTCAGCAATGGCCTAAAGCTAAACAATACCTTTTCTAGCTATTCAGCTGAGTTAACTGCTATATTTAAAGCTTTAAAACATATTTCAGACTCGGACCATAGTCGATTCTCTATATTTACGGACAGTCTTAGCATGATTCTGGCTTTAAATAATAGAACATCAAGCATCCTAAGAAATTACCTGTTAAGCGAAATTGTTACATGGTTGAAGGTTTGCGTAAGATGCAAAAAGAAGTATATTCTATGCTAAAATGGTTATTTATCGTGCCTTACAATGAAATATACAATTTTATAATGCAATAAATAGCCTTCAAATTACAATTCACAGGGTATTTCATTCTTAGTGGAATGAATGATATATTATAATGTAGTCCTAATTCGTTTCTATGAAAGGTTTGGTGACGAAACTATTTAGGTATTTAATTTGATCGCTTGGCCAACACCATAATTGGTAATAATACCTCCTGCATAAAATAACGGCGCATACGAATTTACTTTTAGGCAAAAATACTAATTCCAAACTTCGGCTCTATGAACACATTGTTCAACACTTATAAAAGGCATTATACTTTAATAGATGAACAGTTTATAGTATGCAGGGGAGCCGATATGTTTTGTTTTATTTTCCATGCACATACTGACGTATTTTTCGCATACTTTCCTTTTCTCGAAGGCATGAGTTGTAAAGGTATTCAAAAAACAGGGACGGGGAGTTTTTTTTAGTAGGGGTCGAATTTTGTTTATTTTTTTCATTTTCATTTCTCTACCCTTTTTTTATGTGATAAAGAAAGTTCTCCCCTAAAATTGGCTTTTTTGAAAGCTTAAGTGGGGTAGATGTAGAGTTAGTGGAAGGAGGAAGGAGGATGGTGGTAGGGCTTTTTATTTTGAACCCCCTAATAAAGGTGCTTGAGTACAAGCGTTTCGGCGCCGCGGAAAAGCGAAAACAGAGGAGTATGTACTAATGAAAAGTAAATGTTTCTGTACCCTTTTTTGGGGGAAAGGTTGGAAAATGCTTACAAAGTAAGAGACTTAATTCAGAGAATTTCAAATGAGTGGTCATAATTACTTGCGGCCTCAAAATAGGTAGTCCACAGTTGAGCTCTAAACCCCGAAAACTAAAGCCTCTGCTTTGAATGTAGCATTGGGAAGACTATTTCAATGTTTTTTCTATTAACTTCTCTTTCTATTCTAAAACCTTCAATATATTCTTCTTATTACTTACATTTTTTTCAATAACCCCTCTTCTCTCTATTAATGAAAGTGAGGGAACTCATTTAAAGAAAATTGAAGTATAATTAAACAGGCATATAGTTTGGAGTACATAAGTGAGACTTTCTTTAAATAAATACTTTCAAGTGTAAACTTGATGTCTGTTACTACTACAATTACATAATTATTGGTTTTAGTTATGTTTAAAGCGTTTTGTTTACATGTAAGTGGTTCGGGTAGAAGACGAGACTCTGTTTGGTATTGAGCCAGTATTGCGATGAAATTTGATAGCTACTCAATAGAAGTGCCGGTCAGTCGTTAAGTCAGCTGTTCATTAAACCAAATAATGATGTTGAAACCAACACTGTAAAGTTAGAAAAGCTTTGTATAGCATTTAAATGAAGGAAAATTCTATTTTCGAGGGATATATTAAATAATGAATTGAGCCCAGTTATAATGTCGTTTTTGTCCGCTGCAAATGCGCATGTAATGAAGGAGATACCAGCCCCTGGATTGTTTGATCTTAAAAGTCCGTTATTAAAAATGGATGCTCTGCATTGTTGTAGGCTCATAAACTATTACAAGAACGTGCTCTCTTCTCTACGCTGAAATTATCTATTACAAGTTTAATATTGTTCTCGTATTTCCATCAACTCAATTCTTCCATATTGTTACCATTACCAAATTTAATTATTAATTTTTTACTTTAATTCATATTATTAAGCAATTATTTTAAAAAATTACCTTGAAGTGATACTTACATATATATATGTATGTTCAGTCACATGATTTGATTAATTAACACCCCCAAGAAAGTTACTTTCTTCTTTACTTTTTTATTATTATATATTTGTTGTTTGTTTTTTTACTCATTATAGAGTTAGTTCTAGATAAATCCAAAAGGAAGGGCCAGTTCACTCAACTAGTTATATGGAATAGATATGCCTGTCGAGATTTTTTTTTCTTCACAATGAAATTCTAAATTACTCTTTTTTTTTCGTCATAAAATTATATTTGTACTGTAAACTGAGATTTTTTAAGAAAATGGAAATACTATAATGCATAATAGAATAGAGTGGACACACTCTCTCTCAACATCAAACTCCCTGTTCCTGTTATAGTCATATTAATCCCTGTTAACATAAAACACCCTGTCATATTACTACTCTCTCTCAACATCAAACTCCCTGTTCCTGTTATAGTCATATTACTCCCTGTTAACATAAAACACCCTGTCATATTACTACTCTCTCTCAACATCAAACACTCTGTCCCTGTTATAGTCATATTAATCCCTGTTAACATAAAACACCCTGTCATATTACTACTCTCTCTCAACATCAAACACTCTGTCCCTATTATAGTCATATTAATCCCTGTTAACATCAAACACCCTGTCATATTACTACTCTCTCTCAACATCAAACACTCTGTCCCTGTTATAGTCATATTAATCCCTGTTAACATCAAACACCCTGTCATATTACTACTCTCTCTCAACATCAAACACTCTGTCCCTGTTATAGTCATATTAATCCCTGTTAACATCAAACACCCTGTCATATTACTACTCTCTCTCAACATCAAACACTCTGTCCCTGTTATAGTCATATTAATCCCTGTTAACATCAAACACCCTGTCATATTACTACTCTCTCTCAACATCAAACACTCTGTCCCTGTTATAGTCATATTAATCCCTGTTAACATCAAACACCCTGTCATATTACTACTCTCTCTCAACATCAAACACTCTGTCCCTGTTATAGTCATATTAATCCCTGTTAACATCAAACACCCTGTCATATTACTACTCTCTCTCAACATCAAACACTCTGTCCCTGTTATAGTCATATTAATCCCTGTTAACATCAAACACCCTGTCATATTACTACTCTCTCTCAACATCAAACTCCCTGTTCCTGTTATAGTCATATTAATCCCTGTTAACATCAAACACCCTGTCATATTACTACTCTCTCTCAACATCAAACACTCTGTCCCTGTTATAGTCATATTAATCCCTGTTAACATCAAACACCCTGTCATATTACTACTCTCTCTCAACATCAAACTCCCTGTTCCTGTTATAGTCATATTAATCCCTGTTAACATCAAACACCCTGTCATATTACTACTCTCTCTCAACATCAAACACTCTGTCCCTGTTATAGTCATATTAATCCCTGTTAACATCAAACACCCTGTCATATTACTACTCTCTCTCAACATCAAACACTCTGTCCCTGTTATAGTCATATTAATCCCTGTTAACATCAAACACCCTGTCATATTACTACTCTCTCTCAACATCAAACTCCCTGTTCCTGTTATAGTCATATTAATCCCTGTTAACATCAAACACCCTGTCATATTACTACTCTCTCTCAACATCAAACACTCTGTCCCTGTTATAGTCATATTAATCCCTGTTAACATCAAACACCCTGTCATATTACTACTCTCTCTCAACATCAAACTCCCTGTTCCTGTTATAGTCATATTAATCCCTGTTAACATCAAACACCCTGTCATATTACTACTCTCTCTCAACATCAAACACTCTGTCCCTGTTATAGTCATATTAATCCCTGTTAACATCAAACACCCTGTCATATTACTACTCTCTCTCAACATCAAACACCTTGTCATATCACTACTCTCTCTCAACATAAAACACACTGTCATTTTACTCCCTGTTAACATCAAACAATCAAACACCCTGTCAACGTTGAACCATTATTTTACCAGGAGAAGATAAATTGATTTGCTAAATAATAAATTATATTTGTTAACACTTACACGTGTTTAATTTCAATTCCGAGGGCTTTTACGCCCAAAGACATAGATGTATGTAGGTCCTTTAAACAAACCCTTTAGACAACCAAACCGTCATACATAAGTGAAGTGTTGGTCGATAAACCATGTCTCAAGGATGGCTCTAGGATCATCGATTTTTCATCGAAGCACCTTCAGAGTGTTGATCATGGTTTCCCAGGCCAAAACCTAGTGGTGCTATATCTTTAGAGTAGCTCCATATTTGTTTAAGCAATGCAGGGTAGACAGTGGACTGTACATAAAGCGGAGGGCCTGGTCTGGGAATTGAACCCACATCTGTACGGTCACCCATCCATGGTGAGGGGCGATGCTGCTTAACTTTAATGATTGGAGAGGAACTACTCTCCTCTTCTATAATATTGCTCTCCCTCTGATAACCACATAAGAACTATATGGCATATATTTAATTGCATAATATCTCGGGACTAACGAGTTTTGTCGTAACTTTAATTGTTTCAGGTGAAGAAGGAGAGCTGACCATCTCTCCTCTTGTCGGTATCGGTGTTGGAGGACTGCTCACTCTGCTGGTCCTTGGATTGATTGCTGGAGCTAAGCTTAGTTCCAGTAACAACTCAAGACCTCGTCCACAGCCTAAGGATCTTCCAACCAAGCCCCCGCCACCTGAACCAGATGACCCGGATCTCATTCCAGCCAAATATGGTACAATTTTATTTTATTTTTTCTTATCCTACAAACTAAGCCATCGTACAAGATTACAGCTATGTATCCATATTTTCAATTAGTATTCTATGTTTGCTATACGCGCAATCACCATTTACCCTTACACCTATGCTCCCTCTTTCCCGATACCTATTATTACCTCAGCCAAGGCCAAGATTGGGTAGGGGCTAGGAGGGCCTTATAGCCCAGGCCCCGGTGCTTTTAAATTATTTATATTTTACTCAATTATTTACTATTTTATTATCTCAAAAATACTGTATGTAGCAATTTGTGGTGCAAATAGCTTTGGGGAGAATAATCACGTTAGATAAAGAAACTTACAACAAAAACTAAAATGTAGAACCTATATTGATAAACAAAGTATTTTATGTAAAGGAGGCTTATGTTTAAAGGGGGCCTAAGTGGTCAGTTGGAGACTCACACAAGTTAAGTAGCATCGGGCGTGGTCATTAGTTGGATGGGTATCCGCCCCCAGAGCTGTCCACAGCTCTGGGTTCAATTCCCGGACCGGGCCCCGCTCAATATTCACCCAGCATTGTTTAAACAAATGGGAAGCTGCTAGAAAGAGAAGTGATACCAGGTTTCGGCCTGGAAACCCTGTTCCCCATTCTCGGTTGCTTTAAATATCTAGATAGGAGACGTGGTTAGCGATCAAAGACTTCATACAAATGTGAAGACTTTGGTGTCTTACCCGGGTGCGTTCCATGGAACCATTAGAGTTTAGAACAGAATTGAGTTTCACATCGATGATGATGTATCGAAAAACGTCGATGTTGACCTGAAGATGCATTAAAAAATATTTTAAAAAAGAAGGAAAAATGGAACCAAGGCCCACTTCATCCTCGTCGTGGTTATTATAGCACAAAATGTGTGATCGCGAGACGAAAGAGTATGGACCCCCAAAATGTTGTTAAGCCCGGGCCCCATTGAGGCTCTCTCAGGGCCTGCTCCACCTACGTCAATTACATTTACCCTTCCTCCTTCCCATGCCATGCCACGATTATTTTAAGCAACTTTAACTTGCATTTTCTCCAAGCTTCTAAGTTCTTATAATTACATTTACATGGTTATTACATTCTGTTTGAATCTGAAGTTCGTATGTGAAAGCAAATACAAACATACGGTGTACTGTTTACCAACTCGACAAAATAATTATTGAAGATTAACATATTAAAGTGCTCAGTTGGTACAAAATATTTATTTGTATATAATCTCACAATTTAAAAGAACCGATGTTCTACATAGAAAGTATTAAATAAATTGAAATTATTATTTTTTAAAAAAATCATTTCAAATGGGCATTTACTAAGTCGTCTTATTAAATTTTCATGCTCTGCACTTTATTTGACTTTTTAATCTGCAAATCGATTAAACCAAAGTTGAATATTTAATTATTTACTCCCGTTTCGTCCCTTTGTATTCCCTCCCTACATTTGGCATTACAATAAAATATCATATTGAGAGATGAAAAAAAAAAGAAGAAAGAGGAACCATAAATGTGTTTTGCATGTGACAGGCAATTTAAAAATTAGAAGGTAAAAAACTCTCTTTTGTAACCTCCCATTTTACCTTCACTCCTATCTCATTCTAATATTTATTTTATATGTGCTTTTTGACAGAGGAAAATCCACTTAATAAGACATTTAAGCAAATCTAATACTTTCTTATTTGATTTTTTTTTTTTTTTTAAATATACAAATAACAGTTTGTTTATTGTTTCGTAACCCATTTTGTAATTATTCTACGACATTGAAATACAAAGAAATGCTGCAATAGTTCTGCAGTAGTTAATTACCTTTATAACTATTCATGTTTAAGTCGAGTCACCTCAAATTACAATATTAAATGTCTTATTTGTACATAAAATAATTATACACATGAATTTAAAATATATTTTAATTTATTTTTTACTGCATTTTCCATATAATTATTTCTTTTTGAACTTAAACAGTTGTCGTTGTACGATTCTTTACCTGGAGATGAATGTTTTGACATTTGTAGATAACATTTGTATCTACAGAAGAAACTAAATCGATTCCATATGTTTTATCCTCTAACAAACAAATACAAACAATTTTTTCAATATTCTTCGTCGTTGTTTTTACAAGGGTGAAAACTTGTTTTCTTCGGTTCTTTTATCTAAATTTATAGTTCAAAAGAATGTTATATAGTTTAATAGCTTGAAATAAAACTTTTTTTAGAGTAAAATGTTGTACTTAGCAGAAACAAAATGTAAAATGATGAAAACTTCATCAAAATAATGTTGTTGTGTAGATGTAAATCCCAGATACATTTTGAGAAGATTGATAAAGTTTAGATTTATTAGGAGTTGATACCTTATATAATAAAATAAATAATGTCATTGATTAAAAATTTATAGAAATGCTGTTCAAACAATATACAATAATCAGGGTCCGGCAGTGAAACCTGATGGTTTTTGAAATGGAATAATTCAATGAATATACAAGATATATATTTTTATTTATTATTATTTACAAATTAAAGAATGGAAGTTTAAGATTAAAAAAAAAAAATAATGAAGAATGATGTGAAATAACATCACTTAATTGATGACCTTTATTTTCTCTGCACTGCTCAAATCTGTTAGCAAAGTTAGTCATCACTCTTACCAAGGTTTGGCGTTGGATCGCACTCATTTTCCACTGAATATTCACTCGCAGTTCTGCCAAATTTCTAGGCTAATCAATATACATTTTTCCCATAAGGGAACCCCACAGATAAAAATCACACGGGGATAAATCTGGAGAACCTTGACTTTTCATTTTCTTTTTTCTTTTTTAATCTTAAACTTCCATTCTTAATTTTGTAAATGATAATTAATAAATAAATATATCTTGTATATTCATTGAATTATTTCATTTTAAAAACCATCAGGTTTCACTGCCGGACCCTACATAAATAGGTGTTTAAAAAAATAAAAATTAAAAAATTAAAATGTTATTTAAAGAAAATAAGTGAAATCCAATACTAAAACCTCTCAAACTCCTTTATTCTTGATCTTATATTTATTTCATTTAAAAAATTAGCTTTTTAACAAGAGAACCAAATCCATACTTTTATGGGTTTAAAAGACCTCATACAATTTTACAAAAGAAAACTTTGCTATTATCATAAAAAATTCTCGGATTTATTCTATTGAAAAGGGCATAATAATGTGACACAATTGTCATGGTATGTGTTATAGAACCCTGCAGACCGTTGCTTGGTAACGGTGAAGCGATCTACGAAAAAGCAGAACAGCCGAGCTGGCCCGCACCCAACTCAATAAAAGTACGTATCTTTTTTTCGCTTCTATAACCAAAACATTTCTTATACATGGTATATATATATATATATATATATATATATATATATATATATATATATATATATATATATATATATATAAATGAAACTGTATTTTATAACAAAGATTATTATATATATATATATATATATATATATATATATATATATATATATATATATATATATATATATATATATATATATAAATGAAACTGTATTTTATAACAAAGATTATTATATTATATATTTAATATGTGAACTCGGGCCTCCTGTTTCAAGGTTTTCATTCTTGGAGGCTTTTGGATCTTTATATTAATTTGTTATATTCTAATTATTTATGTAAGCAAGTGTAATTTATTATTTTATGTGAATTGGTAAAATGTTTTAAATAAAATAAAAAATAAATAAATAAATAAATATATATATATATATATAAAAGGTAAGTAGGTAATGATAGGTGTACCCTGTAGAATTAGTTTTAGCTTGAATAGTTGGATCCTTGAAGGGTAGGAAGAAAAAATGATTAACAATGTTATATATTATGTGACAAAATGTTGGCTACTCAAGCCAATTTTGAGCCTAAAGGTATAATTATTTATGTATATACAGTTCACACCTAAATAAATGATTCCCTAACAATGTGAGTTTTTATTTTATGAAATAAATTATATGTCTACCAACTACCAACTAGATCAACTATACACAACAAGAAATTGGCGACGAGATGACAGCTAATGATCTGGAGTGGGTACTCCAGAATGAGGATCAACAAAGGCCCAGTTTGCTTATCCTAATATTGTTTGTGCCCCACCCAGGTGCGATCATAAATCTAATTATTGAAAAATGTATTTTTCCCAACTAAATCAGTATTTTCTTGCTAATGATATTAAGGATCAATGCAAGCAAAGAGCCATATTGCTCACACAGTTTGCAGAAGATGCTTTTGCTTTTGTAACAAATTTATTACATCCCTGATCATCCTACCACTAATCAATATGCTCAATTAATTGAGGTTATGTCAACGCATTTTGCTCCTGCAGTTTCTACATTTGCCGCTAGACAATCATTTTATAATGGCAATGTTGGTGAATCAATAGCTGGTTGGGCTGCGGTTTTGGTACAGAATAATTATCAATAGTAATGAGAGATATATTTGTTGGATGGGAATAGGATCGGGTGTAATTCAAGACAGGTTAATGAAAGGGGATGCTTCTTCATCAACCACCACGTTAAATTCAGTAATTAAAATAGCCTTTATAGTAAATAAAGGTTCAATACCGAAATTCTATAAGGCCCGAAACCTTCCTTTGGCATTAAAACCTAAAGTCAAAGCCGAGATTTCAATATAGAAGTCATATATTCAGTATTTGAAATGAAGTGACGGTGTCTCCACAACAAATTGGACTTGAACCTCGTAATTCGAAAGTTAATCTTTATTTTTGACATAACATGGTTTTGACAACAACTTTTTTAAAAGAATTTTCCAATCAGCCATCTTGATTCAATATGGTGGCCATTTATATCCATTACAGTACCTCTAGAACGGTAATAACTAGAGAGCTGAAAATTTAGTTGGGAGGTTCTTCTTACCTTCTAGTAATTGCTAAGAAATCTTATTACGTTCCGCCATCTTAATTAAATATGGTGGCTATGAGTATGAAATTGCTAAGAAATCTTATTACGTTCCGCCATCTTAATTCAATATGGTAGCTATGAGTATGAAATTGCTAAGAAATCTTACTATGTTCCGCCATCTTAATTCAATAGCTGGGTACACACGTAAAGATTATTTTCACCGATAAATCGGTAGATAAATTGGTATAAAATATCGTTTAGATAAATCGAGCCTTTGACACTAACAAGCAGTTTTACCTAAGCGATTTGTTGTAACAAATTTATCGGTCAGTTAATTCGGCTCATGTGTGCTAGACAAACGATTTATCTTTTAAATTTGAAAGATATATCTGCAATCGCTGATCTTTCGGATTTATATAAAATCTGACAGTTTTTTTTCTAGCCTCTGACCTTGTATCATCTTAAAACATTTCCTCATTACTGATCTCTTTCTCATATTCATTGCTTGTATTATTTATTTATGCTATGCTGAGGTAGTACATCATCAACCGTAAACTAAAGTAAATCATGGTACTGTAACTTGGGATATAAACATCATCAGCTCCACTTTCCACTTCCACTTTTTTTAACTCCTTTCTAAATGCTGTCTGAAGGTTTTGAAGGTTTTTGAATTACCTTTTGCAGTACTCCACTGATTTAGTAATAGGGTCTACAACGATTTGTTTGTTGTAGGCCCGATTTTTAATATTTTTATTTGTATATTCTGGTGAAGTTAGTTTCCATAAACACTCGTGACTATGGTACACTTCAATCAATCTCTCTATAAACTCTTTCGCTGACATTATGTGATAAAAATAAAAAAATAATGTACGGCATAACACGACCAAAAGGTAATAAAAAAAAAATAATAATGTACGGCATAACACGACCAAAAGGTAATAAAAAAAAAAAAATAATGTACGGCATAACACGACCAAAAGGTAATAAAAAAAAAAAAAATAATGTACGGCATAACACGACCAAAAGGTAATAAAAAAAAAAAAAAAAAAATAGTGTACGGCATAACACTACCAAAAGGTAAGAGCAGAACTAACTTAATCAATTTAAAACCTACCCACACTGACCTCTGATAAATTGGTTAATTTATCTGTTACAATTCCTCTTCGTGTATGTGTTCTAACACAGATAATTTGGACCAATTTATCTTTCACAATAAATCGTTGATCTTTCAGTTTTGAAGAAGGACAATAACCTACAGATTTATCATTAAGATTTGACAAACCAAACATAAATTGGTCAAAATGTACAGATAAATCTTCCTGTGTGTACCCAGCTAATATGGTGGCTATATGTATGAAATTCGAAAGTTAGTACCTTTTTATGATATAAACTACTTTTGTGAAAATATTTTTGAATTTACTATTTGATTTAAGATGGTAACAATATAAGTTCCCCTTTCTTTTATTTATCGCCATTCCTTTAAAATGCTAAATATATATATATATTAAAATTAAAATGCTAGTAATATTCATATGATAATTTCTAAAAAACCCCTAAGAAGGAATATAGGAGGGAAGTAAATAATCCATCAAATAAAATAAAAAATACATTAATAAAAAGCCCATAGCAAATTACGAGAATCCAGCAATATTATTTTATTGACGAAGAGTTTAGTCACTTTTAACAAACAAATAATGTTATCTAGGGAACCAATCGCATTAGGGAAATATGGACAAAGTAAGAAAAGACGGGGAATTGAGCACAGACGAACCTTCTGAAATTTGCTTGTTAATACTTAGGACAAGGCTTCTCTTTAGGCAGTGAGCATTCATGTATAAAAATAATTCCAATTTAAACTTATGCACAAGGAAACTACTTCTACTACAATTTTAACTTTTAAGTCAGTGTGTAACTCAGCCTGCGTATTATATGCTAGATTTTACAATAAGTGCCACTAGAGTGTCAATTATGAAACTCTGGTACACATTGGAGACTTAGTCACACGTTGAACACTCTATTTTAACTGATTTACCTACAGTGTTTTTGCAGCTATATTTCTTTGCATTTACAGGAAACTCGACTATTATAATATAAACTTATGAATTGCGTTGAATTTGGACGACTAAGCATGTTGTTTTATAATAAGTTCAACGTAACAACTTTTAATTTAGGAAACTTTTTCTTCTTAATTCTTAAACAGTTTTTTCCTCGACTTGTTCATATAAAAAGGGAATCCGGTTCAGGTTGTGAAAACCATAATATTAGATTTTGATGAGGCACAGAGCTACAGAGTTGTCGGCTGCCAACTGCAATTATCTATGTCAATTACACTCTTTGCCCAAACTTGTCTGCCAGAGTTGTCACGCTTAATAATGTAAATGACGTCACGCTTCTCCATTATTTAAAAACTCACAAATTATCTCCTACTTTGCTAATTTCCCGGTCATCCTCGCCGGCTATGACATTAGTATGGTTTCGAGCATTTTTTTTAGCCAAGCCATCATCACATTTAATTGGTTTCATGCTCATATACATTTATGAAATACGTTCCTTTCATCTTACGGTTTATTAAAATGTTAATTTTTTATCTAGTTTGCACTTACTAACTGAACTAGTTTGTTGATCATACTCTTCTTTTAAGTAGAAATAAGTTTTTAAGGAAAAATCGTATTTGGGTTTTTTGACAAGTGATGCCAAGGTTTTCATCCTTATTCTTATTTTATAGTCATAAATAAAAGAAGCTGAAAGGGTAGCATGAGGCCCTGACCCTGAAGGTACATCTAGGGAACTCACTATTTCCTTATCTGAGCATGGAACTGGAACCAAAAGCAAAACAGATAAATGTCAAAAAGTTGTAAATACATCAGAGAATACTCTTAACCCCCAGAGAAAAACTTAATACACTAGTGAAGTTGGAACTAACTCCCCCTAAAGAGGTCATTAACTTTCTCGTTGTTAAAAGACAACATGGGGATTAAAAAGCTTAGGTTTCCGGTGAAATAAGCGTCACGAAGGTGTTGAAATCCGACGTTTCGCTTCCACTACTGGAAGCATTTTCAGTGGTGTGGTGTAGCGTGAGGTTCACTCGAAGCAAACACAGGATATACAGACGACTAGAGAGAAGAACGGTGTATTTATACTGGCTTCCTAGACCGTAGATTGTACCTGGATTTTCAGGGAGTTGCTTTACTCGGGGTGTCCTTTTCGGGATGATGCAATCACGCTGGACCCAGGTGCTGCCTTTTTCGGTGTTTCTTTGTAGAGATGGTGCAATCAGGCAGGTGCTACCTTCGTCGGTGTTCCTATGTCGGACGGGTGATGTAATAAGTTGGTGAGTGACGGCGGCGCCGCGCCGCTTCTTGCTTTCTGCTTGGCACAGGTGCTAACCGGAGGTTTTCAGGTCTGGGAGAGAGTAAAATCATCCTCTCTGTTGAAGTTATCCTTTTGTTTCTCCATTTCAATAGCCTTCTTTACCGGCTGCTGTGATATCTGTTGACTGAAGCAAGTACTCGTATGTCCTCAAACTTAATGAGGTGGCCGGTTTCTTTAGAATGTTGAGCTATCGCTGATCTGTGGTCGTTGTTTTTCACTGCTCTTATATGTTCTTGAAGTCGCATCACGAAAAGGACACCCCGAGTAAAGCAACTCCCGAAAAATCCAGGTACATTCTACGGTCTAGGAAGACAGTATAAATACACCGTTCTTCTCTCCAGTCGTCTGTATATCCTGTGTTTGCTTCGAGTGAACATCACGATGCACCACACCCCTGAAGATGCTTCCAGTAGTGGAAGCGAAACGTCGGATTTCACCGGAAACCCACGCTGTTTATGACGAATCTACCCGCGGAAGCCTACGCACCAAGTTAATATGGGGATTCTTCGATGTCCAAAATCTCCCCTTTCGTTATTAAGAAGTTGCTTTCGCAAGCGTGGAGTCAAGAGTGCCAAGACGTTATGTTATGTGACGGTTTTCCTACTGGTCGAGACGTTTACCCACGACCAAGCTATGAAACCAATGTTAAATCTGCCGAGTAATGTATCACCTAAACTGTCAGTGTAACCACATAAAACCAAGGAAAGGGTGTGATTACATGTGACGACCTCGACTGTATTCCATTTGAGGAAATTACAGAAAACATCAAACACCAAGGAGTTGTGGAAGTAAGAAAACTCAAAAATAGATAAACAATGCACTGGAATCGACTATTAGTTATATAGTAACTTTTAGCTTAATGTCTTTACCGAGTAAATTCAAGGTTGACTACCTTCCTGACCCTTTTCGACCCTACAATCAACTTCCTCGGCGATGCTTCCCATGTCACAGGTTCTCTCATGTTCAGATTTCTTGTAAAACCGGTGTACTGTGTCCAGAGTGTGGTGATCTAGCTCACGACAACATGCCATGTTTGAAGCCAAAAGAGTGCATAAACTGTAAAGGATAACACTATAGGAACTGCCCCAAATGGATCCTTGAAAAGAAAATAAAAGAATTAAAAGTATTAGAGAAACTGCCGTACATAGAAGTGAAGAAGAAGGGTGAAATTACATGCCTATTCAATCTACCTAAATCTTTTGCATCTCTCCTTTCGAAAGTCCCGTCAAATAATTTTAAACATTTTCAGAACACAAGTATCGCTTCTCATGACGAAGGCACTCTGTGCTCCTTTGAGGAACCGAAAGCAAAGCAGAAAATAATTGTGACTAGTTCCACAATGTAGACCTGATAAGACGACTGACACTCAGAATGAAACCCCGAATTCGAATACCATTCCCCCTAAGTTTAAACAGACGACTATAGATACCCAAACAGGACATGATGTGGATGAACGACTTGGACTCAGGTGATTCCAACAGTAGAAAGGAAACACCACAAAAACATCTCGCCAAAAGTCCTACTAAGAAGAAAATTGAAAAATTTACAAGAAAGAAAGCTTCCAGACAGAAGCATTAATCTTTAATAACATATAATTTCTGAAACACAGTGAAAATTTGTGCATGAAATTGTAAAGGCTTTAGATCTACGAGAGAAGATATTAAGTTGATAATACAAGAAAATAGGCCTGAGGTACATTTTTTGTAACAGACTTACAACAAAGAATTGTTGTAAATGACTTTCCCTCTGGAAATTCACTAAATCTACCAGGCTTCGCAGTATTTTGAAGAGCCCCCCCCCCCCCCCCCCCCCAGGCACCTGGCAAGGAGGTCTGGCCACATGTGTGTTAGTGACAGTACCAAGCAAAGAGGTCAAGGTCAGCGCTAATATTCAAGTCCTAGCTGTGCGGAAGGGTTCATTGCATCCCGTCACAGTATATCTATCTGGACTGTACTAAAGATATAACAACAACTTGCCTGAACAACTGTCAGGGCCCTTTATTATATCGGGTGACTTCAATGCGCATAGCCTGATGTGGGGTTCTTCCAAAACAGATCCAAGAGGAGTAACAGAAGAGGCCTTTATTGAACATCAGAACCTGTGTCTCCTTAACAACGGCCTTAAACTAGATGCACTTGATTTAGCCTTGTATTCCCCGCCTTTAACAAGAATAGCCGACTTAACCTTACCACTATTATGGCAGAGACTATTTTCCACTATTTCTTATATTACATATTAGAACTCCGCACCAGAACCAGAAGATTATTGGTTTTTTAAGACTTTAGATTGGGACGCCTACAGGGCTCATCTGATTTCCTTCTCCTTTTCTTCCTGGTACAGAAAACAATGCTAAAGAACTAATTGACTACCTGATATCATCAATTACATCCACAGCACGTGCGTCGGTACCGCAGATAAAACCAGTACCTTGGTGGAACAAGGATTGTAGACTTGCCCTGACAGATCGACGTAAAGCACTGTGGCATTTCAAAAGAACCCCTACTACTGAAAATCTGATGAAATTCAGAAAAGCTCGGGCACGTTGTAAGTGTGTGTTTCTGCAGGAGAAGCAAGCGTCCTGAAAAAGGTACGTGGCGACGATCGTTTATGGGACAGTTTTCAATGAGATTGATACATGAAGGAAGGTAGGAATACTTCCTGGTAAAAGACAAGTAACTGTCACTCCTGTGATAAAGGACGGTCCTCGAGTTATATCGGAACCCCGACATGTATCAGAACGGCTTGCTCAACATTTTGCCTGATTTTGTTCAACTGTGACGTACTCTATGCACTTCCAAGATCTGAAAAGAATGAACGAGAACGAATGATTGAGTTTTGACTCCGACAACACCGAAGACTATATCTATACTATAAGACCTTCAGCATGTGGGAGTTTGATTCCGCTATAAAGACACTAAAGAAAGCTGCACCCGGACCAGACCAGATTCACAACTTAATTATCCAAAGCTTACCATCCTCCTTTAAGCTCTACTTACAACAACTTTACAACGTAATATGGACATCAGGCAGTTACCCAGATAGATGGCGTCTAGCGACCATAATTTCTATCGTTAAACCAAACAAAGGCTCTACACAGACTTAATCTTACAGACCGCTAGCCATGACCAACACCCTTGGAAAACTTCTAGAAAAATTGTAAACTCTCGACTGACTTAAGTACTTACACTATCCGGCCAAAAAAGTCCTGTTGTAGAGTGTAGAGGCTATCAAATACCTCGGCCTTCAGTTCGACAGAAAGTTGACCTGGCGTCTTCACATTGAAGAAGTCCGTGCTAAGTGCCTAAGGGACCTCAACCTTCTTCGCTTGCTTCAGAATTTGAAATGGGGAGCTGATCGAGTATCACTGCTGTACCTCTATGGTGCCTTTGTGCGGAGTAAAATCGATTATGGATGTCTAGCCTATGGCTTGGCTAGAGATAAAGATGTGTCGTCCACAATATAGCTTTACGTCTCACACTAGGTACCTTCAAGACCAGTCCAGTCACCAGTTTATTGGTTGAAGCGAACACAACTCCTATTCCTTTCAAGAGTGATTTTCTACTTCTGTGGTACGGTCTGCAAATTAAAAGTTTTCCGGACTACTGTCCTTTTAAATTGTTCCAGAACACAAATACGTGTGGTGTCGCGGGACACCCGTTAAGATAGAAGTTCCTTATGCTTTTCATTAAATATAAATTATAAAATCACACTGCTAAGTATATTAGTACATGCTAACTACTTATACATGGTAAAGTTAGAAATATTATATAGATATTAAATTAAAAGTAACTAACTATTTGTACTTAGCGGAGTTACGTAATAATTAAAAGAAAAGCATATTTTTTTATCATTGAAGCGAGCGTCTTTCAATAAATATGTATTAAATATTGAAAAAAATGTTAATCATGATGAGTTGATAGTTAAAGAGGATGTTTGTATTATCGTGAGTCCCTATCCCGTTTACGTCCCGGCCTAATCCATTTAAAATATTACAAAATATATTGCTTCACTACACAAAAACTTGTGCTTGTATCAGGTTGAAAGTTTACATGCCATTTTCAATTGTACTTTAGACGATGTGTATGAAGTTTTATTAAAATCGTTACGTTAGAACATAAGATATCCGCAAAAACGTTGTTATCTCTATTTTAAACGTTTAGGTCCGCTTTAATAAATTCAGCGATCTTTAACACTTTATAGCGGTGTCTGTCTTTGTTTACTAAAAAAATTATTTAAAAAAAGTGGTTTGTCTCATTAAATAAAAGAAGTATTTTTTTTTCGGAAGTAATTTTTTCCGGTCCTAAAATTCCAATTTTACATTTGAAGCTTACGATTACGCGAGCGTTGCGCCCGAACGCTTGGGTGGATAACGTTATCCAACGAACTCGTTCTGGGCATTGGTAAAATGAACATGTGTACCAAATGTCATCTAAATTGGTGATAATTTAGTCAAGTTATCGTCATTGGTCGATTTCGTGACGGTTGGTTATGTGACGGTCGGTTTGTGGAGGTGGTTTTTTTCGGATTCACTCCCCGGCTCCAGACTCTGTAACGTGCCATAAGGAACTTCGTTGCGAAATGTTTATGGCCTCCAGAAATCGATTCTAGACCCATACTGAAAAGTACGAACTTCCCTCAGATTTCAGATTGTACTAGAATTAGTAAATATACCGTATTTCCTATGGCACCTTGGGTCATGAGATCCTCAAAGACGCACTACCTCTCACACAGATGGCAGACCAGGAACACCCATATCAACTCCGACAAGACCGCTTAAAGGACGAGAACGACTACCGTATATATTCAAACATCTATATGGTGGGCTCAAAAAATAAGGAGAGAACCGGCTATGCTTTCGTTACATTGTCAGAATCCGAGATGTTTTCCTGCTCCAAGTGGAGTTTGGTCTTCACGATAGAGCTAGAGGTCATTCTTCTAACACTAGAAATCAGTTGCCAACCAAGAATTTGAAACACTTACTATCTACACTAACTCAAAATCTGCTTTAATGTCTTTGGAAAAATCTATGTTCAAAATTTGACTATTATCAAAATTAGGAATTTCATACTCGTATAAACAAGTCAATTAAAAGTTCGATTTTGTTGGATACCTTGTCACGTAGGGATTTCTGGTAACGAAACTGCAGACTTACTAGCGAAACAAGCAATAAATGACGGAAAGCCAACGGAGACGGAAATTACTCCAACGGACTTAGACTATTATGTTAGGACAAAAATCTACGACAAATGTCAACAGACTTGGACAGGCAATACTAACAACAAACTGAGATGTATACCTTAATCTTACTATGGCTGTCATATTTGTAGGTTATTAACTTTTCTGGTGTTTTAACCCTTATATTGGTTATATCTGTGACCAATCAAGAATAAATAGCTAAATGGCTCAGACATTAAGCCGAAGAAATTAAAGAAGGGAGAAAGTATGTATACTTTATTTTTTTAAAAAATTACATGCGAAAGTGCTTTTCCTAAATGTTAATAATAAAATGAACCACTTTCTCCGCACATATTTTCCTATGATGTAAGGTAATAATTTAATATGATTTAAAAAAAAATAATCTCTTTAAAAAGAAAATACCGTTACATTAATTAAACATGAGTGAGAATGAGTTTTTATATTCTATATAAAGCTTTTTCCCCGTCCATTATTAATAAATGAACAGACATATTGTCGAGAGCTTTCTATGTACACAGCTCTTCACTTAACTATGAATTATTAACACGTCTGTATAATAAATCAAGTACACCCCCCCCCCCCCCCTTAAGAAAAATATAAAAATAATAATAATATTTATAAAGTTGCCTGTAATGCTTGTGAAACAATGAATATTTCTGGAAAAATTATGAACATGGCTTACATAAACATTGCTAGTATCTCTAGAAAGGTAATAGCTAGAAAGCTGAAATTTAAGTGGTTTCTCTTACTCCCGAGGTGATTGCTGCGATCCGCCGCGCCTTCTTGAATCAAGATGGCGGAGAATCCATGTAAAATTTGAAGAAAATCAAAGCGTTTGGTCGTGAGTTTTACATGAAGAATTCGAATTGACGATATCTCCAGAACCAATTGAACTAGAACTTTGCAATTTGAAAGTTTTTTTTTTTATATATATATAATGTAAACAAATTGTACAAGTTATTGCATGGCTTTCACCCAATAGTTTGTTAAGTTATAGATATGAAATTTAAAGTAGAAGAATGTAATTTTCAGACCCCTCAAACCCCATATCTCTATCTATTACAGAAGCTGAGTTATATAAGTGTTAAAAAAATACGTGTGGTGTCGTGGGACACCCGGTAGGAACGAAGTTCCTTACATTTTTCATTAAATATAAATTATAAAATCACACTGATAAGTACGTATACATTGCTAACTACTTATACATGGCCGAGTTAGAAAAGAGGCAAAATTAAAAGTACCTAACTGTTTGTACCTAGCAGAGTTAAGGAAAAATTGAAAGAAAAGCATTGTTTGGATCATTAAAGCAAGCGTCTTACAATAAATGTATATTGAATATAAGAAAAAAGTTGATCATGATGAGTTTATTATAGTTAAAGAGTATGTTTGTTAAAGGATGTTGGATTGAAATAGGACTGTTTTCTACCTACCCAGCCTACTGATTTAAAATATACCTCTTCCCTACTCTAAAGCTTCTGCTTGTATCAGGTTGACATTTTACATGCCTGTTTCAATTGTACTTTAGACAATGTGTAAGAAGTTTTATTAAAATCGTTATACGTTAGAACGGAAGATATCGGTAAAAACGTTGTATTCTTTATTTAAACGTTTAGGTCCACTTGAATAAAAGTAGCGATCTTTATCACTTCATAACTGTGTCGGTATTCGTTTTACTAAAACAATTATTCAAAAAAGTTGTTTGTCTCATTAAATAGATGAAGTTGGATTTTTTCTTGGATTAAGTACGCAGTATTATAATAATATACCTAATATATTGAAATAAGCGTCAGCACAGATTAATTTTACTTTTAACAAGATCGTGTTTATATTATTTTCTTATATTTACAATACCAAGTGGCATTTTGACATATAACAAAAATAAACAAAACAAGTGAAGTAACAGGCTTCCTTAATAACACTTTTTCCAGTCTTAAGATTTTTTAAGATTACGTATACGCCAGCGTTGCACGTGAACGCTTGGGCGGATAACGTTGTCCAACGAACTCAGCCTGGGCATTGGTAAAATGAACATGTGTACCAAATTTTAACTAACTCTGTGATCTTTTACTCAAGTTATTGTCATCGGTAAATTTCGTGACGGATTTTGCGTGACGGTGATTTTGGTCGTTTTTTTGGATTTACTCCCGGGCTCCAGAACGTGCCATAAGGACTTAGTTCCAAAAAGTGGGTTTTTTTTGGCCCACTCTGTATATTTAAGCTTAGCTTATTGAGCTACCCACATTGATCTTAAAATGACCGACACCTTATTTGAACTTAAGATTTGGGAAGTTCTCCAGTTCACCTAATTTCTATTTGAATTGGTGGGCTTCCTCGACCAATACAACTTCTTTGTTATCTCTTCACATCTTCCACTACTAATAACTGACGAAGTGAATGAAGTAATCGACGATTTATGTTGTCGGAAGTAGTCATCAGTAATCTCCAAACATTACAACTATCTGACATAAATTATTATTGGCATACTTGTAGTTATGAGGTAATCTCTATACGTCACTAAAGAATACATTTAATTTGTTCTATGAAGTATTTCTAACTAATAAGTGTTTCTCATAATCAGCTTGGGTTTCCGGTGAAATCCGCGTCACGAAGGGGTTGAAATCCGACGATTCGCTTCCACTACTGGAAGCATCTTTGGTGTGGTGCATCGCGGTATTGACTCGAAGCAAACACAGGATATACTGAGGACTAGAGAGAAGACCAGTATAAGTACGCTATTCTTCTCTCTAGTCCTCAGTATATTCTGTGTTTGCTTCGAGTCAACACCACGATGCACCACACCACACCCCTGAATATGCTTCCAGTAGTGGAAGCGAAACGTCGGATTTCAACCCCTTCGTGACGCGGTTTTCATCGGAAACCCAAGCTTATTATGACGAATCTACCCGCGGAAGCCTACGGACTAAGTTAATAAGTATTTGTTTGACGGATTTTTACAGGCGTGGCGTCCGGGAGTAGGTGAATGCTCAGCACCTGGAAACATTACTGAACCAGAACTGAACGGTAACGCTATAAAAGAACGTCTCTTGTCATCCCAACTCCCCGAAAGCTGCGTATGATCCAGCTTCCTTTCCTAATCTGGCTCTTACTTAAAAACCTATTCTTCTCTGATTTTCATGTGGTAATTATATATTTCAATTGTTATTTTCTATATGTCAACCATCCAGAAAAAAATTATTTAACAGGATGTGAAACAAATTCCTTTTGGTGTATATATAACATATACAATATATAATATATGTATGTGTGTATATGTATATGTATATGTACATGTATATGTATATGTACATGTATATGTATATATGTATATATATGTATATATATATTTATATATATATATATATATATATATATATATACATATATATATATATATATATATAATATATATATATATATATATAATATATATATGTTCCCCCTTTGTGCGAAATAGCCCCTTTCACCCTAAAATAAACAAATAAACAAAAATTAAATATATAAAAAATAAAAAAATAATTTTTTTTAATAAGTGTAAATTGTAAATATGTTTCTATACTAAACAATAATCTTGTAAATGTGTCCTATTAAGTATTAAGTTTTTAGTTTTTTTTCAATATAAAAACCTTAAAAATAACTTAAAAAGTACAACCTTTGAGGTTAACTTTTAATTTGGAGAAACAAAATAAATTACTTTGACTTTATATTAATGTTAATTGTTTTAGTTCAACATTTTTTATTGCTGATTCCAATTGAAAATAAATATATTTTGTATTGAAAAAACAAGGTTGTTTATAACGTCTTTTACCCAATGTATAGATTTTAAATTCTGCCAAAGTTAAGTTTATAGATTTTCTTTGCAACTTTACAGTTATGAGTGTTCTGATTTTGGTACTTCTTTAGATTGTTACTCCCCTAAGTGGTTTTAGAATATAAATGACTAACTAAATAACTATTAAGACAAAGTGATGTTTAGTCCAATGTACTTTGGGTCTAAGGAATATCACACTTCTATTTTTATAGGGGAGTAACAATCTAAAGAAGAACAATCAGTACACTTTCTCTAGATTGTTATTCCCCTCTGTTTTCTTTATAAGGGGAGTAACATTCTAATGAAGTGCCCTAATTTTTTCTTCTATTATCCTTTAAGGAACTCACTATTTCCTCCACCATTTTCACTAAACTGTATATTCTGATTTATATAAACCAGGTTGTAATGAGACATCATACTAATAGGAATGAAATTTAATAGAAAAAGCTAATCAATTGTATCGTGATAGGTGCATTCGTTAGTTAATGATTATCTAAAAATTTCGTTAATTAACTAGTAAGAAATAGTTATTTATGCACCTAGGGAATAATGTAAAATATTATTTCCCGCGTGACTGAGTTGATTCCTGAGGCAAAGCCGAAGGAATCAAGGGAACTAAATCCCGAGGCGAAGCCGAGGGTATTAGGTATCTTAATTCCAGAGGCGAAGCCGAGGGATTAATGTCAATTAGCTCCCGAGGCGTAGCCGAGGGAGAAAATTATAACAAGGGAATAATAATGCATTATTCTCGAGGTACATACAATATTTTATCTCCAGAAAAAGCGCTGTATAAGCTTTAATCTGTAAAGAAAACATTTGTATTTCTTTATTAAACGAATTAAATACAAAAATAAAACAATATAAATTATTAATCACTTTTAAAGTAATAAAAAAAAAAAAAACGAAAGCTAAACAAAAGTAAATAAAGCATCGTAGAATGACTCGCAATCAGCTGGGAGTTTTAAAACAGTGTTGCCAACCTGATTTCAATCAATTCACTATATTTGCCATTCATTCTCTACTATTTACAAAATAATTAGGTTGGCGAACGTGGATTATAATCCCGTTTTTACATTATTTCCCTGTTTTCACATTATTTCCCTGTTTTTGAACGGGGATGAAAATACCAACATAATTACCTATAAACTAGCCCTGAAAAGTTACTTTTCGTCCCTATTGGAGATAAACTATATTTATCCGATGGATTGTGGTCCGAATTCATGATTTTATTTAATATTTAATTCATTGCAAAAAATATATTCATCGGTCAAATAATTTAACCTAATTATATATATATATATATATATATATATATATATATATATATATATATATATATATATATATATATATATATATATTAATCTGGTAAAAGACTTTATAGGCAACCTTTTGGTGTAGCTAAATCGTGGTATATTATCCTCGCCTGTCTGTATGTATTTGTATCCAATGAAACCGACGTCACTTAAAAACAAATTTTCAATTATTTCTTATTATATTCCGTCTAATAATTTTATATTTATTTTATTTAAAATTAAAGTAATATATATTATTTAATTAAAAAAAAAATGTTATTAAAACAAATGAATGCGTCATATTTCAGACTTTTTAATGTAATATAATTTACTATACTTTTTCAAAGTTAATCAAAAGTCAATAAGACTGGAATTTATATTAAAATGAAAACGTGATACGTTAATTTACTATATACAAACCAAATATGAGGTTTTTCTTTCTTTTTTTTTTTTTTATAAATATTCACTTGTGTGAAACTTAAAATAAATTTGTATTTGTGTTGCTCGTAAAATGTTGTATGAAAACTTTGTCTAATAACAATTTATGTGAACAAATAATTAATTAAAAAAAGCACAAAAAAGATACTAAATTTGGTTAGTTTTGGGTATACTGTGTAAGTATCGACATTTTAAATAATCATTTCCCAAGTCTATTTATATATATATATATATATATATTTTTTTTTTTTTTAATAATAAATTAATATAATTTATTTATCATTATTTATTGCTTACCTTTTTTTTTAATATGAAAATTTCAAAATTAATTTTTAGCAGAATTATATTACAGAAAATGTTGACGGTGATATGTGAAAAGCTTTTTAAATTTTTGGATAGGGTTTGAAGATAGTATAAATAAATGATTTTATAAATCTAAGTTTGGCTTACCATCATTTGTAATGCAGAGCATTGCAATGCTACCATCAGTGCTTCAAATCTCGTTAGCGGAATTAATTTTTCTCTATTCTGTGTTCTTCCCATAAATACAATTTCATTTAAAAATTCCTTGCCAATGCATGTTAAATTGTCTAGTATAACTTATCATAATTATTGTACTAAATACATTCGTGCCTCATAATAACAAGTACAGGGAATAATTTCAACTTTGAAAAGAGAAACATTTCATGTTTTTTTATTCTATGTTGTATTTGTAATAAATAAATAAGCACTACGTTAAAAATTAATTCCATCCAACTTCCTTTTTTTTATTACGAGCAAACTATATAAAGAAAACAGCAAATATTACTGGTTATAATAAATATTAACTTTTTATTTACAATTAATTGTTTTGTAAGTTTTTCATAAACTTAAAACAATATTTTATCGTTTGAATAAATTGTATATGCACCGTCAATTTATTTGTGTCCACTTGTTTCTCCCTAATATCTTATGAATGAATTGTACATATAATTTTAACTTCTTATATCCTAAAAATTAATTTTAAATCTAACTATAACTTCCTAATTGTATACATATATTCTTTTTTATATCGATTTTAAATTCCCTCCTAATAAATAAAAGTTGATCTTTATGTTGTTCTACCATATAAGTGTAAAATGGCATTACTATGTTTAATTGACCATCTAAAATTATTCAGTTTACGTTCTGATAATATCCATTGAAAATAGTGGAACCAGCGTGTGTATAGTAACCACCAGTTTTGTGAATAGTAACCATAAAATTAAATTTGATTTCTGAATATTTATGTTTAATATATGAAATAGTACATTACGCGTCTAGTGCGAAAAGTAGCATTTTGCATGCGAGTGTGGAGTTTGCACTCGAGCGTCAGCGAGGGCAGTAAAACCACACGACCAAAGCAAAATGCAGTTTTCGCACGAGTTGCGTACCGTACTTTATCTATGATTGTAGATTTTAATAATAAATACAGAAACAAATTAATAAACTTGCTGTATGCAAGTTCGTATTTCTCTCTTGATAAAGATGACATTAGTTCATTAGTTGTATTTTTTGCCGAATTAATTATTTCAGAAGGCGTATTATTCTCCTCTTTTTCGTCATAATCACTTAAATCATTAATTGTTTTAAACTAAAAACTCGATATAAACAGTTACTTTAACTAAACAAACTGCAAATTAGTTTTGTTAAATGTAAAAAAAAAAAAAAATCACTAATCTTGCGTTAAGGTGAAGAATTCCTCTTTTTTTCCTCACTAGGGCGGAAAAAAAAATTATGAACACGCATGCGCAATTAATACAGCTAAAGAATCACTTTCTACACATCTAAACAGAGAATAATGTTTATACTCGTAACAATCGTAGATAAAATATAATAAACGTAATTAGTATAAAAAAATAATATTATTAGAAAGTGGTTTCCGTCACTTACTAATACAATTTATGTGGTTTTGTTCTAATTATCTAGTAATACCACTACTGAAGTTTATTGAATAATCATTTAAACTGATTATGGTAACTTTTTAAGTATCGGATTACTAATAATATTTGTTAAGCTCACCACACCTTGAAAAATAGTAAGCATTGAATAGATTTGAACTTGATAAAATATAAAATAAATAGAAACTGTCATTATCAGTAAGTCAAATAAGATATTTTGTCCTCATGATATCATTTTGTTCGATTCATATTTTCAAACCATTACGAATGGATTTAAAGTGTGGTCATGACAGTCGAAGCCCGAAGCGATCCATTAATGTTGTATTTATAATAATTTGATATTGTTTCCAAAACGTTTTCAAAAACTTATTTACACTAAACCAATTAACGTTTACTTGTGTATTATAAAATAAAATATAATTTACATTGATAAAAGTTGTTAGACTTAAACACATTCTTTAATTTTGTATAAGTACTTTGTTCTTGATGGATTTTTTAAGGTGTGATTAAAAGTAATCAAAATTAATTAATTTTCATAACTATATTTATGGGACATTTCGACCCTTTATCTAAGGTCATCTTCTTATCGCATATTTTCTTAAAGTTCAGTGTAGCATATTTGAGACTTTTAATGGTTTATTTTCTAGTTTTTTTCTTATAATTAATAAATCATACCTAAATCACCTCTATGAGAGTTCGTCATTATAATTATGTCATTATACATATAAAAACCGGCAAACATTTTTTACAATAAAATAAGAATTAAAAATTATTAAACAGTAAAAATAAAGTAACACGTCACAGACAGTAAAAATCACATTATAAATTAACTAAATTTATTTTAATAGTACATTACGCGTCGAGTGCAGAAAGTAGCATTTTGCATGCGAGTATGGAGTTAGCACCCGAGTGATAGCGAGGGTAGTAAAACCACACGAGCAATGCAAAATGCCGTTTTCGCACGAGTTGCGTACCGTACTTTATCTATGATGGTTAATAATAAATACAGAAAAAATAAACTTGCTGTATGTAAGTTCGTATCTCTCTCTTGATAAAGATGGCATTAATTCTTGAGTTGTATTTTTTGCCGAATTAATTATTTCTGGAGGAGTATTATTTTCCACATTTTCGTCAAAGTCACTTGATTCACTCATTGTTTTTTTACTAAAATCTCGATATAAACAGTGACTTTCATAAAAGAACAGCAAATTAGTTTTGTTAAATGTAAACAAACTCACTAATCGTGCGTAAAGCTGAAGAATTCCTCTTCTTTACCGCGCTAGCGTGGTAAAGAAGAGGAATTCTTCAGAACTATGAGACGCGCATGCGCAATGAATACAAGTACGTAAATAATCACTTTCTACGCATCTAAACAGAGATACATTGTTTATATTTCGTATCAATCGTAGATAAAATTTATTATCTACCTAATGATAGCAAATATGTACGACTAGCTCAGTAGTCGTATTTGCTCGCATGGAGTTGATTTATTAATTATAAGAAAAAAACTAGAAAATAAACCATTAAAAGTCTCAAACATGCTACACTGGACTTTAAAAACATTTGTGATAAGAAGATGATCTTAGATAAAGGGTCGAAACGTCTCACAAATAAAGTTATGAAAATTAATTAATTTTTATTATTTTTAATCACACCTTAAAAAATCCATCAAGAACAAAGTTTATACAAAATATAATTTACTTCAATCAAATGCCATATCCACACTAATATCATTATCAAAAATTAATCAAATTTTATCATTTTTTTTTGTGATTGAATGTCACCAGTGACGTAGGTACTTGGCATAAGCAAATTACATCCATTACATGTTCAATATATTTTTAGTCACGAATTGTTGTGAGATAAAAAAAAAAAATTGAAATACGCATTTAAAAATGTTATAACTATACAATCTGAGAGAAAAATAATAAGGAATTAAATAATAATAATAAAAAAAAACACTGATAATAAAATAAAATGTTAATTGCATATTTAGTCGTTTAAAAAAGCTCATTAGTTCTGTTTTGAAGATTTGACTTTAGCATTGTTTTGAATTGAATAAATGTTTATGGAATAAAAAAAAAAAAAAAATCTATAAAACTAACAAAAAAAAAATGTACTCTCAATAAAAATAATTGTCAAAAATTAAAATAATAATGATAAATGAAGAAAAATATATAAAATAGTAAGAAAGCATGTTGTAAATAACAATAAAACGTTATACAAGGAAAACAAGAAACTTTACATAATAAATAAAATTGTATCCCTTAATAATGTTGTCGTTATGTTAATGTAAAAAATGGTTAAAAAGAATATGTTTATTAAAAAAATGAAATGAAAAAAATATTGTCTATGGAAAGAGAAAATGTTTAAAAACTGGCTTTGTTTTTGTTCTTTATTAATTTTATTTTTTTAAATATATATTGGTACATTAGATAGAGAGTTGAATGGAGTTGTACACAAAAGAATCCTATAACTGTCGAATTACAGGACTTTGATGTTTGTTTAATGCTCATTAATTAACTTATCAGTTTAGTTTACTCTGAATAATTATAATGCAATTGAAAATGGGTTGATACTTACGTGGATACGTTAAAGGAAACGTATAACGTTAACATGTTTAACCCTCATAACATAATTAACCCTTTGCCCTCAACATGATTTTTACTCTGAGATCTGTATAGTTGGTATTTTTCACGGTCACCCTAATTTTCCCCTACATTTACAGGTTTTTATTATGTACTTTAGTATAAGACACATTTTTATTAGAAAACATATAAATATTGACTTTTTTACCATCTACTAATTTGAATGATATTTATCCCTAACTGTATCTTTGCTAAACAAAACGTACTGCTGGATAGAGGTAAAAATTACCACAACAGTGTTGGATTAACGGTAAAAATTACCTTCACGTAACCTAACGCCAGAGTTGACGATACCAATGATTATAACCGGTAGTGGAGCGGCAATCCTTCCTCGTTAGTGGTAAGATATCCTCTGTAAGTGTACTCGAGCTACAGCCATAGACGTTCACTTGGAGTACTGCCGATAGATATTTAGTAATCTATGACGGTGAAAAGTACCGATGTTCAGGGCAAAGGGTTACTCACAACACTTAACTTGAATGGTAAAGACATAAATTGCTATACATATATTAAAAACGGTTATTTGAGTTTTGGATATTAAACAAATTTAGATGTAAATGTGATTAATTGCGTTCAATGAAAGGGAATGATATATTTGTTAAAATCTTGGATGGTATTTGATTGCAAATTTACAAGTTATAAGCATAGTAACTAGACATGTGGTTGTCTCATCAAAAAGTTGCCGAAGGATTTCAAGTGCCGCATTTTACTTGTATCACTACTAGTAACTTTCGGGGCGTTGATCTACTTTCCAGCAAGCCATATGAATTAATTGATGGTAGCAAATGTTTTGAAAATTGACTTAACTTTCTGACAATTCATGGCGGAGATAGGGCATCGACAAAACCAATATCTCAATATCTTTTTCCTCTGTTATTGCTCGTAGCGCTTAGTTTGATCCCCGGCCAAAATATTCTCAGTATTATTTTATAAAAGGATGTGACTTACAAAATGCTTTGTTCCAGAAGCGTATACATCCTGTAGCGAACAAAATTGCTGGTCAGGAGGAATAGGCAGATGTGTTAGGAATATTTATGGGTTGGCTTCTAAACTGTTAACATTAGAGAGGCAAGTGTCAAAGTTAGGGGATCGAGAGCTCGCTAGTCTGCGGTGACGATCCTCTGTAATGATAATTAAATTTCAACCCAACAATGCTTTTCGTATATTTTACAGAATTGGCTTTCACGACCAGACTCTGATATCTAAATCTTCCCGAGGACACCGCATCTGATATATGGGTAAACGGGACCAATCTTAAAGGCTGTTCTTCGTTTAGATAAAAGTTTGCAGTTGCCTTGAGTACGGTCTCTAAAATTGCTATCGAAACGCCATTTAATTTAATTCGAATTAATATCAGACCTCGTTAAGGCCCATATAAATTATATTTAGGGAGAGAAAGTGACGTAAGAATGGCGTTTAAAACAGACAGTAATGTATTGTGACAATGTAAATATGTGTATATTTTGTTGTTATTGAATAAGCGAATATAATAAGATGTAGTTTATTTAAAATTATTTCTTGGACTTCTAAGGGAACTTTAAAGAGAGAACACATTTATAAACCTTGTTACGAAAAATTAAGAAATGAAACAGTCCCATAAAACAGAAGTAACTTAAACTGAAAAAATAATCTACTTTGAAACCATATCGCAATATTCATTTTCCATTTTGTTTTATACACTTTTTCTGTAATTGGCTGTGGGTAATGTAAACAAACCAATCATTGGTTAAAATATAAAACTTGAATTGATTTTACTTCCGTTTATGCGAATGTCTATTGGGATCATAAGAGAGTATTTGTGTTTGAAGTCAGAATCAATGCTTCTGAAAGCATTCAAAAGTTTTTATAGTTGATACGCAGTAAGGCGTTTCTCAAGATGTTTTTTAAATAAGTTTATGTAAACTGAACTTGGCGTCTTTTGAGATGTTGGCTTGAGAGGAAAAAAATGGTCCAATAGAAAATTATTATAACATATTTTTTTTCATACCAATTATTTGGTAACACCACAAATTTTGTTATTTTTATATTAAACCCGCTTTTCAATATTACATCTACAACTTAATAAATTTTGAAGTTACTAATAATATAACAAATTTAACATTAAAAATCAACAAAGACATAATTATCTTATATTATTATATTTATCTCCCTTTTCTTGTGCTACTCCTCTTTTATGCAATTACTTTAAAAAATAAATACTAATATGATATCTATCTATCTAAATCGCTAAAAACATCTTGATTCCATTAGCAAAAAGGTGAGATATGTATCTACTCTTACGGTCGCATGGTAAGCCTTATTAAGTTGACCAAGTATGTTGTTAATGTGGACAAATTGAATTGGTGATACGTCTATTAATGACAAAGTTTTCTTTGCATGCATTCGTGTTACAACTGTTACTAATTTAGATTTTCTAAATTTCTAACATTATCTTGGACTAAAGGTACACGCTAGCCTCATATTTCACCTTAAGCTGGTAATAAAAAATATTCCCGCTATACTAAATGAATACTATTTTAATGTTTATTTATTTCTATACCTAGATTTAGGATGGCTATTTGAGTCTTCCCACGGAAGATAAAAAAAAGGTGCCTCAGCCTTAATCCTTGGGGGGTTTCTAGGGATTAAGGTTTACTGGATTACTAAAAACAATCCCGACTCAAAGGTATAAAAGGGGCTAGGAAGGGTGAATCCCGGGGCCCGAAACAAATAATGATGAACAATCGCACAACTGGCGGCCGGAGTTTGTCCTAATGGAGGAAAAGGGCAAGGAATGATGTTGCCGGGGCTTTATTCGTTGAAAACGGAGCCAAATGGGTCGCTTCCTTAAGCACGACTTTCCATCATACTCGTTTACTCTCAACTATTATTCATGTTTTCTCAACTTATAACTCATATTTAATGAGTCCTTTTCTCCTTTATTCTGCAAACCAAACGCCCGCAATCCTTCTCTTACTGTCTTTTGAGCAAGCGAATTTTAAAAGTCTTTCTTTTGTTCCCTACTTTCTATTTTATTAAGCCGATTCAATTAACTAGGTTTCTCCCCCTTTTCGCTTTTCTTCGCTCTTTACTACTAAATTTGGCCGATAAACTTTCTTAAGACCAGATCAGGTCCCCTATTAAAATAATTTAAACTTTTTTTTACGTCGGTTTAACTTGGATAACGTTTCATAGGTCATTTATTTATTTATCCTTAAGGCTATTTATGAAGAAGGCCTTCAGATGGGATTAGCATAAACGGTTATAATAGTCAAGATAATGAGCTGATAAAATGTACAACTCGTAAGCTTGTCGTTATATTTTAAACAAATAATATTATTCATATTGCTTTACTGTAAATAATAATCATAGGAAAATAGAGAATTGTCAATAGGTACTTTCTCATATACGTAGTGTATATAAAGTGAAAGTATTGTGAAGGCGAGATAATTCCATTTTTGGATTTTGATGGATTTACGCGTTTTGATGTCCCCTCTGAGTACATTAAAGTGTTTTATTTATTTAAAAAAAAAAAATCGGTCTGTCGTCTGTAGTCTGTACAGAGGCGTAGTGCCTAAACAACTGAGCCGACTGCAATGAAATTTGGCATGCACGTTCATAAAAAATCATGCCATGAGATAAAATTGAGAAATGAATATTAGGCGGTACCCCTAAAAACTATGGAAAAACGTGGAAATTATATTTTTCAAAAACTGTTCCGGCAATGTTTATTAGACATTCTGAAATTTAGTTAATTGAATCGTCTAACCATATAAGTCGTTTTCCCGGGAAGAATCTAGTTTCCGAGATGTTGACAAAAATAAATCACATTTTGTTGAAAATCTAAAACAAAAAAAAAAACCAACTACCTGTTATAACAGGATTCAAATGTTTTTAAAAAATAAGTCAATTAAATGAGATATTATGGGGTTTAAATACACTGTTAATATCAATATAAGAAAGTTTTAATCGATTTATGGGGCCGATTTTTAACTCACCACTACTTTTCCTTTTTCAAGCAAAAAACAAAATATAAATTTACTTAAGATGTGTATGTTTTACTATTAATGATTTATAAATGTGTTGTATGTTTTATTATCGGCCGGGTAATAAAACTAAAGTAAATAAAACAAAGAAACTAATTTTATCTTTCAGAAATGTTAAAGCAAGAAAGTAAGAGGTAAAAAATACTCTGATACTCGGGTAAAACTTCTAACAGAAAATCTTTCTTTTCCCAGCAGAAACGAGACAAGGCAAAGATTTATTATATCTCTTAAAAAATTGTCTCGAGTAATTCTGATAGGTAATAACTTCGCTTCTCTACCTAATCTAATATTAAACTTAAAATCGGTAAATTATAGTAATGATTATCTCACAATTTTAACTTTAATCAAGCTCCATAAAATTTACTTAAGTAATATAATAAATTATATATATTAATTTACGTTCTTATCTATTGAACCCAGTAATTAAAAAAAAACGTAAGAGGGCTATTTAAGGGCATATAATAGATTACCTGAAACATGTTTTTTTTGCTAATTTACGTTGATGACACTTTAAAAGACAAAATAATTTTAGGAGATAAGGTATAGCCACTTGCTTCAATTATCGCATATTTTTTTTAAATTAATCCTTGTTTCTCTTCAATACTCCTGTTTAATGTATACAGGGTGGTCCAAAAGTCTCCCCCCCCCCCTCTTAACTTTTGAACGGTTTGAGATAAATTAATGAAACTTGGGGGATCTCTACCATACAAAGGGAAGTTTGTTTTCATGCAATCACCCACTAGGGGCAACCACCCACTTTGCCCCCAGACCTCCCAACTTCAAAATTTCAAATTGGGGCGTATATTTTTGGTAGCATATTTGGATTCTACAGTGATAAATAATAAACTTTTACATCAAACTATTTTTTCTATCTCCAATATGTTGCCCCCTACAGGGGTGCAAAGATAGCAAAATAACCCTTCCGAAAGAGTAAAAAAAATAACACTTAGATCGTTATAAAATCTAAACGGTTTGAAATAAAGTCATGGAACTTGGGGGATCTGTACCATGTAAAGAGAAGTATTTAATCATCCACTCGCGTACTAGCGGCAACCTCCATTTTGCCCCCAGGCGCTGAAATCTACGATTTTTATACCTTTGCCCCCCTATAGGGGGCAAAATATTAGAGGTAGAAAAATAAGTTTCAAGTAAAATATTTTTATTTTTTGCCGTAGAATCTAAATCTGATATCAAAAATATACATTCTAGGACAAAATTTTGAAGTTAGGTGGTCTAGGGGCAAAATAGGAGGTTGCCCCTACAGCGCGGTTGCATGAAAACAAACTTCCCTTTACATGGTACGGATCCCCTAAGTTTCATTAATTTATCTCTCACCGTTTAGATTTTACAACGTATTATCGGTAGGGTAATTTTGCTATCTTTGTCCACCTATAGGGGGCAAAATATTGGGAATAGAAAAAAAAGTTTCAAGTGAAAGTTTATTATTTTTCACTGTAGAATCCAAATATGCTATCAAAAATATACACTCCAATTTGAAATTTTGAAGTTGGGTGGCCTGGGGGCAAAGTGGGTGGTTGCCCCTAGTGGGTGATAGAATGAAAACAAACTTCCCTTTGTATGGTAGAGATCCCCCAAGTTTCATTAATTTATCTCAAGCCGTTCAAAAGTTAAGAGGGGGGGGGGGGACTTTTGGACCACCCTGTATGTAACTTAATTTATCGTCTTAGATACAATGGTTGTATTCAATTTTGAATAATTATTCTTGAAAACTGTTGCCAATTATTGTTAATGAAAATAATTTTGGTGACTGAGCTATGAACCTACACCACACCGCCTTATGTACCATAACAATAATATTCTTGTCATCAGAGTGTTCTCGAGATTATTGACGCTTTTTCCCTTGAGCCTATATTCGAAATCGTAAATAAAAATTATTCGCATATGAATTAAATTATGAAATTGTGTAAGAAGACATTTTAGAAGAATACAACGTCTAGCTCGAGAATGTATTGAAGTTTCTTGATAGTGATTTATCGGCCTGTCAATTTAAAAATAAGATGCAATAAACAACACACTCAGTCATGACAATCCCGTTATAGGTACAGATGCTTTATATGGAAAACTATTTATTTCACAATCACAAAAGAAATAAGTACTCTATAAAATCCAAGAGAAAAACTAAATTTGAATTTTGACAAATAACAAAAGTAAATCTGAATGACATGACCAGTGTGGATCATGTCCCTACAGGATTCCCTCTCCTCTTCACGATTCGAAAGTGATGAACTTTCTTTCAAAAAATGTTTAATTTTAGTTAAGATATAGGATGTCTAACCACAGTTTAGGTACAGATGAAGTAATGCTTGTGATTATTTGAAAATTTGATCACGATTTTTAGTCTGACAATACGTCTCTCCTTATTGTTTCAGAAAGTTCAAAGCTCACCGAAATTGGCGCATTCTATGAGCTATAATATGATGCCTTGGCCGCCAAATATCTTTTGTTATTTGGCATCTAAAGACCTAAATGTTTCAAATCCGTTCCTACATTCTTTATGGAACAAGACAGTGCAGACATTATTTTGTTTGTCATTGCTAAATATTGACAATGCATATGGATGTAGGTGTAGATTTTTTCTAAAACAATGAGCTTAATACCCAGGTAGGCCTTAACTCATAATAAATAGACAAACAATAACACATCTTCAAAACCGTCTCATTTTTGAACTGACTGTCTTTGTTTAAGTGTAGTCGTTACTGTCGATATTTCTGTTTCCACAATGATTTTCGTTTATAGGTGGTCCGATTGTACAGAAGGTTTTGTTCAATTGTGCATTCTGTTGCAACTCTATTTGTGAGTTTTGTGTTTCACAATGTTCCCTAGAAACAAAACGATGCGATACTTTTATTCGTTGGAGAAAACAACGTATGAAACCGTTGGAGAAAACAAAAGGCATTTTGCTTCACAATAGAAATTAAAAATATTTTATCCACAAACTTTAACGCGATGTACTTCCAAAGACAGTCAGTTCATAAATAAGAAAATGTTGAAGATATGCAATTGTTTGACAAGAAGAGATGAGGACCACCTATAGACATAGGCAACGTCAGAAAATTTTACTTCCATATTATACATATATAATCTATATTTAGCATTGACAAGCAAAATCATGCCTGCGCTGTCTTGTTCCATGAAGAATGAATACTTTAGGAGGAACTGACATTTAGGTCAGTAGACGCCAAATAACAAAAGATATTTTGGCGGCAAAGGTCATAAAATGCACCATAAAATCATAATGAAATTTTCAAAAAATCACAAGCGTAAATTCTTCTGTACCTAAAATATGATTAGACATCCTATATCTTAACTTAAATAGGTAATTTTTAAAGGGAAATTGTCGATTGCTGCAAACCGCTTCTTTCTATCGTTATTGATTCAAAGTTATAAGACAGTTGAAATCGATAAAATGGAAAACATCGGAAAAACTCTATAACGAAAACACAACAATACTATTCGTATTGGAAAAAAAAAGTTCTGTTCTGACCATCTAAATACTGAATTTCGACATCTTGAACTGGGATGCTCTAAAATAATTAATTATAATTAAATATTTAGTATAATTAAATGTTTAAGTAATAAAAGTGAAACCTCACTTCTGGCGTCAGTTTTTTTACTTGATTTTGGTGAAATTTACAAAGGAGCGACTCGGTATTCCAATCGTTCCAGGTTAGACATACGATTTTGCGAAGGTGATATCATTTATACTGCGACGGTTGGTAGTAAAGTTATTCACCGTTTGAAAATGAGCAGATATCAAGGAATGTAATACTTGAGATTAGTTTAGAGAAAGTGTGACTGAGGGAGTTAAGTTCCCTCGTGAGTCAAATACATTCCTTAACTTAGTTTGACAAGATTATCCAAGTTAATCTGGTACATTATGATGTAAGGTAACTGAGCTTAAACAAGGTTATCAGTTAGTTTCTGTGCTCTGGATCCTTTTCGGGCTGCACATATACTCTGTGTAATCTGACCCACATTAAACTACGCTAATATTAGTTTTAAAGTAAACATCTACTAGATACCCGAACCTTGAATCATCTTAACCATTTTTTAAATAAAGAAATATAACTAGACTAAGTTTCAAATTACGACTTTTTTTTGAAGTGCTAGGTGTTGCAGTGGTGACAGCATTTTAGTGGGAGTAAGAGCGGATGTTCTCGTTGCAATTCTGAAAGCTAGTTCACGGGTGCACATGTTACTCTGACCAAGCTAAACGTCTATATCAATACCTAGCACTGCACTTCAGTGGGTGAAGGTGTGGATGTTTCCCTTGCAATACTGGAAGCATGTTCACGGGTGCACAAGTTACTCTGACCAAGCTTAACGTCTATATCAATACCTAGCACTGCACTTCGGTGGGTGAAGGTGTTAATGTTTCCCTTGCAATACTGGAAGCATGTTCACGGGTGCACATGTTACTCTGACCAAGCTAAACGTCTATATCAATACCTAGCACTGCACTTCAGTGGGTGAAGGTGTGGATGTTTCCCTTGCAATACTGGAAGCATGTTCACGGGTGCACAAGTTACTCTGACCAAGCTTAACGTCTATATCAATACCTAGCACTGCACTTCAGTGGGTGAAGGTGTTAATGTTTCCCTTGCAATACTGGAAGCATGTTCACGGGTGCACATGTTACTCTGACCAAGCTAAACGTCTATATCAATACCTAGCACTGCACTTCAGTGGGTGAAGGTGTGGATGTTTCCCTTGCAACACTGAAAGCATGTTCACGGGTGCACATGTTACTCTAACCAAGCTTAACGTCTATATCAATACCTAGCACTGCACTTCAGTGGGTGAAGGTGTGGATGTTTCCCTTGCAATACTGGATGCATGTTTACGGGTGCACATGTTACTCTGACCAAGCTAAACGTCTATATGAATACCTAGCACTGCACTTCGGTGGGTGAAGGTGTGGATGTTTCCCTTGCAATACTAGAAGCATGTTCACGGGTGCACATGTTACTCTGACCAAGCTTAACGTCTATATCAATACCTAGAACTGCACTTCAGTGGGTGAAGGTGTGGATGTTTCCCTTGCAATACTGGAAGCATGTTCACGGGTGCACATGTAACTCTGACCAAGCTTAACGTCTATATCAATACCTAGCACTGCACTTCAGTGGGTGAAGGTGTGGATGTTTCCCTTGCAATACTAGAAGCATGTTCACGGGTGCACATGTTACTCTGACCAAGCTAAACGTCTATATCAATACCTAGCACTGCACTTCAGTGGGTGAAGGTGTGGATGTTTCCCTTGCAATACTGGAAGCATGTTCACGGGTGCACAAGTTACTCTGACCAAGCTTAACGTCTATATCAATACCTAGCACTGCACTTCAGTGGGTGAAGGTGTTAATGTTTCCCTTGCAATACTGGAAGCATGTTCACGGGTGCACATGTTACTCTGACCAAGCTTAACGTCTATATCAATACCTAGAACTGCACTTCAGTGGGTGAAGGTGTGGATGTTTCCCTTGCAATACTGGAAGCATGTTCACGGGTGCACATGTAACTCTGACCAAGCTTAACGTCTATATCAATACCTAGCACTGCACTTCAGTGGGTGAAGGTGTGGATGTTTCCCTTGCAATACTGGAAGCATGTTCACGGGTGCACATGTTACTCTGACCAAGCTAAACGTCTATATCAATACCTAGCACTGCACTTCGGTGGGTGAAGGTGTGGATGTTTTCCTTGCAATACTGGAAGCATGTTCACGGGTGCACATGTTACTCTTACCAAGCTTAACGTCTATATCAATACCTAGCACTCCACTTCAGTGGGTAAAGGTGTGGATGTTTCCCTTGCAATACTGGAAGCATGTTCACGGGTGCACTTGTTACTCTGACCAAGCTTAACGTCTATATCAATACCTAGCACTGCACTTCAGTAGGTGAAGGTGTGGATGTTTCCCTTGCAATACTGGAAGCATGTTCACGGGTGCACATGTTACTCTGACCAAGCTAAACGTCTATATCAATACCTAGCACTGCACTTCGGTGGGTGAAGATGTGGATGTTTCCCTTGCAATACTGGAAGCATGTTCACGGGTGCACATGTTACTCTGACCAAGCTAAACGTCTATATCAATACCTAGCACTGCACATTAGTGGGTGAAGGTGTGGATGTTTCCCTTGCAATACTGGAAGCATGTTCACGGGTGCACATGTTACTCTTACCAAGCTTAACGTCTATATCAATACCTAGCACTCCACTTTAGTGGGTAAAGGTGTGGATGTTTCCCTTGCAATACTGGAAGCATGTTCACGGGTGCACATGTTACTCTGACCAAGCTTAACGTCTATATTAATACCTAGCACTGCACTTCAGTGGGTGAAGGTGTTGATGTTTCCCTTGCAATACTGGAAGCATGCTCACGGGTGCACATGTTACTCTGACCAAGCTTAACGTCTATATCAATACCTAGCACTGCACTTCAGTGGATGAAGGTGTGGATGTTTCCCTTGCAATACTGGAAGCATGTTCACGGGTGCACATGTTACTCTGACCAAGCTAAACGTCTATATCAATACCTAGCACTGCACTTCGGTGGGTGAAGGTGTGGATTTTCCCTTGCAATACTGGAAGCATGTTCACGGGTGCACATGTTACTCTGACCAAGCTTAACGTCTATATCAATACCTAGAACTGCACTTCAGTGGGTGAAGGTGTGGATGTTTCCCTTGCAATACTGGAAGCATGTTCACGGGTGCACATGTAACTCTGACCAAGCTTAACGTCTATATCAATACCTAGCACTGCACTTCAGTGGGTGAAGGTGTGGATGTTTCCCTTGCAATACTGGAAGCATGTTCACGGGTGCACATGTTACTCTGACCAAGCTAAACGTCTATATCAATACCTAGCACTGCACTTCGGTGGGTGAAGGTGTGGATGTTTTCCTTGCAATACTGGAAGCATGTTCACGGGTGCACATGTTACTCTTACCAAGCTTAACGTCTATATCAATACCTAGCACTCCACTTCAGTGGGTGAAGGTGTGGATGTTTCCCTTGCAATACTGGAAGCATGTTCACGGGTGCACTTGTTACTCTGACCAAGCTTAACGTCTATATCAATACCTAGCACTGCACTTCAGTGGGTGAAGGTGTGGATGTTTCCCTTGCAATACTGGAAGCATGTTCACGGGTGCACATGTGACTCTGACCAAGCTAAACGTCTATATCAATACCTGGCACTCCACTTTAGTGGGTGAAGGTGTGGATGTTTCTCTTGCAATACTGGAAGCATGTTCACGGGTGCACATGTTACTCTGACCAAGCTAAACGTCTATATCAATACCTAGCACTGCACTTCAGTAGGTGAAGGTGTGGATGTTTCCCTTGCAATACTGGAAGCATGTTCACGGGTGCACATGTTACTCTGACCAAGCTAAACGTCTATATCAATACCTAGCACTGCACTTCGGTGGGTGAAGGTTTGGATGTTTCCCTTGCAATACTGGAAGCATGTTCACGGGTGCACATGTTACTCTGACCAAGCTAAACGTCTATATCAATACCTAGCACTGCACTTCGGTGGGTGAAGGTGTGGATGTTTCCCTTGCAATACTGGAAGCATGTTCACGGGTGCACATGTTACTCTGACCAAGCTAAACGTCTATATCAATACCAAGCACTGCACTTCAGTGGGTGAAGGTGTGGATGTTTCCCTTGCAATACTGGAAGCATGTTCACGGGTGCACATGTTACTCTGACCAAGCTAAACGTCTATATCAATACCTAGCACTGCACTTCAGTGGGTGAAGGTGTGGATGTTTCCTTTGCAATACTGGAAGCATGTTCACGGGTGCACATGTTACTCTGACCAAGCTTAACGTCTATATCAATACCTAGCACTGCACTTCAGTGGGTGAAGGTGTGGATGTTTCCCTTGCAATACTGGATGCATGTTTACGGGTGCACATGTTACTCTGACCAAGCTAAACGTCTATATGAATACCTAGCACTGCACTTCGGTGGGTGAAGGTGTGGATGTTTCCCTTGCAATACTAGAAGCATGTTCACGGGTGCACATGTTACTCTGACCAAGCTTAACGTCTATATCAATACCTAGAACTGCACTTCAGTGGGTGAAGGTGTGGATGTTTCCCTTGCAATACTGGAAGCATGTTCACGGGTGCACATGTAACTCTGACCAAGCTTAACGTCTATATCAATACCTAGCACTGCACTTCAGTGGGTGAAGGTGTGGATGTTTCCCTTGCAATACTGGAAGCATGTTCACGGGTGCACATGTTACTCTGACCAAGCTAAACGTCTATATCAATACCTAGCACTGCACTTCGGTGGGTGAAGGTGTGGATGTTTTCCTTGCAATACTGGAAGCATGTTCACGGGTGCACATGTTACTCTTACCAAGCTTAACGTCTATATCAATACCTAGCACTCCACTTCAGTGGGTAAAGGTGTGGATGTTTCCCTTGCAATACTGGAAGCATGTTCACGGGTGCACTTGTTACTCTGACCAAGCTTAACGTCTATATCAATACCTAGCACTGCACTTCAGTGGGTGAAGGTGTGGATGTTTCCCTTGCAATACTAGAAGCATGTTCACGGGTGCACATGTGACTCTGACCAAGCTAAACGTCTATATCAATACCTAGCACTGCACTTCGGTGGGTGAAGGTGTGGATGTTTCTCTTGCAATACTGGAAGCATGTTCACGGGTGCACATGTTACTCTGACCAAGCTAAACGTCTATATCAATACCTAGCACTGCACTTCAGTAGGTGAAGGTGTGGATGTTTCCCTTGCAATACTGGAAGCATGTTCACGGGTGCACATGTTACTCTGACCAAGCTAAACGTCTATATCAATACCTAGCACTGCACTTCGGTGGGTGAAGATGTGGATGTTTCCCTTGCAATACTGGAAGCATGTTCACGGGTGCACATGTTACTCTGACCAAGCTAAACGTCTATATCAATACCTAGCACTGCACTTTAGTGGGTGAAGGTGTGGATGTTTCCCTTGCAATACTGGAAGCATGTTCACGGGTGCACATGTTACTCTTACCAAGCTTAACGTCTATATCAATACCTAGCACTCCACTTTAGTGGGTGAAGGTGTGGATGTTTCCCTTGCAATACTGGAAGCATGTTCACGGGTGCACATGTTACTCTGACCAAGCTAAACGTCTATATCAATACCTAGCACTGCACTTCGGTGGGTGAAGGTGTGGATGTTTTCCTTGCAATACTGGAAGCATGTTCACGGGTGCACATGTTACTCTTACCAAGCTTAACGTCTATATCAATACCTAGCACTCCACTTCAGTGGGTGAAGGTGTGGATGTTTCCCTTGCAATACTGGAAGCATGTTCACGGGTGCACTTGTTACTCTGACCAAGCTTAACGTCTATATCAATACCTAGCACTGCACTTCAGTGGGTGAAGGTGTGGATGTTTCCCTTGCAATACTGGAAGCATGTTCACGGGTGCACATGTGACTCTGACCAAGCTAAACGTCTATATCAATACCTAGCACTGCACTTCGGTGGGTGAAGGTGTGGATGTTTCTCTTGCAATACTGGAAGCATGTTCACGGGTGCACATGTTACTCTGACCAAGCTAAACGTCTATATCAATACCTAGCACTGCACTTCAGTAGGTGAAGGTGTGGATGTTTCCCTTGCAATACTGGAAGCATGTTCACGGGTGCACATGTTACTCTGACCAAGCTAAACGTCTATATCAATACCTAGCACTGCACTTCAGTGGGTGAAGGTGTGGATGTTTCCCTTGCAATACTGGAAGCATGTTCACGGGTGCACATGTTACTCTGACCAAGCTAAACGTCTATATCAATACCTAGCACTGCACTTCGGTGGGTGAAGGTGTGGATGTTTTCCTTGCAATACTGGAAGCATGTTCACGGGTGCACATGTTACTCTTACCAAGCATAACGTCTATATCAATACCTAGCACTCCACTTCAGTGGGTAAAGGTGTGGATGTTTCCCTTGCAATACTGGAAGCATGTTCACGGGTGCACTTGTTACTCTGACCAAGCTTAACGTCTATATCAATACCTAGCACTGCACTTCAGTGGGTGAAGGTGTGGATGTTTCCCTTGCAATACTAGAAGCATGTTCACGGGTGCACATGTTACTCTGACCAAGCTTAACGTCTATATCAATACCTAGCACTGCACTTCAGTGGATGAAGGTGTGGATGTTTCCCTTGCAATACTGGAAGCATGTTCACGGGTGCACATGTTACTCTGACCAAGCTAAACGTCTATATCAATACCTAGCACTGCACTTCGGTGGGTGAAGGTTTGGATGTTTCCCTTGCAATACTGGAAGCATGTTCACGGGTGCACATGTTACTCTGACCAAGCTAAACGTCTATATCAATACCTAGCACTGCACTTCGGTGGGTGAAGGTGTGGATGTTTCCCTTGCAATACTGGAAGCATGTTCACGGGTGCACATGTTACTCTGACCAAGCTAAACGTCTATATCAATACCTAGCACTGCACTTCAGTGGGTGAAGGTGTGGATGTTTCCCTTGCAATACTGGAAGCATGTTCACGGGTGCACATGTTACTCTGACCAAGCTAAACGTCTATATCAATACCTAGCACTGCACTTCGGTGGGTGAAGGTGTGGATGTTTCCTTTGCAATACTGGAAGCATGTTCACGGGTGCACATGTTACTCTGACCAAGCTTAACGTCTATATCAATACCTAGCACTGTACTTCAGTGGGTGCAGGTGTTGATGTTTCCCTTGCAATACTGGAAGCATATTCACGGGTGCACATGTTACTCTGACCAAGCTAAACGTCTATATTAATACCTAGCACTGCACTTCGGTGGGTGAAGGTGTGGATGTTTCCCTTGCAATACTGGAAGCATGTTCACGGGTGCACATGTTTCTCTGACCAAGCTAAACTTCTATATCAATACCTAGCACTGCACTTCAGTGGGTGAAGGTGTGGATGTTTCCCTTGCAATACTGGAAGCATGTTCACGGGTGCACATGTTACTCTGACCAAGCTTAACGTCTATATCAATACCTAGCACTGCACTTCAGTGGGTGAAGGTTTTGATGTTTCCCTTGCAATACTGGAAGCATGTTCACGGGTGCACATGTTACTCTGACCAAGCTAAACGTCTATATCAATACCTAGCACTGCACTTCGGTGGGTGAAGGTGTGGATGTTTCCCTTGCAATACTGGAAGCATGTTCACGGGTGCACATGTTACTCTGACCAAGCTAAACGTCTATATCAATACCTAGCACTGCACTTCAGTGGGTGAAGGTGTGGATGTTTCCCTTGCAATACTGGAAGCATGTTCACGGGTGCACATGTTACTCTGACCAAGCTAAACGTCTATATCAATACCTAGCACTGCACTTCGGTGGGTGAAGGTGTGGATGTTTCCTTTGCAATACTGGAAGCATGTTCACGGGTGCACATGTTACTCTGACCAAGCTTAACGTCTATATCAATACCTAGCACTGTACTTCAGTGGGTGCAGGTGTTGATGTTTCCCTTGCAATACTGGAAGCATATTCACGGGTGCACATGTTACTCTGACCAAGCTAAACGTCTATATTAATACCTAGCACTGCACTTCGGTGGGTGAAGGTGTGGATGTTTCCCTTGCAATACTGGAAGCATGTTCACGGGTGCACATGTTTCTCTGACCAAGCTAAACTTCTATATCAATACCTAGCACTGCACTTCAGTGGGTGAAGGTGTGGATGTTTTCCTTGCAATACTGGAAGCATGTTCACGGGTGCACATGTTACTCTGACCAAGCTTAACGTCTATATCAATACCTAGCACTGCACTTCAGTGGGTGAAGGTTTTGATGTTTCCCTTGCAATACTGGAAGCATGTTCACGGGTGCACATGTTACTCTGACCAAGCTAAACGTCTATATCAATACCTAGCACTGCACTTCGGTGGGTGAAGGTGTGGATGTTTCTCTTGCAATACTGGAAGCTTTTTCATGGGTGCACATGTTACTCTGACCAAGCCTAACGTCTATTGCAACACCAAGCACTACAAGGTCTGCTATAAGAACTATAGCAGACGCTTACTCCCTATAACCTTTTATTACCCTTCATTTTTTATGTAGGATATAATATGAATTTGACAAAAGAGAAGAAAATATTAATTATTACAGCACTTAAAAAATAATTATAATGGTAAATTATAATATTTATTTGGAATACAAACCTCAGATAGCCAAATCTATCCGTATATTGTGATATAACCAGAATGGCTATTATATGACACAAGTCGGTTTGGACCATTTATTGTCATTGAACTGTAACTTGCAATTAAAGATATATATGCTATGGGGAAATCGACAGAAACAGTCCTCCACGCGGCCACTTCTAGGATAGAAAAGGCAATGCACAAAGGAGACTACACTTTAGCCCCATCTTTGATGTAGAAGGAGCCTTCGATAAGGCAAAGACTAGGAATAGAGAGAAGGAACTGACGCAGATGAATACCCCCCAGGTTATCGTCAATTGGATAATGTCCTCCATGAAAGGGAGGAAAGTTAGTTCATCAATGACCGGCACAAAAGCATTCAGGATGGTGACGGGAGGTTGCCCCCCAGGTCAGCTGCCTCTCGCTACATTTGAGGTGCCTGGTGAAAGATGGACTTCTGAGGAAAATGACCGAGGAGGATATCTATTTGCAGGCATATGCAGACGATGGACTAGTCCTGATCAGAGGCAAGTTCCTAAGTACCTGCTGTGAAAGGATGCAACGAGCTTGAATTGAAGGATGGTGTAAAGATGTAGGACTCTCAGTCAATCCATCCAAAACAGTTTGTGTGTTCGACCGTCGTACTGTAAAGATCGTTGTTGTTTATTTATTGTGTGGTCGTTTTATTTAGACTGTTTACTAGCGTTATCTCGTGTTCGAGTTATAGTTCCTTCCCGGTGTAGCGGGATGAGGCCTACAACTCGGAGTGATCTAGCTAACGCTGCATGTCTTAGTTGTAAGGCACCTATCAACGCCCAACAAAACTTTCTACAATGTAAGTTTTGCAATAATTTTATTCATGCAACTTGCGCTAATGTTGTAGATGATGATTTCGACCTTGTTGTCGCTAACTGGTCTTGTAAGACCTGCCTATCTAATAAAAATGCTGAGACACCAGTACGCAACTCAGGCTCTGTTGGAAAATCTGGCAATAAAGCAGGAAAAGTGCAGTCAAGCCTTCCAATGTCAGACCCCAGCTTAATACTACCTGATTATCTTAAAAATACTGCTGACAATAATACACTTTTAAATGGTCTTACTCAGATGGTTAGTAACCTTATTAACTTAGTAAATAATGTACTACAAGAGAATGCTACTCTTAAACACCGTGTTTCTTGTCTTGAATCAAATAATTCGGCAGTGTCCGAGATTCAACGCACGTATTCTAGTGCGACAAAAAATAAGAATAACTCATACCCTCCTCGTCTGTTCGGGCCGGCTCTAGTCAAGCCAATGACTCATTGCCCCCCTACCTATACTAATTCGCAATCTACGATCCCAGATAATAATGTGTCACGCCCACTTCCCCCCATCACCTCAGCCGGTCAAGAGGGTTTAGTACCCCCCCCCCCCCACTCAACTTTCAAATCAGCTCCAGTATACCGGTATTACAAATGTAAATAAAGATTTAAACAATTGCTACAATCCCACGTATGTTAATAACGATATTAATGCACCTACAACGCCTGACACTGATCCAAATGCAGGGTTTAATAAGGTTACATATCGTAATCGGAAGACTAGAAGAACTCCCTTTATCGTAGGAAAGAAAATATCTTCAAACTCAGCTCTTACAGCTCTCTACGCCTCCGGAGGGGCCTGATGAGGCAGGCAGACAATGACGATTAATATTTTATACCAAAATTGCCGTGGTCTTCGCACTAAAGCGAACACCTTTCTAAGATCTACAGCTTCTGTAGATTTAGATATAATTTGTGTATCAGAAACATGGTTTAATTCGACATGTGTTAATTCGGCGTACTTTCCACCACGCTTTTGTGTTGAAAGAAGAGATCGTACTTACAGTTCCAGAAATGAGAAAGGCGGGGGTGTTTGCATTGCAATTTCTTCTACCTGCTGCTACGTTAGAAGATACGATCTTGAGTCTTCAGACATCGAATGCATATGGATTGAAATCCGTCGTCCTGGTTTTTCGGCTACCTTGATAGGACTTCACTACCTAGCTGATTCGCTATCTAATGACTCTTTAAATGTTTACTTTCAATCGCTTATAGATAATCTAAATGGAAAAGAAAGAATAGTACTTGTTGGGGACTTCAACGCTCCTAAAATCGACTGGTCCAACTTTACTTATGAGTAGTCTAACCCGAATAAAAAACTTGGAGCTGAATCTATTTGTAATCTCTGTTATGCTATGTATCTAGAGCAGCGTAATGATGTTGTTAACCATAATAAAGTAATTCTGGATTTAATACTGACGTCCGTTACTGGTATAAATGTCACACGGCATTATGAACCACTAGTTACTGAAGATCCTCATCATCCTACTCTATATGTTGAGCTACCTTTTTTCCGTCGACATCAGCGCCTTCTGTCTTCTTACTCTTTTCGTGATTATCGCAGTGGCGACTACGCAGGACTCTGCAAAGCTCTTAAAGATGTTGATTGGGGCCCTGTTTATTATGACTTAGATATTAATAGAAACGTTGAGGTTCTTCACGATATTCTTAATAAAGCTATTGACTTATATATACCGATGAAAATGGTTTCTAGGTCAACATTTCCTTCTTGGTTCTCCCTGCAAATGCGCCGTGCTGTAAGAAAAAATAATTACTATGCTAGAAAATTTCGTAAATCTAAAAAACGTATCCATCAAAATCTTAGCTCTATTTTTAGACGGTACTACAAGAAACTATTTAAGCGTGATAAGAAATCTTTTAGGAAACAGATCGATGCTTCACTTACCAGTGATCCGTGCTCCTTCTGGCGCCATGTAAATAAGCTTAAAGGCAACAAAACATCGCCTACTCATACTGTAAAAGATGAATCAACGGGTAATCTTACAACTGACTCACAATCTGCTGCTAATATTTTTGCTAAATACTTTGCCTCAGTCTACTCAATTTCTTCAACCAGCTCACATGACTTTAGAAATCCTTATTGGTCCAATCTCGTTAACTCGGAATTAGAATCCGACCTAGTCTTTAATTTGCCCTTTTTATCAGACAAGCTTATGATTGACGCTATTAAAGAGCTTAAGCCTTCAAAAGGTTCAGGTCCTGACAATATTCCCACCTATATAATTAAAAGTCTGGCTCCATTTTTGGCACCTGCCCTCTCATTCATTTTTAACAAGTCAATTCAAACAGCAACTTTTCCTAAAACGTGGAACAAATCAATAATTATTCCCATACATAAGAGTGGTGTTCGTACCCTTCCCTCAAACTATCGACCAATAGCTCTAAATTGTGTGTTTGGAAAGATTTTTGAAAGAGTGTTAAAGCCTTTTCTTTCGTCTTATCTGGAACAATTTCTTGATAAACACCAACATGGCTTTAGGTCTGGTCGTTCAACCTCTACAAACCTCGTTAACTTTTTATCTACTATTGTTCCTCTTATCTCTTCAGGTCTTCAGGTTGATGCAGTGTACTTTGATCTAAGGAAAGCCTTCGATTCCGTTGATCATGATCTATTGTTACACAAGCTTGGTGTCATGTTTAAAAACCCAGTCTTAGTAGCATGGCTCAAGAGTTACTTAACCGGTAGGGAATGCGCAGTCAGAGTAGGCAATTCTCTTTCTAGTCCCTTTATTGCCACTTCTGGAGTTCATCAAGGTTCGGTCGTAGGTCCTCTCTTGTTCCTGGCCTTCATAAACGACTTGCCCTCATTCGTACATTGCAACTACAGTCTTTTCTGTGACGACCTTAAAATATACTCTCCGGTTACTTCCGCTGTTTCAGCTAAATGGCTACAATATTCTATTAATGGCATTTTTCTATGGGCTCATTTAAATAAGATGAATCTAAACATATCGAAAACCGTACTAATATCATTCACCAGGCGCTTGCACCCTATTGCAACTAATTACCACATCGGTGGATCATTTTTAATGAAAGAGACTAAAGTCCGAGATCTTGGAGTCATTCTCGATAATAAGCTCAAATTTGGTGTACAAGTGGATGCGGTTGTCTCAAAAGCTTTAAAAATGTTAGGTCTAATTCGATCTATCACAGCTGGATTATCGTTAGATTGCTTCGTTCGACTCTACTTAGCTTTAGTACGTCCCATCTTAGAGTATTGTGTACCGGTATGGAATAACTTGACTCAGACCTTAGAAAATAAAATTGAAAATGTGCAACGTTTATTTATCAGAATAGTATATTTTAGGTTCTTCTACCGCAAAATCTACTGTACGTACGATAGACTTCTGACTAGACAAGGAATAGAGCGGCTAGTGACCCGTAGATCTGCTTATGAAGCCCTGTACTTGGCTAAAGCTCTTAACGGCTCCCTGACTTGTTTGAGTACTAAAGAACATGTAGCAATACTTCCACCAGGACGACGGGCGGGAAGATTGGTTTACGTCAAGGAAATATCTGCGATATCTCCAATGTCTCGGTGTGCCCGAAGTTTTAATAAACTTAATATCACCTTAAATGATTTAAATTCATTAAACTAACTTAAAAATATTCTTACTGTGATGTAACTTCTTTTTATTGAATTTATAATATTATTATTACTTTATTGCTACTTCTTTTATTTGTTTTAGTTACACATAATCATCTTAAGGCTATCAGTATTTTTATTATTTTAATTACCATGCATGTTATTCGAGATATTAGTAGTACTATATTTAAATTTTTATCACAGTTTTGTAAATATCTGTTGTTCATGTTTTGATTTCTTTTTTTTTATCTCTATTTTGGCTTAAGGGCTGGTGAGATTTTTTGTATAATAAAAATAAAATAAAATAAAATAAAAAGACTGAGATGATAATCTTCACTACAAAAAGAAAACTTGTGGATTTCAAAGCTCCCAAATTGCTGAGGCATGAGCATACTTTGGCCAATGAGGTGAAATACCTAGGTATAGCCTTAGACTAAAAACTAACCTGGAAATCACACATGGATAAGGTAGTAGAAAAGACTACGATAACCTTCTGGAAACTTAGACGAGCAGTAGGGAAGACATGGAGACTGTCCCGAAGATCCTCAAGTGGCTATACACCGCAGATATTAGACCCAGGGTTTATTACGGATCCCTAGTGTGGCCAAGAACTGAGGTAACCAGCTCGGCTAAGGGTCTTAGTAAGGTTCAGAGGTTGGCCTCCCGTAGTCTAACAGGGGAAATGAGAACTCCACCTACTGCAGCCTTGGAAGCTCTAGTAGGAGTCCCCCCCTCTCCAGCTATGGATTAAAGGAGAGGCCATTGCTTCATGTCAGACTAAGGGCAATGGCTAGGTGAAGGATTTGTTATAGGGCACTTAGACATAGGAAGGTTCGCAGAACTCAAGGTCTCACTCACAGGGATCATACAAAAGGAGTGGACTATCAGCTAAAGCTGAAAAGGAGATATAAGGTAGAAATCCCACCACGAGCCGAATAGGAATCAGGAGAAATTAAATTTGACACAGAGACTCTGCTGGCATGCACGGAGGGCTCAAAGAATGAGAAGAGTATGCCAGGTGTGGGACTTTACTTAGAATAGTCAGGCACCCAAGAGAGTGTTTAACTAGGAATATTTACCACAGTCTTCCAGGCTGAAGTCTACGCTATCCTAGAGGTGGCAAGAAGACAAGACTAGCACCTCTTAGGCGAGAACGTTTTAGGAGCGTGGGTAATCAGAAAGGAGGAACTTGACACACTTAAGTGGCAGGATATCCTCTCCTTTATCACCCAATCTAGGAGACTTGAGGGTAAGAATAAGGTGGTTCGATGGGCGTGAAAAACCAGGGGTTGGCAAAAAGGACCCGGGTGCGGTCTAGTTGCTAGGCTTGGCCTCCCCGCCCCCTTACTACTACTACTATAAGCTATTGTGGTTATTTGACTATAAAATCATTTTTTTTCTGTTTAATTTTAATTCTTTATGAGTTATTTTCCTCAAAATGTTGGTTCAATCAACTAATTTTAAATATTTCTGACTTAAGTTCTTTCTTCCGAAGTATTATTATACTTAGGATTACATGATTGAGTCAAACTAAGGTAGAAAGTTTTACATTAAATTAAATAAAAAGCGATTTGAAAAAAGTACGAATATTCATAAAATAATCAAAATATCGATAGTTGTGAGCGCAAAGGGCATAAGTGCACCATCTGATTCATATTTTTTTCTCTTTCAGTTTGCCTGACCCCAATTTTTTTCACTTAGGCAACACTTCTCTGTAATTGTAACCTTCCACGCCTGATAATAGATATCTTAATTTAGAAACATAATTTCTTTGTTTTGTGTCAATATGGTTTTTTTTTTTTTATAAAAATAAAATATGAACTAATTCGTTATTGTGTTTTAAAAATATGGTTATATTTCGTCCCTTTATGGGACATTTTCAAACCTTTTGGGTTAAGTTTTTTTTAAAAAAAAATAAAAAGTCAGAAGAAATTTTTTACATAGGTAAAAACATGTATTACAGAAGTAATTCGTCACATCAAAACCAGATCACATAAAATAAAATATTGAAAGGGGAGTCACTTCACAAAGGGATCAGATCCCTTTGTGAAGTGACTCCCCCTACAACCACTATATAACGGCTGGTCCCACAATTTCGAAATAATTCATGCTAATACCTTATTGTGGGGCGGTGAAAATTCCGGCAGCGAATCCCTAATTTTCAAAAATTGCCAATTTTGTGTGCGAAAATGTGATGTGCGCCCAAATTTTAGTAGGACACAAACATATATATGCTTTTTTAAATGTTGCATTTGTTATTGGTTTTATAAGTCAAAATATACCTAAAAAACTCCCCCCCCCCCTATTACTATACAACGGCTGGTCCTAAAATTTCGAAATAATTCATGGATATACCTTATGGTGGGGTGATGAACATTTCCTGAAATAATGTAACTTATCTTGTCGTTATTACCGATAAAAAATATTGTGACAGATAACGGGTATGCTTAATCATCTACAAAACCCTAAAAAGTACTTGGACGCAAGTACTTGCCTGTGATTTTTATGAAAGTTTGATGGTTTGTAGAAAGTAGCCCCAGATTAATTTCAACCGTCTGCGCTCTTCAAATTTTGCTAGATTGATACTTTAATTTAAATAAAAAATCAAAACAATTTTGACTGATTTAAAAAACGGGGAGAAAATTAAATCAATTTAACAAAAATAGGTTGTAATATCATTAAATTATACAAAATAGGACGCGAGGAAGCTATGTGTCACACTAATTGGCAGACTATTTTATATTATTATAATATTAAAAATATTTTATGGAGAAGTTTTTGTAGAGAAAAAGATTACTTGTTACAATTCAATAATGTAAAATGACAGTTAACGATAAGTATTTTATGTGAGACTAAAAGGCCTCTTTCACACGAGGCAACTTAGTTGATTCAACTAGTTGACTGGTTGACTCTCAACTAGTTGACTGCCCGTGTGAAGACTTTTTCAGGCCTCTTTCACACGAGGCAACTTTGTTGATTCAACTTCTCTTCCCAACGGAGATTCAGTACGATTTTTGGACCCAAGAAAGCAGGAGCACGTGTACTTCTTGTGCTTGCTCTTCTGCAAGAAGAAGAGCAAAATAATTGTTTGTGCGTGAAGTCTCACGTAAAAAGGGTTTTGTTGGTTTTATGAATAGAAAAATAGTTAATATAAGGGAGGGACGCAAAAGGTTGATGTTTTTTACAAAATGGCATGAAAAATGAACTAATTTCCACAAGTGGTATATATATTTGTAATCAACTCTTCAATACCTTCCATTTTATACCCCTCCCAAAATGTAAACAAAAAAATCGTAAATTTGAACAGCTGATAATTTTGAGTTCGCTATATTTTTCTTGTGTGCGCCTCAAAATGATCTTTAAGACGGGAAAGTTTCAAATATTTATCTCTTTTAATTCAAAAGTAATTGCAACCGTTTAGAGTGATAGACGAAACTGTAAGGGTTTCTTTTTTTGGTTTTATCACTGAAAACCTAAAAAGGAGAAAATTTAGTCGAAGAATGTGGGTTCATCCTTTGCTAGAATCAGGAAACGGGCGCTTTCCCACAATTATATCCGAAACTACTAAGCCACGAGGATAAATTCTTCAATTGAATTGGAAGAGAAAGTAGAATCCATATCAAACAAGTCCAGTTGAATCAACTAAGTTGACTCGTGTGAAAGGCCTAATGCCTTGTAGTGTGTTTTTAGTTGAATCAACTAGTTAGGATGAAAACGTGAGCGGCACATGTGCCTGGCCTCCTAGTTGCCTGGGCGGACGAGTTGACTCGTGTGAAGGGGTTTGGGCGATTCCTTAACATTTGCTACCCGGCTACACTCCTTTTCAACCGCCAGTCAACTAGTTGAATCAACTAAGTTGCCTCGTGTGAAAGAGGCCTAAGGCCTCTTTCACACGAGGCCTCTTGTTCCATATAAATACTACTTTCTCTTCCAATTAAATTGAAGAATTTATCCTCGTGGCTTAGTAGTTTCGGATATAATTGTGAGAAAGATCCCGTTTCCTGATTCTCTAATAAGGGATGAACCCACGTTTTTCGACTAGATTTCTTTCTTTTTAGGGTTTCGCTGGTAAAACCAAAAAATGAAACCCTTATAGTTTCATACCTCTACCTGTCTGTCACTCTGTACGGTTCCAATTACTTGAATTAAAAGAGATAAATACTTGAAACTTTCCAGTATTAAAGATAGTTTTGACACACAGGAAAGATATAGCGAACTCAAAATTATCAGCTGTTCAAATTCAAAATGGCGGACAATTCATGTCACGCGAAAAAAATATTTTTTTAAAATTTTTGAGTGGGGTATCAAATGAAAGGTAATAAAGAGTAGATTACAAACATATATAACACATGTGGTAATTAGTTAATTTTTCATGCCATTTTGTAAAAGAAATCAACATTTTGCGTGCCCCACCCCCCTTATACTAAGTAATTTTCTATTCATAATACCAACGAGACCCTTTTTACGGGAGACTTGACGCACAACCAATTATTTTGCTCTTCTTCTTGCAGAAGAGCATCAAGTACTTCTGCTTCCTCGGGTCATAACATCGTACTGACCTCCAGGAAAATTAGTAAAAAAAAAAACAGCAAATGGAGGAAATAATTTATAAAGTTTTGAAACTTTGTGAAAACACTTTTAAGGGGTGTAGCAGTAAGAAACAGTAAAGTTCCCCCCTCTTGAGGGGGCGCGTCCCCCCCCCCTCCCCCTCCATAAAGTCCAAAATTTACTTAGTACTCAACTGATTATTATGAAATTTGGATGGTTTGTCGAAAGTAGCCCGCAGATAGCCTCACATTAATTTCAACCGTCTGCGCTCTTTACATTTTCTAAATTGGTTCCCTTTCTGTCTGTCTGTTGATCAATTTTTTGTCTGCCTTTTATGAATTAAAGGTATCAATTTATCAAAATGTAAAGAGCGCAGACGGTTGAAATTAATTTGGGGATATCTGCGGACTACTTTCGACAACTCATCAAAATTTCATAATAATCAGTTGAGTACTATTGAAGATATAGGTCTAAATAAATGTATGTTTATGTGCATGTGGAGGATAAAATAATGGGCGCAGAAGGTTGAAACTTATAGGGTATCAACAATGGGCTAAGTATAACCAGCCATCCCAATTTCATTAAAATCGGATGAGTTGTTTTTTAGATATCTTGGTTCGCAAAAATACGTTTTATCTCTACCCAACTCCAATATCTCGAAAACGGTATGTCCCACTTCAAACATGCATAGGACTTTTTTTGTGCTGAATAATGTGAGGAATCATTTTGGTAATAACACTTCTTTTAAAAAAATAAACCGTTTGACGTAAAATGTGAAGAAAAAAAAGTAAATTTTGGACTTTAAAAAGGGGGAGGAGGGGAGGAGGAGGGGGGGGGGGGGGAGGAGCGCCCCCTCAAGAGGGAGGAACTTTACTGTTTCTTACTACTACACCCCTTAAAAGTGTTTTCACAAAGTTTCAAATTTTTATAAGTTATTTCCCCTATTATTCCTTATTTTCCTGGACTATCCCGTTGGGAAGAGAAGTTGAATCAACTAAGTTGCCTCGTGTGAAAGAGGCCTGAAAAGGTCTTCACACGGGCAGTCAACTAGTTGAATCAACTAAGTTGCCTCGTGTGAAAGAGGCCTAACATATTGACTATGTCATGTGTTGGATTTGTATTTTATTTTTATTTAACGCTAAGTTTATTAATAATGATGCCAATTACACATTTTTAATTTTCCTCACTTCATGGAAAAGTATTGTTTTCACCCGAAAAATCAAAAATCTAGATTTCAACGGAATTATCCGTTTTGCATGTGTTCAAGACGATTTGAGTGGTTTTTAGCTGGATGTCTGTCTAAGTATAACTACAACAGTCTTGAAGCTAGAAAGTTGATACTTTGTACAAAAATAAGTCCTTACATGTAGTTTTGCTGCCCGGATAATCATAAATTTGTGACGTCAAAAATCCATTTCACTGAGTCAGCAAAAATTCGTTAAAAAATCGAAAAATTTTCTGATTGCGCTGAAATTGGCACCAATTACAAAATCTCTTTATAAACAACATTTTCCCTGAATTTTGTTTTCATATTTGCCGCCATTTTGGAACAATCGAATTTTTAACTTTAAAAATGTAACCTTGAATAATGCTATAATTAATTTATATAACCTAATGTTATATTTAATTAATAAATTATTAATGATAATAAATCTAGATGAAGAATCTATCTCTCCTGTAGAGCAGCGTTTCTCAACCTTCTTGATGTATAAAACCCTATAAAGTTCTCCATAACATTTTCGCGACCCTACCGTGAATGCAGTGTATTGCATATTGCATACGCTAAGGATAGCAGGGATACGTTATGGCCTCAAGAGCCTGAATTCTATTAAAATCATTACTGGATTAGGGAGGAGGGACTGCAGGCTGATTTATTTTTTAAAAACTAAGCACTCAGATAATCTTACAGTTAATGGCGTAGCTTGATTTGTTTATTTTTTTATTGTGTCCGTTTTGAATTATATCAGTTTTGTATTATATAAAGAGCCTATAATAATCCCTGAACTCATGTTGACGGGAAGTTTTAAGAAAAGAGATTAAAGCTTCAAGTTATTACTCCTCGTTGCAATACCCCTTCTTTTATAGCTTCATTTTTATCAACCTTCCAAGTATTTATTTTTATATTTTCCTAAAAACATTCCTTTATTCTTATGAATTTATCGTTATGATTTTATTATTTTTACTTTATTAAATTTAATATTTATATTTTGTCGGTCTTTCGGTCAGTTGTCGCTCAATTTTTGCAAACCAACATATCGTAAAAACTGCTAGTCCGATTTTAATAAAATTTGGGTGGTAGGTCATAATTAGCTCATTGTTGGTCCTGTATAAGATTCATCCTTCTGCGCTCATTTGTTTTTCTTCCACATGCACACAAACATACATTTATTTACACCTAAACCTTCTACAGTACTCATCTGATTTTTGTGAAATTTTGATGGTTTGTCAAAAGTAGCCAGATTAATTTCAACCGTCTGCTCTCTTGAAATATTGCTAAATTTATTCTATTTATGTAAAAAACAAAACAATTTTGACAGCAAAAAGTCTGGGAATATACTTAAGTAAATTTGACAATAATGGGCTGTAAAATCATTGAAGTATACAAAATGGGACTCTAATTTGCGGAGTATTTTTAAATATTGTTTTAATTAGGTCTGTATAATTTCAAACATTTTTCATGACCCTAAAATATTTTGTCGATACCTTATTTTAGGTCGCGACCATAGTGTTGGGAAACACTGCTATAGAGTAAAATACTTCTAAAAATATTGTGTATTGAAGTGAGTTAAGTGTTGTCATCACACATCTGTTGAGCCAAATGTAATTAAGTAACATTTTTAACATTTTATTTTTATTTTTACAAAAACGAGGTAACTAATTTTAACTGTCGATAATTTTATGTATAATTCCATTTAGTAATAATGAAGTTAAAATTTAAGCGAGAGAAAGTTAGCCATAAAAAAAAATTGAACCACACCTATTCGCAGTTAAACTTTGTTTTCCTTCTCCTGTAAAATTTGCTAAATTGCACTCATGTCCTTTTCTCGCACAACCGTCAATATGTTCTATTTCTTCAATTTATTCAACCGTTATAAACAAAAGCAATCCTTCCTGACGTATAAAAAACGTTTTCCGAACCGTCGCGATATCATCTTATATTTCTTACAAAGCCTGTCAAACGATACAAATAGAATTTAGTAATAAAATGTTTTTTTTTTCAATTTTCTCCCCCTATATTTAGAGCGTTTGGCTAAAGCCGGTCGGAGATTTGGCCGGGCTGTCACTTGAGATTTTCACAAGGTTTTCCTTAGCGAGAGATCGCTTTTCCCTTGAGACGTGGATTCAAGCCTTCCTTACAAACAGCCGACTACGTAGCAGTTAAAAAATCCACAGGATTTTTTGAGCAAGGAAGAAAAGGATACGGCACAAAACTCAAGCCCTATAAAATCTTAATCCCTCAAATATTTATTCTGTAGTGCTGCATATTTGCTTCCTCTTTCACTCACGTATATAGTGAAAAGAATTCAAATGTCAACGGGATTACACGTTTATAACTCACTAGTAAACCTCCTTTTCTCTTAAACGTGGTAGGTACGTTAAAAATATTAGAATTTCAAAGGAACCACTTTCTTAACTATGTAATATAGGTCATACAGAAGAGATGTATGTATTTAGGGGTTTCTGGAAATTTCGTTTGTAGTGGTTATACACAGTGCCTTGTGGTTATACTCTCCTTCTAACCACCTCTGATCGGCTCTTATAACCTCTGACCATCTGCCGGGTACTTGTAATCTCCTTCTAACCACCTCTGATCGGCTCTTATAACCTCTGAAAATCTGCCGGGTACTTGTAATCTCCTTCTAACCACCTCTGATCGGCTCTTATAACCTCTGACCATCTGCCGGGTACTTGTAATCTCCTTCTAACCACCTCTGATGGGCTCTTATAACCTCTGACCATCTGCCGGGTACTTGTAATCTCCTTCTAACCACCTCTGATCGGCTCTTATAACCTCTGACCATCTGCCGGGTACTTGTAATCTCCTTCTAACCACCTCTGATCGGCTCTTATAACCTCTGACCATCTGCCGGGTACTTGTAACCTCCTTCTAACCACCTCTGATCGGCTATTATCACCTCTAACCACCTCCAATACGAAGCAGTTATGTTTTGAGCAGGACTTCTGTCACCTGTACCTTGAAGAAGCGTGGTGTTTTAAAGGAAAGCTCCGCAAGCCATATATAGTCTCTATATAGAGTAAATGTCACATAAATTAATTACAGGATTATATATACAATTCATTCTTAAAACAAAAAAAAATACGTGTGGTGTCGTGGGACACCCGGTAGGAACGAAGTTCCTTACGCTTTATATTAAATATAAATTATATAATTTCAGTGCTAAGTATATGATACTAACTACTTGTACATGGCGGACTTAGAATAAGAGACAAAATTAAAAGTAACTATTTGTAGCAGCGGAGTTAAGGCAAAATTAAAAGAAAAACTTTTTATTATCTCTGAAAAGAGCGTCTTACAATAAATGATAAAAAAGTTAATTTTGATTAGTTTTTAGTTAAAGCAGATGGTTGTAGAGAAGAAAAGAACTGTCCCATCAGACTCCGTTGGCGAATCTTCAATTAAGATATTATAATATAAAATATAAATCACCAACACTAAAATACTTCTTTTTGTATCAGGTTGAAATTTTACTTGCCTGTTTCAATTGCACTTTAGGCGCTGTGTAAGAAGTTTTATTAAAATCGTTACGTTAGAACGTAAGATATCGGTAAAAACGTTGTTTATCTTTATTTTAAACGTTTAGGTCCGCTTTAATAAATTTAGCGATCTTTATCACTTCATAGCAGTGTCTGTGTTTGTTTTACTCAAAAAAAATTATTTATAAAAGTTGTTTGTCTCATTAAACAGATGAAGTTAGAATTTTTCCCCGTCCTAAAATTCCAATTTTAAATTTGAAGCTTACGTTTACGCGAGCGATGCGCGTGAACGCTTGGGCGGATAATGTTGTCCAACAAACTCACATAAATCGCTTAGGTATTAGCAAAATGATCATGTGTACCAAATTTCAACTAACTCGGTCATCTTTTACTCAAGTTATTGTCATCGGTAGATTTCGTGACGCTTGGTTGCGTGATTGTTATTTTGTGGCGGTGATTTTGGTCGTTTTTTTCGGATTCACTCCCGGGCTCCAGAACGTGCCATAAGGAACTTCTTTCCAAAAAATAAAATTTTATCAGTAACAATCGTTTAGATATAAAAACTACGGAGTGATTTTTATAAACTAGGTCACTTTGTCACGTGTATTAAATTATAATTGCTCCTTAAACCACGGAATTCATATATTTATATAAATGTATATATCACCGGTTGGAGATGATATAGTCTAGTGTATAATCATGCAAGATATCTATTTTAATTATCCCCACATGCACACTTCAAATGTGTTTGTAACACTGTCACAAACACCTATAATATGCGATGAGTCTATCAAATTGAACTTTCGTTTCTAACCTCAAACCAAGTCCTTCCTAGATCTTCAAGAACAAAGTTAGTACCTCATTAATACCACATTATTGGTAGGCTGCTATCTTCTATTTGTATTTAGCATTCCAAAAAAACCGATTTGTTATTATATTATATCTTATTAGAACGATGAAAACAAAATCTAGTTTCGAGTTGATTTGGTCCGAATGAGAGGAAAGATAAGGCACGTTTTGAAGATCTTAACGTTTATAGCTATAACAACAAGAAGAGGAAAAAACCTCCATGCAATTGTCCTTTTATAACAATCGACAAAAGAAAAAAAAAATAAAATAAATATATAAAATAAAGCATTAGCTTATTGTTAACGGTATGTGCCGACCTCAGCTGACATAACCATTGTCCAACAACGAGCTCAAAATCTCAACCGAAAAAAGCCCTCGAATTTCTTTTTCTCAAATAATCTCCAGTATTCAGAGATTAGAAAGTACGTGGAAATGTGGCACGGAAGATTCTTCGAAGAATGTCACATTGGAAAAATAAAATCACAAAATTCCTTTAGACCCCAGGTAGGTATATAATTACAGTAAAAAGGGATAATTGACGTTGAAATAGCTTGAATGTTGATGTAATTACATGTCTAGAAATTTACATATGGTAGATTCAGCAACCTTGTTGCAACCAAGTAGTTACTAGTTCCTAATTGGTTTCATTAAGATTTCACAACTTGATTCAGCCTTTACTTCATTTAGTGTGTTAATACGAGGAAGCAGTATTTATAAGACTCGGTTAGATTAATTTCATATAATTACACGAGCATTTAATGATGATGCAATGTCAAAATAGTGTAACATCTTTTCATACGTACATATTAATATACATTACAGTCCAGTTGACACATTTAAAAAAATAATTGATAATTGACGAGGCATTCAAAGTTCGAGAGCGTTCATTAGACGCTGTTGTAAGGAGAAACCTATTCATGAAATTGAAACACTTAAAGAGAAAATAAAAAATATATTTTTATGGATATTTTTAGTTTTATATTTATTATTACTTAGTAAATTAACGTAGGGTTTATCCAGGGATAAACCCTATGTGACTCTGCGTCCCTACATTCTACATGTTTCGTATGACCTTCCTTTACTTGTTAAAGGAAGGTTGTTGTGTTTTTTTATACTTGTTATTACCTTCTTGTATTATACTACCTACTCAATATAAACTTCTTCAGTTTTGATATCTTATCTTATATATATATTATCTGTCCTGCATATTAACTGGTTTTATTATTCTTATCAATATAACCTAACTTGGATTTATTATTTTAAATTATCTTCTTCTGATGTATTATATCCTATAACCTTTTTTGTTTATTTTATTCCCTAATATAATCACACTTTCTATTAAGTTGTTCTAAACGAATTTTAATGTGCACACCAGGTTCCAGACCGGTAGAAATCACTGAACAACGTAAATAATGAATAAAACAGAAACTTGAAGGTCCTCTAAAAACTGAATACAGTATTATCGGAGGACGAATGTTACGAAAAGAGACTCGCTCATGACTCAAATAACACAATCCTAGATGCAAGATTTGGCACTTAAATTGATTATACATTTAGTTGAAAGTGTATTGAATTCATGTGGTCTAAGTCTAAAGCACAAGTAGCCTATAATAATTTAAAAACAAGGATTTAAAATTAGGCAGGATTTTAATTTTGTCTCACTTATGAAAAAATAATCTTTATAACTTAGAGCATCAGAGTCATAGACTGTATGAAATTTTTTCGTCGGTTTAAGTTGTAGGTCAAGAGTTTATTTCTACGTCATGTTATATTTATTTCACTTAGTTTATGGGAAGACTTGCCGAATATGTGGCTGAAGGAACTAAACCTTTCTTTTCACCCTCGTTCCAAGATATAATAAGAAATAAAGTTTAAGGGCGGGATTTGAGAAAACGGCAGAGCCTTTAGTTATGTTGAAAGGATATGATTTCTTTTCTTTTGTAACCTGCGGAAAAGCTGTTTCGGCATTCATGATAGTAGACAAGCAAACTTCAAACTCGACTAACAAACTTATTTCATCGACAACTGAATAAGTAACTTTCTTCTGCTAAAGTTCAGTTGGCGATTTTCTTATACGAAAACCCTGTTTGAAGGAAAGTTTTCCAAGTGGTGGATTTCATTCATGGTCATATATACTTTTACTCTGAAAGTGTTTCTCGCATAAGGATTCTTTTTAGGCAATTTGTGGTCTTTCAAGCCGTACAGGAGGAAGCATTCCTCGAATTCTCCCTTTAAAGAACTCATAATAGAGAAGGGAAATTATATATTTTACAAAATACAACCATCTTTGATCCACGTTGTTGGAGTCCACTGGTGCTTTCAAGAGAAAATATTAACAATGTTCAATATCTATAAGTAAGTCTAAAGATTAATATCTAAAGCGATAAAATGTGCTTTATTCTCTTCAAGAGTTTCTTCTTGAAAACCATTCAGTATTTGAACCTTAACAATTGCAATTGCACCGATAACAATGTATAATTAATAAATCACCTTCTCAGTACCTGTACCACAGAAGATGTGGAATTAGCTATCTTTGCAGACAATACAGGATTATATTGTAGTTCTTGAAGATTGGGCTCGATTACCAACAGACTAAGTAAAGCCTTTTTAAACAAATTAAAGATACTTCGCAAAATGGAGAATAAAGCTGAACCATAATAAAACTGAAGCTATAATCTTTACAAGACGTAGCATAATCATCATCTTGACTTACAAGGAACAATTATCGGCTGGAAAAAACAAATCAAATAATATATATATATATATATATATATATATATATATATATATATATATATATATATATATATATATATATATATATATATATACATATATAGGGGTTATGGTCAGCTTGTTGGGGCCTGCTCTTAGACGTCCGTCTTAGGGGCTTTTTCGGGGGCGTGTATCTCTTTTCCTATTCACTTTAAAAAAAACCATTTTTCCCCTTTTCGCAAGACTTACAAAAAAAGGTCCTTTGCGTCGGACCGCTGCGATCGACCGTATTCGAGTTATGCGGAAAAAACGGTTTTTTTCCGCCTATATATATATTTTTTTTTTTTTGTACTGGTCGTATAAAAAGTGATTAATAAAATAAACAGCACGTTCTACACTCTCTATCCAATTTTCAGTAAAAAATATAATTTAAAAGTCAAAGAAACAAATATTCAGACCCGCTATTACTAACGCTCGTCCAGTCTGGAGCTCTACTTCAAATTCAAATTTCAAGGCTATCCAAATTCTTCATAATAAATGCTGCAGAATTATAGGTCGCTATCCCATATTCAAAAAATCATTAATATGCAATATAAATAAATCTGCCCAAAATTAAACCATATATTTACCAATTGACAAAAACATTTTTTTGGTACTGGGTGTGTTACTAAAAATATTTTATGTATGTTATCCTTTATGTTTATATCAATAATAGTATATTTTGTTACTAGGCTGTGAAGTGAGTTTCTTTTTACCGCGGCAATTACATTTACGGTCGAGCGAAGCGAAACAGTAAATATTGCCAAGGTATTTTTTCCGTGGTAGCAGACAATAAAAAAACATGAAATATTAATCAATAATCAATATAATAATATCAAATATTAGTACATACTTAAGATTTAAAAGAAAGAAACCTTAAAAAGAGGTTACACTATATGAAAAGATAAATAAAACGCATTGACATCTAGCGGATTTTAATCGTACTAAGAAGCTATCTACAAATATTGCAGCGCTAAAACGGAAGTTTTGATAACTACCAGCACGAAAGAAAACATTTTCTTTACAGCTAGGAGTAATGGAAAAATGGATTTTAGCTATGTTTTTTAGGCTCTAAAGTTACTATTTCACAGCCTACCACGGAAAAAATGTATTTATTATATAACATTCAAATAATTGTTATCTTAAGAAACTTTCATTTCGCATATTTAAATAATAAAAGATTTATTAACAATCATATTTTAAGGATGTTTATCCTTAAAATTCTCAAATACGAAGCGTCTTACCAAATTACACCTTGAAGCAAATCTTGTAGAGAATCGAATTAGACTAATTATAGCTCTCTACATCAAAATTCTTTAGGAATTAGAGCGTTTATGGAGATCATCTTAATGGATTGACAAATAAAGTAACAGGAACTAGTAGATTGGTATCATTCAACAAAAAATTCAATTCTCCACAAGGTTTGCTTCAAGGTGTATTATAGGATCCATGTTTATAGGAACTTTTTTGTTCAGCGTCAAATTGCCCATGAGAACCCGATGTGTTGTGGTTTCGTTCGGGGAAACCTTTTTTGCATTTGTACAAGAATTGGTAGCGATACTGTCCGAATAATTTTACGCCTAGTAACATTCAATCCACCATGATTTAATAACTAGTTGATCTTAAACTTTATTCATACCGTTCCAAAGCTTATGAAAAGCAGTTCTTCCTGAATTTGCTACACTTCTAATACTTCCCAATTAAGAGTAGAAAGCTCTGGAATTTCGTGGTAAAATTTAAAAAAATGAAATTTTTTAAATGTAACAGGACTTCAAAGATGCTTAGCAGATGATAATTTGGAAAATGAGTGATTCTGTTTTTTTTTTTAATGCTCTTTGAAATTTTATCTTAGCCTAATTTCTCCATCTCTTTTAGTTTTTGAATGAAATATTATGCATTTTGTTATAAATGTAGCCTATTATTCGCTCTATCTATAAAACATTACCTTTCTACACTACTAGATAATATTTTATGTGGTCTGTGGCCCTCGACCTTTTAGATGAAGTGGAAAATGTAAAAAGGTGCGTATTATTAGGTGATTGATAAATCAATAAAAGTGAGATGCGCATAAAACTGTTGAAGTACTTCAAACTAGAGGCCTGGATAAATATTATAATGAATTACGTATTAATTATCTAAAAATAAAGAATAACTTGGAACGTGCCTGTAAAAGGCCTTAATATATCGAGACAATAAAAAGTCAAATAGACTAGTATCTATTAATGTTTGAAGCCTATTCATATTTTTAGTGTTTAACTATATTTGGGACAATACAACAAAGCTTTGATGCGTCGCTTCTTCTTTTAATGTTGTTCTTAAGCTGTTTTTTTACGATTAGTCAAGATAAAAGTGAAAAGTTCTTCTCCTAACTAAGTCTTTAGATTTCGAGGCAAACTGTTGGAAAAGCCGCTATAGGAGTAATTGAAGACTCGGCATCATCTCCGGTTATGGAGAATTGAAAAGTTTAAAGTTGGAGTGAGCCCCCCTTACTAAAGATGATCGTTCAAGGAGAACTAACTGCGACAGATCAAACAATGCCATTTTATCCTTTTATCCTCGTTTATCGGAGGAGTTAAGTGGCCTCGTACGTTATCGGTAGTTTTTTCCTTTGTTCAAGTTTGCTGATTCAATGCCGAGGAAGGTAGAATTTGAATAGGGGTATAAGAGTTGAATAGGTATGTTACTAGACAATGGAGAAGTGTTTTGTAAGAAAGTGGTGGTGCATAGATCACGACCGAGGGTGTCGCTTAGTTTCCACTTTCCTGGGGCCATTTGCTTCCTAGAAAGGCCGAGCCACAAAGCAACGAGTACCGAAACTAAAAGCACCAAACTCCTCCAGTACCGACCAACTCGCTCCAATAAGCTTTCCCAATACCGCCAGTCCTAATGGCTCCAAATACACTTTTGTCACTTTACAATTAATGAATGCTTCCTTCCTCTGAGCATTCAGACGAGTCTTGCTCTGCCACTTACCCTCCTCCCTTCCCTAATTGCTTTTCCATTCACTCTCCTCCTATCAGTCCCCCCCCCCCCCCCCTCTCCCACTGACTCACAAGTAATTGTTTCGTAGATCTCAAGCTTTCCCAAATTGTAACGACTCTTTGCGTACTCCCAACCGAAGGCGTCAACAGTTATAACATTTCCCCTGTTTAATCGGACGATTCAACTGTATCTGTCGAACCTTTCAAAGGTTTATCAAAAACCAAGTTCTTGTTTCAAGGACAACAACGAAATACTTAATCGACAATCCCGACTTAAGGAGGTTAAGATTAACTCCTCATTGACTCTTAGCCTATTTCTATCTTATGATTAAAATTAAACAACAGCTTTTGTGATTCCGTTGTTATGAATATTCTAAAGGTCCATTAAAATAATTTAACAATTTTTTTAACGGCCATAAAAAGATATTATAAATAATTGTAAGTGGCTTTATATTATATTTTGGCATTACATTATGTTTAAATGATAGTTATTTTTGATTCTTTGTAGGTAAGTGGGAGGAGTCCCTCAGTATTATAGTAAACATTGAAGATGTGTTAACCACAATGTTGCCTGAAATTGAAGATCAAATTCCAAATACACGTTCATACAAGATGGTACCCCGTCCCATGGCTCCTTACAAACAATTCAATACTTGCAAGAAAATTGCCCACACTTCATTTAGCCAGACTAGTGGCAGACAATGATTACTACCCGGACAACGATTTTTTTTAAGACCCTAATTGCATGGCTTTCACCCAATAGTTTTCTATGTGAGGGAGTTAGTGAGGTACGGTCTAAAGAAAAAACTTGTTTACCAAACAAGTAAACAACTTGTTTACCTTTTTCTTTAGACCGTACCTCACTAACTCCCTCACATCTATACTTTACGGTTGCTAACTTCATCTTAATAATAGTTTTCTATGTTATAGATATGAAATTTAAAGTAGTATAATGTAGTTTTCAGACCCCGCAAACCTCATATATTACCATTTTTAATGTGATTAAAAATACCTCATATATTACCTCTATCTATTACAGAAGCTGAGGTATAAGTGTTCAAAAAAGTGCGGTTTATATTTGCTCACCCTGTATATATATTTTTGTAACCTACTATTCAGCAGCTTTCATTTGATACCCCACTCGAAAATTAAAAAAAAAATATAAATATTTTAGTTTGCCACATTTTTGCGAAGGACGCATATTTAATTTTTAGCTTCTGCATATTTTTCCTGTGGTTGGGTCAAAAAGTTGCACCAGTGTTTCAAATTTCAGCACTTTAGCTTTAACGGTTCGGTTCCTATGAACCAAAGAGCGACGGACTGACAGACAAATCACCCTCGGCATAAGGATTTTGAGAAGTATCTTCAAAACCCTAAAAACAACGAGAAAAGTTTGTGATTTATAGTGTTATTTGACATTGTTATTGTCGTCAAGAACACATAATTGAGAAAAAAGGGACAAACTACTAGAAACCACGAGATTATATTTTTATTTTTTAACCACGAGATTATAGATTTTATTTTTTTAATAGAAAAAATTAGTGGTCCTGAAGGAGGAAGATTTTTATCCTATATAATTTTAACCTATTGCAGAAATGCTTCGTCTACGTCTTGATACTTGCAACCTCTAGAAGTTTTTTTTTAACTCTCCACTTGTTTCGTATAGTTTATCCCGTATAGAATCACGGTTTTTTAAAATTGTAAAAGCTGAACTCGGAGCGATTTCATATTTACGGGATACTTCTTTGTTCATCATACCTTTATCTACGTCTTTGAATAGATTAGGTAGTTTTTCCTGTTATTGATGATTTTCTTTTAGATATTTTTACTGTGAGTAAATTTCGCTGTAAATAGTCAAGAAATAAATGCTTAAAGCGAATTCTAGACTATTGGAAGAGAAAGGTGTTCAGAAATAACAATAACAGTGACCTTTAGACCATCTAACCAACGAAATAACTGCATTTCCTTGGTTGCATCACAAAAAAACTGTTAAAAAAATGAAATTAACTGTTAATAATAATTAGTGATTCTGATTCATATAAGGGTCTACACCACAACCGATAATTAAAGGTACATTGTAATGAAATTAGAGATTTTAAATAGTTATCAAATTATGTCATTTAATAGGATGAAAAAATGATAAAACTATATTGAAAAATGTTTAAAGGAGAGAAGAAACAGAATTATGTAAATAGCGGCATAGTAATCCGATGTAGAGGTAGGGAATGGAGATAGGGAAGTTTAAATTGAATTTATCGGGAAACATGGGATCGGGGCAGCTCCAACACTTGTTATGTTTTAGGATTGAATCGACTTTGGGCCAGTTTAAAGTCTTAGCCCTGAAAAGCGTTCAAAGAAAACATTTTCATCGCATAAACATCCACCTAATAAAACCAATCTCCTGCCTTGATAGAAACCATCAAACGTTCACCGGGAAATTAAGGCAAAACCTGTGGGGCTCATTTGTTTGTCGTGTTATCTAAAGATAACAAGGCAGCACCTGTTGTCTTTCTATAATAATATTTTTTTGTTTAAAAAATAACATAATTATCAAATAACGTAAAATAATATGCACGTTGCATTTTATTTAGTTTAATTTGGAAAAAATGAACATTGAAGAAAGAATGATTTGGTTTTCCGGCGATATCCGCGTAATGGAGGGTTCGAATTGAGACGTTTCCTTCCACTACTGAAAGTATTTTCAGGGGTGTGATGCATTGCAATGTTAACTCAAGCTAACTAACTTATGTTTTTTTCTATTGCTGGCTAACATGATTTGAACTCCTTTATGGCACAGGATTTGATGATGGTTCATAACTATCAAATTTACTCCAGGATGATTCATATCTGGCAAAACTATTGGGTAACCAAAATCCTTGATGGTTGGAATAGTTGTTTTGAGTCTTGGCCATCTTTATCCAAAAAGGGGTATAAACCCTTTAACTTTCTTTCCTCCACGCTTTCAAAAGCCTCTTGCTGCACTAGATAGATAATATCTACTTCTCAGATGCTTCAACTTCTTCAGCTGTTATTGGTTTTAAAGGATAAAGTTTTATCCTAATCTTATTTTACAGTGACGCACAAAACGTAACATGTAGACAATCCGAAATGTGAGTTTATTATTAATCTTGGTGGGACCTCCACATAATTCATTTCTTCCACACTCGATCCCCCAAACAGAGAATGCCGAATCTTTTGGTCGATTTTAATTCATGATAACGCTACGAGCCGGTATCAATAATTGCTCGCGCCGTGCGTTTTATATTATTTCCTCTTACTTGGAGTAGAAGGGTCTGTATCTGTACTTAGGTTAGTTAACAAATCATCATCAGTCTGTGAACCCTGACCTACATTTTGCTTCGCCACTCTAACACTACTATCACCTTTGTTATTTGTTGATGACGGTAAGCTTTTACACATAAGAACATTGTGCCTCCTGTGACACATAGTTCATATTTCAATATCAAGCAGTGTGTTTCGCTTTAAAACACGCGAAGCAGCACTGATTATTTCTTTATTTATTTATTTTTTTTTTTTCGAGATTCATTTTCTGCGCTTACAGATTACAGGCTTATGTTGTCTCCCACAAACAAAACCCTGCATTTTCTTGATATGTGGGAGTGGTCAGTAAATTTGCTGCTGAGAGCTTAATAGTAGATGTAGACTGTTGCTAGTAGATGTAACAACGACTGAATTATTCTTAGAAACAGCAGGACTGGCCCCTGCCAGTTCTGCTGTTCCAGACTCTTCTGGAGAACCAAACCCTGACATGGCTGAACTAACTTTTTGTTTTTCCTCCACTTCCACTCTAATAAATTGTCTAATTTGACTTTAGACGATTTTACTGTTTCTCCTTGAGACAAAATTCTAGCTGAAGTACGGTGGCATACGCTCAATAACTCCTCAGGTAGGCATCAACAACACAGACGCTTACTTGTCTGACGCCTAAAGTTTCTAAAGCTCTTATATGACACTCTAATTTATCATAAAGAGACGAAAGTGGTGCTTTATTAGCCTCTACAGCGTTCTATAACACCAAGCATCAAAGTTCTCTGACGTAAACTTTAACAAACAGACTCCCTGCTAAACCAATGCTTTAAACAATCTATCATCTTTCCGTAATTTTCCCCTACGATCGGAAAGCTCAGAATTAACTCTCTAGCTCTAGACTCTGGTTCAGTAATAAGGATTAAATAATGAATCTTATCTTGATTCGGAATACTAGAATCATCATGAAATTTACTAAAATGCCCCAAACATTTAACCATTTTTTTAATTTCCTCATCAAAACAAACAAATTTTATATTCGGAAGCTTAAATTTACGTTTCTTTAAGCCACTTTTCTGAGTTAAGGTTGATGACTCGCTTTCCGTATCAGATATCTCCTTTGTTATCTTTTATCTAGCCTTTGGGAACTCAGATGTGTATCCATCACACTCATCCAACTTCTTAGTAAGATCTACCTCAGGAACTTCTGCTACAAACATAGCTTGGAAGATCTTATTATCAAGTGTCATCGAGAAGTTTCTTTCTCTATAAGAGAAAAAACTTAATGCATATCTTCCACATTTACAAAAGATTAATTGGGTCAAAATATCATCTAATTGATGATTGTACATAATTTCGTAAGAGAAGTCCTATAAACTCTTAAGTCCTGCCCGACTGACTAAGTCTAGAGAAAAAAAAAATTAATTCGTAGGGACCAGTTTAAACGTCTATAACTTCAAGACAGACAATTTATACATATGTATAAAAAAAAATAAACATAAATAACCCCAGATTTAATTAATCCATGCATTTTTAACACTGATCCTGAAAGGTTATATTGATTTTTCATAGATTTTTGACACATTTATTCGGTAATTAGTTGGCTAAAGGAATCTTTGGGGTGCCACTAAAGTGGAATTTGGTTCACCTCCCTTAGAATGGAACCTAGATAGAGGAGGTAAAGCTTTAAGCCTCTCGAGAAAACCGATCCCTTCAGTAGTTTATCGATTAGAAGTTTGAGTTGTAAAGGCTAGATTCCGTCTAAGACTTAGTTTAGCTAAGAAACAACTCGAATTGTCGCAAAATTGGGGGAATTCATTTCGCATCTTCCTCATCCCGTTATAAATTAATAATAATTGAACGCTTTCCAAGCCAAGTTTCTCAATTTAAATTAGTTATTTTCCAGGTGGGTATTTGGGAAAAGGATTACGTTAAGACTCTCATAAGGTATAATATGCCGGAGATAGACCGGGCTATTAGCTACTGTCGCTAATCCGAACGCCGGCAAACTCGGTCTAATCCTAGCAACAGTTACAGGAGTGTTATACAAGACCGAGAAGGTAAGACTAGCCCAAACTTAAGACATTCTCCTTCCCTCTAGAGCTTATACAATATTCAGTGGACGGTCACTTTGAAACGAATGGTCTCACTTAGAGATAACTTCAGTTCAACTATTATAGTTTCTACCATTTAGCAGACACAGATGTATACTATGTATACACAGATATAATACTATATTCCTGCCTCACCCAGCCTTATTTGAACATATATTTCAATTTACCAGTTACTTAATGAAACATATTTAAATGCAAAAATAAATTTATCTGACTGATCTTTGTAAATATTCAGTCTAAAAAGTCGATTAATCAAGATATTGATGGTGTTTTGATTCTTATCTTATCTGTAAAGGAGAGGAGGTGGCTTAATTAAAATGTAATCTTGATTTAAACCCTTTTTCTCTCAGATCAAAGCAGATTGTAATTGACTCTTTTCCACGACACTTTATTTTTATTTATGGGCGTAGTTGTATGTTATAGTCTATCATCTAGATTTCATACTACACCCTCGTTCAAACTCCCAGTCTATATTTATCGTTAATATTTAATTAGCCCAATTAAAAACCACTCGCCCACAAAAGGCTTCTTACCAAAAAAAAAAAAAAACTATAAAACAGATTCTTTTCACTAATGTTCTCCCAATATTTTTGAAAGTAAAACAACATTTAATAAAAAAAATAACAATCAAATTTGTTTCAAGCGTATTTTTTGCATTTTTTTTCTCAGAGTTCCTTTTTATTAAATTTTTCCTGCTTTCAACTCGGCCCACTTAACTACCTAAACTTCAAACTACACTTCTCGATTATATTTCCTCCAGAACTGAAGGGAGGGAGAAAAAAAGAAAATCTTTGAGTGTTTATTATAACTGGTGAAATGCTACTTGAAACTCAAACTTTTCCAAAAACTTTACTTATTCTTACAAAAATCAATATTTCAAAATACATTTTTGCCCCTACTCTTCTCCAATTTACCTTTTTCGAGTCCCTTTCTCAGACCAATTCCGCACAAAAAAAAAGCACCATCTCTTTTACACTAAACTCCTATATTTCTTTTACTGGCATATAACTTTCTTAGAGCTATCAATTTTAGAGCTATAAGAAAATAAATACGAATAAAAAAAAAATAATATTAATTAATATACAAGTTCGATTAGTTAAATGGTCCTTAAGGCTTCTTCTTCCTTACCTTTCACCTACCAAGAGGTCACCATAGAAACATAAACAAAAAGGGGAGGTTTATACTATTGAAAACAAAGAAATAAACAGTCTATTATTGGACGTTGCTCAGTGTGTTAGTTGAGTTTTTTTACATTAAACAATTGTACAAGTTAAAGTCCTTTCTCTTAACGAGAATTTTGTTAGAGATGTGAGGAATTGTTCTTGACATGAGACTTGATGCAAATATTTTCTTAAGGTCATAGTTCTAGAGCGTTATAATGACTAATCAAACAAAATTGACTTCTTGATCTCCCATTTATTAAGTCCTCAGTAGAATTTAATACTACAGAAAATGAGAGAAATTGTCTAATATAAAGAGTAAGAAAGAAGCTACCTCGTTGTATTGTCCTGGATATTTGAGTGCAAGTTAAATATGTCTGATCGGTCGGTTAAAAGGTGGCCCTTCATTGCGGATAGTTTAGTTTAGAGACCGGTGAAGAGATATTGTCGCAAGGTGTTGCTGGCTAGATTTGCAAGGGCCCCTGTCCGTAGGGAAGAGTCCTTATTTCTACGGATGCCTGCGGCCGGAACCGTCCCCTCCTCTCAGACCACCGCACCAAGCCGAAATTAAAACAATAACTCTATCCTGTCACAAGTCATTAATACTCCGGTAAAGGGGGTGTGGGCCAATATCAAGCACCATTTTTTATTCTATATTGTCGGCGCATACGGCCCTCCCGACTCACGCCGTATGCATCGGGCCCTTTTTTTCATATATTACCCTGCTGTTAAAAGTCACATGTTTCAACCGGCTCTCCTATAAAGCCATATTATTAAAACTGACTGATAACGTATCTTACGTAGTCCTTTAGAGCTCCATAAATATTGCCGACTCTCCGCGGATTCGAAACCAACCATACCTTATTGCCTATTCCCCTCCGAGAAAGAAAGAACCCTTTTCTACCTTAACCGACAATTCTATATTGGGCTATTTAATTCCGCAGTCCGGATACATTAGCCCTATAGACGGACGGGAATTACCTGGCGTCGACTTTCTTACTATTATCCTTTTCCTTTGTCTGAAATTGCTCCGTTACTGGCGGCTTCGTAATAGATTCAGAACATGTACGCCGTCTCACCTCTAGACGACTTTCTTAAACTTTTCCTCTTAAAAACTCCAAAGCCGCTTTTCAACTCCGGTGGAAAAAAAACTATATCATTAAACAATTTTTCCAAGAGTATCAAAAGAAACTAAATATTATAACTCCTCTTTCAGAAGAGTCTTTGACAAAGCAGTTTATTTTTTTTTTAAAGACGACCTAAAAATAAGCGTCTTAGCAATGACACTGTTTAGTCGAAAGAATTTACCACAAATTAGAGGAACACGGTGATTTACAATTTTGTCTTTTAATATGACCATGTTTTTAGTTATCTCGTAAAAGATACAAACATATAGGTACAAACACATTTTACTTGTCGCATAGTAGTAAAATAAACGAGTTTACCCATGTTATCTTATTTTAAATCAACAAACCTACACTATCCACTTAACATCTTTCCTTTTTTCTATCACTAATGAAGTGGGAAAATAATATCACCACTTTACTAATTATTATTAATTGTCAATTTTCTTTGGTTGATCCCTTATTATTGTATTTGATATTCTTTTCTTTGAGTCTTCAGGGATGAAAAAGGTTGAAAAATAAAAATAAAAATATTATTATTTATGCTTTCACACTGAACGAATTATTATTAATGCTTTCAATATTATCGTGAATTGGTATTGGTTGTAATTAGTTGTTGTCTCCTTAATTGCTTTTACTTACTTGAAACCATTAAAAGGGTTGTTGGAAAACTAAATAATAACGTGGTCTTTGATATTTTGACGTCGAATTCAAAATTCCTCCATAACTGTATTTAAATACGCAATTATCATGTTTCCTTAATTCGTATATTTTAATCGATGTTTAACTAACATGAAACATCGATGACCCCCCAAACTGACCAAACCTCGATAGCAGGTGAGCCGCGTTTAAAAACAATGTCTCACATCACCCATACCGATAAAACTTATTATAGCGGTTTCCTGAAATTTATCCCATTAATTATATCGTAAAACCTCAAATACGACTGTTTGAGAGGTAATTCATAGACTGTAGTTAAATTAACTAATTATTTGTTAAAAGTATACGTTAATTAGGATTATTTGTTAAAAGTATACGTTAATTAGGATTATTTGTTAAAAGTATTAACGTATACTTAGGTGAATTTGAGGCACCACCAGTCTAGACTCTAGACACAGTATGTAATCTAAAAAGGGTTTGCCGATTAGGTTCAGTTGGGGTGGGTCGGAAAAAAGAGTGAAAGAGTCGGAGAGTGAGTGGGTACAAAATTAATTTATTAATTTTTAACATAAAAAAAAAATAAAAAAAAATAAAAATACTTTCCTTGAAATTAACGCAATATACAAGCAAAAACAATCAACGTACGACAAAAAAATAAAGTGCCCTACACATAAAATAACTCATAAATCCGAATTTCAGTGTAATTCAAAGTCTTTAGCAAAACATATAATTAACTGACTCTAGAGTCAGTCAGTTGATTGAGCCCTACTGACTCACATCAGATTGTATAACCTGATATTTAGACTTTTTACCAAATTATTGGTGAAGAATATTTTAAAATGTATCATTGACTTCAACATAAGGTTTGAAGATATCCCAATTAAGGGATGAAATATCACCTTTTTTATGTATAAAAAAGTGTTTTTATAACCCCTGAAGACCCAAGTTAAAATACAGCATTATTAAATATAGAGGGGACAGCAAAAGTAAAAATGGGTAAATTTAATTATTATTGAACATTTTATCAAAATGTATCACAATAATAATTTCTCTTCGGCGGGGAATCGGACCCCCATCCTCGGACCCAGCCTCTCTTCGTCCGCGTTTAAAGCTATATTATCTCAGGAAGTTCATTTTTCCTGGTAAAACGGCTTACAACGTAGATTCATATTTAAATGGACTACAATCTAGAATTTTTTAATCAAAATCGTCGGAACAGTTTTAGAGAATTTTTTTTTTTTCAGAGTTTTTGGTGGGTAGCTCCCCCAAATCAGGAGCTGATTAATTTCTTCATTTCGCCTCGGGGTATGATTTTCCTAAACATGTATGCCAAATGTCGTCAAAATCGGCCCAGTAGTTAAGGCTCCACGCGTCTGAAGAGACGACAGACAAAACTTTATTAAAAACCAATCAAATCATTCAAAATCGAATTTTTTCCTCGTCACAATACTTTCTCATTATGTGAGAAAGTAAAAACAACAAAATGACCCATTTCATATAAAATTAGGGTGACCAAATCTCTACAAAAATTAAAATAAATTAAAACCCAAGCAAAAATAAATATTGAGAAATAATATTTAAATTAAATAGAGCACTTAAATCAGAGAGGACAAAACAATTAAGAGAAGAAGAGAACAATGAGAAGGTACTGACAGAAACAGAAGTTTTGCGGAAAAAATTAATTTAAATGGTTTAATAAATGCCCTAAAATAAAAATGGTTAGGGACTACAATAATGGAAGTTATTGAAGAAAAAATTTAAAAGATTGAAGTGACCAAGGAAACAATTTAGAACAGGGCCGAAAAATATGGGAGTTGAATCGAAGAGTCTTAAAAAGATCTACGTGTAAATAAATCAAAATCGAATTTTTGCGCCATCACAATACTTTTTCTTTATATGAGAAAGTAAAAATATACGGGGAATCAATTGTCAAGTTTAATCTTTAAAGTCATAATGTGATGGACACTGCTATAACGCGCTACCTTCGTCTGTTGGGTGGAAATTATATTATTCACATTACATAACAAGTTTTAGAACAAACTCGTGTTAAATCCGAACAGAAAAAGAAAGCAGTTAAAGCGGTAATGTCTTATTCTACCCGGGTGGGTTCGTTTATCAGTAGGTTCGTGTTAACATTTAGGACGTTGCCCCGATGAAAGGGCCTTATCCCAGTCTCACAGGTAACTACCGGGCCTTAGTGGCAATGGTGATGGCATTCCGAGGTGTCACACCGTTACTCGGAATTGGTCGGTCAACGTGGTAATTGGCCTATCGATTTTTTCTACGGTCTTTCCCTGAGGCTAATTTTTAGGACTTTTTTCTCGTTCCCTCTCCTTTCCTTTTTTCTGTCGACCGATACCATTATGAGACGGACCCGTTCCATTAGCATTAAACCTATTAGTATTGAATTTTCACTCTTGCCCGTCGTCTCTTTTTCTCGGATAAGAGAACGGGGTAAAAAAAAAAGAAGAGGACGTAATAGGTAGTGGGACGGAACGTCACTGCTCCCACCCCACCGATACAGAGAATGTCTCCCTCCTCTACCACTACCCGTCATAATAATCCCATTGCCGACGGGCAACAGCCAAATGCAAGGAGGGTTTTCTTCAATTACTTGGATGTCCAAGGTCGGAAGAATTTCTTGTTTAAAGGGAATATTATGGCCGCTTTTTCCTGTCTTTAAACCTCTCCAATTAAACGAGACACGGAAGCATTATCAAGCATCGGGAACAAAATTCGTGCCCGTTGGGACTCATTTCACAAAATTACAATTTAAGCAAAATTATATTTATTAATGAATATAGCACGTCTCATTTTCGGTTTAAACTGACTTGAAATTTGATTAAGAAATAAATCCCCCCTCCTCTCTTTCCAAAAAACCGTATTACCTAGTCCAAAATAAGTGATAATATATGATTCCTGTATGTATTCATGGCAGGGAATATAATATATATGCAGAATATTGCAGGTCTAAATGCAGAAACTAGGCTTTAAATTCCTAGAATATTTTACCTTCCAAACTCTGCCTTAAATTATATAATGAAAAAAGTCCAGTCATGCACCATGACTTAATGAGCGAATTTTCAAAGAAATGTGCGTATTATTGGCTTATGATAATATAGGAAAATTTTGGTTTAGAATTTGCATGGGTGAAAAAAAAAAAAATTGGCACACAGGGGTACGGGGTACAAAAGTCAAAATAGTATTTACCCTTCAAGATGCATGTCGTTGGAAAGCTCTTTAAGAGTAGAGTAATTGTTGTTATGTACACTTTTATCATATTTTCATATAAAAGGGGGGTAAAATGGAAAAAACACGTTTTTATGCTATTTTTTAACCTAAATTGTAAACATTTGACCCCTAAATGAACTCCAAAAATTCTGGCCAACGAACTCATCCTTTCTTTTGATATTATTGACATTTTAAAATTTGTTTGAAAATTTTCAGTGCATCCTAAAGGGAGATATCGTCTGGAGTGACACATATATACATACATATATACATACATATATACATACATATATACATACATATATACATACATATATACATACATATATACATACATATATACATACATATATACATACATATATACATACATATATACATACATATATACATACATATATACATACATATATACATATATACATTGTAACGAGGCAACTTTAAAGAACATCACTAACCTGGGATATGGATATCCATTATACCATTCTGCGGCAACTATGGACAACACCAAACTATTATTCTGCGACACTTGGTTATTTTTATTAAGTGGAACTATGAATGAGAGGTGAACGATAGGCGACACATCACATCGGGATCTAGGGTCTGACTGCCGGTACTGCGCCCACATGTAAACAAACCCAACTCCTTATCTGCTTATTAAACTCCGATCTCTTCAACAATAAAACCTTTGCTTTTAATTTAACTTGGAATAAAATAGATTATGGTTATTAAACGATTTAGAAGAACATTGTTTACGAGGCAACGACCTATCAACAGGGTACCATGTTGATGTTCGTGTTTCTTCCCGTCGGCCAACGGTAAGATGACAGCTTCAAAACAACTCATCTTCTTAATCGTCTTCATTCTCCGTCTTCGCAGGCCCGGTTTGTCGAGAGTCACAGCCTTCTGAGGGGATTTCCGAGGATAATCACCCCGTTCCAGAGACTCCTTAATAAACCTTTTTTTTATATAATTAATGTATTTAATTAGTAAACCTTTAAATAAATGTATTATTATTACTAGGGAATGTTAATTACTATTTTAATATATTTAGTTAGTGTTTATTTAGGGAACATTTGTTTATTTAGGGAAATTTAGTAAGATAATTAATTTTATGTGGTTTTCAAGCCTGAAGTGGCTAGATATGGTGGAATGAGCTTGAAAATAGCTGTAGCATGAAACATGTTTTTCTTTAATCTTTTTTTTGTTTTCTGTTGATTTTGTAGCAAAAAAAAAAAAAAAAAATTAGAGTATGTAGTGAATTGGGTAGAACCCCGAAGTGGAAATAGCAGTATTAAGATTTACGTTATATGTAAGTTACATTTCCCTTATTCAATCATCATTACTAGCCACCAAACCACTCGTGTACCTCTATTCGTTTTGTGATATGTTAATTCTCATAGATATTTATTATATTATTATTAGATTATAGTTTAGATTTCTGGTATTATTTTATTATGTATGTGATTTGCTTATAATTAGGAAAGAATTTGTTAAGACCACGGATTTTGATTATTAAATGGATTTTGATATTTGTTCGTCTAAATAATATTATATGTCTCTGTAGATTGGTGAATTGATGAATTTACGACTGATTAATTTAGATTTTGAGTTAAGATTATTTGGGTCAGTTATTCAACTATTGTTATTATTATTAGGTGATCGCCGTTTGTTATTACTTTGATTGAATATTTGTTTAATTTATTGTTTAGGTAATTATTAAAATGGAATGTTGCAATAAAATTTAAATTTCGTTACGATAATTAGTTTAGTACCTATCAGTTATTTATCCTTAATTTATCTAAATGTTAGCTATTGTTTATTCAAGTAATTTTTTTGTTTATGGTTTGATTGAAGCATTATGAACCCCTCCCAACTCCGATCGAGGTAGCCGAGGTTTAGAAAATCTATGTGACCGAGAATATTTGTCTTGAGTACGAGTACGGGACAAATACCTTATTAATTAATAATTAATTAAACGTACGATCACAACATACATACATAAGAAAAAGAGTTAAATTTTAGGAATCGATTCAGAATGATTTAAAACGGATTTCCATGAAAAAAAATTTCTAAAATTCGCATTACAAAAATTTTGAAGCCATTGCAATAGCGTAATTTTCTTTGAAAATTCGCTAAAAGAAGTCCACAGTAGCCATTCCTTGAAGTGCCTAGAGATTTCTAGGACATAACCAAAAAGAGGTAACGAGACAGTATGGACACCTACACTACTCTATCCTTCTATATATAAATATATATATATGTATATTCAAACTTGTAGAGAGGCATTCGTTTTTGATAAATTCTAACATATTTTCCTAATTTTTCGATAATTATATACCTGCATATAACACACACACAAGCATATTTATATTTTTATATATATATTATAACTCTATATTCTCATTGTACATATATATAATTATATATGTATATATTTATACATCATTTTTCGTAAAAAAAAAGAAAAAAAATGTTAGAATATTAAAATCGTATTCGTCTCCACAAGTTTAATTTTTTTCCAGAGTCAATTTTTAACTTGAACTTTGAACCATACATGGTTTTTCCCCTTTATAATAGCCTAGAGATCAATTTTGCGAAAGGACCAATATTAAAGATATCAAATTATTTGATAAACGAATGAAAGATGCAACGAAGTAGGTCTTCAAGGATGAAGAGTTACCGACTGATAACAATCCAATAATTGATCATTTATATCAATACCTTTCATGTTTATAGCTAGAACAAGACGAGCATTATATGAGAAAGCTTGCTAACCCCTAACCCCATACGATGCGAGAGCTTCGGCAAGAGACGTCTCTACCAATAACTGGCAATGACTCGTCCCAAACAATAACTGTGATTTATGAAATAGTCATTGAGGATCTGTCAAAGTTAGGCTTGTCCAGAATTGTAGCCCTCCCTAGGGTACCAACAGCAGGTCTATTGTAATAGACTAAGGTGCATAAATCACGGTTCCCGCCCACCGACTCGAGTTCCAACTTCTAACGTCTCCTATTCAAAGTCTATTACTACCTCCACCCATCCATTCCCTCTCCCCAAAAATTCTCTTTGCCTTTTTCTAACCCATAATTATCTACATTTATCCTTACCTGATTGGTGGATTTCCCCTGAGAAATGCAGGTGGATTGAAATCATGCCTAATCGCTGGTCGAACTAACAGAAGGGGGTATTGTGGACTATTAACAAAAGACATTTTACTGGTAAAATTGTTAAGGTAGCACAGAACACAAATATAAATTTGTCTGGAAAGTAAAACTAGGCTATAAATTTCTAGAATATTTTACCTTCCGAACTAAAGTCGTGACAAACACATTATTTTAATTTTTAATATAAGTAAGGATGGAGATGGTGCGGCAAATTCTGCCCTGGACCAACCCTAAAAATAAATAAAGAATTGCGGTAAGTAGTTCTTACTTCTTTATAAAATGTTGGAGTTAGGTTTCAAATGAAAGCTACTGAAGAGTGAGCGTTTTACCACCAATATTGCGTTTTTATAAAAGCGCCAACATTATTTTTAAAAAGAAATAAAAAAAAAAATTAATGTGTCCTCTCCCCAACCACCCTATAACAGCTAGTCCTAAAATTTTAAAATAATTAATGCACACTTTATGATAGGTCAATGAAAATTTCCTGAAAAAAATCCCACTTTATATAAAACTAGCTGGGTACCCGTGCTTCGCTACGGAGTGTTATTATAATTAGATAAGTTTATAAACAACCATAATGAAACATATAAATTATTTTACTATGCAAGAATATCTAGATTCTATCTCTCCCACCTATTTCTATACCCCCTCCTCTTTGATAAGCAAATTATGAAATATCCTAGCCCCCCCCCCTAAAGTAAAATATGACAAAACAATACATAAAATCTATTACTCTACTCTTAAAGAGCATTTGCATCAACAATGGTATTCATTGCATTGACCCCGTATTCATTACTTGTACCATATCCCTGTGTACCAAATTTAAATTTCCAAAATTCATGTAGGCTGTCATTTTCCCCATGCTTTAAAGTTCAAGTGGGCAAATTTTTATCGACATCGAACTAAAACTGTAGATTTGTATTAAGAACATACACCCACATACGTTGATTTTTATATATATAGCTATAAATTTCCATTTTACCCCCTCCTAAATAAAATTGTACATAACAACAATTACTTTTCTCTTAAAGTCCTTTTCAACGATATGCATGATATGAAGGGAATCCATTACATTGACATTTTTACACCGTACCCCTTTGTACCAAAATTTAAATTTCGAAAATTCATGTAGACAGTGACCTCCCCCTTGCTTTGAAGGGAAAGTGAGTAAATATTCATCAAATTGGGATAAAACTGTAGATTTGTATAAAAGACATACCCTAATACAGACACTCTTCTTTTTTTATAAGATATAGCTATATTTTTCCATTTTACCCCCTCCTAAATGAAAATGCATATGACAAAACTGTACATAACAACAATTAATGTAATCTTAAAGAGCTTTTCAACGATATGCATCACGAAGGGTATTCATTACTTTGACCCCGCATTCATTACTTGTACCCTGTACCCCTGTGTACCAAAATTTAAATTTCGAAATTTCATGTAGACCTTGATTTTCCCCTTGCTTTGAAGATCAAGTGTGCAAATTTTCATCGAGATCGGACTAAAACTGTAGATTTGTATAAAGAACAAATAAGATATAGCTATATTTTTCCATTTTACCCCCCTCCCAAATGAAAATATGACAAAAGTGTACGTAACAACAATTACTCAATTACTGTACTCTTAAAGAGCTTTTCAACGATATGCATCGTTAAAAGTATTCATTACTTTGACATTTGTACCCCGTATCCCTGTGTACCATCATTTTAACTTCATAATCTCATGTAGGCAGTGACCTTCCCCTTGTTTTGAAGGAAAGTGTGTAAATTCATCAAATTGGGATAAACTGTAGATTTGTATTAAAGACACTCATATACACTCTTCATTTATATAAGACTAGCCGGATCGGTGCGCTCCGCGCACCTTATCCGTCTAGAAGTTGGCGCTGTGTGTAAATAATAATTAATATATCTTTATTGTTACATAATTTCGTATTTTAGGAAAAGTAGGTTATATTATTTTTTTATGCATTTTCAATTATTCTATTTTATCCTGCATTCAATTATTTAATTTTATTTTACATTCAATTTTAGTTACAATAAGTCTATGTAACAAATTTAAGATCTTTAAATCCACTGGAAGCTAAGATAATAGTATCTGATTAAATCCAAGATGGCGGCCATATGTTGAAGTGAAAGTACCTTTAATTTTCTTCTTTAGCTACCATAGGTCTATGTACAAAATTTCAGATCTCTAGGTCCACTGGAAGCTGAGATAATAGAATGTGAATAAATCCAAGATGGCGGCTATAATTCAATATGGTGGCCATATATCGAACGCAAAATGGCCGTACTTATCTATTTATGGTACACTCTACCTATGTACCAAATTTCAAATATCTAGGTCAATGGGAAGTAGGAGAATTACTGATGAAAAAATCCAAGATGGCGGCTATAATTCAAAATGGCGGCTATATATCGAATTCAAAACACCTGAACTTTTCTATTTATGGTACACTCTACCTATGTACCAAATTTCAAATCTCTAGGTCAATGGGAAGTAGGAGAATTACTGATGAAAAAATCCAAGATGGCGGCTATAATTCAATATGGCGGACACATATCGAAATCAAAATGGCCGCACTTTCCTATTTATGGTACACTCTATCTATGTACCAAATTTCAAATCTCTAGGTCAATGGGAAGTAGGAGAATTTTTGATGATCAGTCACTGTCACTCTTAGTTTTATATATATAGATAAAAGACACTCATATACACTCTTCATTTATATAAGATAAAAGACACTCATATACACTCTTCATTTATATAAGATAAAAGACACTCATAGACACTCTTCATTTATATAAGATAAAAGACACTCATAGACACTTCATTTATATAAGATAAAAGACACTCATATACACTGTATAACCGTGAATACTTAAATTAAATACTCGACGATCGTACTTACCGATGTGGACTGTGAACTGACTCCAAGATGGCGCAAGACGGTCTCGACGGAAGGGGGGGTTTGGGGGGTCCGCGCCCGAAAATCTCAGACTACGTCTGAACATACCGGCCTCCTTGGTATGATCAGGAGATCGACCAACAATCAATAATCCTAATACAACGTATACCAAAAAAGGCGACGAAATACAAAATGAAAAGAAAAACTACCAAAATAAACGAAAAGAAAAACTACTAAAATAAACGAAAAGAAAAACTACCAAAATAAACAAAAGAAAAAAATGACAAAATAAATGTGTGCATCCTTAAAGTTGGTTCGGCAGCGGGCAAAGTTTTACCGCTGGCCGAGTGACTACACCTGCAGTAGTCTTAACTTCAGCTACCCTAACCACTTTATCCTTACCAGGGAAAACTTTGATAATACGACCCATACGCCATTGTAAGGGGGGTAGGTTATCCTCTTTTATAAGCACAAGGGTGCCTTTGGCAAGATTCGACGATTCCTTTGACCATTTTGATCGATTCTGGAGGGTACTCAAATACTCCTTTCGCCATCGATTCCAAAAGGATTTGGCAATCTGCTGGAGTAAATTCCATCTACACCGCATATCACATTCATCGGTGGGCTCTCCAATTAAAGGTTGTAACGAAGAAACGGGGCCTTGAACAAGAAAATGGCTAGGCGAAAGAGCCGTCAAATCCTCTGGATCATTACTCAACGGTATCAGAGGCCTAGAATTAATAGTGGCCTCAATTTGTGTCAATACGGTGTATAACTCCTCATAGGTGAGAACTTGTTCTCCTATTACAGCAACTAGATTTCTTTTGACAGATTGAATTCCTCGCTCCCAACCCCCACCCATGTGGGGGGCATAAGGCGGGTTTAGCTCGAACGAGATACCCTTTTTAGAGAGTTCCTGAGAGACTTTAGTGTGATGCTCATTCGAGGAAAGGACACGAGCCCATTCTTCAAGTTTTCGTTTTGCCCCGACAAAGTTCGTCCCACAATCACTGCGTATTTTATGCACCGGACCACGGCGGGCAATAAATCTGCGTAATGCAGCGAGAAAGGCGTCTGTAGTTAACTCCGAAGCCAATTCTAAATGTATAGCTCGAGTCGCAAGACAAATGAACAGACAGACGTACGCCTTGCCAATTTTCGCATTTCGCAACTTGCTAAGTTTAATGAAAAATGGACCACCATAGTCCACACCTGATGATACGAAGGGTTTAATCTCCTGTAAGCGACATGTGGGAACATCTCCCATGGAAGGCTGTACAGTTTTCGGGCGATAACGAAAACACTGTAAACAATTGCCAACCTGGCGACGAATAACATCCCGTCCGGCGATGATCCAATATTTTTCTCTAATTATGTTATGTAGAGTCAAAGGTCCAGGATGGGAATATATCTGATGATAATGATCAACCAACAGGTGTGTCAATTGGCTAGTCTTAGGTAACAATATGGGGTGTCTAACATCATATTTCAAGTTAGCAAGACGAAGACGACCACCCACTCTTAACACTCCAGCCTTATCGATGAAAGGCTTTAGACCTCTTAAACGAACTGAACAATCAGTACCCTTTTCCAAGGAGTTCAAATCATCTTTAAATCCCTTTGATTGTACAAATTTTATTATAGCTATTTCAGCCTCATGATGCTCTTTAATTGTCATCAAACCCACACGACGACATTGAGGATTTGAAGCATTAAAGATAAAACGGTTACAGTAGGCAATCACATTAATAAGACGAAAATAAGACGAATATTTCGATAAACAATATTCTAAGGGCTCTATCTCCAACTCAGTATGAAGGGATACAATTCGAGCCTCCAACTCCTCAGTAGTATCGAAACTCTTACGTGAAGTGGCAAGTTTGGGCCATTCATCAGGATCCCTTCTAAGCCAGGAAGGGCCTGATTGCCATATTTCCGACTCCACGAATTCCTTTGGCAATAAACCTCGAGAGGCAATGTCTGCGGGGTTCGAGGTTGAGGGAACATAGCGGAAACAATTTGGCGATATTAATTCCTGTATATGTGCAATTCTATTTGCTACGAAAGTCTTCCAGCGATGTGGCGACGACTGGATCCAGCTCAACGCAACTGTTGAGTCGGTCCAAGCAAATACATCAGAGAGAGTACACTGGTTCTTAAGTGCGTTTTGGACATATACTAACAAATCCACCATCAAGACCGCACCACAGAGCTCTAACCTTGGAATATTAATTTTCTTTAGTGGTGCCACACGAGATTTAGCCATGATCAATGATACTGCAATCTCTCCAGATACCATGACCACACGAAGGTACACTACTGCGGCGAAACCTCTTTCCGAACTATCGGAAAATCCATGCAACTGAATATCTTTGGCCTTATCTAACTGCAAACAACGAGGGATGGAATAAGATGCCAATAATGGAAGACCACAACGAAATTGCTCCCAACGATCCTTGATATTATCAGGAGGAGCTTCATCCCAACCAAGTCCTAACTGCCATAGATATTGGATTAGCCACTTGCCGAAAAATGTAACTGGACAGACATAGCCCAGAGGGTCATATAGGCGAGCAAGATCAGACAATATCGTCCGCTTAGTTATCTCCTTCTTCTCTAGTGAAACCCTAAACGTCAACCTATCCGAAACGGGATCCCACACCAAACCTAAAATTTTTGTAGAACTATCTGGGACCTCTTCAAACGAGAAACGATCTGATCTCATTGCTCTATGTTCAGGTGGTATGGTGTCTAACACCCTTGGGCAATTGGACATCCATTTGCGGAGTTCAAAACAGCCTTTATCCATGAGACCAATTAACTCACACTTTATTTCTAAAGCAGACTCCACGGACGGCAAAGAAACCACTACATCATCCATATATGTATTTTCTAGGATCGCCCTTGAAGCCATTGGGAATTCGTCACCTTCGTCCGACACAAGCTGTCGTAACGATCTTACAGCCAAGAAAGGTGAAGATGTCACTCCGTATGTGACAGTAGTCAACCAATACTCTTGGAGTTGGGACTCTGGATGAGATCTCCAAAATATCCGCTGGTAATCATAATGTTTGGAGTTTATCGAAATATTTCTATACATTTGTCGAATATCTGCTACTAGTACCACCGAGTGAGCACGAAATGAGATAAGAATATTTGCTATTTCCAATTGCAGCTTAGGTCCCACCAACAACACATCATTCAAGGAGGGTCCACGATTCATGTCAGAACCGGCCCCCGTGGGAATATTTACTGATGAAGACTTAGTTGTCATGGAAGCGTCAAAGACAACTCGAAAACGAGCGAGTTCCTCTTCCCCTCGATAAATACAATGATGGGGGATAAAATAGGATTTTTCATCTGAATCTACTGGCCTCGTAGCTCGAACCATGTGACCTTGCTCTAAATAGTCCTGCATAAAGCTATTGTATTTTTCACGTAAAGCATGATTTTTCTCCAATTTTCGTTCTAAAAGATAGAAACGACGAAGTGCAGCCGCTCGACTATTTCCTAACACAGGGACATTGCAGCGGAATGGGAGTTCCACTATATATCTTCCAGATCTATCACGCTGAACAGATTCTTGATAATATTTCTCGCACACTTCATCGTCTGGTGCCATAACTACCCGAGCCGGTGGTTCCTCGACGGACCAAAATTTTCGAATGAGAGCATCCAACGGCTCAATAGTGTTCAAACAAAACGACTGAATACCACTGGGTGGTGCCTCTACACGACCCACTAGAACATAACCCCACAGGGTTTCGATTGCGCTAGGAGCGCCTGGAGGTCCAACTATTGGATTACCTATCATTATGTGAGCATACCATTCAGCTCCTAATAACATATCAATAGGTTGCGATTTATAATAGAAAGGATCCGCGAGTTTAAAGCCTTTCAAATGTGGCCAATTACGCTTCTCGACATCACGTCCAGGTGAGTGTGTAATCTCATCAACCACTAAAGCGGTGACTTCGAGATTTAATGATTTTCCAGTTTTTAGGGTACAACTAACAGCGCCCGATGATACTCCTAGCTGAGTATGAGCCAAACCATAAACAGGGATTTTATTGGGAGCACACTTCAGTCCCAATCGACGAAGACAATTACTAGAAATGAATGTCCCTTGACTCGCACAATCAATTAAAACTCTAATTTTATTAAATGTTCCACGCTGGTTTTGTATACTAACCATTGCGGTAGAGAGAAGTACCGTACTTGATGCAACAGGTAACGTTGTTTGAACCGCAGCGACAAGTGGTTCTGAGGGTAACTTAACAGATGACACTTTTCTATCGGGTACCGAGGTGTACCCTGCAACCTGTCTCTTACTATCGGACTTATCCGAATTTGGTTGGAAATGAAGCAAATTATTATGCTTTCCCTTACATGAAGTACAGAGCGATCTTGAGGGACATTGCGCTATGAAATGATCTTGAAAACACAAGATACACCGCCGTTTATTTTTTATGATCTTATATCTAGCATGAGGGTCCATTTTAAGAAAACGATGGCAGTTAGTTGTCGAATGATTTGCACCACAACACACACACTGACCTCCCCCACTCTTAGGTGGATTGTCTGTACTTGTAACGAAGGTAGTAGTAGGTTTCGAAACCTTCTGAGATCTAGGAAACTGAATCTCAGATGTCTTACGAGTTGTAGTCACACCTTGAGACGGTTGTGCGGCGTCTGACATTTTTGCTTGCTTCTGTAAAAACTTTACAAACGAATCGATGTCAGGCTCGGTACTATCCATACTGCTTTCCTTCCAACGCTCCCTTAAACCAGCATTAAGTTTGCGTTTAAGGAGAAATATAATTACGAGTGCCCAATCGTCGACCTTATGACCTAAAGCACGAAGAGCACCTGTAAATTCAACAACCGAAGAACTGAAACTTCTTAATGATTTAGAGTCCCGAGACACGGTGGGTAAATCGCTGAGTGCCTCCAAATAGGCCTCGGCCAATACCGTCGTATCGTTATACACTGACTCGAGTTGATCCCACGCAACTGTATAATTAGCCGCCGATAACGGTAGAGACGAAATATGTGACAAGGCTTCGCCTTTTAAACACGATCTAAGGTAAATAAATTTCTGAATATCATGTACAGATTTATTGTTATGGACCGTTGCAATAAAGAAATCTCTAAATCTACACCAATCTTTTAGGTCACCTCCGAACTCTATTAGGTGAAGTTTAGGAAGAGAAGTACCCATTGTCTGAGTCTCTCCTTGCCCAGGTAGTGTAGAGGCAGTGATCAGGCTACGATCGTGACTAGACTCTCCTTCTGGAAACCAGTCTAGAGTTATAGCTTTTATATTAAAATATTTAGTTTCAAATTTGTTTAACTCTTCCTCTAAATTCATCTTAATCACACCAGTAGCCTCTGACGAAGCAGGGAGTTTACTGTAAACACTGTTCAATTTTTCTACAGCTCTACTAAATTCTGCCTGAAGAGAATCTAAATCGACTGCCATGGCTCGAAGTAGGGCCTTTTGTTTTTTATTTGTCGGATCTTGTTCAAACGTATTCGCAACAGACTCTATTCTGCATATTTTTTGATAAAGTGAAGAAACTTTAAAGGTAAGTTCCTCTAGGACACCCATCTTGATAAAAAATGAAACAAAAAACAGATATTTTACAGATAAAAAAAATTGATATATAAATCGAACAAATAACGACCTTAATAGAACAAAAATAAATTTGAACTTTGAACAACTAACCCTAGCAATATAGGATTTACACTCATTCCTAATTCAACAACTATCGAACAAATAATTAAAGAAAACAATAAATTCTATTAGGTATTCAAAATCTATCTGAATACAAACGGTAAATGAATTATTAGCCTGAAAGAAAATACTCATCGCCGAAATAATAAGTACATAAGAAACTAATCCAATAAAAAAGCAAAAAAAATTATATAAATATAAGTATCCTCAACCCAAAGAAACATAGAGAAACTTCCCTCTACCCTGAAACGTTGGGTAATAATTGTAGGGAAATTCCCTCGCTGACACTACTGTAATGCCCTTGTAGGGCAATTCAGACCGAAAATGAGGGATATTTGATAGGGAACTTTCCTTTTACACACCAAAATTGTATATAAAATAAAGGAAAATCTACTGTAATAGCTGCTACGACCCATAGGGAATGATTTTAGAATATAAATAATCAAATAAGAAATACCTAATCAACTGAAAACTGACAAAATAAGTGGTCATGAACTATCACACACTTATTTGTCCATCATGAAATAAAAGGACTTAAATTTAAAAAAAAATAATTCTTACTTAAAAGCTGCTCCTCACAATAGGGAAAGTATATAAAAATAAAAAATAATTAAATGAAAAAAAATGTCCAATCTAAGGAAATCTCTTAAAATAAGTGCCTATGAGCTACTGCAGCCCTTACATGTTCAAAATTAATGAAAATCATACACAATTTTAAAATAATTCTTACAGAAAAGCTGCTCCACACAATTGGGAGAGTTTAAAAATAAAAAAAATTAACAGAAAAATCTCTAGTCAAAAGTAAATCAGCAAAATAAGTGGGCATGACCTACTCCATCACTTATTTGACCAAAATTAATGAAAATCATACAAAAAATAAACTAATTCTTACAAATAAGCTGCTCCACACAACAGGGAGAGTTTTCAAATAAAAATAATTACCAGACAAATCCTTAATCAAAAGTAAATCTACAAAATAAGTGGGCATGACCTACTGCATCACTTATTTGACCAAAATTAATGAAAATCATACAAAAAATAAACTAATTCTTACAAATAAGCTGCTCCACACAACAGGGAGAGTTTTCAAATAAAAATAATTACCAGACAAATCCTTAATCAAAAGTAAATCTACAAAATAAGTGGGCATGACCTACTGCATCACTTATTTGACCAAAATTAATGAAAATCATACAAAAAATAAACTAATTCTTACAAATAAGCTGCTCCACACAACAGGGAGAGTTTTCAAATAAAAATAATTACCAGACAAATCCTTAATCAAAAGTAAATCTACAAAATAAGTGGGCATGACCTACTGCATCACTTATTTGACCAAAATTATTGAAATCATAAATATTTTTAACAATAATTTTTACCAAAAAGCTGCTCCACACAATAGGGAGAGTTTTCAAATAAAAATAATTAACAAAAAAATCCTTAATAAAAAGTAAATCTGCAAAATAAGTGGGCATGACCTACTGCATCACTTATTTGACCAAAATTAATGAAAATCATACAAAAAATAAACTAATTCTTACAAATAAGCTGCTCCACACAACAGGGAGAGTTTTCAAATAAAAATAATTACCAGACAAATCCTTAATCAAAAGTAAATCTACAAAATAAGTGGGCATGACCTACTGCATCACTTATTTGACCAAAATTAATGAAAATCATACAAAAAATAAACTAATTCTTACAAATAAGCTGCTCCACACAACAGGGAGAGTTTTCAAATAAAAATAATTAACAGAAAAATCCTTAATAAAAAGTAAATCTGCAAAATAAGTGGGCATGACCTACTGCATCACTTATTTGACAAAAATTATTGAAATCATAAATATTTTTAACAATAATTTTTACCAAAAAGCTGCTCCACACAATAGGGAGAGTTTTCAAATAAAAATAATTAACAAAAAAATCCTTAATCAAAAGTAAATCTACAAAATAAGTGGGCATGACCTACTGCATCACTTATTTGACCAAAATTAATGAAAATCATACAAAAAATAAACTAATTCTTACAAATAAGCTGCTCCACACAACAGGGAGAGTTTTCAAATAAAAATAATTACCAGACAAATCCTTAATCAAAAGTAAATCTACAAAATAAGTGGGCATGACCTACTGCATCACTTATTTGACCAAAATTAATGAAAATCATACAAAAAATAAACTAATTCTTACAAATAAGCTGCTCCACACAACAGGGAGAGTTTTCAAATAAAAATAATTACCAGACAAATCCTTAATCAAAAGTAAATCTACAAAATAAGTGGGCATGACCTACTGCATCACTTATTTGACCAAAATTATTGAAATCATAAATATTTTTAACAATAATTTTTACCAAAAAGCTGCTCCACACAATAGGGAGAGTTTTCAAATAAAAATAATTAACAAAAAAATCCTTAATAAAAAGTAAATCTGCAAAATAAGTGGGCATGACCTACTGCATCACTTATTTGACAAAAATTATTGAAATCATAAATATTTTTAACAATAATTTTTACCAAAAAGCTGCTCCACACAATAGGGAGAGTTTTCAAATAAAAATAATTAACAAAAAAATCCTTAATAAAAAGTAAATCTGCAAAATAAGTGGGCATGACCTACTGCATCACTTATTTGACAAAAATTATTGAAATCATAAATATTTTTAACAATAATTTTTACCAAAAAGCTGCTCCACACAACAGGGAGAGTTTTCAAATAAAAATAATTAACAAAAAAATCCTTAATAAAAAGTAAATCTGCAAAATAAGTGGGCATGACCTACTGCATCACTTATTTGACCAAAATTAATGAAAATCATACAAAAAATAAACTAATTCTTACAAATAAGCTGCTCCACACAACAGGGAGAGTTTTCAAATAAAAATAATTACCAGACAAATCCTTAATCAAAAGTAAATCTACAAAATAAGTGGGCATGACCTACTGCATCACTTATTTGACCAAAATTATTGAAATCATAAATATTTTTAACAATAATTTTTACCAAAAAGCTGCTCCACACAATAGGGAGAGTTTTCAAATAAAAATAATTAACAAAAAAATCCTTAATAAAAAGTAAATCTGCAAAATAAGTGGGCATGACCTACTGCATCACTTATTTGACCAAAATTATAGAAAATCATAAATTTTTTAAAAGAATTTTTACACTAAAGTTTGCTCCAGCCTCTAAAGTATCCTTGAAAACCAAAACTGCCAAAAATTAAAAGATATTAAAAGGATTATCAAGACCAAACATAACCGATTCTTAAAACCATAACATGTTTCAACATCAAACCTAACTTTTTTGCAGAAAGAAAATAAAAAAGAAACTAAAACTTCTTACCAGATTGTGAGGAATATTCAAACAATGATTTAACCATTAGAAATAATACAAATTAAAACAATTTGACCGATCAATCTTGATCACCAAACCAACGCGCAATATCACAGGTAAAGTCTGAACCAATGGTTCTGAATTCACAACGAAAAACAAACAAAAAATACCGTTTCACCACTATAACGACGAAATTTTGTGTTTTAAATAATATTGACACGATTTAATTGGTTTTTTCGAATCACCACACGACACGAACCGAAAAAAAACAGAAGAAAAACGTGTGCCGGGATGGAGCGATATTCTAACCTCACTATAGGGTTACCTCTCCAAACGACCGTTGAAATAAAACTGTGTTCCAAGGAAACGAAACACTAATTAGCGCTTCCGACTTCTACCATCAAGTCGCCGATTCTAACGACAATTTTAATCGAATCCGGTTCCAAAGCGACCAAAAACTATGTATAACCGTGAATACTTAAATTAAATACTCGACGATCGTACTTACCGATGTGGACTGTGAACTGACTCCAAGATGGCGCAAGACGGTCTCGACGGAAGGGGGGGTTTGGGGGGTCCGCGCCCGAAAATCTCAGACTACGTCTGAACATACACTCTTCATTTATATAAGATAAAAGACACTCATAGACACTCTTCATTTATATAAGATAAAAGACACTCATAGACACTCTTCATTTATATAAGATAAAAGACACTCATAGACACTTCATTTATACAAGATTAAAGACACTCATATACACTCTTCATGTATATAAGATAAAAGACACTCATAGACACTCTTCATTTATATAAGATGTAGATATACATATTTTTCCATTTTACCCCCTCTTAAATGAAAATGAAAATATGACAAAACTGTACACAACAACAATTACTGTACTTTTAAGACACTCATAGACACTCTTTATTTATATAAGATGTAGTTATAAATGGCAGGAGGTTACAGTACCTATGCAATGTGTGCACCGTGCTCCCGAATTTCACCTTAAAGTAAATAGTTAAATATAGTTTCAGAGATTGTTTTTATTTGCAAATGGTAAATTAGTGCTCAATATATAAGTGAAAGTGTTTTGATCGCAAGATTACACCTAGATCACTCAATATACGACAAGTAAGTCTTAGCAGAGCAAGATTTATATTCGTGATATATCACTAATAATTGTTTTATGCCTTGTTATAACAACATCGGCAACGAAAATTATTTAATAGAACAGATAATTTAAGAACAGTATACGGGCATGCAAAGTTAAAATTTAGAACTTTTAGATATACATATATGTCAGGTTATTTTACTAGAGAAAAGCATAAAAGCGGTATCCAAGAATTTGTTTTACATATAAGAGAAGATTTAGAGAAGACATCACTTATTATAACCGGTAGGCTGGTCAAGTGGTCAAGGCATTGGCTCTACAATCTGGATCTCTATGGGACATTGGTTCGATGCCTGCAGAAATTACAGTCATTTTCTATTCATTCACCGACTTTATGATTTATGTTATATGTATATTATAAATTAATGATTGTAATAAAATATTATTTTTTACAACTCCATTAGCCAGCGATAAAACGTACATTTTTTAATAATAAGGAAATTTCGGAAATAGATACACCAAAAATAACTTATTAATAAGATAGAACTACAATTAAATAGGAAAGATAGATATTAGAAATATACTGGTATTACAAGAATACTAGATTATAATATTATAAATAATAATAATTATGTAAAGAATTATATATATATATTTATACATTTTGGTAGATAAAAAATATAAATAAATTTATACATATATAGGATATACAAAATAAAAACAAAATATAAATAATAAGAATTTTAAAATATTAAATTGTATTCTGCTCCTAGCTATAATAAACAAACAATAAAATCCACAATAAAAATAAAAACAATACCTTATAATACCATTACCTAACTGTTTCGTCCAAATTAATAAATTACTACAAATGTTATCGCCTTTGGAAATTATATTTTAATAGATAAATATTTTATTCTTGCTGAATACAGATAATCTTAAACTAATTTAGCACAGATTTTTTACCTTAAAATAATAATAATATAAACAGTCGAATAGAAAAATATCATAATATCGACTAATATAGTGAACATTTGCAATCTGCAAGTATTAGGGAATTGTGCTTAGCTGTATAAATAACTATATAGATTAAATAAAATTACTAGGTTCTAATAATATATAAAAATAAATAATTAAACAAACAAGTATATAAATAAAAGCCTAACAATAAAATATTACGATAAATAAATTTAAGTATCTCCGAAATAAATAAATAAGAAATACTAGTATTAAGGAAAATAATAAAATGAATGCGGAATTCGGAGATTTTATTAGGCAGATAATACGCGAGGAAATCCAAACAGCAAAAACTGAAATAAATTCAAGAATAGATGAATTAGAGAATAAGCTTGAAATTAATGAAATTAGGGAACAATTAAAAAATGTGAATTATGATATAAAACAATTGAAAAATGATAAGCAGAGAAGGAATTTAATTATCCAAGGTCTGGGTGTCTGGACAACGTTCAAAGAAATAGAAGAGAAATTATTTCATCTTATAAATATTACTCTAGGAACGAAATGTGATGATTGCGACATCGATTTCATTAAAAATCTAGCTAGAAACAAACCGAATATCGAACAGGAAGGCATGATCATGGTAGGATTTACCACTATTCGTAAAAGATCTTGTGTGTTGGCTGCTAGAAGTAAGTTGAAAAACTCAAATATATTTCTTTATGAGGACTTCGACAGAGAAACTAGGTTGAAAAGGAAACAACTTTTACCTGTTATGATGAGAGCTAGGCAAGAGGGTAATATGGCAAGATTAGTAAATGACAAACTTATTATTAATGGAAAAGTATGGGATGGTGAAGGAATTAATCTAGACATCGAAGACACAAGCACCGAAGATAGGAGAAATAGTAAGAAAAAGAGAACTCATGAACAGTCATCCCCTCAAAATAATTACAAAGAAAAAGAGGAAAGAAATATACCTAAAAGACAAAATAATAGGGAAGAGAACTACCAGTCTCAGCTTACACGCTTCTTTAGTCAGAGTAATAATGCTCATACAAGTCGGAACGAGGACCCATCTAAAACATAGCAATCAGCCTGTGGTAAATCAGAGAAGAAGCTTATATTTATTACCTATAACTGTCAATCTCTACGCAGCAACAATCGCTTATTTCAGTTATTACACGAACTTGAAAATGTCACCTGTGATATAATTGGCCTTAGCGAAGTGAAACGCGACGGAGAACAGCTTATCACATTAGACAATAAAGACTGCATGTATATAAACGGGAACGGAAAGACAGGTGGTACTGGTTTTATAATACGTAAAAACATCGCGAAGCAAATAATAAGTTTCAAGTCATACTCCCATCGAATATCAAAAGCAATATGGGGCGGGAAGCCGAGAATAAAAATAATTCAAGCATACGCTCCTACTACGATAGCAGATGAGGAAGAAATACAAGAATTCTATGACAATCTTCAAGCGGCACTCGACGAAGACAAATGTTATTATACAATGATCCTTGGAGATATGAATGCTAAAATTGGAGGCATACAGGATTGCGAAGCGGTAAGCAAGTACGGCCTTGGCAGCAGGAATGACAGAGGTGAAACATTAGTGAGTTTCGCCAGTAGGAATAAATTGTATGTGATGAATTCCTTTTACAACAAATCTGAAGAAAGGAAATGGACTTGGATTAGTCCTAACGGAATGACCAGGAATGAAATCGACTACATATTGAGTAACAGAAAGAGTATTTTCAGAGATGTGGACATAGAAGACCAGATCAATATAGGAAGTGACCATAGAGCTCTGAGGGCAACAATTGTCCTAGCAAATAATTTCAATAGTGTTAGAAAGGAAAAGTATTTCTTAAGAATAAACAACAAGTTTCCAAACATCTTCCCGGATGATTATGAGACCCTTCTTATCGATTGTGCCGCTCAAAGTAAACTCGACAATTCAAATAATCTAGATATAGACCTAATAGAAAACCAAATAACTACCATATTTTACAAAGCCAGAAACAAGGTCAAAGGAGTAGAAAAGAAGAGGAAAGAAAGAATCCCTGAAGACATTAAAGCTCTTATGTACCATAGAAGAAAAATAAAAAGAAAAGGGAAACATAGAATAGAATATGTGGAAATATCCAAATTAATCAGAAACAAGCTGAATACGTGGAGCCAAGAGAAACAAGTTGCAGAAATAGAGAAAGCAGTCAATAAGGGAGCAAGTTTGAAGAGATTTTGGAAGTCTCAATCTGTTGGAAGAAACAATATTGTAGCCATGAAGAACAATAAAGGAGAGATTAAAAGGACAAACGAGGAAATAATAGAAATAATTAAAGATTTTTACGGTAAATTATACAGCAATGATACTAGCAAAGAAGAAGAAGAAGAATGGACAGACGAGCTCAGTTTGGAAGCAGATGAAGAAGTAGAAGATATATTATACGGCGAAGTTGAGGCTGCAATTAAAAGATTAAAACCAGGTAAAGCGGCAGGAATAGACACAATAAGAAACGAAGAAATTAAAGCAGGAGGTGAAACGATTATTATCATCTTATTAGGTTTATTTAATAGCTGTATTAAAAGCAAGAGAGTTCCATCTAGTTGGTTAGTAGCAAACCTTTTACTTCTGCATAAAAAAGGAGATCATGCTAAAATAGAGAATTATCGACCCATAAGCCTTCTATCCTCGCTGTATAAAGTGTTTATGTCGGTTATTACAAAAAGATTGGCTAGGAAATTAGACGAATATCTAAGTGCGAATCAATCTGGGTTTAGATCTAACATCTCAACAATAGATAACATATTCATAGTAAAACAGCTAATTAGGAAAGCAAAGGCGTACAACTTTCCCTTAGTCATCACCTTTATTGATTTTGAAAAAGCTTTTGACTCGGTAAAAACCGCTAGCATTATAACTGCCTTACACAACGCTGGAGTAGAGAGAAGCTACATAGAAATATTTAAATTTATATACAGTAATGCTAACCTTAACATCAGTATAAGAAACCTCGAGAGAACAGTGGCCTTGTCAAAAGGAGTCAGACAAGGAGACATTCCTTCAGCAAAAATATTTACGACTATCTTACAAGATGTAGAAAATGATTTGGACTGGAATGGCAAAGGAATCAAGGTCAATGGAAGGTGGCTTAACATTTTAGAGTTCTGCGATGACATTGTTCTTTTTTCTAAGAATGTGGAAGAAGCCCAGGATATGATCAATGAGTTATCTCACAAAGCTGGAACAGTAGGTCTAAAGCTCAATATAAGTAAAACAAAAGTAATGCTCGTTAATTTACCCAGTAAGGAGATAATGTTAAACACAGGAAAGGTCGAAAATGTTGACGAATATATATACTTAGGACAAAACATAAGCAGATTTGAAGAGGACAGAGAAATAGAACGCAGAATAGCTATAGCTTGGAGCAAGTTCAACAAATACAAACAAATCTTCAAGTCTAACGTAAATGTAGCAAGCAAGAAGAAATTGTGGACCATGTGCGTTTTGCCGGCATTGAATTATGGATGCGAGAGCTGGGTGACTTCCAAAAAAGTTATAGAAAAGCTACGAGTAACGCAAAGAGCGATGGAGAGGTCTATGTTAAAAATTTCGAGGAGGGAAAGAAAAAGCAATAAATGGGTTAGAGCGAAAACCGGCCTGGAGGATATAGGGAAGCTGGTTGTAAGGCACAAATGGAACTGGGCAGGACACATAGCCAGAGTTAAGGATGATAGATGGAGTAAGGACCTTCTGCAGTGGTACCCAAGAGACAAGGTCAGGGGAAGAGGAAGACCAAAACAACCATGGGACCAGGAGATGAAGTCTTGCTGTGGTGGAGAGTCTTGGCAAAGAATAGCTAGGCAACGGAAGGAATGGAAAAGGATGGGACAGGTGTACCTAGAAGAATGGATGGATAAAGTTGAAAATTAGTAAAGTAAAAATAAATGAACAAGAAACGAATAAAAATTAAACTAAAATAAATGTATACTTTACAAATAAACAAATATTATTTAATAAATAAATATTATTATATAAATAAAATATCAAAGAAATAATTAATAATAACAATAATAAATAGATAAATAAATAAATATATATATATAAAAAAAAAAAGAAGAAAAAATCGATACAAGCATTATGTATGTGAGTGTTGTGCATGTGTATATGTATGAATGTGTTAGTGTAGTACATGTAGTGCGTGCACATATAAACATGTATGCACGATGCATGTGTGTGTGTGTGTGTGTATGTATATGTATCTACATAAATGTGTATATAATTCAAATCAATATAAAATAATAAAATAAATACATGGCAATGGTAGTAGTAAATAGCAAAGAATGTGTATAGTATTAATTGAATCAGTTTGTAAAATAGGGTTTTATTGTTATTCTTTTGTTTTAGTATTTTTCATATGTAAGTTTAATTTCTGTTTATTTATTTAAATTTATGTAACCTCAAAACAACCTCATATGAGGTGCCTCAGCAAATAGCTGATGCCAATTATAAAAAATTAAGTTGAATTTATGTTAAAATATTATCACTTGTAAAGAAAGGCAATAAAGAGGCATTATTATTAATTATTATTATTATTATTAGATATAAATATTTTTCCATTTTACTCCCTCCTAAATGAAAATATGACAAAACTGTACATAACAACAATTACTGGACTTTTAAAGAGCTTTTCAACGATATGCATCATTAAATGTGTTCATTACTTTGACATTTGTACCCCGTACTCCTGGGTACAAAAATAAAAATTTCGCAAAATCCTTTCTTAGTGGATGCCTATGATATGACCCGAGTATATCCTTAAAATTTCAAGTCTCTCGGTTAAGCAGATTTTGCTGTGCGTTGATTCTATGTCAGTCAGTCAATCAGGACATTGCCACTTATATTATAGATGTAGTTATACATATTTTTCCATTTTACCCCCTCCTAAATAAAAATATGACAAAACTGTACATAACAACAATTACTGTAGTTTTAAAGAGCTTTTCAACGATATGCATCATTAAGAGTATTCATTACTTTGACATTTGTACCCCGTACCCCTGTGTACCAACATTTTAACTTCATAATCTCATGTAGGCAGTGGCCTTCCCCTTGTTTTGAAGGAAAGTGTGTAAATTCATCAAATTGGGATAAACTGTAGATTTATATAAAAGACACTCATAGACACTCTTCATTTATATAAGATGTAGTTATACATATTTTTCCATTTTACCCCTTCCTAAATAAAAATATGACAAAACCGTACATAACAACAATTACTGTACTTTTAAAAAGCTTTTCAACGATATGCATCATTAAAAGTATTCATTACTTTGACATTTGTACCCCGTACCCCTGGGTACAAAAATAAAAATTTCGCAAAATCCTTTCTTAGTGGATGCCTATGATATGAACCGAGTATATCCTCAAAATTTCAAGTCCAAAAAAAAAAACACGGAAAATACACGGAAATAATAAATAATGTCTTTAACTATATTCTTCAGATACCGTATTTTCTATTCAATGTAGCTCTATATTATGTAGCTTATGATGTGTAGCGGTAATAAATTATTGTTTGTCGAGTTAGCAGATACGTTGGTCTTAGTCTCCGCCGTCGGTGTCACTTCACATCCGGACGTACGGTATCGACACTATGCATAATTGCTACTGCCCTTCCCTACTCAGGTGAGACTCGACGTCCTCCTTATCACCTGCTTGGGACATGCGCAGTAATCGGCGTACGACACTCTCTAGGGTCTTCGCATTTGCCGTTACAAGCTGAATACCCGTGCTTCGCTACGGGGTGTTTTATTTTCAATTTAATGGATTTATAAACTACCATCAAGAAACATTTAAATTATTTTACAAAGCGAGAATATCTATATTATATCCCTCCCTCTTATTTCTATACCCTCTCCCCTTTGATAAGATAATTTGCTAATATCCCAAATTAGTTATTCATTCCGACTAAATTTTTAAAAAGGAAAAGCAGTGGTATTATCTTTCTGTACCCCCCCCCCCCCCCCCCCCTTCCCGTGTCATTTTACATCCCTTGGTTGAAATTGGAATTATCTTTTATTAATATACATGCTTACATCCAAAATAAGAGCTCTTTCTCAAGTATTAACTTCCTAACTTTAGGAGATCGGTCTGGGCTCAATTCCCTTCTCAATGTTCTGGGCTTATGTTCCCACTCTTCACTTGCGTTGACATTTCCTTTTTACCCCTCTCCTAATTGAAAATAATGACAAAAACCTACATTACAATGACTTTTCTCTTAAAGAGCCTTTCAACGATATGCATCATAAAGGGTACCTGTCAATTACTTTGACATTTGTACCCCGTACTCATGTGTACCAACATTTTAACTTTATAATCTCATGTAAGCAGTACACTCATAGACACTCTTCATTTGTATAAGATAAAAGACACTCGTAGACACTCTTCATTTATATAAGATGTAGTTATACACATTTTTCCATTTTACCCCCTCCTAAATGAAAATATGACAAAACTGTACATAACAACAATTACTGTACTTTTAAAGAGCTTTTCAACGATATGCATCATTAAAAGTATTCATTACTTTGACATTTGTACCCCGTACCCCTGGGTACAAAAATAAAAATTTCGCAAAATCCTTTCTTAGTGGATGCCTAGGATATGAACCGAGTATATCCTCAAAATTTCTAGTCTCTCGGTTAAGCAGATTTTGCTGTGCGTTGATTCTATGTCAGTCAGTCAGTCAATCAGGACATTGCCACTTATATTATAGACTAGCTGAATACCCGTGCTTCGCTACGGGGTGTTTTATCTTCAATTTAATGGATTTATAAACTACCATCAAAAACATTTAAATTATTTTACAAAGCGAGAATATCTAGATTCTATCCCTCCCCCTTATTTCTATACCCCCTTCTCTTTGATAATTTGCTATTATCCCAAATTAGTAATTGATTCCAACTATTGGGAAAAAAAAAATCTTAAAAGTTTTAAAAAGGAAAAGCTGTGGTATTTTTCTTCTGTGTTTTAGTAGAAAATCTCTATTGCCAGATATCAATATAATTTAGAAATTATTATACTACGTATACACTCTTAGATTCTATTTTAGAATTTTAAAGAAGTGGCCATGATTAAGTTAGTAAAGGTTTATGCACGGTAAGGCGTGATTTATTAACTATTGGGTTAATATCTAAAAATAAATCTAAATATGTTTTGACAGCGATTAAAAAGTAATTTTGGTTAAATACATTTTTTATAAAAAATAAAATTAGAATTTTGAAATCTATTTAGAAGCCCCGTTGTCCGTCCCATATAAAGCTACCAAAACGTTTTATAGCCTATATCACCCGCAGAATTGAGCTTAACATTGTACCCAAGAACCTCCAAAATCTATTCAGCCATTTGGGCATGATTGACGCACAGACAAACAGATATAAAATTTTCTAAACTTAAATTCGTTGTCAGGACTACTAATTCAGTGTAAATACAAAATTTGAGCCCAATTGGATTAATGTACAGACACAACAATTATTAGTTTTTTATACATAAATATAGATATATTTTTCCATTTTACTCCCCTAAATGTACATAACAATAATTACTGTCCTCTTAAAGAGCTTTACAACGGTATGCATCGTGAAGGGTTTTCATTACTTTTACATTTGTACCCTGTACCCCTGTGTATAAAATTTAAATTTCGAAAATTCATGTAGACAGTGACCTTCCCCTTGTTTTGAAGGTCAAGTGTGTAAACTTTCATCGAAATCTGACTAAAACTGTCCTATACGATGAGATTTCCATTTAATTAAAATATGACCAAAACGTACATTAAAACAATTACTGTATTCTTAAAGAGCCTTTTATGGATATGCATCATAAAGGGTATCAATTACTTTGGCATTTTTACCCCGTACCCCAGTCTACCAACATTTAAATTTCGAAAATTCATGTAGACAGTGACCTTCTCCTTGCTTTGAAGGTCAAGTGTGTACATTTTTATCGAAATGTGACTAAAACTGTAGATTTGAATTAAGGACACACACACGCACGCGTTCGCACGTGCACACACATACGTTGACTGTTCTACGTAAATTTCTACGTTAAGTTGACTTTTCAAAACCAAAATTTCGGAAAATCCTTTCTTAGTGGGTGTCTATGATATAAATAGAGTATATTCTAAAAAGTCTCTCGGTTAAGCAGATTTTGCTGTACGTTGATTCTATGTCAGTCAGTCAATCAGGACTTTGCCTTGAGATTTTTCCTTTTTCCCCCAATTTTACCCCCCTCCTAAATAAAAATGTACATAACAACAATTACTGTACTCTTAAAGAGCTTTTCAACGATATACATCATAAAGAGTTTTCATTACTTTGACATTTGTACCCCGAACCCCTGTGTACCATGATTTAAATTACGTAATATCATGCAAACAGTGATCTTCCCCTTGGTTTTAAGGTCAAGTGTGCAAATATTCATCAATGGTAATAAAATTGTTGAATTGTATAAAAGACACCCTATCTTTTTATATAAGATATAGATATATTTTTCCTGTATTTTCCATTTTACCCCCCTCCTAAATGAAAATATGACAAAACTGTAAATAACAACAATTACTGTACTGTTAAAGAGCTTTTCAACGATATGCATCATGAAGGGTATTCATTACTTTGACATTTGTACCCCGTACCCCTGGGTACAAAAATAAAAATTTCGCAATATCCTTTCTTAGTGGATGCCTATGATATGAACCGAGTATATCCTCAAAATGTCAAGTCTCTCGGTTAAGCAGATTTTGCTGTGCGTTGATTCTATGTCAGTCAGTCAGTCAATCAGGACATTGCCACTTATATTATAGATATAGATATATTTTTCCTGTATTTTCCATTTTACCCCCCTCCTAAATGAAAATATGACAAAACTGTAAATAACAACAATTACTGTACTCTTAAAGAGCTTTTCAACGATATGCATCATGAAGGGTATTCATTACTTTGACATTTGTACCCCGTACCCCTGGGTACAAAAATAAAAATTTCGCAATATCCTTTCTTAGTGGATGCCTATGATATGAACCGAGTATATCCTCAAAATGTCAAGTCTCTCGGTTAAGCAGATTTTGCTGTGCGTTGATTCTATGTCAGTCAGTCAGTCAATCAGGACATTGCCACTTATATTATAGATTGCAAATTTTGTGTGCGCACATGCGGAGTACGCAAAAAGTTTTATTATTTAAAATTTGTTTTATGTATAATAAAGGTATTATTTGAGTAAAGACGTTTTCCTTCATTTTTAATCATTGTCTTTTCCTTCCTTTTACCATACTAATAATGTATACATATCCCAGTGAATATATGAATAATGAAATTAATATTTATGGAAATTTTACTGCTAATTTAAATATATATATTATTTTATAAAATAATATTATCTAAGATTTGAAAAAGAAGTAATCTTTGAGGTGGGAAAGCGGAAGAGGGCTGAAGAGCGTTTAAAACTTTGCCAGCTGAACTTAGTCTTGTGAAATGGTTGATAGATTCTTGTACAAAAGTACTTCTTGCTTAACTAGTCTAGTTCCTAGGACCTTACTAGTTGAAGCAAAGTTTCATTAAATCTCTATATTCTACTTTTCCTGTTTTTAAAATTAAACTTATTTTATTACAAGCACTAACTAACCAACTTACAAGTTTAAACACATATAAAATTACTTTATTAAACTACAAATTTACTTTTTTTCTGGAAACTTTTTTTTCTACTTGAACTGGAGGTCTCTCTCGACTAGTTTCAGAACTGAACAGATAGCACTTAACTATCACTAGTTCACACTGAAACAACATATTAGCTGCTCTTACTCAACTAAAAAAATTTTTTTTATCCAGAAGGGAGAAAACATTAACTTGCCACCCTAGTTTATAGGGAGGAAAGCATCCCATTACAGCCTAGTTGTGAAAATCGTGGCGGAAAGTAGAAATCGTGGCGGAAAGTAAAAATCGTGGTGGAAAGTAACAGTAGAGCCAACTTATTATTCTTTAAAAATCAGTGTTGCCTGTTTTGTAACTAGTAGCAGTTTCTTTTAAACTGAATGACTCGACTGCTTAACAGTTTTTTTTTTTAAATATTAGAGAGTTTAAATAACACGTACTTTTGATTGCCGTGATGCTTTAATTTTTATCGTCATTTTAAAATGTCTTATGACTTCATAATTGAGTTTAAACCAAGTTAAACAAGACTTATACAAAATAGGTAGGATACGTCTAATCAGGTTATATTTATGTTTTTGATTTCTCGTATTTTAGGGTTAAACACAAATAAATTAAATATTATTCAGTTAGTCATTTTGTAGTATTATTAAAACATTTGAATTATTATTATAGATACATAGTTATAGAAAGTCATTATAGAAATCAAATAAAACATAGTTGGAATTGATGAATTGCCCATTTAATTCATATTATTTTTTTTACTACAAGATGTTATAAAACTTTTTCTTTTGCTTTTAAAAGTAATTTTTAAAATTAAAGGAACAAAAATTTGTAAATTTAGTTATTAATACCTAAATAAATAGATAAATCGAAATCATAGGTTATATTTGTGTTGATTTTGTCCCTTCTAGAGGAAAAATCTTGTACGTACCACGGGAGCAAAAAGTCATAGTACCCTCGCTATAATTAACTCCCTCGGCTACGCCTCGGGATTTAGACAGTATGGTTCCCTCGGCTACGCCTCAGGAACCAACCAAATCGCTCAGGGTGTAATGACTTTGTTTCCTCCCTTGGTGCGTAAATAACTATTTCCTTAATTCGTCTACGAAGAAATTTCTCTTGTTAGAAGGGAAGAGCAGTCTATGAGATATAGTATTGGAACTTTGGTAATTTTAACTGTTGGTAATTGGAGTTAAATTTCTGTTGACAGTAATTATTTAAATATTGTGGAAAATTGATCTGTGGCCTCTTATGATTTCTTTGGTATCATTATAATTTTGATTATGATATATGGTGGCAGTGAAAATCCTAATCATTAATTAATTTTTTCATTAATACTTTGATTTTGTATTAAGTTTCCTTTCTCTGACCATTAACAATAAAAGTCGGAAATGTTTTGTTTTATTTGCCTGTGGAGGGTACACCACGTTTCTGACCCAGGCAGAGGCTCTCGGAACGCCCGGCGGTGTGGTGGCGCCGCGCACCACGCGGCGCCCAAAGATTGCGACAGAATGATGTGGCGATATGATATATATACTCTTTAAAAACTATGTATATATATATATATTACACGATAAAAATAAGAAGCAATTAATACAATTAAATCATACACTTCCTATTACTTATGAAGAATTATTACTTATTAAACCAAAACGAGGTCTTATCGTTGGTTTAGGTAACATAATAAAAACAATAATAGGAAACTTAGACTACAGAAATGCATTGAAATACGATAATACAGCAATGCATTAAAATACGATAAAATAATATTTATTTAGCCTGAAAACAAATCAAAATGCTTTAAAGACAGTATTGTCTTCACCCATTACGTTATTTCAAAACTCAACTACTGGGATCACGAAGAATACACAAACTTTAGCGAAAAACAAAAGACTTATTAAATTAGCTTTAAATACGATTTTTATATTGAAGATATAAAAATTAAATCGAAGAATATCTATCGATACTCCATTTTACTTTCAGATAATAATTCATCAAATAAAAGATAAATTCCAATTATTATATGATACTCTAGAAGAGTTTCATGTAGCTATAACATTCGCTAGATCGAATACATTTCCTTACTCTATTGTTGATCCACAAGATTTATTAGATTATCTTAAAGAAACAGAGACTAAGTTAGGATCTTATACATTTTTATTAAAACCAACACCAGAAAACTTATTATTTATTGAAAACCGTATTAATATAAAAAAAAAAAATTATTGAAGGAAAAATTTATTATTTATTTTAGAACTTCTGTTAGTGGTCATAATATGATATATATATAGTTTTGACTTCTATCAATTTTATAATTAAGCGATAAGTTATACACTTTTTCTAATATTAAATGTAAAACTAAATTATATATTTATAAACATTTGGTAATTCATCCAATCACTGATAATTGTTGTGAAACAAATATATTATTTTATCTAAATTCAAATTATGTGTGTTAGATTAAAACAACTTATATCTAATCAAAAATGATACAAACATATGGATAATATCCAGTTCAATATTTTTACTTACAGAGAGTTGTAATGAAAATAAATGAAAAAAATACTATTTAGAAAGAACTAATTTAGTTGAATTAGATAACAACTGTGATTTAAAATTTTATTAAAAAACCCCTAACACTAATATTATGTATTATAAGATTACAGCGATCCCGCAAATGAATATGCCGGAACAAGTTAATTTTGAAACCTAATCTAAATCTTTAAATTTACTCCCCTTAGATCTTCAAATTGGTAACGTACTTCAAGAGATTAATTATCAAAAAAAAAAAAATGTTGCCCGAAATGTCAGACCATATTAATTTTAAACGTTTTGACATTTACAGTAACTTTATTGTTATTAGTTTGACCCTTGATTTAATTGTATACTTCATATTTAAATATTATAAGAAGAAAAGAGTTGTAATAATCCATTTGACATATTTTGGACATTCTCCTCAAAATCTTCATTCTCAGGTGGGAGGAGTTACATTCCAAAAGAATGCTGAATGCTGCCTAATCACTGACCTCAGCACTAATATATTTATACAAAACTAGCTACACCTAAAGCAGGCAGACTCTACTCTCATTAAGAAACTTTTTAAGTAGAGTACAAAAGTTCTCAAGTACAGTTCGTACCATTTAATTATTTACTCTGTATATTGTATGAAATTTTATATTGTAATGGATTTATTAATTGTAAACTTAAAAATAATTAACGGCCAAGGAGAAAAGCAATACATTTAGGTAAAGAGTCGACATTGCAAATGAAGCATGGTTAAAAAAGATGGGAACACTTTAAATACATTTAACGAGTGATACATTGAAATCATTAATTGGTGAGAGAAAGAAATGAAATTAGACTATTTAAAAAAATAATAATCATAAGTCGAGGATGAGGGTGTAATTGGGTAGGGTCTGGAGAGCTCTTAGTTAAGTCTGGTTTATGCATGACTTTCCTTGGATCCCCTCCATTACCTGGGATCACAAAGTACACCTCTATATTATTCATTAGCTGAAGCAGCAATATTAATATACCCTCTTGTAGCGAAGTATGATTGAGCATCCTTTGCTCCCTCTAAATCCGTCCTTGACTAACACGCATAGACATCTCTATCCTGAATAATATACTAGTAGTTCTGTAAACAGTAGACCTCGCTCGTTAAAATAACAAATCGTTTTGAGCTTAGGTTAAAAAAAATTACAAAAATTTACCGAATTCAACAAAATTCAACATTATTTCAACAAAAAAGACCTGAAACGTGAAAAAGTACAAAATGTTTTTTTTATACAACTTTAGAGTACTCTTAAAGGGCTTTCCAACGATACCAAAAAGGGCCGGTCAGCTACTATTTTTACCATTTCTAAAACAGAGGTACAACACTATGTACCCCTAATGGACAGGGTACAGTAATAAATTTAAGGTTCTTCTTTCGCACACACTTAACTTATATAAAGTAGTAAGTACCATATGAGTTTCAGCCCGATCCTATGAAAAGCAAAAACGGTACAGTAAAACAAATAAAAAGTAGAGTATTTTTGCGTATTTCGACAAACCGGTACCAAATGTTTCTAAGTACATAAATAATTTTTTTCAGTACAACCGCATTATAAGGCCTTAGTAGGGCTACTAAATGCCTACATAAAGATACCTTTACAAAACACATTTAAATTAAACATTTAATCTGCACAGTTCCCAGACTTTAAGTAACTTTTGTACCAAAAGTACTAAAGATACTTAAATTAAATGTCCATCTTGGGTTGTACAATATTATACTGTATTAGGTTCTAAAAGGACAATCTTGTCACCGAATAATCTTAGGAGCAAAGTGGTCAACAGTGGACTCACCTCGCACTTTTTGAGAGCCCGAAAAACTATTTATCGTTCAAAAGGGTCTGAAACGTGACTTTTTCCGATAAACATTTGTATTTTTTTAAAGTACGTTTTAAGGGCCTTCCAACGATATCAAACACGGCCGGCCAGCTACTATTTTTACCTTTTCTTAAACAGAGGTACACAACTTTGTACCCCTCATGTACCTGGCATGTTAATAAATTTAATGTTTTCCTTTCATGTACACTTTACTACTATAAAGTACTAAAAACCATATGAGTTTTAGCCCGATCCTATGAAATTCAAAAACGGTGCAGTGCAAAGACTAAAAAGTAGAGTTTTTCGACCGATTTTTCCAAACCGGTACAATTAGTACAAACATAAGTAGAAATAAAAAATAAATTTCAATATAATGGGTACAAAGGCAATAAAACCCACACACTTTTGATTAAAAAGCAGCTATTTTTATTTTTTTTTATTTTTACAGTGCGCCCTACAACTACCGTGGTATTAAAAGTACCTCTATACCCGAACCCGCAAAGGTACAGGTACGAAAAGGGTATAGTGCGTTCAAGTGTTATTTGGCGCAACTTTTGACCGAAGGAAATTTTCGAGCTGATAAATCCCTCGACGCTATTAGCCCCAGAGTCGGGTAACCTACCCCCTACACGGCACTCTAAAAGTACAAAAGGGTACTAAAGTACCAACATAGTACATTTTTTCGAAAATATTTTTGCACACATTTGGTACATTTTAAATGGCCTTTCCAACGACACCTCTTTCAAATCGGTACAACGTCCCCTTCTGGTTGCGGCTACCCAAGGAGGACGTCCTTCAGATAGACGTAGCTCCCGAAGTAGGAATCAAAAATATAATAACAAACCAGATTCTTAAAGAGGACAATATGACCTAAAGTCCGGTACCCTTTAAAACTCTGTCCAATTAAAATTGCGAACGGTACAGAAGGTCCAATTTGAAATTTCGGAAAAACACGATTTCTGTGTGTATTTCGCCGAGGTACTCGACTTCCCCCCCTCGAAGGTACTAAAAAAAGGGGATTGCACTTACCCCTTGAAAAACACATTTTTAGAGCATACGAAGCAGAGTAGGAGAGTACTTTTCTTTTCTCTGTACGTACCTCCAAAGTACCATCTTATACCTCTGAATTTAAGGTACCATATCTCAAAAAGTAAAAGTGCCATCGAGTTTAAAAGCAAAACGCCAGGAGCAGCATTTCATAGGCTTTTAAAGCTCAAAAGCCCAATATCGTCGAATAAATTCCCTAGGAGGATATACGTGAACCATGTAGAAAAACGTTTGAAAAAAAGTGCTAAAAAGTGTTTTTTCGCTTTAAAAGGCCTGAAACGTGAAAATTTTTAAAATGTTTTTGCATCACTATTGTACTCTTTCCAAGGGCTTTCCAACGATATACGACACCCCGCACCAAATATCTCCGGTTTTCTGATCGGCGAAAAACAAATTTCCCGATGTCGCCCCTAAGCGGGGATGCACGTAAACCAAAAGTTCTTGTTACCGGCTATGGACCTCTGCGGGATCTACAAAAGCCTTGAAAAAAAATTTAAATTTTTTTTATTATTTCAAAAGTTATACGAAAAAACGTGTCAAAAAATGCCTTTTTTGACAGTTGACGATTTTCCATTGAAAATAAACCCATTTCCCGGAAAATTTCCCGACAGATTGAATTTTTCCTTAAAAATAAACTATAACTATAACAATTTCCAGAAAACTGCATGTATCTACGACAAACACACCCATCAGTACAAAAATCCAAAAAACACCCCATTTCGCCCTTTAAGGCCAATTTTCACCCTTAAGGAGTGGTTTAAAACTGCCCATACCCCAAGTGATTTTTAAGGTTCCTAACCGATTTTGACATTACCAACTCAAAATTTTTCCGAAAATCAAGAGTCGGGGTATAATTATTTTTTTGTTTTTTGCCGTGGCGCCTTAAAATAAAGTAAATTTTTACCCCCCCTCCCCCATTTGACAGACAATGAAGTTACGTCCCCCCGCCCCACATTACAGCTCGGTCGGCCTGCGGCCTCCCTCGCAAAAACAGTCGATTTACAAAAATTAAGAGAGAGACAGACACACAGACGAAATGCCAAACGGTCGAGTTAAAACGGAGACCTCGCTTCGCTCGGTCAACTAGATAATCTATACTGTCGTATCTGAACGACAGTCGACACATGTGTTTATTACCTCAAGAGACAGTTTAGTTCGTCACGTATGTCTCAAGTTAAAAGAAATATTAAACTTGCATTAACATACTTCTTTTGTCTAAATATTTTCTTTGCAAGTAGATAAATTTGTGCGTAAGTAGGTATTCTGTTCCGACAACACTTATGACCTTTGATACCAGAACACGACTACAAATAGGAAATGCGCCTCAAGTAAAGAAATATTTATTTTAATGTCTTTGTTTCGTGATCGATAGCAAACTGTATTTAAAGACATCTGGATGGATAACTCAAGTGCAACAGGTTCGCGTACGCCTTTGGAGCCTTTTAAAATAAGAATTATTAAAGATAAGATACCAAACCAAACTATAAGAAAGAATCACTGTTCACCTTGATTTGTTCATTAAAAAACAACATGCACCACCCTGAAGATGCCTTTAGCACAGGAGGCGGAACGTCTGAAACAACATCCACTAAGACGCGGTCACCACCAGAAGACCTAGAACTCCGTAAGAAAGAAAACGGGATTAGAAGATATTGGGTAGGTAATAAGAATAAGTGATAAAGAATAGAAATGACGATATATCAATCCTACATTAGATGACCCAATAACAAAAGAGGAGATAATCAAAGCCATAAACAATTTTAAAATTAAATTTATCGCCCGGTTTAGACGGTAAGTTTTATTTTTTTAAGCATTTACTAGATAATTGGATCCTATATGTAACATCCTTATTTAATAAAATCATGGAATCTGTTGAAGTACCCTGTGAATGGTCAAAAGTTGTAAGAACGCTTCTTTAAAAAAGAAAAAGGTTACATAGAGGACCCCAATAACTATAAAGAAATCTCGTTGGTCAATTGCCTTACTAAATTGTTTTCTTCTGCCACTAACCAACGATTAATTAAATGGTCAGATAACCATACCATCATTCCTGAAATACAGTCAGGATTTACGAAGGGCAAAGGTTGTATAGACAAAATCTTTATAAAACTATCTACGATTTACCAAAAGGAAATTATAGCTTTTTTTTGGCTTTTGTAAGACTTTTTACAGAATTGTGCTGTAACTTATTTAAAAAACTTAGGCAATTAGGGATCACAAACAAAATCTTAAATATAATATCCAACTTTTATAAATGTGCTCACACTAACATTAAATTTAATAGTAAAATTTCTGGTTCTATTCAAATTCCTGTCACCTTTGCTCTTTCACTTGTATTTACATCGAAACCTATTTCATTAGTCGAGGAGCTAAAGGAGTTATCGACAAAAGAACGTCGCTCTACTTGTTTGCCGATGATCTCACTCTTAGCAGACTCCGAAATCGAGACTAATTATGCATTAAAAATTCTATCCGAATACTGTGAAGTTAATTGCAGCAGTTGGACTGAGGTCTCTGAGAAGGCTAATGAAAATCTATTCCAAATCCACAACTGGCTAAATCATTTTAAATTAACAATTAACAAAAAAAAGTCTTATTATATCGCTTTTTCTATTAAAGAATCCTCGCTTCCTTCCCTCCAACAAATTAATATTAAATTTCACAACACTAAAGAAAATCATCAATGTCAGAACTGTGAGATACTAGAAAGGAGAGATGTAGCATCGTACCTTGGAATCACCATAGACCAGTGCCTAAGATGGAATCACCACATAAATAACTGTGTTGCCAACCTAAGGAAATTTTATTATGTTTTTTACAATGTCAGGAAATTTTTAAAAAAACAAATATTAAGGTCATTATATTTTGCCCTGGTTGACTCCAAATTACAGTATGGTATAGTTGGTTGGGGAGGCTCTAGTACTTCTACTCTTATTCCTCTAATAAACACCCAAAAGAAAATTATTAAAATAATTCTGAGTAAGAAAATAATGTATTCTTCCAAATTATCATTTATTGAACTAAATGTTTTACCCCTTACTACAATAGCCACCCAAAGAGCTATCATATTTGTCTATAAGAATTTCAATCCAGTTACCAGCTCAGAAAACGTTGTTTACAGTACTAGAGCTGTTAATGTTCTTAAATATGCTATACCAAATTTTTCCACTTCTTTTGCGCAGAAATCAGTATTGTATAGAGGTACAGATGCTATAAATTCTCTCCCTTCTGATATTAGAATTATCAAAGAAATATCTAATTTTAAATATAACTTGAAAAGATATTTCTACAATAAGCTATCAGAATAATGATGTGTATATATATGGGTGTTTATATGTGTGTATATATGTGTTTATGTGTGTGTGTGTATGTGTATGTATGTATGTGTATATGTATGTATGTGTATGTATATATGTATGTGTAAATGTGTATATATGTATATGTATGTATGTATATGTATGTATATGTATATATATATATGTATGTATGTGTATGTATGTGTGTGTATGTATATTTGTAAATATATGGGTATATATGTATGTGGATGTATATGTATATATATATATATGTCTTTGATAATAATGCTCTTACACTTTGAACTTAAACTGATTTAGGCTTTCTTTTAAACATTTAGTAATTACATAAATATATAAACATCCTTATCAATGAGTTCAGAATGAATCTTATCTTAAATTATTATTAAAATCTTATCCTATAAAGGAATAGATTATTTTTCGTTAATTATTGTCTACACGGATGTTGAATTATTTTGTAAAACTAATTTTCATTTTGATTGTAACTTTCTATTTTTCTATTTGAACTCCTTCCCCAAGCTCCAGCTCTGCTTTTTTGGGGAAGTAGACAAGTGTAATTTTTATTTTGTTTTTGTAACTAATTTTTTTTGATTGTCGATTTAATAAAAAAAAAAAAAAAAAAAATTGTTTAGAAGTCAATCTCGAGAAAACAAAGTCTCTTAAATTTAGCAAAGGTAGACTTAAGAAAACAGATAATATCTACTACGTCGGGCATAAAATAGAAGTTATGAATAAGTTTAATTATTTAGGGGTTTACTTTTCAAAGAGAGGCGTGTTCGAAATAGCTTTTAAGCAAGCAGTTAGTCGTGCTGCTGCGAGGGCCCTACGTGAAACCTTAGCTCGTAGCAAAAATACCTTTATCGATGCTGCTCTAAAATCATATATAGCAAGTGGTCTTTCTACACTCGCGCTTGTTTGGTCATTGCGTTACCTAGTGAAGTACTTCTCCCTCCCAAAAAAATTTGCCTCACTATCGTCCGCTCCGAATTTAATCTTGGTCATATTATCTCTGTTAAAGTTTTGAAAACACAAACAACCGTTTACAGGCTACAGAGAACGGCTCCATCCTCAAATCTTACTTTTACGATTAAAATTCCTAGATTCCATCCCTTCGAATTAATGAAAATTTAATTGGTTCTCACAGGTCAGAGATCTACTGCAATTCTTAGATTCGAATGTCAATTGCCTATACTCCAGTGCTAAGTGCGTAAGAGTACTGTAAACAAAATAAAAAAAATAGTATGAAACAAAATTACAATCAGAGGACTTAAAGAAAATCCAAGAGTCCTCTTTAATTAGTTTATGTATAACATTCTTCAGTACCTCGGGTTTCAAAAATATAAATATAACCCACAAAGGTTCAATGTATAGGATCAAAACAAACGAAATGTGTAGTCTTAGCAATTTAATGAAGTACTGTTGGAATGCCGAGAGAATGTGCGTGGATAAATCGATCTTAGTAGTAGAAGATCTAGCTCCCCTATTATTCAGATGTCCCATGTACTCAAGCCAAAGGAAGCATTTCATGGATGGGGACCTTCACCTCACTGACCCAGCATTCAATTATTTATCAAATACAGCCTCTATTATCACCCTTTATGAAAAATCTTGCAAAAAAAAATGTATTACTTCGTCAGTATTGTCCTTACATCAAGGACTTTTCTTCTCAACGAATAACTCATTAGTTTATCTTTTAATACATCAAATTCATTTGGTCCTTACTTATTGTAATGTAAAGAAGAAGGATTAATATTAATTATTATTATTTGCATTAACTTTAATTTTTTGAAGAAAGAATCGAGTTAACATTTTAATTACTTAATTATAATTTATTTAATTTAATTTAATTTTAATTTTTTTAAATTAAATTTTAATGGTATTCCTAATATCGAGTATAATATTGTTTCAATAAATTCAATTTTATAATTTAAACCTAATCATTCTGTAGTTGGTAATATTTTAATTTGTAAGATATTTAAGATAAGCTGTTCAGGTTAGTTTTGATGTATTAATTATTATTGTTATTATTACTTTAAAACATTTTATTCGATCAAAATTAACCTTATGTTATCACACGAATGTTAACAAAGACTATTATTTTATTTTATCATTTTTAAGAAGGAATTATTGTATTACTTGGACTTTTTTTTATTAACTTGTGGCTATTATGTTTGAAAATGTTATCGAAATTTAACACTTTATTATGAAAAAATTCTCAGTTTGTTGAAAGCTTGTATATTGCACAGATAAAATTCTATTCTATTCTAAAGAATGAAAATGGGCAGGCCATATCATCCGGACAGAAGACGGAAGATGGACAAAGGTAATTTTGGACTGAACACTTTGGGATCACAAAAGGATTAGAAGACGACTAAAGATGAGATGAGACGAGAATATGAGAATTTGTTGTAGAGGAGTAGCTTTGCGTGAAGAATGGAAATGGATGGGAAGGTTTACTGCGAGGTTTGGCTACATAAATAAATACATATATATAAAGTTTTGGAAAATAAATAAATAATATATATGTGTATGTTGTTAGTCTTGAAATTAATGTTTATTACAAAGGTGAATGGACCGCCTGGTATCCAGAATTGTGGTACTCTTTAGAGGTAGCGTAGGCTTGGGCGTGGTGCCGGAAATATGAAAGACAGCTTAGGTGGTCTTCATCCCTAAATCAGAGAAGACAGACTACACACAGGCCAAATCCTTCCGACCAATTAGTCTCACGTGCTTTATTCTAAAGACTTTGGAAAGGATATTAGATAATTATCTAATGGAGGAGATTCTACCAAGGAAACCACTGCATGCTAATCAGCATGCATACCTGGAAGAGAAGTCGACAGAACCAGCGATACCAAAAGGAGATTATGCTTTGGCTCTCTTCTTTGATGTGGAAGGAGCCTTTAGAATAGGAACGCCATCATTGAATGGATATTGTCCTCCCTGAAAGGGAGGAAAGTAGAGTCATCACTAAATGGCACTGAAGTCACGATCAGGGTTACGGGATGTTGAGTGGTGCCTAGTTATAGATGGACTTCTGAGGAGGCTGACAGAGGACCTCTATGTTCAGGCATATGCAGATGACGGACTAGTCTTGGTAAGAGGCAGAAGTTTGAACTCTCTCTCTCTCTCTCTCTCTCTCTCTCTCTCTCTCTCTCTATCTCTCTCTCTCTCTCTCTCTTTCTCTCCCTCTGACACAGAAATTTGTTTTTACTTCCGTTGATAAAGATTTAGGAGAAGATATACCAATAAAAGTAAAACGAATCAAATAACATAGCAAATAAGCCTCTTAAGTAAAACCAAAATATAAAAAATATTGCTAGCAATGTATAGTAATAACTTTTTACCGTAAAATATTTAATAATTGATGTTTGAACATACAAGAAATAAACATCACATTCAGACCATTATATGTAATTCTTACGAAATATTACATGAACCTATTTGGACGAATGACAGGATTTGTTCTTTTTAAAAAGGATATTACACTTTTAAGAGCACATGCAGCGAACACATGAGGAAATGATACATGATAGGTATATAATTTCTTTAAGGATCATTTAATCTTATTACCCCACAGTAGCTATTCTGCATTTTGTTAAATTATTACATTCTTTGCCTGGTAAAATTTGTATTATAACTGCACAGTGGCTTTAGCATGGCATAAAGCAGAAGATCGCAAACATCTCACACTCCTCTTTGAAATGAGTCTTTTTTGTTTGGAAATTGGTCAGCCGCTTTTTTTATATAAAACAATTAGTTAACTCCTTTTTTTAAGATATATGAAACAAAAAAAAAAACAAAAAAATTCAACAAGGGCTTACATCGCAAGGCCAATATATAATAGTAGCTATATGCTAAGCTATATATAATAAGCTTTTTATAGCTATTTGCAGACACCCTCATTTCTCATTGGCGTGCGACCGGCCCAGAATAAACGACGGTATAAAGGTCGGCACCGGACGAAAAAAGGTTTTTCAGTTTCTCTGTGACCGAGAATAAAGGAATAACACGGAATCCGTCGCAAGAATTAATAACGGGTCAAAAAGGAAGCGGGTCCGGTGTTGGGAGGGAGGTAATATGAATTGATAAGAGTGGCATATTTGTTAGTGATAAGGGTCGCGTCCTATTGTCGGTAGACTGTTTTTTAGTCTCCTCCTTTTATAAACAATATAAAAGGTTATATTGCAAAAAGGGGTCGTAGCGGATATAGAAGCTTGCCTGAAAGCCTATACAGCCCATTCTGACATTTATTATTCGCAATTAAACCCTCCGGTCGGAAAGGATGTTTGCATCAGAGCTCCGGTACCCCTGGTTATTTATAATACAAAAAGATGCCTTTCTGGGTGCGGGGCAATTTGGCTTCCGATGCCCTCCCATTAAACATTTCTCTACACGGGACCTTTTTCTCTTGCCGGCGGATTACTCATGAGCCGACTCCCTGGCCGACATACACATTCGAATCCTTCTCCTATCAGGGGTTCGGATTTAAACCTTTCCCTCTCCAACACCTTCGAACACACTTACACTCGCACTTAGTACAAACCCGTTTCACAATATCAGCGTGAAGAAAGCCTTTTAAGTGATTTTGATATTTCAACAGCGTCTACGTATTCGGCATGTTTAAATATACAAATCTTGGACCTTTCTATTCATTGCGAAGATTTATAAAAAGTTTCGGAACATAGGGGCACTGGATATTAGACCATTCTGGAGGTCATAGTCGACTCCCAATAATTCTTAGTATTGCCTTTGTATTAATCTGTGCCTTAATATTGGTAAAATTTTGACTTGGTAACAAGGGAGTAAGCCTTTTTTTATATTTATATATATCACCCATAATATACATAATATTTCTAGAATTATTATTGAAACATTTTTGTTTTCCTATGCTGTATTCGGTGGAATCTTATTCATCTCCTTCCTGGCAGCCCAATATATTGCAGCCTTGCTGAACCGTCTGTCCCAGCTGCTTTGTTGCCTGTAGTTTTGGAGTTAATTATTTAAACATAAAAACATCTTCACTCATACCCAAATATACATAATAATAGGGGAGGCCGGGGCAAGTTGATAAATGTGGTTAATCCAAGAAATAATTAGAAACCGGTAAATATTGTCTAAAAAGTTTGGCGTACTTAAAACCTATTTCATGTCTCATCCCAAATTTATCCGAAATTATTTTTGCTTTAAAAAAGTACATTTTAAAACATTATCGTTATCATCGGCTCATCTCAATTTAAATGGTAATACAGTGTAACTCTCCTCATTAAATAATTAGATGTTATAAGATATTTCTTCAACAATGAATATTCAAGAATCCACGTGTTGGATTAAATGGTATTGTGGCTGCCGTTGGGAAAGGTGAAACAAGTTTTTGGGGGCATATTGTAACATGCATCATCATATACGTAGGTAAAGCTTATCAACCAAAATATTCAAATTCTTTTTTTAAATAGCAAATTGATTGCTCTTATTACTTTATCATATACGTAGTATACATAAAGAGAAATGATTTTGATGGCGTTTTCACGTTCCCTGAGTTCAAAAAGTGGTTTTTATAAAATGTCTGTGGTCTGTGCAGAGTAAACTGCTGGGTCGATTACAATTAAATTTTGCATATATGTTTAGAAAAACCATACCCCGAGGTAAAATCGAGAATAGAATTTTAGCTTGAAATCTGGAGAGGGGGGGGGGGCTACCCTACAACAACTTTAAAAAAATATATATATTCTCGAAAACGGTGAAGCCGACTATTGATCAATGAAGCAGGAAAGCTATTCTCTCAATTATTGTATATTTCAACTATTTATAGTTACTTTTTAGGGTTTTGTAGATTCTTCTCAAAACCCTTATGCCGAGGGTGATGTGTCCGTCTGTCCGTCGCTCTTTGGTTCATAGGGCCCGAACCGTTTAAGCTAAAGAGCTGAAATTTGAAATACTGGTGTAACTTTTTGACCCAACCACAGGAAAAATATACAGAAGTTCAAAATTAAATATGCGCATGCGCAATTCGCAAAAATGTTGTAAACTCAAAAATTTATATTTTTTTTAATTTTCGAGTGGGGTATCAAATGAAAGCTGCTGAAGAGTAGGGCGCAAATATATATAAGCTTTTGTCAATTTTGCATTCCTTATTGGGTAAAAAAATCAAAATATACCCAAAAAAAATTTCCCCCCCCCCCAGCCACTATACTTCGGCTGGTCCTAAAATTTCGAAATAATTCATGCTAATGCCTTATTGTGGGGCGATGAAAATTCCGGGAGTTCATCCCAAATTTTAAAAAATTGTCAATTTTGGCCGCGAAAATTTGAAGTGCGCCAAAAATTTTATTTTTTTAAAATTTTGAGTTGGGTATCAAATGAAAGCTGCTGAAGAGTAGGACGCAAAGATATATATACATTTTTAAATTTTGCATTCCTTATTGGGTAAAAAAATCAAAATATACCCAAAAAAAAATTTCCCCCCCCCCCCCAACCACTATACTTCGGCTGGTCCTAAAATTTCGAAATAATTCATGCTAATGCCTTATTGTGGGGCGATGAAAATTCCGGGAGTTCATCCCAAAGTTTAAAAAATTGCCAATTTTGGGCGCGAAAATTTGAAGTACGCCAAAAATTTTATTTTTTTAAAATTTTGAGTTGGGTATCATATGAAAGCTGGTGAAGAGTAGGATTCAAATATATATTTGCTTTTTTAAATTTTTCCTTCTTTATTAATTTTATAAATCAAAATATACCCCCAAAAATTTCCCCCCTCCCCAACCACTATATAACGGGTGGTCCTAAAATTTCGAAATAATTCATGGTTATACCTTATGGTGAAGCGATGGAAATGGTCTGAAAAAATGATTTTTTCTAGTCGTTATTACCGATGAAAAACATTGTGACCCCCCGGGGGATCGAACCCGGACCCTTGAGATCGAAGAATAAAATCATAATTACATAACGGGCATGCTTAATCTTCTACAAAACCCTAAAAAGTTCTTGGACGCAAGTACTTCCCTGTGATTTTTTAGATTTTGTTTAGTGTTATTTTTTTTCTTTCTAGAACAGTGTCCTAGTTATTTGTATTTTGTATCAGTTGTTTTCTTTAATATAGTGAAAAAGTGTTCACTTAAAAGGCTTTCTTTACGCTGCGATATTGTGAAACGGGTTTGTGCTGAGAGCGAGAGTGAGTGTGTTCGAAGGTTTTGGAGAGAGAAAGGTTTAAATCCGAACCCCTCATGGGAGAATATATGTATTATGTATTATGGTGACATTGCTTCTATAATAAGTGTGTTAATTCTACTATAAGTTCAATAATAACGACGCTAACAGTATAAGTTGCTGGCGGGATTTATCACGAGACAACTTTGTCATAAAGACTGTTTGTCGTCTACAGAAATTCACTGAGAAATCAGTTGAAGTAGAAGTGTGACTGAGTTCTCTTAAACTTTCTTAAGGCAATAACCTAAAGGGAAACTGTTTGCCGAATCTTATTCGCTATTTCGCGTCGGATACGAACAAGTAGACTAACTCAATTTTCTCATTCGAATAACATTCTATGGAATTTAGTTAGAAAGGCTTAACCAAGATTACTGACTCTATATCTTTATTAAAATTTTCACAAGTGTCGATCCCTTTGAAATAAGTTGAAAGGAGTCAGTGAAGGTGGACTGTTGCAATTTCTAAAAGGCAACGTCTATGAGCAAACCCGATACATAACTCTAAAACCTTGATTCAAAAACCAGGCATGGAGTTTTCATTCAGGAGTGGGACCCAAGCCAAAAGAAAACTGAACGGCGCTGTTTAAATAAACTGAGAACAATTGTTAGATTGTTACTAAATAACTATTGGGACAAAGACATGTTTAGTCTAATGTACTTTGGGACAAAGGAATATCACACTTCTGTTTTTATAAAGAGAGTAACAGTCTAAAGAAGAACATTCCGTACACCTTCTTTAGATTGTTACTCCCCATAGTTTTTTATAAGGGGAGTAACAATCTAAAGAAGTGCCTATGAAGTAATGGTAGCTATATTCAACATTGAGTTGGGGTAAAGTGAGGGATGAATCCAGGGTGGCTACTCCTGAGATGGATTTCTTATTTCTTAAAAGTTTCAACTTCGAGCTCACGTTCTAAAAGGGTCTTAAAGCACGACTGACCGGTGGTATGATAATCTCGAGGTATTAAAACAGGCATTGCCATAGCAACATAAGATAACAATTAATATTTATAAACAATCTGTCACATGGACCAAAAGTCAGCTGGCCCAAGTGACCACTTATATCTGGAGAAAAACCTTAAATAATAAACATTTTCAGATATGAACAATTAACCAGATATATTTTTAACATGTCTTTTATACCTAGGCTTACTGTAGCAAAATGCAAGTGTTCTGAGACTTTCTATGACTCGGCACTCCCATTAACGCCTAATAATTCATTGAACAAATGAACTTACCAAAAAGACTCGTGGATCAAACAGATTATTGAAAGCAGGTAAATCATAACCTCACTATTGTATATCTACATTTTATAGCATTTTTTGTCAAATTGCTTGTATGTACGAGTATCTATCTACTCATAGCTTGTAACAATTATTATTCTTTAGTCTAGAGCAAATGAAATAAAATAATATAAGTACGACATGAAGAATTGGTAGGGAATAAGGACTAACCTTTACATTATCACGTTACGTTTTAAATAAAAGTGCGTAATTCATTAGTTGCTAATCTAATAAATATTCATATATTTTCTTCTATATTTCTTCATATCTGCATCTGGTAAGTAGATTTGTCGATATTTTATTCATTTCCAAACCAAACTACACTTAATTACATTGTAAAAAGAATATTATTTAATTACAGTGAAAATATATAATATTAAATAATATGATTACAAATATTTCTAATAATTATGATAAGTATAAATCGTTATGGACTTCGTGCCTTATTATTATTTCTTTTTGATTATACAACAAATCTAACATACGTGATAAAAAAAAATGGCATTTTAATTCAGTTAAATAAAAATGAACAACAGTACCAATTTAAATCTATAATGAGTGAAAATGAATACTTTGATTACACACATTAAGGCTTTGTGTAGGAGTAACGAAATTACAGTACTCAATTGAAATGGTTTATTCGTAAATATTACGTGCGTGATGGTGCACTTTCACAAAATCCAGTGCCAGGGTCTCTTCCCTTTTAAAGGGCCCGTTTCCGTCGTGCGAAAATGCCGGTGGTTTTTCGGTTAAAGGGGGCTTTGAAATTAAACCCCTGATAATGATCTTTTTTGAGAGGTAAGGGGCGTGGGGGGGGGGGGGGATTGGATTAGGGAAAAATCGGTAAACTCATCTGAAAAGAGGTAACACAAAGTGGTTATTTGACACGCACCAATTTTGTGATTTTTTTTTTTTTTTTCATATTTAATTTTGTATAGCTCTTCTAGAGGTTGTTATAATCTGATGGTATAGAAAGGCGTGTTTTTATTTATACATTTGCTTCTTGAAATTTCTTTGAAGTAATCGAAATAATTTAATATGAAAAAACATTACTTAAAAAAGGATAGAGAATGGAATAAAGTAACAATATATTAAAAAAAGAATTTGTGTATATACCTACAACATTTCACTATTTTTTTGTTGACTGTGTTATAATAAAAATTAAACTAATCAATCTCTACTACTCTCATATGATTAATTAGGAAAATTTAAATGTAAATATAATCTTAGAATTGAAACATAGAATTAACATGATGGTGGCGTATAACAACAATGCCATAAACCTTATATTCTTACTACTACGAAGAAATAACTTGATTGCACATTGAAAGAAAGAGTGATCAAATGTTACAAATAGAAATTATTTAGGCTACTCAAAGCTACTTGGTACCTATATGCAATGTTAGAATATTACAAATAGCAATTATTTGGGCCATTCATAGTTGTTTAGTACTCCTGTATGCAATGTTAGAATGTTACAAATAGCAATTATTTGGGCCATTCATGGTTGTTTGGTATTCCTATATGCAATGTTAGAATGTTATAAATAGCAATCATTTGGGCCATTCATAGTTGTTGAGTATTCCTACAGGCAATGTTAGAATGTTACAAATAGCAATTATTTGGGCTATTCATGGTTGTTTGGTATTCCTATATGCAATGTTAGAATGTTATAAATAGCAATCATTTGGGCCATTCATAGTTGTTGAGTATTCCTACAGGCAATGTTAGAATGTTACAAATAGCAATTATTTGGGCTATTCATGGTTGTTTGGTATTCCTATATGCAATGTTAGAATGTTATAAATAGCAATCATTTGGGCCATTCATAGTTGTTGAGTATTCCTACAGGCAATGTTAGAATGTTACAAATAGCAATTATTTGGGCTATTCATGGTTGTTTGGTATTCCTATATGCAATGTTAGAATGTTATAAATAGCAATCATTTGGGCCATTCATAGTTGTTGAGTATTCCTACAGGCAATGTTAGAATGTTACAAATAGCAATTATTTGGGCCATTCATGGTTGTTTGGTATTCCTATATGCAATGTTAGAATGTTACAAATAGCAATTATTTGGGCCATTCATGGTTGTTTGGTATTCCTATATGCAATGTTAGAATGTTACAAATAGCAATTATTTGGGCTATTCATGGTTGTTTGGTATTCCTATATGCAATGTTAGAATGTTATAAATAGCAATCATTTGGGCCATTCATAGTTGTTGAGTATTCCTACAGGCAATGTTAGAATGTTACAAATAGCAATTATTTGGGCCATTCATGGTTGTTTGGTATTCCTATATGCAATGTTAGAATGTTACAAATAGCAATTATTTGGGCCATTCATGGTTGTTTGGTATTCCTATATGCAATGTTAGAATGTTACAAATAGCAATTATTTGGGCCATTCATGGTTGTTTGGTATTCCTATATGCAATGTTAGAATGTTACAAATAGCAAGTATTTGGGCCATTCATGGTTGTTTGGTATTCCTATATGCAATGTTAGAATGTTACAAATAGCAATTATTTGGGCCATTCATGGTTGTTTTGTATTCCTATATGCAATGTTAGAATGTTACAAATAGCAAGTATTTGGGCCATTCATGGTTGTTTGGTATTCCTATATGCAATGTTAGAATGTTACAAATAGCAATTATTTGGGCCATTCATGGTTGTTTGGTATTCCTATATGCAATGTTAGAATGTTACAAATAGCAATTATTTGGGCCATTCATGGTTGTTTGGTATTCCTATATGCAATGTTATAATGTTATAAATAGCAATCATTTGGGCCATTCATAGTTGTTGAGTATTCCTACAGGCAATGTTAGAATGTTACAAATAGCAATTATTTGGGCCATTCATTGTTGTTTGGTATTCCTATATGCAATGTTAGAATGTTATAAATAGCAATAATTTGGGCCATTCATAGTTGTTGAGTATTCCTACAGGCAATGTTAGAATGTTACAAATAGCAATTATTTGGGCCATTCATGGTTGTTTGGTATTCCTATATGCAATGTTAGAATGTTACAAATAGCAATTATTTGGGCCATTCATGGTTGTTTGGTATTCCTATATGCAATGTTAGAATGTTACAAATAGCAATTATTTGGGCCATTCATAGTTGTTTAGTATTCCTATATGCAATGTTATAATGTTATAAATAGCAATAATTTGGGCCATTCATAGTTGTTTAGTGTTCCTACATGCAATGTTAGAATGTTACAAATAGCAAGTATTTGGGCCATTCGTAGTTGTTTAGTACTCCTGTATGCAATGTTAGAATGTTGCAAGGCCAAAAATGTATTACCGTCTACAAAAGCCTTCTCCAGTAAATATTTTCCTGCACAAAAAGATATGCTGTACATGTATTTAAAAAAACTTATTATTGAAAACTTAAACTTATATACATCTCATTTATAAAATAGATAACATCAATAGAAGTAGGTAGAAGATACAATCGCTGGGTCGCTGGATAATTTATCCTAAGGTACCTAAAAGGAACAACCAATGCAAATATGTAGACTTTTTAAAAATGCATTTACTAAGTTTTAGCATGATATTCATAGTTCTGGTAAATGCTTAATTTTAATTAAAGAGTAGGCAAGAAAAAGGCCTTTTTGCAAGAGAAAAGAAATCCACACCACGAATGCCGAAAATGGTAGCCAATGCAAGATTATATTTCCCCAACAAAGGTTTGTTACCAAAAGTTGTTCCTTGGACAAATCCACAGAAGTATTAGAACAAGAATATTTTAAAAAAATAATAGAATGAAATTAGTGAGGTTTAATAAAAACATCATAGTTTAACAAATTAGTTTCATAAAATTGTTTACATCATCAGGGTGTATACTATAGGTAATAGACTACACTAAAATTATAATCTGATCATGATGAAGTTTGAAATGTGTATGATCTAGGAACTAGATGAATGAACTAAATTGGAGAGGAAATAGAAAAGGATTTAAAATGGGGGACAAGGTGGAGTTGAGAGGATTAACAGGAAGTGACCTAGGTAATAGGATGAAAATTCAGGCAGGGTAAAAGGGTACAACTGAGTACTAACTTCATTATATTCAGATTGCAATTTTAGTTTAGTCTATTATCTATAGCAGTGTACGGCACAGTATAAAAAAATCAGTCCGAGACAACTCAGAAAAACTTTTTCAAATACGAGTTCAGAATTACTTAGCCCAGTGTTTTCCATTTATTAGTTTTCGTATTTACATTAATTATTGAACATTTTATCAAAATTTATCATAAAAATAACTTCGGAATTGTACCCGGCCTCTCTCCATCCGCGTTTAAAGCTATTTTCTCAGGAACTAGGTTTTCCCTGGAAAGCGGCTTATATCGTTAGATTCGTATTTAAATGGACTACATTATATATATATTTCTTTTTTTATCAAAATCGTCGGAACCGTTTTTGAGAAATAATATCTTTTCACGTTTCATCAAAGTGTTTGGGGGGGTTGGGCCCCCAAATTTTGGACCTAAAATTCATTTCTCGATTTCGCCTCGGAGTATGATTTTTCTGAACATGTATGCCAAATTTCGAAAATTACATATCTGGAAATCACTTTTACTCTTCATACACACATACCATGATTTTTATGAAAACACATATTAAAAGGTTAATTTATACTTGATAATAGATAGATTTTATGGATATATAGTGATCGAGATCTGCGACACCTGCGTATTAGACGCTGGAGAACGCAGGCTGAGGATCGGACAGATTGGTTTGTCAGGACGGGCCCTACATGGGCTGTAAGCACCATGGAGTAAGTAAGTATAGTATATACCCTGATAATATAAATAAATTTTACGAAACTAGTTGGTTAAACTATGTTGTTTTTTTATTAAACCGTTCCTCACTAATTTCAATCTCATTATTTGTATTCTGATTTGCAATCTAAGATTTGTATTCTGATTTGCAATCTAAGATTTGTATTCTGATTTGCAATCTAAGATTTGTATTCTGATTTGCAATCTAAGATTTGTATTCTGATTTGCAATCTAAGATTTGTATTCTGATTTGCAATCTAAGATTTGTATTCTGATTTGCAATCTAAGATTTGTATTCTGATTTGCAATCTAAGATTTGTATTCTGATTTGCAATCTAAGATTTGTATTCTGATTTGCAATCTAAGATTTGTATTCTGATTTGCCATGAGAAATGACTAAGCCTTCGCTTATTTAGCTCTTACAATCGAAAAAAAGCTTTTATTTATGAGGTGCAACTTACTTCTTGGGATTTGAAGGAAAGGTTGTAAGTCTAGTGAAAATAATTAAGGATTAAGGATAATTTGAAAAGAGGTGGAGGGTCTCGGATGGGACCGGGATAATTGAGTAGGCCGTGGCAAGGGGAACGGGTGTATGAATAGTATGCCAACTGTGAGGCTCTCGTCTTCCATCAAAGTTTCTGTAAAACTTTTAGAGGTACTTAGTAATGGAGATGCCATTCTTCCCGATTCCTTCTGCTCCCCTTCCGTCGGCAAACCGTCCTAACCCGATCCCAATTTGAATATGAAGCCAGTTCAAACTTTCTTCGAGTCCTGACAACTTCTTACCGGGATCCATTTCCCGAACAGACCGAGTCAGAGCCAGCCCGTCGAAATAATCCTCTGACGAAAATTAACATATCAAACACTTTCAATATATTCTCAGTAATTAATTTTTAAGATAAAGAATAAAAGTTTTTCTCTTATGAGTAAATTTTGATATGTTTAAACTTCACACGTTCTTGAATGAATTAATAAAAATTTTGAAGAGTATAACTTTTTTTAAATAAACAAGGCGTGAATTTATCTCTCTGTTTAGGTGTCAGCCTTCCCTCACAAGAGTTAAGGAACTTTTTGGAAACTCCCAACTGCTCTCAAACTTCGACGAAACGAAAACTGTGTGTAAATGCAATTAGGTTAAAAACACTAAAATAACACTTTCCTTGGCTCTAATTTAAAAGTTAGAAGAAACGTATTCGTTCATAATTAATAAACATTTTAAAATATATATAGTTACTTAAACATTTCTGTCATAATCTGTTAAGATAGAAACCTACGATTATGTTTGCATAATTCTGAATATTTTAATAAATGTTAAATAATTATCATAGTTACAGTTATCATTAGGTAATTCATAAAATATAATAATATAGAGAACGTTTATTTGGTTAACGGAGCATTACAAATATCAGTTATGTCTCATACTTCCTCCATCGTCAGCCATAACTTAGTTTATATAATTAACCAATATGTTTGATTATTGAAAAAAGCTTAAGAGTTAGTTAAAAGAATTAGATATGGATAAAATCCTTTGGGAAACAAAGCATTGCTTATTTGCAACTATTATTTGTTGCATTTTATCATATCAAAACTATCGGTTAAATTTAGTTATTAATTTTGTGAGTTTTAAAGAACTGATGATGAATATAGTGAGAGGATATGGTCACCATCATAAATCAAATTCGAAAATCCTTTAACAAAATTGGTTTATATCATAAAAGGAAACTAACTTCCAAATTTAAAGGTTCTAGAGCAATTGGTTTTGGAGATATTATCATGCCGAATTCTCTACATTAATTGCCGTCATATTGAATCAAGATGGCCGATTGGAAAATCCTTTTACAAATGTCGTTTATGTCATTATAGAAAACTAACTTTCAAATTTAAAGGTTCTAGTCCAGTTGGTTCCGGAGATGTCCAATCCGCACATAAAAGGCCACTATAATTAATTATGATGGTGAAACGTAAACGATTTCTTACCAAGCACCCATGGGATAAGAGGAACCTCCATGAAAAATTTCAGCTCTCTACCTATTGCCGTTCTAGAGATACATTGATGGATGAGATGCATGAGTGAGTGGATGGTATTTAAGTTATATATATAAATATATATCTGTAGCGCATGTGCACCCTAACCTAAAAGTGCGTGTACACACAACAGATTATTCTAGAGGTCCAAAAGCAACTTCCATTCACACTATGTATAAACACCAGGCATTTCTGTAACGAAAGTGTACCCTTACATTATTTGCACCCTTGGATACATTTTTTTTTTTTTTTAAATCATCCATCGACCCAATTATATAAACATCCAATGACCCTGGTATCTTACTAATAGTTATTTAAAACACCTAAAGGAATACCAGGATATTAGGAAATATACCAGAATACCAGATTATAGGAAATATTAAGGAATACCAGGATATTAGTGTTAATAAGCCAAAGTCAACAATATCGCAGGTTATTGTAAATATTACCTTTTAGCATTAAAACACTTGTTAAGAATTTATAAATAACACATTTAAATTATCTTTTCTTAACGGCTTTTTTTCGAAACTGTTGATTTTTTTTGTATTACAGTAGAGTTTCATTAATCCAGACCCCCACTAGTCCGAACATCCGGTTAATCCATATGGACCCAGGCCCGTCGAGAGGGGGCGGCAGGTACGGCTGATGCCGGGGGGCCCGGACCTCCCCTAAAGGGCCCCGATCCAAAGCCCCGAACACCCAATCACGCCAATATTTATGATTGAAATATTAAATAATTAAATAATAATAATTAAAAATAATATTAGTTAATATTAAAGTTGTCAGCCAAGTGTGGTGATTAAGTTTGCGAGAGAATTTCCCGGTACCGAGACTGAGAAGCGAAAAATTACTAAACCTTATCCCGAAGGGTTTCAAGAAAAATCCACAGAGAACCCAGAAAATCGCTTCAAAGTTGAAGTTTTTTATGTTTTAATTGACAGTGTGATTGGAAACTTGAGTGATCCATACCAAGCAGTCAACAAAATCAATGATTAATGATTTATTCAGTTTTATTTGGACATATCCAAAGTTGAAAAAATATTAAATACACCACCATTCATTTTCAACCATGTATGGTTGAAAAATCCGGCATGCTAGCCTGAAAGATACTACAATGGTTTACAATATCCCAAATTTACCCCCCTCCTAAATGACAATATGACAAAACTGTAGATAACAACAATTACTGTACTCTGAAAGAGCTTTTGAACGATATGCATCATGAAGGGTATTCATTACTTTGACCCCATATTCATCACTTGAGTTGTACCCCGTACCCCTGAGTGCCAAAATTTAAATTTCGAAAATTCATGTAGACTGTGACCTTCCCATTGATTTGAAGGTCAAGTGTAAAAATTTTCATCGAGATCAGACAAGAACTGTAGATTTGTATAAAGAACATACACACATACGTTGACTTTTAGATGTATTTTTACATTTTACCCCCTTAAATGTATTATAATAACAATTAATGTACTCTTAAAGAGCTTTTGAATGATATGCATCATGAAGGGTATTCATTACTTTGACCCCGTATTCATCACTTGTGTTTACCCCATACCCCTGTGTACCAAAATTTAAATTTCTAAATTCTATGTAGACAGTGAGTTTCTCCTTGCTTTGATGATCAAATATGCAAATTTTCATCGAGATCGGAGCAAAACTGTAGATTTGTATATAGAACATACACATATACCTTGACGGCTGAACTACAGTATATGGGGCTCTTTCTGATAACACGTTATCTCAGTATAAACCACTTTCAAGACTTAATATATCGATATATCTTGTCTGTTAAACTCTTTTATATTTCGATTTGAAACTCTACATGTCTATATGCAGGAGAGGTTTTTTTTTTTAGAAATGAGCGCTCCGCGAAGCGGTGTGGAGCGGCGATTCAAAATTCTAGGGCAAAAAATTAAGGTTAACAAAATTAAATTCAAACCCGAAACTAACACATTTTCGTTAAAACGTGTAAAATTACGCAAATCACACATTATTTGGATATATTGAAATATGGCGTCAATATAACAATCGATTGTAGCGATTTGCGATGTATAGTAGGGGCTCCATATACTGTAGTTCTACTTTCAACTTAAAATACCATTTGATTTAACTTGATTTAATAAACAGTCTTTTTATTAAACATTTATTCATTTAATCTTATATAAACAAAATATTTTTTCACTTACCACAGTACTATGAGGTTAAACCAATAATGCGAACAAAATTATTAAAAAATAAAATAACTTAAACATATTTTGTTTCGGTTAAACTAAAAACATATTTAAAATATAATATTACCATGATGAATAATTATTATTTATAATATTTTTATTTTAAATAATTTTTTATAATAAACTTTAGATTATTTAATTTTGATACGATGGTAGTGTGGTAGCCCTGAAAGAGACGAGTCACTGGGACGCGTCGGTGTCCCATAGTTTTAGAGCGTCGGCCATATTGTTTTTACTTCTCTAATTAGGTCAACAGTAATTTTAGTCGAATCTTACTTTAAATTCACTTCTTAATCGAGGGAAAGTATTTTAAATCGGGTAGCGGGTCTTTATATTTGTAATGTGTGTTATAATTCAAATGTTTCTTTTTGATTTCTATACGTTTTTCTTTCGAAAAGTACATCTTTCGTGTATGTAGTTTATATTTTATTCATTGTTCGTTGTTCTTTGTTGAAATCTTGTTTTTGGAGATAGATCGATTTGTTATTCAGTGTAATATCGACGGTAATATCTTTCAAAGTTAATTCTACGTATATTTATAACAGCATTTAGAGAATACAATGGAATATGAAGATATACATAGGATGGATTGAAAAAAACGAAGCGAAGCTATAAAGGTAGATTGATTCTTTCTATTTACCTATTAAGTTAAATTGAATAATTTATGTTTTGTTATAATAAACAATCGATTATGGTTAGAGGTAATTTTATTTAAATTCTTAATCAAACTATTGTTGTTTTTTTTATAGTTATTTTCTTAGAATTAAAAGCTATTCAAAAAGTGAAGATTTTTGTTTTATTTTTTTATTATTATTATTTTTTTTTTTAATATAGGAGGGAATTATCTTATAGACTACGTAACATTCTCACCCCCTTAATCTTCCTTCTCGCTTATTTTCTGTTACATTCTTTGTTTGTTTTACTTTTTATTCGAAATTATTATTTTATGTTTTACTAGCTGGATACCCGTTCTTTGCTACGGAGTGTTATTTTAATTTGATAAGTTTGTAAACTACCATCAAGAAACATTTAAATTATTTTACTATGAGAGAATATCTAGATTTTACCACTTCCACTGATTTCTATACCCCCTCTTCTTTGATATGATAATTTGCAAATATCCTAAATTTAGCCCCCTCCTAAAAAAAACAAGGGATTCTACTGTACTCTATTCTAGGCAGCGGCCGCGATGCGGCCGCTTTTTGGGGGTTTGTCGAGTGAATCGAGTAGGGAGCTGAGCCCCCTTGTAATATATTAAATAAAATTGTATAAAACGTAAATGAACGTAAACAACATTTTACAGTTATAGGACTTTTTTTAGTCCAGATTGTGTTTTAGTTGTGGACTAAGAAATTATAAATGTTTTCAAACAATTCTGTCTAATTTTAGGTCATAATTATGACTCATACACCCATATTAATGTAAGTCATAATTGGGTTTTTAACATTACTGCGGTAAAATAGTTGTAATCTTCAAAATGAGTTTGTTTTACTTTGGTTTATCAGTAGTATGTCTGCAGTTATCAGTAATAAGAGTTTATTAGTAGTACTTACAATAAATATAAAATAGAACTTATTATAAGAGTTGAAAAATCCAATACACAAGTTATTAGTGTAAAGTCCCAAAATGACGAATAAAAACGAGTAAAAAGAGGGGGCCCATATAGGTCTAGCCGTGGGGCCCGCTACGGCTCTCGACGGGCCTGTATGGACCTCAATCATTTTCTAACAATGTACAATCAATAAACTTTGAATTTTTATCAATAAGATGCTACGTTTCTTTATTCTAAAAAAAGTACCAACGTTGAGACTAAACAATAATTTTTATTATAAGAACGTCGTTCTTTAATGGTTTTACAGACATTCTAAAACTTATTCCGTTTAATTCGGACTTTCGGTGATCCGGACAGTGTCCGGCCCCATTAAATCTTGATTAGTGAGACTCTAATTTAGTTGTTTTCTAATATGGTGTAAATATTAGAAATAATAATTACATGCGATGGTAATAAAACTTGGTTATTTCCTTTTGTTAGCTTATTTTTTGACTTAATGGTCAGAAAATTAACAAAATTTAATACTTCGCTTTTTACTTTCTCATAGACGTAGTAAAATCTAGTTCCTGAGAAAATAGTTTTAAACGCGGACGGTAAGAGTTTTGGGTTTGATTCCCCACCGGGAAAAAGTTATTTTTATGGTAAATTTTGATAAAATAATTTAATGTAACTACGGAAATTTGAAACAACAAATAAATTAAATATACTGTATCAAGTCATAATGTAGTCGTATATGAGAACCTTAGTCTTTTTAAGTTGGAACCACATTTCTAAATAAACCATGTTACTTTATTCTTGGTCATATTAGAAGTGTTCAATAAATCGACACCTTGTACAAAAATCAAGAACAATTATTTTTAGTGGTTTGAAAACAAGCACAAGTTTTATAAAGATTATTTTTTCTCGTAAACACACAAAAAGATTTCTATTGGTACTCCATAATATGTCAGTGTATATTTAAAAGTCCCCTTACTCACCTATTCATCACTAAATATCGGATATTGAATAAGCTAGACTAGATACATTTTTTTTTTTTTTTTTACTAAGACGTACGCTTAGCAGACACTTCGATCCGCCATTTTCATGTAATTTATAGTTTCAATACCTCCTAAACTATTTGAACAAGAACCTTAAAATTTGCTATTTTATAAAAATTATTTGTTATAAAAATTTAAATTATAGATATAATGAATTCATATAAATCTATCTGCCTATTGGTATGGCACGTAGTATAAAAAGTAATAATAAGTTAGATAAGTGTAATGAGTTCGATTTCAATATAATGTTTCTAATAACTTAGGATATGAGCATTAAATAATAATGTGAAACTGTGGCAGAGGGGTCAAATTTATTTTTATTCAAAATTAAATATGTGCAGTACGGTAAAAATCTCTGAGCTACTTCCGATAAACAACCCATTTGTTTTTCAAAAAAGTTACCTTTTAAATTAAATCAGTTACTAGAAGAGAAAACAATTAATTATTAAGAAAGAGCTCAATATAAGAAATATTATAATCTATTAGTTTACAATCATGTATAAGCTTATTAGTTGTAATAAATTGTAATTAGAATGCACAAGACTCTTAAAGCGGAACCATCGCTCAAGGTGTAATCATATCTTTCCGTTTAAGTTAATGTTGAATGAAGCTTTTTATTGAATGCAATTTTTTTTTTTTTTTTTTTTTTTTTTTTTTAATATAAACATCTACTTACCGAGATTGACTGACACTAACAGTCTGGAGCGTTCGGAAAGTAACCCTAAACTTGACCGTAGTATGAATGCTCCTATTTAAAAACATAGAAAGGGATCTTGACCTGAATGCAACCGTATATGTGAATCTGAATCTACTTTAAGCTGTCAGTTTTTTTTGTGCTTGCAATTAATGAACCCCCCCTCTCTCAATTCAATTTCAGTTGCTATATGTTACCTGTATTTTTTTTGCCTATATATATCTAATTCATGATTGTTGAGTCTTTAGAGAAGGATAGTTTGTGTAGAGTGTATTTTTATTCCGGGAGCCAGGACACTGTATTTTCTTATAAGGTTCTTGGAAGGGTTTATTGTTAAAGAGGAATGCGAAGGGCGCCCGAAAGAAGGGATCCTTTGGGCTCCCTAGAGCCTACTCACCCTAATGCACTTCCTTACCCTAAATCTAATATATTGCCTTGCCAAGATTCCGGCTGCCCCCGTAACAACAATACGTCATTGCTGTAATTGCCGCCAATCATCTACGGGTTTTTTCCCCTTCATTCCCTTGGCACTTTATTTGAAAAATTAGTAAGACTTGAATAAATTTCCCGATAAAAAGTGTAAATGACACTACAGTTTTCCTTCGTCTCGTTTCTTTATAGGACCACTTAAGATTAAAAAAATACTTATCCAGTCCACCGATTTTGCAACACCATAGAGAATGATTTCCGACCCGGAATTTTAATCTCGGCGTCGGAATAATTGTTTCCCTGTTTGCTTCAAATGTTATATATAGACTGTATAATATATATATATAAGCTAGCAGGCAAAATAATGGTCAATCCTAGTATTCAACAGCACAACGTTAGATTATTTAACCAACATTGTTATTAAACGGGTTTTCATTAAAAAAAAACAACTGAAAATCTATTAATAAAAAGAATGCAAACAATTTTAACTTTTGAACTCAGACGAAGGTTAAGATCCAGTTAGAAATTAGGCACGCCCTTGTAAAGTTTTGGCGGCAATAACTAAGAGCAATCGACAACAGTTCGAATTCCAAACACTGGAACTTTGCAGAGGAAAAGAACCATAGGGTATGGATTGTTTATTGAGTAACAAAGTATATTTATCATAAGCTGTGGAGGTGACAAGAAGGACATGTAAAAGGGATCAAATCCCATTGATCAAATATGTAAGTGACCCTTCCATAAAGGTACGCTTGCTTTGCCAAGGAATAGCAGAGGAACAAGGGTTGACCTACAATCAACTAAACCATATTGTATAGTTCAAACTTAGTCCTCGTTTTTTATAAAGAAAAATATATCGTATTCCAAATCAGTGTGTCTGGTTAATTTTAAATATAATCCCTGCTTATTTTTCTCTCAGGTTCACCTCTAGGTCAAATTTATTCTCCTGATGTTGAAAATATCCCTATTAACCGTTTGACACCAAGCCAACAACATGTTAGAGCACACCACTGTATACAAATTAATGGATTTCGTTTAGCCAGTAAAACGCCTATAATGACAGACCGGTGGTAACAGACATACACCATACCGACAAATATATATACAGAAAGTCGGACCGACACCTTCCTTCGAATTTCGTGGAATGTCCAAATGTTAGCCCAGGCTTGCCAACTGAGATGAAGGGGCCAAGCTTTTTGACGAAGAACTTGGGGTAATAGCTGAATGAACTTGGAAACTTATATTTCGGGTCCAGCTGGTCTCCAGAAGTTGTAGATCGAAAAAGGTTGTTAAAAGGGCTTGAAAACGCTCAACTGCAGTTTACTTTTTTTATCAATGTAAAATTTATTCAAAAATTTTCATTAACATTATTTTTGATAAATCAAAGAGGAGAGAGGGAGAGAAAAAAAAACTAGAACAAGGTAAACATGGAATTGTTGAGTTGTTGTTGTGTTTTTGTAATTTTCTTTAGGATTGTGTAGGAAGCTTGTTCAATTATCAAGCAACTTTGTAAATAGTTTCCCGAGTTTTCTAGACAACCCTTTAGAGTTCCTTTGCCCAACTTTCCACATCTCTTTGAGAACACTTTTTCCCCTTGTTCCCCTAGGTTTTATTTTTATTTTTTTTCTTTTCATTCTATTCCCTCTTCCCTTAACTGTTTTTCTTCTTTTTTTTTTTGTAAAAGTTTGATTTTACCTTGTAAACTTTTTTTATATAAGAGTTTTTATTATTACAATAAAACGCAACAATATCTTCAAACCTTTTAATAGTTTATAAATAAGAATGAAAATTAAATAATAAAAGCGAAGAAAGAAATCATCAATTAAAGCGTAAAATAATCCTTTCTATTTAGATTATGTGGAAATTAATTATTTGTGACTAAAACACAACATAAAAATTGATCGGTTTATTGAAATAAGCAAAATAAAAATATCGAATATTTTGAAACAGATCGATATCAACCAGCAATTCAAATAGTCCGAGGCAGTCTTAAGTCAGAATTACATTTTTATTAAGTAAAATTAAATTTTTATTTTATGACCAAATTTAAACATAATCACTATTAACTGGAGCGAACATCACACATTTAAAGTAGCGTATGCCTTTGTTTATATACAAGACCTTTTGACAGGTAAAGATAATTTCGCCTGGAGTCCTTCCGGCTTCTTATGACCTCCCATGGCCTGATAACTCTTAAAGGAACTCTAAGTAAGGAACTCCGAATCCTTTAAGATTAGATCGTTCAAGATCTATACATTTCCCGCTATATCACATTCTATGAATCCTTAACAGATCGTCCTAATTCCCTGGTACATTTCATCACTTCCCAATATATCCCAGACAACCCCTCTCGACCCCTACAGAGATAGTGGTCCAGGGGTTTATTAAATATGAAGTTTAATTAATTTCATTTATTTAACTTAATTATTTATTTAGTTCATTAGTATTATTATTACATACTACCATTATCTCTATTTAATATATTTCTTTTTAAATATTTATATTTTGATGTCCCCTTTACATTACTAATCTTTTATCTTTTGTATGAATAGTTAATTAAAAATGAAATAAAATGTACTACTTCATTTCAAGTTTATTTATTTATTTTCAAAAGCGGTTATATTTCGTTACTTGAACATTTCAAATCTGTAATTAAATAAACAAAATTAAAATTTACATACACCTGTTACTGCAATAAACATTCTTTCATATTTATTGCTTTAATTAACAATTATACATAAATTACAATTTCCTTTTGATTTAATTTTTAAAAAATGTAGGAATATTTACAATTAGTCAAACAAATTCAAATGTTTAATTACTTTAAAAAGTAATTAGTCATCAACCAACAAATACTGAAAAGTGAGTCAGTTTACATGTTAGGGCCTGATCCATGACTGACCTTATATTACAGTTATCATATCTTTATACAGTAGAACCTCGATAAGAAGTGTCTCAAGGGGATTAGGGAATCTGTCGTGTTGTCGAGGTTAATGGGACCACTAAATTCTTTCATAGCGAGTTAAATGACGAAGAGAAGAGTAATGAGGCTCATAAATAAAATAATAATCAATATTTTAGCAAATTTAACGATAAATTTCCTAAGGATCAATGAGGGTTTATATAAGTAGTCCCTTGCAAAAAATATATTAGAGAGTCATGCCAAACATTCAAAAATAGAATGAATAATTTCAAGATAAAAAGAACTTTTTATATACTACGTTATTAAATTTTCTGTTGAATCGTATGTAATGTTGATAATATAATTGTTATTGTTATATAATATATAATGTTAGTGAATAAAAAAAAAAAAAATAGTTCCGAATTTATTTACTTCACATAAATGACAACCATCTAGAGAGCTGATCTTAAACCTATAAAAGGACAAATCTTTGTACAACGGATCTCCACAACACCGAATCTAAAGCGTGCCATCGATATATATTTGAAATAATATAAATAATATAATCGATAAATAATATAATCGATATTTCCTGTTTTGCTGTCATTCAATGTTTATCTATCATAAATTTGAGACCCGTCAAAATGAAGATTGCGTAAATATGGGATATGGCAAAACAAATAAAATAACTTGCGGATTTTATCCGTACTGCAAAATTTGCTGAAAACCAATTAAATTCTGCTGAAAGATGGCTAAAAGTATTAAAATAATGCATTGTCATCGTGTTCTGAGCTCTGCTAAAAGTTTCAAATGTCTAGCTATTCGGGAAGTTAGTTAGAAATCGATTGCCAGATTTGTACCGGACAAACAAACAAACAAACAAGAAAACAAGCTAATAAAAACGCAGTAAAAAGCAAAAGGTAAATGTTAAGAATAAAAATAATAAAACTGCTTTAGCCTTCTCATGTCATGAAACTAAATCATTTCCCAGATTTTATTGAAGCTAGAATACTAGAATAGTTATTTATGTAACCAGGCAGCAAAATGGAATATTAATGACGTGTGTTTAAGTTAGCCTCCGAGCCGGAGGCGAGGAATGGCTTTGAAAATTACCTACCTCGCCTTCTGCTTTGTTGCATACAATATTTTATCTAAAGGCGGCAGAAAAATGAAACTGATAAAATACCATCTTATTATATGTATTAATTATGAATAATAATAATAAGATAATGCCATATCAACTGAAATACTTTTTTTTTTTTTTTTTTTTTTTTTTTTTTTTTTTTTTTTTTTTTTTTAAATCAAATGTATAAAGTAGCCAACTTAAACTAGTTAGAGTAGAATAAGGTAACATTCTATTAAAAAAAACAAAAACAAGAAAAACAATAATTAAAGATTGAGTGAAATTAAAAACTGAAAAATACGGAATGCAAAATACCAGTTAGTTATGAAGGGACATTGGTCATGGTCATGAATCATGAAAAAGAAAACGGGAGGCGTGAGTTACAGGCTGTAAGGAGATTAGGGCAAAAAAGGAGGGAAGGATAAGTACCTGCTGAGGTGACACACAGTTACAAAGGGAGTTGAAGATTAGAAAAGAGATCTAAAACTTAACGGGTAAGTACCGATTGTACATGCCAAATTTCAATGTGATTGGACGAAAGGTAAAGCCGTGAGAGCAGGCGACCGGACGGGTGGACAGACACACGCAGGAAAATATAAGGGTCCTTGGTTTTGCCTACGGACCCTAAAAAGGATTAAATCGTGCGAGTCGACTGCCGCAAGAACTTCTGTAGGCACAGTGTTGATTCGGCGCGAGATTTTTATTCATAAGAGATAATTCAGCGCGAGATGTCCAGCATGCATAGAGTCGATTCAGCGCAAGAATGAACTGCTTGTCAATGCAATTAAATCGACACAAACCAATTCAGTCATTCAGATGAACGGCATACAGCAACCGAAAAAAATAAACAAGAAATACTCCACAACACTCGCTAGAGTAGAAAAGTTATTGTTTACGTACAGCAGCGGTCAAATATCTGCATTATATTTAATTAATTCTTCGCAGCATTATTATGGAGAATAAGGTGTCAATCCTATACACTACTGTCTATTAATGACATTTTAGGAATAAAAAAAAATGTAACCTTTTTGATTATCTTACTAGTTTAAGTTGGCTACTTTGTTTGTAAATTATCTGAAAAAGGCTGCATCAGAACAGCCAAAACCTGTCAAATTGTATGAAATACAATTATTTTGTGTGAGGACTGATATGTCATTTACTTAATACTTTAATTATAAAGTTATACATATTAAATAATTAGATATATTACAAGGACTATTTTGAAACACATTTGTGGCGACGAGTGAAAATAAGGATTAGGAGACCTAACAGTTGGAAGCCTAACTGAAACAACTTAAGAAGGGCAGAGCGGTACGTAAGGGCCAAATTACCAGAATTCATAATTTCTTTAAAAATAAATCACGATCGATTGATAGTACTAGCACTTGGTACTAGCTGGGGAACAATCGTTTGAGGATTCCTGGAAACGGTGTTTGGACGTTCAAATTCAAATTGAAGAACTATCCACTGATTTAATAGTGGGAAAAAGTTGAAAATGATCAGTTGATTCTAGGGAAGATTTAGAAAATAACATTTTTGAAATTCAATCAATACTGAATTAAATTAAGCGTAACTATGGAGAGAGGTTAAATTCTAAGAAGAAAAAATCTTCTTCAAATACGGTTATCCCATCTAACCAATACCAAGGTGATGAAACATTTACAAAATTCATTTTATGATTAGAAAATTATATATTTTAATATACCACCGATGACAATGTAAAGGTCCATACATTTTTACATGATTTACCTCCGAAATTCCACCAATCTATTTATGATTTATGCGCCCCGGAGAAACCTACTGCTAAGAACTATGACGGATTAGTTGGAATAATAAAAAGTTACGTCGAACCAAAACCTAGTGATTGGATTTTGTTGGTACATGGAAAACAAGAGCCAGTGCTAATATTTGCAGGAGAATTTAAAAAACTTACAGCTCACTGTATCTTTTTTTGCACTGGCAAAAAAATCGGTAGCTGAACGCTTACTTAAAATTGAGTTAGTTAGAGGACTTCAGGACACTAATACTAGGCAAAGACTACTACAAAAAAGAAAATATATGCAATTTATAGAACTGGTTGATTTTTATAAAGTTATGGGACAATCTAAGGAGGAGAGCAGTGATTTCGGGGAAAATATGGTTGAAACAAATATTCAAATAAAAAAACCAAGAACATGGAATGAGAACAGTTTTTTTTCTATTTTGTCATTCAAATTGTAAAATATTATGTGAAACTTAATTATTAGCTTAGCTCTTTTAATTAATTATTTTGTAGAGTGATTTAATAGTTTTTGATAGTTTAACTATAGCGTAATTAAGGTATTTTTATTTTTATTTTAGATCTGATGATGCTGAAATATAAACTTATTGTAATTGAACTACAACTTAATTTTATACTCACCTTTTATGACCCAATAATAAATAACCCAGATTTATTTAAGTTGTAAATTAGCGCAGCAACTATAATAAATACATGTTTTCAAGGCTAAACCAAGAATATTATAACCCCTGTGTCACAACATTTTAATAAATTCAGATTACCTACTTGAGTTAACATATTATGCAACAAACTTTTCTGAGAAATCTTTAACTTTTGATAATTACGTAGGAAGTTGGAAACGGGTTACTTCTCTTTTTACAAGTAGTTTGGTACAGCGAAGGCATATCGAAATAGCGGAAAGGAAACTTCCGCTAACTGGAATGACGATGAAATAATACCTTATTATTGGTTGTGAAACTGGAGAAGGTATCATCTCTAAGTTTATCATCAAGTCGGGTGAATGAATCCAATTTAAACTTACGGTATATACTGTTTCTAAGTCTATCATGTTGACCTAACTCCGCATATAACATATAAGTACACTTCTTATCAACTCAACACTAACTAATTATGACTAGAGAGGTTGGTAGAAAGTTACACAACAATATTGTCACCACAACTTTTATTACACATAAACTCACAAACGCGTTTCGACAAATAATAGTTATTTGTCGAAACGCGTCTGTGAGTTTATGTGTAATAAAAATTGTGGTGACAATATTGTTGTGTAACTTTCTACCAACCTCTCTAGTCATAATTATGAAGTGGTACCACAAAATCTCAGTCAAAACAACTAATTATTTGTTCAACACTAACTGTTCTATGTTGCAATTGGAATAATAGCAGATTATTCTGCACCCCTATCCTATTAGATACTTCCGAGTTAATTTCCGTTGATTTTTTAACCGCTTAAGAGACATCGTTTTTAATACGTCGCTGAAAATTTGTGCTTCTTAATAACTGGACTAAAACCACTAACCATTATAACTGAATTCATTGGATATTCCACCCAGTTTCAGGTCCCGGAGAGAGCTTACAAGTCTGGAGTTTTATTTGGGCAAGTCGAAAATAGGATTTGATGCGGTATGTTTGTCTGGGATAGTGGAAGGTGGCGTGGGGACCTAGGTCCTGCGTAACGATGAAAGAGGGCTTAAACTTTGATTAGGACCCGGGAGGTTTTAGGTTGCAATTAGAATTTGAAGCATGCAATTGAACCTTGAGGGAGGAAGGCTTAGGTTGTTCAATCTAAAGTTTAACCATAGTATTAGAGGATCAGCACTGGGAGCTGCATGTTAATCCACAGAACGAAGGGGGACCACGTACCCCGGTCCTTGCTTCATCCTCCATCCAGTTTAGCCATACCTTCCATCCACCCTTCTCCGCATTACCTCATCCTACGTATTAGCAAGCCCTTTAACTTACCTCTCCGCCTCATACTTTTTAATATTACTTTCTCCCTCCACCATCTCTTCCGAAATTAGATTTTAGATAAGGTTTACCATAAAATGTCCGATTATCTAAATTAGTTCGAGGTTTTAAAGGAACAGCTAACTGAGATTTAGGTACATTAATTAAAAGTTTATTTACATGTTTCCTCCGACTTTACTCAGTTTGGGCAGATATTATAAATTCGGCCTAACACTAATTTATGCAAAGAGTTTTTCTTTTTAATCAATACAGTTCAGTTAAATGCCTTTTAATAATACCACACGCTTAGGTAGTCTCAAGTCAAGCTCATAACTTGTCAGAAAGTCTATTATAAACATTTCTCGGTAAAAACTTTCACCTCAATGAAAATTTCACGTCAAATCCTTAAAATATGTCATTATAATGGTATGTCATATCCTATATAACACACAGTTTTTTTTCTTTTTCATAAAAAAGGATTTAAAAAAAAAATTACATTTAAGCACAGCAGTTTAATTTCTAAAGATTGTAAACATGTGTAGATGTTTGTTTAAAGATTAGGCAGCGCATCAAAATATAATCTAGAAGCCTAAGGCGGCTTTCACACTGCGTGCGAGACCGAATAAGGCCAATTCCGTTTGAGAAGCATATACATGTATTAGCATGGGTCTATTCACTTTAAACTCCGATGGAGACCGGGCCGAGCGAGACTGAGCGAGACCGAGCCGACTCAGGCGTTTTTTTCGAGCGTTTTTGTTAGCTAAGCGTTTTCGGTCTCCGAAAACGCTTAACTAACAAAAACGCTCGAAAAAAACGCCCGAGTCGGCTCGGTCTCGCTCAGTCTCGCTCGGCTCGGTCTCACTCAGCGATTAATGTGAATAGACCCATGCTAATACATTGCTAATACATGTATTTGCTTCTCAAGCGGAATCGGTCTCGCTCGGTCTCGCACGCAGTGTGAAAGCCGCCTAAGGCATCTTCTCCTAATAAAGTTAGGTCGCACAACATTTTTGCATGGTTGCAAGATGTGTTTAATACTATATTGGTTGAAAATCTTGTATCAATGTTTCAGATTATCAATTAATCTGAAATAGAATGATCACTTAAAATAAAAAATTGTTTGTTAAATATTGTAACGTGCAAGTGAAATACAATGGTACAACCTGCCAGTACTTTATCAAGTAAAGGTATCAATTTCAATAAGCTTTATTTGGATCGTTTAGGGTACGTAGACAAAACAAGGACCTTGTGCATTCCTGCTCTTGTCTGTCTTTCCGTTATGAGTAATAACTCAAAAACCAAAAAAAAATATAGGGAAGCCCCAAATAATCATCCCTTAAAAACTAAGGATTGAAATTAAAGGGGTTTCAATTTTTTTAACGGAATTGCGTCATGTGGGGTGTTAAATAAAAGAAGAGGACGCGGTGCGTCCAAATATATTTTTGGTTTCGTTATTGTACAAATTTATCTTAGCGTAATGAGTCCTCCCCCCCCCCCCTCTATTTGTTTAACAAATCAATGAAAAATTTAAAAATTAATAAATAAAGCATAGCTATTCTTTGTCAATAAACACCTATTAGGAATTATTCCTACGTCACAAAAGTTGTGAAAAAAAATGCTTCCCCCCCCCCCCCCCCTCCTAAATCATAAAACATTATAGGATCGGATTGGGCTAGCCATTTCGGTTTTTTTTCAAGAGCGTTTGAGCAATAAAAATGCATATAAAGGCGTTTGCTTCACGTCATTGTAATAAATAGTTCAAGAGTTATAGCTAATAGACAATTCTTTAAATGGGCGCCATCTTGATAAGGCTGGACCGATTATGCCAGTTCATGAACTCTCTTATTTGTGAAACTGCCTTCGGGAACTTTGTGTGTCCTGATAGCTCATGGCCAATTTATTTAATAATACAATAATAATCACTTTATCAGCTAAGTATAACATAACTGTAACAATGTTCAACATTTTGAAAATATGACTTCTCAAAACTGCGCTTTTATGCATTTCTGAGGTGAAATTGAATATGAGGTGAATGTAAAAAAATATGTATTAAAAAAAAAAAAAAAAAAATACGGCGGTATTTTTTTTTTTTTTTTTTTTTTTTTTTTGGAACGAAGTTCCTTATGGCACGTTCTGGAGCCCGGGAGTGAATCCGAAAAAAAACGACCAAAATCACCGTCACAAAATAACCGTCATAAAATCACCGTCACGCAAAATCCGTCACGAAATCTACAGATGACGATAACTTGAGTAAAAGCTCACCGAGTTAGATGAAATTTGGTACACATGTTCATTTTACCAATGCCCATGCTGAGTTCGTCGGAAAACGTTATCCGCCCAAGCTTTCACGCGCAACGCTCGCGTAAACGTAAACTTTAAAAGACGTGAAAAAGTGTTATTAAGGAAGCCTGTTACTTGACTTGTTTTGATTATTTTTGTTATATATGTCAAAAATGTCTCTTTGTTTTGTAAATAAATAAAATATAATCAAGTAAAATTTCACCCTGATACAAGCAGAAGCTGTAGAGTAGGGAAGAGATATATTTTATAATATTTAAAATTAATTGGCCGGGTAGGTAGAAAACAGTTCTATTTCAATCCAAACTCCTTTAACAAACATACTCTTTCACTATAAGCTCAGCATGATCAACTTTTTTCTTATATTTAATATATATTTATAGTAAGACGCTTGCTTTAATGATACAAATAATGATTTTCTTTTAATTTTGCCTTAACTTTGCCAGGTACAAACAGTTCGTTACTTTTAATTTTGTCTCTTTTCTAACTCAGCCATGAATAAAAAGTTAGCAATGTATACGTACTTAGCAGTGTGATTTTATCATTTATATTTAATGAAAAATGTAAGGAACTTTGTTCCTACCGGGTGTCCCGCGACACCACACGTATTTTGTTTTTACTCTATTGGGTCTGGGGGGGGGGGGGGGGGGGCACGTGCCCCCTGTGCCCCCCCTTGATACGCCACTGGCGGGTGCGATACTTGCAATACGGGCGACCTGCAAGGAAGTAACTTTGAAGCGATATTGCAGGTGTTGCAATGAAGGCTTTTACCTAACGTTAAATTCGTGGGTGCTGTAGAGAAACGCCGGGCGCCGTGTTCTTTACAATTATACGTTAATCTTTACAATTATACATTAACGGAGTATTCAAGAAAAGATGTGACTGATAATCCGTTTTCGTTTTTTTGTATTATTTTATACAACAAAACATAAATGAATGGAAGCATCAATATATTTAATTTTAAGACTAAAATTTAAATAAATTAACTTTAATAATGCTGATTAGTATTGCATTAAAAAAATAACTAAAAAAAGGAAAGTTAAAGAAATATGTGTTTAGCTTGTAATTAAATAAAAGTAATAATATAAAAACAAATAAATAAATTCATTTTTATCATTAATATAAAATATATACGAGTATACATGACTACATATTACATATCCCTTTATTTATTTGAAATTATGTTTTCTTTTCGATTATGTTTTTTCCTATTAAATAAATAAAAATGGACACTTCTTTAAAATGTTACTCCCATTTTAACAAAATAGAAGGGAGTAACAATCTAAAGAAGGTGACGGAATGTTCTTCTTTAGACTGTTACTCCCCTTATACAAACAGATGTGATTGGACTAAACATTCTTTTTTTCGACAAAATTATTAATATTCTCCTCAAAGACTACTGCAATCATTAGATATTTGTATTTTTTTATAATCTATTTAAACTTCTAACTAATCTATAATATAAGTGGCAATGTCCTGACTGACTGACTGACATTGAATCAACGCACAGCAAAATCTGCTTAACCGAGAGACTTGAAATTTTGAGGATATACTCGGTTCATATCATAGGCATCCACTAAGAAAGGATTTTGCGAAATTTTTATTTTTGTACCCAGGGGTACGGGGTACAAATGTCAAAGTAATGAATACTTTTAATGATGCATATCGTTGAAAAGCTCTTTAAAAGTACAGTAATTGTTGTTATATGTACAGTTTTGTCATATTTTCATTTAGGAGGGGGTAAAATGGACAAATATGTATAACTACATCTTATATAAATGAAGAGTGTCTATGAGTGTCTTTTATCTTATATAAATGAAGTGTCTATGAGTGTACTGCTTACATGAGATTATAAAGTTAAAATGTTGGTACACAGGAGTACGGGGTACCAATGTCAAAGTAATTGATAGGTAACCTTTATGATGCATATCGTTGAAAGGTTCTTTAAGAGAAAAGTAATTGTAATGTACGTTTTTTTCATTATTTTCATTTAGGAGAGGGGTAAAAAGGAAATGTCAACGTAAGTGTGTGTGCGCGCGCGTGCGAACGGGTGCGTGTGTGTGTGTTCTTTATTCAAATCCACCGTTTTATTCCGATTTAAATGAAAATTTGCACACTTGACCTTCAAAGCAAGGGGAAAAGGGGAAGGTCACTGACTTCATGGATTTTCGAAATTTTAATTTTGGTACACATGGGTACGGGGTACAAATGTCAAAGTAATGAAAACCCTTCACGATGCATTCCGTTAAAAAGCTCTTTAAGAGTGCTGTACAATTATTGTTATGTACATTTAGGGGGGTAAAATGGAAAAATATATCTATATCTATGTATAAAAAACTAATAATTGTTGTGTCTATGTACATTTATCCGATTGGGCTAAAATGTTGTATTTATTCATTTATTTATTTTTATTATTATTATTTTTTTTTTTAAATACCTTTATTGAATAAAATATATTAATACATAAATAATATTTAAGTACATCAATTTATCTATTTTATTGATTTTACATTTTAGCTCTACATAAGGTTATCTCTCCACTAGAGAACATGGAGGCCCGAGCTGTGGAGAGAGAATATGGGGTATTTCCACTGAATGAGTAGTCCTGACAACGAATTTAAGTTTAAAAAATTTGATATCTGTCTGTCTGTGCGTCAATCACGACCAAATGGCTGAATAGATTTTGGAGGTTCTTGGGTACAATGTTAAGCTTAATTCTGCGGGTGATAAAGGATATAAAACGATTTGATAGCTTTATATGGAGCTGAGAAAGGGGCTTCTAAATAGATTTCAAAATTCTTATTTCATTTTTCATAAAAAATGTATTTAACCAAAATTGCAGAAGAAACTACTGACCATATTTTATGTTTTGTGGAAATTTCTGTAGGAAGAACTGCTAAAGAAATTACTTTTAATCACTGTCAAAAAATATTTAGATTTATTTTTAGATAATTAGATAATTAAGGGAATAATTAATAAATCACGCCTTACCGTGCCTAAACCTTTACTAACTTAATCATGACCACTTCTTTAAAATTCTAAAATAAAATCTACGAGTGTATACGTAGTATAATAATTTCTAAATTATATTAATATCTGCCAATAGAGATTTTCTAAAATTTTATCCCTAAGGGGAACATAAGGACAGAGTAAGAATAGAAGGGGAATTGAGCCCAGACCGATCTTCAAAAGTTTGGAAGTTATAATACTTGAGAAAGAGCTCTTATTTTGGATGTAAGCATGTATATTAATAAAAGATAATTCCAATTTCAACCAAGGGATGTAAAATGACACGGGGAGGGGGGGGGGGGGGGTACAGAAGGAAAATACCACTGCTTTTCCTTTTTAAAAATTTAGTCGGAATGAATAACTAATTTGGGATATTAGCAAATTATCTTATCAAAGGGGAGAGGGTATAGAAATAAGAGGGAGGGATAGAATATAGATATTCTCGCTTTGTAAAATAATTTAAATGTTTCTTGATGGTAGTTTATAAATCCATTAAATTGAAAATAAAACACCCCGTAGCGAAGCACGGGTATTCAGCCAGTAATTATATAACAGATTGAAAATAAATAAAATTAACAGAGTATTTCAGGTAAGAGTCGACAACAAAATATCGCCCTGTGTGCGGATGCCCTGTTTTTAGATCGCCGATATCGGCGATAAAATCGTACAGTAATAATATCGTATCGCTGTTGTATCGCTTTCATATCGCCCTGTGTGCGGATGCCCGGTTTTTAGATCGCCGATAAAATCGTACAGTAATAATATCGTATCGCTGTTGTATCGCTTTCATATCGCCCTGTGTGCGGACGGCCTTACACTAATCAATACGAATTGCAAACACTTTATATGTGATATAACATTGAAGTGTGTGCAAGTTTGATGACTAACTTTAATTATTTTAAGTTTAATTTTTTTTTCTAATTGTGTGTTACCTCACTTATTTCTTGTAATTAACCTGTATAATCTTTAAATTTTTAATGAATTTTTGACCACCTGAAAACATGGCTGGTATCATTCAATCAGTGATAACTCGAAAACTAGTCCGTTGAACTAAACTTTTATTATTCCATTAAAAAGCTTATAAAAGAAATAAGTTTTTCCTGTAATCGCCGAGTGTCTAGCTTTCCTCAACTAAGAGTAGTAGGCTACGAAAATTTGGAGTCAAATTTGAATAAATTTCAAAGTCAAAATATAAAAAGGTGGTTAACAGGTCTTGTTTTTAAAAAGCAATAAGTGATTCTGAAAGGTTTTTTTATCCTCTTTAAAATTGTTTATTATCACAATTTTGCTATCTCATTTATTTTTTGAGATATAGCGCATTTTTTTCAAACTTGTCGATATGTTTTTCGATAAAATCTAAAATAATCGATATCTCGAAAACAAATGAGAATCGGGCATATTATATGCTTACTTGACATTTTTTGTTGCATTTGATCCATAGAACACACACATTCTTTCTTGGCCATTTAATCTGGGTCGCCCTGTATATACTTTGAATATGAGTAAGGGAATAGTCTGTTTGTTGGTCCACTCAAGTTGATTAGGCTGGTGAAAAGGTAGGAACAGAGTTTCTTTATATTTTAAGATGAATCGGTACGCCAATCTTGATGAGTCTGATTCTCTTTGATTTAGATACATTCTGACTGACTAAGACTTTATCAAGCCGATAGAATTAATATGAATTATTATTAGGTCCAATTACCGAAGCAAACCTTTACCTTGGTTTGCTTCTGACTTCTTACCAGATAAGAAAAGAGTAATTTTTAATAGAGTACTGAAGTCAGACTGTCCCTTTTATATTGATAAGTATGAATTATTGCTCGTTTCAATTTTTTTAATATATATATTTTTTTTTTTCATTCAATTATATTGAAATGCAGTTGATGACTAATGAGCCAGTTACGGAAATTTACAGACATGGTGCAGTATTTTCTTATTAATTTTATTTTCACATTGAAATTATATTTTCATTGAAGCAAATTTATGGGAATAGAGCTTGTTTTATTAGCTATAGATTACACCACCCAGAATAAAACTTTATGAGTTATGCAGTGCGCAAATTTCTGACAATTCTCTTTTTCAATATCAACCAAATCAATAATACACTAATTGAACTCAAGCATATAAAAGTCGAGTAACATTCGTTACTCGACATAGTTTGTCCTTACATACGATAACTTTATAACCCTGTTTTCGGCTCGCTAAATAAATGAAAACCGACTACTCTGACACTATTAGGGTAATATGTGAGTATACAAAAAATATGACACTAATAAATGTTTTACTGAAAATATATATTTATATACAAGTTGACCCGTGATAAAATGTCATAATGAAACTGGTGGATTCTATGGGTGAGATGCAACAAAAAATATCGAGTAAGCATATGCCCATTTCTCAATAGTTCTCGAAATATCTATTTATTTATTTTTTCAGTGTTTCATAACAATTGCCAAAACAAAATGCATGTCTCAAATACTAAATGAGATAGAGGAATCAGGCTAAGATACAATTTTAAAGAGCAAAGAAGACCCTTTCTGAATAACTCTAAGCATCTTTTATTTAAGTCCTGTTGAATTAAAATGTATTGACTTATTATAATTCGACCTCGAAATTACAGAGATATTCTACTCTTAATTGAGGGATTTTAGAAATGTCACGAATTCAGGAAATACTTCTGCTTTTCATAAGCTTTCGAATATGTAACGTTCCAAAAAATGGACAACGTCAAGGCTATCTCACCCGGTATAAAGATAGCTCACTCTAGCTCAGTGGGAAGGGGTGGGTTGTATGAGAACCAAAAGAAAATAAATTAAAAAAAAATAAGAGCGCCACGTTATTTTGTAAATTATATTGAACATTTTTGAGAAGTTTGAGTTAGAGAACATCCCTGGCTTAAGCTGAATTTTCTCTTACTGGTTATCTTTAAAAATGGGCCACAAACAAAATAACGAAAAATTGTGTCCCTATGTCCTATATAAGCCAGAAACAATCTCTATCTCAGGCTTCTCAAACGGGGTATAAAGCATAAAATGAAACAAAAAAGAAAATAGGTTTTAAAGTAAATTATAATTTCTGAGCCTTGCCATGTACTTGTACAAAAAAAAACATGATGTTTAGTAATATAATATTCTTTTCATAGCTCGCAAAAAAAACACTAGTAGTTTGAAAAGAACTAAAAGAAAATCTAAATAAAATTCTAATAAAATAATCTGAAGCTAATTAATGTAGGTCCGTAACCTACATAAAGGTAGAAAAATAATAGAGTCACTCACAAAAGAATAAGAAAACCAACTCGAGTGGAGAACTCCTCTCGACAGGAGGTGAATCAAGAAAAAGATGAGTAGGAAGGAGAACGTCGGAGAAAGACATTAGCCGCTAATTTCTGAAAAAGGCGCACTTCCAGCTGAAGGCTTCTGTATCCACCAGAAGTAAAAAAAAAAGATTTCCACAGGTCTAAAATCCACCGGTTACTAAAGATTTAATGGTTCTTAGCAAAAAGACTTCCTTTATTAACGGGATTACGAAAGTTCAGAATAGCTTCGGAGTCACAAGCGTGGCGTCAACCCAACAGCCATCGGCCATTTTAGCAAGGCTCGGGGGTTAACCACACACAAACCTCCGTAGCTCGTTCAGAAACCACACTGACTCCTCGAGTCCCGATACCGTCACCCCACCCCTCCAATCTCTTTAGAAACAATAACTTGGACTATAAGATAGAAGATAGAAATATGACAACAAGAGATATGATATAAATATACTGAGAATAAAATGACCGTTATAAGGTAAATAATTAAACCTACGTGAAAGCGTCCCAACACGTAGATAAATAAATAGAGAACCTAGCAAGTTGCGCACCAAACTACGATTCGTAAATAAAATATAATAAATTTATAGAGATATAAAATAGAGATGGTGAACTAAAGAAATTAGAAAAGCGAGTTAAGGTTTCATAAAATAAACTATAAATTTAAACAAAAAAAATGTAGACATTTTCTGGGAGAAAAAAAAATGCTACATTCAGACGTTCTCCCCCTCAACAAAAGAGAAAAAAGAAGAAAAAAAAATATAAGGAGAAGTATCTTCGTTCACAAGAAAAGAAAAATCCTTCACAACTAAACCTAATCTAACGTCAGGACCTCCTTAAGATCCTTTGCATGCCATCTCCCAGCATGCTTTCCATCCTCCGTCTCTAGCTCATAAAGAAGATAACCAATCTTCTTTGCTATCTTAAACGGACCAACATATTTTGGTGCTAACTTGGCTGTAAACTTATCCACTTTCTTTGATTGTGGGAAGTTTTTGTGTAGCACTAATTGTCCCACCTGGAAGTCTACGTTCCTTCGACGAAGATTGTAGCGTTTGGCATTGGTCTCGTACGCCTTTCGGAGCCTACCTGGCACTTCCCGCTTAATCTTCTCTAATTTATTTAGCCGGTTAGCAGCTCGATCTTCAGCTTCAACATCGTCTTCTAAAGTTGGTTGGTTTCCTTTCAATACCATCTCCTTTCCGTAATTAAGAAAGAATGGTGTCTGACGAGTAGCTTCGTGAGTTGATGTTCTTATAGCGCAGATGAATTTGTATAAGTCGCGATCCCAATCTTTATGTTCTTTGACGAAGGATATCAGTAGAGTCTTTATAACCCGATTTACCCTTTCCGTGGGATTCGCTTGAGGATGGTAATAGGCGTTGAACATACACTCACAACCATATTCTGAGAGCAAACCCTGAAACACCTTGCTGATATTGCTTTCCATTATCACAGATGAGAAGCTTAGGAACGCCGTAAGTTAAGAAAACGTCGTCTTCCATATGTTGCGTTACTGCTTTCGCCGTTGCTTCTCGCAAGGGCCGAACCACAACAAACTTACTGAAACAGTCAACGGTGACCACAAGATATCTATTACCTCTAGAAGATCGAGGAAGAGGTCCAACTATGTCGGATGAAACCATTTCCCAGGTATCGCTGGCTTCACGCTGCTTCCCATACAGTCCAGCTGGTAGATCTTGCTTTGGCTTTGACCGAAGGCACGTCAAACACCTTTTAACATATTTTGTTATATCGAACCGCATTCTTGGCCAATAATAAGTCTCGGCGACACGAAAAAATGTTTTCCGAACACCCATATGCCCTGCCAAAGGAGAATTGTGACAATTATCCAAAACCTGAGCTCGCATATCCTTTGGAACAACTTGCCTCCAACCATAGTTGCCATTGACGTTAGTCCTCTTCCAGAGCAAACTATTTTCAAACTTCCAATTAACGAACTGTAGAGGGCATTCAGTTACATTTAGGACCATCTTCTTGTACCACGCATCATCTGTGACACCACCCGCGTCCACCAAACACAAGGAATCGTTGAAGTCCATAGCTCTCGAAAGAGCATCGGGCACGATGTTCTCTTTCCCTTTACGGTGAACTAATTCATAATCATAGCCCTGAAGTCGAAGGGCCCACCTAGCCAACCGACCAGTTGGGTCTTTAAGATTCTCTAGCCACAAGAGCGAATGGTGATCGGTCACAACTCGGAAGTGATACCCATCTAGATATGGCCGAAATTTTTCTACATTCCAGATCACAGCAAGACATTCTCTCTCCGTTGCTGAGAAATTCCTTTCTTGCTTCGACAAGGTTCGTGAGGCATAAGCAATCACATGCTCTCCATCCTCAAATTCTTGAGTTAAAACACCACCAACACCAACCGCAGAAGCGTCTGTCTGGAGGACAAAAGGAAGACTGAAGTCCGGACACGATAAAATTGGTGCCGAAGATAAGCAGCTCTTGATGTCATTAAATGCTTTATCGACCTCTTCAGACCAAATAATTTTACTATTCTTCTTTGTCATTGAAGTTAGAGGTGCCATTCTGGAAGCGAAGTTGGGCACAAATCGTCGGTACCAAGAAGACATACCTATAAATCTCCGCAGTCCACGGACAGTTCGAGGAGGTGGATATTCGCAAATTGCTGATACCTTTTCGGGGTCAACATGCAGTCCACGACTGTCCACTACAAAACCCAGATACTTCAGCTCGTTTTTACAGAAATGAGACTTCTCTTCGTTTATAGTAAGATTGGCCGCTTTCAACCGCAACAGAACTTCCTCCAATATTCGAAGATGAGTCTCGAAGTCGGGAGTTACAACAATTATGTCGTCCAGGTACACAAACACGTGTGGCTGAAGGTCGTAGCCAATGACTTGGTCAATGAGTCTCTGCCAAGTGGCGGGCGCGTTGTGTAACCCGAACGGCATACGGGTGAATTCAAACAATCCTCGCCCTGGAACGACAAAAGCTGTTTTTTCCTTTGAAGTCTCCTCTAGTTCAATTTGCCAATAGGCGGACTTCAGATCAATTGAAGAAAGAAACTTCGCATTTCTTAAAGTGTCAAGTATAACGTTAATTAAAGGAAGCGGATAAGCATCACGCTTAGTTACTTTGTTGAGTTTTCGGAAATCTACACAGGTCCTAAAGGTGTTATTTTTCTTTTTAACCAGCAAAACGGGAGAACTCCATGGACTTTTTGACGGTCTTATTATGTTTTGCTCAAGCAGCTCATCCATTTGTTTGTAGAGTTCCTCCATAAGAATTGGAGAAAAATTATAGAAACGTTGCTTAACAGGTGTCGCGTCACCCGTATCAATAACGTGTTTTACTAAGTGAGTGGTCTGGAGCCCGTTCGTCTTGGCATCTCTGCAGCGTGCAAGCATTTCCTCAAGCTCAACCTTCTGTTCTTGGGTAATAATTATGGGAAGACTTCCTGATTCGACCGCGGCACTACCTGCGATTACTTGAGAAAAATCCCAGGTTCCATTTTTTGCATCAGGAACGATTCCCATTTCCTTCCAGAAGTCAATGCCTAAAATAATCTTTTGTGACAAACGTGGGACAACCAACACTGGAATTTTACAAATCCTATCCTGGAGACAGATTTCCACGAGACACTGCCCCAATACGTCTGTCTTGCTACCATCGGCGACCACAACATGGTGAACTGGTACAGACAGCAATGGTATTCCTTGCTCTTTTAGCAACTCCCACATCTTGAAATCAATTAAACTCCTAGATGCTCCAGAATCTAACAACCCTTGTGCTGTAATACCCATTAAGGATATTTCAACATAAAAACGAGGATCGAGGACTTGATTTGTCAAAACGTACGAAACTTCAGGAGGCTTTCTACAAAACTCTGCCACTACACGCAACCAACTTCGCCAATCTTGACTGGTCGAATTCTGAAGTTCTAGCGATCCCTGAAGTCGACCATTTACTTCCGGGTCGCAGAGAAGTTTCCCTGCCTAGAAGGAGAACACTTCGAGCATTTTGGCTTAATCACTCCTGGTGCACCGCATCCAAAACATTTCCTCTCTCGCTGAGGGCAATCTCGGTAAAAATGGTCTTTGCTGCATTTCCAACAAGTGACTTTTCTCTTTCCAGTGGCGTCCGAAGAATCAGGTACAGAGACCTCGTGCACTCGCACAGGATTGTTACGCACAGCCTCTCTAACTGTAGTATTACTCCTATATGCCAGGTCCGGCTCTAGGTAGTTTTTCCTACCAGAAGTGGGAGGTTTGTACTGCTCAACCCGTCGTCGACACTCTTCGAGACGCTTACAGTAACTTGTTAACTGTTGAACCGTAGATATTTCATCCATCCGAAGACCTAACTTTTCCTGAAAGAACGGCAAAATATTTTTATTCAAAATTCTCAATTTAGCGGCTTCTTCAGGTGCCTTCGATAATCGTCGAAAGAGGTTGATCATAGTAGCCACGTACAGCGTTATGGGCTCATCCGAACCTTGAGACCTCGAGCGGATTTCATCCCATAAAGCATCATCGTAATCAGCAGGTAAGAACTCTTCTTTCAATCGCCTCACTAACTGAGCCCAAGATCCTATTTCTTCGCGATACGCTCTGAACCAAATAAGGGCAGGACCTTCAAACATGTCCACGGCCGAGTTCCACAGTTCAGAATCCGTTATCCCTCTAGCAGTTTTTAACTCATTGATCCTTTCAATAAAATTAGATAAACTCGAGTCCGTCACATTGCCAGAAAACTTAACTCCCCATTTAGCAACAGGTATCGAAGGTCTTAAGGCACGCTGCAAGGCTGGTAAATTAACACGATTCTCCTCGGCTTCAGGTTGTGGTCCAATCGGGGTAACTGGTTGGTCAGTTAATAATAATTGAGATGAAGCCCCTGCTGGGTTAGGTGTAGAGGGAAGTACGTGTACTCCGTCACCATCCACAGTTTGACTTGTTACTCCCCTGGTTGAAGGTTGGCACTTACTATTAAGCTCGTCCGTGAGTTCGAGGATTTCACGAATCATACACGATTGTATTGCAGCGTCCTCATCAGTAACAGCGGTAATGTGGCGTAATCGATTTAAAATATGGAGGGATACGGTTTCTACTTTTCGCCAAGTTGAGTCACCTTTCTTGCCGGTAAAACTTTCAACTATTTTCTCCAATTCGGCATATACTTTTTTACAGTATTCAATTTCCGATGCAAAATCGTAGTTGGTCCTCTTGGACGGTGACAGCAAGACTCCACTAAACGGTAAAGTATTTAAACGGCGGAAAGTTTTTCGCATTTCACTGACCAGAGTTAAGTCTGTGACGCCGCGCAATCCTAACTCCCATTCGAGTTGCTCCTTATTAAGCCGTTCCGGATCCATGGCTTTACAAAAATAAGGAGTAAACAAATTAAAATATTAATATAAAAAAATAAATACAGACTAGTTGCCTAAGAGAGAGACAAAAAAAATTAAAAGCTACCAAGTTCTTCGAAAACAAAGAAAAATAAATCGTATAATCAAGACTAGACAAGTAAATTTAATTATGAAATTTATTTATCATAATAATATTCTATAACAGCAGTATAAAAATAAAAAACCTTAAATGAGTGAACCAATGCTCTAAGTAAACTCAAAATAGACTTAAAAAACTATCTCAAGATGATAACAAATGCTCCTTGTAAAAAAACTCTTAAACTATAAAGAAAATCATAATATTAATAATAAATTATACGACAAATCATCGCATGTTCAAATCTCTAAGAAGAATACGGAAGCGTATACTATAAATGTTTACAAAATAACTAGGAGAGAAAATAAAATCTTGCTTCGATAAAGCTAAAAGAAATCAAAATTAAAACTCTGTATACGATCGAAATATAATTAGCAATGACATGTCGAGCTAACAGGTAAAAGAAACAACAGCCGGTCAGAGGTCACAATAATTAAATTGGGTGAACGACGCACAACGAAATTAAAATTCCTCACTTAAAATTAAAGGTACTTTTAAGATTAAATTTAATATGGAAATAGTTCATCAAGAAAGCTATAAAGATAAACGAAGAGAGAAAAAAAATCAACTTTTCTAAAGACTGAGAAGAAAAAAAAATGATACTCCCATACGAATAAAGAATAAAATTCCACAAGATAATTATAGGATTAAGGTAAAACGATGTCTGGAGGTCTAAAATAACCAGTCAAAAGAAAACGAATGACAGACAATGTGAACACCTGATAAGAAAACAACGTAGAATTCAACTTAATGTGAAAGAAAATCAGAGGTCAACTAATGAATTGCTACCACAACAGCAACAACTAATACTAACAGCAACAATCAACTCTACAAGCCTACCGAAACTTGAAAAACTAATTATTTTAGCAAAGCAAAATATATGCAAATTAATAATTTAGAAAAGAAAATATTGATTTTAAACTCTGTTCAATTAAAAGAAATACGAATGAAAAATAATTAATAGAATGTTCTCTTCCAAAAATTAAAATAAAATTTACAAATAAAAAAATAATTAAATCAATTAATGAATCAAATTAATAGAAAAAACAATGTCTAAGCGAGCGGCAGATAATAATTAAAATTCGTACATACATTTCAAATAAGAAAAAAAAATAAAGTGTACAATGTCATAAAATTAAATTTGGATTTTACAAAATAGATAAAGATTATTTTATGTATATAAAAATGTTTCTAAATAAAATTACTTCGAAAATAATAAACAAACTCTTATTAACTTAATGAAAAAAAAACAGATTTTATAGTCGACAATGACAAATACATAAGTATAATTAACAATAAATATCCTCTAATTATTTTATCGCAGATGCAATAATAATTTTAATAAAATGAACAATTAACAAAGCATGTTACGAGTAAATAAAATCAGAAAAATACAATAATACCGTTACACAAAATATCTGAAGAAAAAAATAACATCTCATTAGAGCAATTCTTATCTCTATGATTCTAATCATAAAACATAATTAATTAAAATAATATATATTATCTGTTCTTTATAAAAAATGTTTGTAAATAATAACATTTAGCAAATTAAACAATAAATTCCTTAAACCAAATCCAAATCTAAAATAAAAAATTATCATTTTTCTACAAAATCATAAATGTTCCGACGGTAAATTTTTACCGACGGCAAAATTAAAGTGAGTTTCTACAAGAATGAATATTATCTTTCTTTTATAATAAACACTTAAAATGAAAATAAATTGTAGGTAAACATTACTTTCTGTTTACATATCATTATAATAATGTAAGAAATTCTCAATAACAATAATGATTTAAAAAAATCTCCAATAAAGTAAACTAAAATTAAAACTAAACATCTATGGAATTTATTTAATTGACAAATGACGATACATTCGTATAGAAGTAAAACCATAAAATTTTAGATAAAAACATCACAACTACAGGGCAAGCCAATTTTAAAAATATTAAAAAGATTAATAAGAAAATTATAAAAATCGGTAAATGATAAAATACTGAGCTCCACGTTCAGGGCGACAATGTAACGTTCCAAAAAATGGACAACGTCAAGGCTATCTCACCCGGTATAAAGATAGCTCACTCTAGCTCAGTGGGAAGGGGTGGGTTGTATGAGAACCAAAAGAAAATAAATTAAAAAAAAATAAGAGCGCCACGTTATTTTGTAAATTATATTGAACATTTTTGAGAAGTTTGAGTTAGAGAACATCCCTGGCTTAAGCTGAATTTTCTCTTACTGGTTATCTTTAAAAATGGGCCACAAACAAAATAACGAAAAATTGTGTCCCTATATAAGCCAGAAACAATCTCTATCTCAGGCTTCTCAAACGGGGTATAAAGCATAAAATGAAACAAAAAAGAAAATAGGTTTTAAAGTAAATTATAATTTCTGAGCCTTGCCATGTACTTGTACAAAAAAAAACATGATGTTTAGTAATATAATATTCTTTTCATAGCTCGCAAAAAAAACACTAGTAGTTTGAAAAGAACTAAAAGAAAATCTAAATAAAATTCTAATAAAATAATCTGAAGCTAATTAATGTAGGTCCGCAACCTACATAAAGGTAGAAAAATAATAGAGTCACTCACAAAAGAATAAGAAAACCAACTCGAGTGGAGAACTCCTCTCGACAGGAGGTGAATCAAGAAAAAGATGAGTAGGAAGGAGAACGTCGGAGAAAGACATTAGCCGCTAATTTCTGAAAAAGGCGCACTTCCAGCTGAAGGCTTCTGTATCCACCAGAAGTAAAAAAAAAAGATTTCCACAGGTCTAAAATCCACCGGTTACTAAAGATTTAATGGTTCTTAGCAAAAAGACTTCCTTTATTAACGGGATTACGAAAGTTCAGAATAGCTTCGGAGTCACAAGCGTGGCGTCAACCCAACAGCCATCGGCCATTTTAGCAAGGCTCGGGGGTTAACCACACACAAACCTCCGTAGCTCGTTCAGAAACCACACTGACTCCTCGAGTCCCGATACCGTCACCCCACCCCTCCAATCTCTTTAGAAACAATAACTTGGACTATAAGATAGAAGATAGAAATATGACAACAAGAGATATGATATAAATATACTGAGAATAAAATGACCGTTATAAGGTAAATAATTAAACCTACGTGAAAGCGTCCCAACACGTAGATAAATAAATAGAGAACCTAGCAAGTTGCGCACCAAACTACGATTCGTAAATAAAATATAATAAATTTATAGAGATATAAAATAGAGATGGTGAACTAAAGAAATTAGAAAAGCGAGTTAAGGTTTCATAAAATAAACTATAAATTTAAACAAAAAAAATGTAGACATTTTCTGGGAGAAAAAAAAATGCTACAAATAGTACAATTAAAGTTTAAGACCAACGGACAAGTTTTTGAATTATAGTGGATTGCATTTTTCCAGACGTAAAATTATTCGAACCGTATTTTAACCAATTCTTGTACCATCACAATAAAGGTTTCTCCGAACGAAACTTCAACTCTTCGGGTTCTCTTAAAAAATTTAACGCTTAACAATAAAGTTTCTATAACGTGGATCCGGAACATCTTTGTTTTAAGAATAGTTAAAATAAATAATACAAACATTCTCAAGTGTGGGTATTTAAATAGTTTTTTGTGCAACTAGTGCGCAAAGTGGCACTTTGCTGCACTCGAGAGATATATTTACGCACGGGCCGCAGGCGAGGGTGGAATTGTTTCTCAAGTGCAGCAAAGACACTTTAAACTCGAGTTAGTTTTTAATCTGTAAATAAAATATAAAAGTACAATCAACAACTACTGGCACTTGAAAACAATAACAACTACACCAATTATTGTTTTCGAGTGTCAGTGTTGTCCCAACCAGTGTTGCCAACCCTTTCTTTATCAAGCTTATGCGATGTTACCTGGCTAGTAGAGACATATTATTTATGTTCGTAAGTTGGTAAAACTTGAGTGCGGAAATGTAAATGCAGGAATCTGCTGTCTTTCGTATTTTGAGTGCAAGACCAACCATACTGCCGAGGAACTAAAGGAAAAATAAATTTTCAGGCATGGATTGTCAAATATTTTGAGTTGCATAGCTTATTAAATTATTATAATTAATGAATTATTTACAGCCTTCAAGTTTAGTTTTTATTAGTTGGGAGTATAAAATTTATTATGAATAAATACCATTACATTTAATCCAGTACAACTAATTTTATTTTATACTGTTTTAATTTAGCATTAGGATACCAATGGAGGGAATATAGAATTGCAAGCCACAAAAACAAACCTCCACTACTCTGACATTATTAATAATTGTCATAATATTAAATATACATTTTTCGAGGGGTAAACACATATACCCTGATTATAAATTTAGTTCAATGTATTGATATTAGAATATTTAAATTAATTGGATTTACCCTAGCAAACAAATTTTAATACAAGTCGCTATTTTATAATTGAAGGCAGTCTTCAAATCAATTTATTGATTGAGAGAAATTTGGTTAAACGTGAGTGGTTGAAGATCAAATATCAATAGAAAAATAATTTAAAACCATATTGTTTTTAAAGATATTTGTGTCGTAAAAATTAGAACATTGACCGTTAACACAATTTAACTCGGAGTTTATCTGCTGATTACGGATTCATTCAATTATTTTTTTCAGATTTTTATTTCTTCAATCGGATATCTTCTTAAAATATGACCTTCTCATTCAAAGAGGGGGGCTCATATTGAAGCTTTTACAAAACTGATGACATTTGACTATTTTCATTCTACGCGGCGCGGCTTACGAAAAAAACTTGTTAGCAAGTTGGACTCTGGGAAACGACAATTCAGCGATTGTCAGGAAGACAGTCCGGGATTGCAGCTAGTCTCTTCTTGGCGTTCAGTGTTGCAGCAACATGTTTTCTACCTTATCTGACGTCTTGATTACCTACCTTGTTCTATCGGTTTACGTTTTAGCTTATCCTGTTCCTCAGCTCGATTACATAAGTAAGTTTACACAAAAATTTTATCTTTTATTACCACGTTCGGTTTATCTGTATCATTATCAATCCGCTTCTTCTTTTATGTTAATATCCGACAAGTCAATACTTCAAAACGTTTCACGACGATTTGTTTATAAAAATAATCTGTCCCGATACCAATGGTACTAAATTTTCTCATATACATGTACGTGATTACTTCGTCCATTGTTTTTCATTATTTAGTGGTTTCGGGTTTTTGTGATTACATTTAATTATTATTGGACATTTTGTCAAAATTTAGAACCAAAAATCGTCCCAAACTCTCACTTTTTGCTTGCAGTAGTAACTATTTTCTTAGGAACTAAATGTTTTCCCCCGGGAATAAGTTTTATATTTGTAGATTTTTATTTATATGGACTACATTTTAAAATTGATAAATAAAAATGGTCGGAACCGTTATCGAGAGATTTTTTGTGTGTTTTTATGAGATTTTGATGATCAGCACCCCGAATCTAAAGCTATATTTAATTTCTCTATTTCACCTCAGGGTATGAATGTTCTGAATATGATTGCCTGATAATAATACAAAAGAATTTTTAAAATGTCGATTAGCTTAATTATAAAACCAAATGATTAACGATGATGGAAAATGAAACTGCCGGATTGTTGAAAATTCCAACAACAAACAACTAGATAAAACAATTTACCTAGAATAAAATACAATTTCAATAAGTTCAATAAGTTAATATTTAAAATTAACAAACGTGAAATCAATGGCAATCCATATTCCTTGTTATCTTTTATATCAAACTAGCTGGATTCCCGCGTTTCGATACAGAGAAGCTCATTTTTATTTTATCAATCAAAGTTTTTCTTACTAAGCCAGAATATGTATATGCCAAAGAGTCTCCTAATTCAGTGCCAGCTAGTGGTGTTATATATGAAAGTTTTATATATATATATATATATATATATATATATATATATATATATATATATATATATATATATATATATATATATATATATATATATATATATATATATACATATATATCAACTATATTTGAACTAATCTATCCCATCAAATAGAGAAAAATAATTCTCCGGTGTTGTTTAATTGGTGGAACGCTAGGCTGAAAATACAGAGATCCATGGTACAAAACCCGACGTCGGAGTCAATTTTTATCTTTCTCTCTCTCTTGTTTAATTATAATTTTTATATAGAACCGGGGACCGATAGCCCATGACGCTTGAAAGGGAGAGCAGAAACATTTCATTTTTCTTCTCTCACCGTCCCCTACTGGGGGGCATATCGATGGCACGGTTTAAATTCGGTTTTAGCAAGATCCTTTGTACAGAGATTTGTCCTTTTATATATTAAAGTACATACACACACACTATTATTTATATATATATATATATATATATATATATATATATATATATATATATATATATATATATATACACATATATATATATATATATATATATATATATATATATATATATATATATATATATATATATATGTATATATATATATATATATATATATATATATATATATATATATATATATACTCCATAATCGACCACATCCACGTTGTTAACCAGGTTATTGAAAAAACGTTAGAATTTAATAAAATCATCTATATATATATATATATATGAATAAATTCTTGACCGTAAATATAAACAGAAATCAAACAAAACTCAGGTTTCGGTCACAAAAATCGTCTTTATGTTACAATCCCGACGTTTCGGTTTTTATATATATATATATATATATATATATATATATATATATATATATATATATATATATATATATATATATATATATATATATATATATATACATATATATATATATATATATATATATATATATATATATATATATATATATATGGTTATAACTAAGCTTGTTTTTTCTAAAATATTTAATTTACATCAAGAGAAGCTATAGGTCTGTTAAAACATGTATACACATAATTTACCTATTATAATATTTGGAATCTTTAAACTACAATAACTAATATTTAACAGATTTCAATCAAGCCGATTGCTTTTTTAATAAAATGATGATCGAGTTATCCATATCTGTATTGGCACAATTCCATTTGCTGTTTTTTCGACAAATGCAATCATGAAACTAATTGCAACAAATTTTACTTACAGCAAGGCCTAAATGAATGTGATTGTTCTCAATTTAAATTAAAATTTTTTGACTGATAACGCGGAAAAATGCTTAATATACGATTGGTTTTCATTAAGTTAGTCAGTTATTAACAAATAGTCTATGTGATCAAGGTCGTCGACTGGAATGGCTTCTAAAATCCTAACCCTCACATATTTTATTTAATATAGGGAGAATCGATAGATATGTTTAAACTAATTATGATGTCAACTCATACTAATGATGATGTTGATTGTTAATGATGATGATGTTGATTGATACTAATGATAAAGTACAGTTACAATATGTGTAAAATGCCTGATTGAGCAAGGGGGACAGCAAATTTAAATGTAGTTCAAATGTAGTTCCTGCAAATCTTTCCCGCTTCAATCAAGCCATCTTACCCACAACTTTACGATTCTCTTTTCATTTGTCAATATAATTGACTAAGATACTGCTATATTTATTAAACTTCCTCATGTTTAGATATTTCATTTAAATTATAATCAACTTTTTGCTTTTTAATTTATTTTTTAACCGGCAGACATCTAATTTTATATATTACATTAACACATCGGTATTCTGTAGTATCATAAGTCGAGGAGCTTCTGATATTTAAATATATAAAAATAGCTTTATTAGATAGGTACCTCTTTTGAGTTTGGTTTAAAATTGTATACGATGTTTCTTTTTGGGTTTTTTTGTTTTATTGTTAAGGTAGTGTTTGGGTGTACAACATAGGGTACGTGAGGACAAATGGTTGGGCGCAGTCCCACCTAACTACCTCAGGGACCAGGGTAACATCCATTCCCCTCATATACAATGGGAATTGTAAAAATTTCCAATCTTAGAACCGACCTACGACCTCCTCTAACAACTCGATTCATTCCCAAACCTTCACCGTAACAAATTAATACTAATCCGTTCTGTAACATAAATAAATGTAAAGTCGTTTGTAAAATTTAACGTAAGAGAAAACAATGGGGCGTTTTATTGAGAATGTCGCACGTTAACAGTTCAATCTGTCGTTTATTATTTTTTTTTTTTTTTAATAAATTAATCTTTTTTTATATATGGTTGAGGAAATCCGAAAAAGTTATAATTAGTCTAGTGATAAGGTGAATTTTAGTGAACAATCTCTTTTTATCAACTGCTTGTTCAAAATCAATAATAATAACAATAATACTGTAAATTTAAATTTACATACTAGATCAAATCAGGGATTTTCTGTGGCTACTCCTTGAAGAGCATTTGAAGGACCTGAGTGTCAACGTTTTCCTGTCTTTTTTGTGCCAATTCATTAGTTTATTTATTCATAATGTAATATATTCAAGTATCCAAAAAAATATAAATACATACGCACACATACACACGCACCTGTTTATATTTATTTTTAACTTTATTATTGTGTTAATTATACTAGTTAAGAATTACTTTAAATTTTTAATAATAAAATACATGTATGCAGTATACATGTGTGCAGTCGCTAGAGTCGCTAGCCTGCTCTAGAAGCAGTCATAATCGCAGTCGCTTGCGATCCTTGGTTAATTCCACACATCCAGTGCATGCCGGCGAAATGCACAAGAAGCCCGGTCGGTCAAACTCAGAGGTAAATTTACCAATTAATTAAAATAAAGAAACAAAGTCAAAGTTAAACTACTTGAATTAATAAGTAAATGTTATATAATATAATTTAATTAACATGAATGTATTATATTATGTTAATAACCCTTTAAGGATTGGTGGTTTGCCTGGAAAACCACCCCTTTTGCTCCGAATGGCGCACTACTGTTTTTTTTCTAATTTCTAAAGTTAGAGTTGCAAATCTCCTCTGTGGGATCAAGAATGGCCCCAGAAAATTCTAGCCCCCCCCCCCCCCCCCCCCCCCTACCATAAAAAAAATCAATGTTTCTAGGTGGTTTCTAGGAGATGCCTCCAAACAATTTGGGATTTGTACTTCTGATGACCTTAACAAAAATTATATTAACTTGGTGCGTAGGCTTCCGCGGGTAGACTCGTAATAAACAGCTTGGAAAACCAAGCTGTTTATTAAAAATTATATTGCTTGTAAGGTTTGGTGGTTTACATCCTTAACCACCTTAAAGTAGGTGGTTAACGGAATGAACCACCAAACCTCTAAGGCAACGAAATTTATTAACTTTTCACAACTCAAGCTAAAAATCTGCAAATAACTCGAGAGCGCTAATTATCTATATATATAAAAGTCAACGTATGTGTGTGTGTGTGTGTGTGTGTGTGTGTGTTTGTTCTTTATACAAATCTACAGTTTTAGTCCGATCTCGATGAAAATTTGCACACTTGACCTTCAAAGCAAGGAAACAATCAAGGTCTACATGAATTTTCGAAATTTCAATTTTGGTACACAGGGGTACGGGGTACAAGTAATAAATACGGGGTCAAAGTAATGAATACCCTTCATGATGCATATCGTTGAAAAGCTCTTTAAGGGTACAGTAATTGTTGTTATGTACACTTTTGTCATATTTTCATTTAGGAGGGGGGTAAAATGGAAAAATATAGCTATATCTTATTTGTTCTTTATACAAATCTATAGTTTTAGTCCGATCTTGATGAAAATTTGCACACTTGATCTTCAAAGCAAGGGGAAAATCAAGGTCGACATGAATTTTCGAAATTTAAATTTTGGTACACATAGGGGTACGGGGTACAAGTAATGAATACGGGGTCAAAGTAATGAATACTTTTAATGATTCATATCGTTGAAAAGCTCTTTAAAAGTACAGTAATTGTTGTTATGTGTAGTTTTGTCATATTTTCATTTAGGAGGGGGGTAAAATGGAAAATATAACTAAATCTATATACATATAAAAAGAAGAGTATCTATAATATGAGAGAATGTCTTTTATACAAATCTACAGTTTTATCCCAATTTGATGCATTTTTACACTCTTTTTCTTCCAAACAAAGTGAAGGTCACTGCCTAAATGATTTTCCAAAATTAAAATTTTGGTACACAGAGGTACGGGGTACAAATTTCAAAGTAATGGATACCCTTCATGATGCATATCGTTGGAAAGATCTTTAAGAGTACATTAATTGTTGTTAAGTACGTTTTTGTCATATTTTCATTTAGGAGGGGGGTAAAATGGAAATGTATATCTATATCTATAAAAGTCAACGTATGTGTGAATGTGTTTATGTTCCTTATACAAATCAACAGTTTTAATTCGATCTCGATAAAAATTTGCTCACTTGACCATCAAAACAAGGGGAAGATCTCTGTCTACATGAATGTTCGAAATTAAATTTTTGGTACACAGGGGTACGGGGTACAAATGTCAAAGTTGAAAACCCTTCATGATGCATACTGTTGAAAAGCTCTTTAAGAGAACATTAATTGTTGTTAAGTACGTTTTTGTCATACTTTCATTTAGGAGGGGGGTAAAATGGAAATGTATATCTATATCTATAAAAGTCAACTTATGTGTGAATGTGTTAATATTCTTTATACAAATCCATAGTTTAGTCCTATCTCGATCAAAAAATGCACACTTGACCTTCAAAGGAAGAAAAAATCAGTGTCTATACATGAATTTTCGAAATTTATATTTTGGTACACAGCGTACAATAATGAATACGGGGTCAAAGGACTGAATACCCTTTATGATGGATATCGTTGAAAAGCTCTTTAAGATTACATTAATTGATGTTATGTACAGTTTTGTCATATGTATTTTCATTTAGGAGGGGGTAAAATGGAAAAATATAGCTATATCTTATAAAAAAAAGAAGAGTGTCTGTATGAGGGTATGTCTTTTATACAAATCTACAGTTTTATCCCAATTTGATGAGTATTTGCTCACTTTCCCTTCAAAGCAAGGGGGAGGTCACTGTCTACATGAATTTTCGAAATTTAGGTTTTGGTACAAAGGGGTACAATGTAAAAATGTCAAAGTAATGGATTCCCTTCATATCATGCATATCGTTGAAAAGCACTTTAAGAGAAAAGTAATTGTTGTTATGTACAATTTTATTTAGGAGGAGGTAAAGTGGAAATTTATAGCTATATATATAAAAATCAACGTATGTGGGTGTATGTTCTTTATACAAATCTACAGTTTTAGTTCGATGTCGATAAAAATTTGCCCACTTGAACTTCAAAGCAAGGGGAAAATACATGAATTTTGGAAATTTAAATTTGGTACACAGGGATATGGTACAAGTAATGAATACGGGGTCAATGTAATGAATACCATTGATGATGCAAAAGCTCTTTAAGAGTAGAGTAATAGTTCTTATGTAATGTTTTGTCATATTTTACTTTAGGGGGGGGGGGGATTTAGGATATTTTAAAATTAGCTTATCAAAGAGGAGGGGATATAGCAATAGGTGGGAGAGATAGAATCTAGATATTCTTGCATAGTAAAATAATTTATATGTTTCATTATGATTGTTTATAAACTTATCTAATTATAATAACACTCCGTAGCGAAGCACGGGTACCCAGCTAGTTTCTTATAAAAACTCAATATTAAATCAAAACTGGTAATATAATAAGTATTTTGACAAAACTTCGCTCTAAGAAATTGCTTCTATGAGCCACAATATAATAAAAACTGGACAGATGTCATCCAAACAACACGTGTAGAGATGGTCAGGTGGTAAACCGCGGACACCACTAATCCACTGTAAAATTTTTTTTTTATTTTTGCCTGATCCTTAAAGGGATAATGTATAAAAATGATAATATAATAAAATAAAATTTAATATGATGTACTTGTAACGGGGATTTGGTGAGTGGAATAATGAAACTGGTTAATATGTTTGATAGTTATTTATTAGTATATGAATGTGTGTGAGTGATTGTTGTAAGATGTGTACACCTCCAGAGCTAAGATCGGACTCCCCGTGTGACTCTGTGCTAGGGCTTAGTCTGTTAGATTCTTGGTGGGGGAAAGCACCACTAGACAGAAATTCGAGCCTTTGCTAGCCTAAGGTCTACACTGCTTTCCTAGAATATTCTGGACTTGGCTTCCCCGTTACAGACCCCCCTTCTTTGGAGAGTGAGCACCTGCGAACAGGTTACTCCCCGAAGAAGGAAGTAGCCAAGGCAGTGTAGTGTTTGTATTGATTTGGTTTGTGACTTTGAGCTGGAGGTGTATACTTGATACAATGTGTCGCGGAAAGGAGGAGAGACCTTATGAGTTGATGAATTCAAGTGGTCCTGGGATGATGGGTGCTGGTAGCGTGGTGATGGTGACCTGGTTGTTGTTGAGGGATAGTCCTGGCAGTTGGTGACCAGGCCATTGTTGATTCAGTGATGGTCCTTGGCTTCCCCGTTACATACTTATTTATTTAATATTAGGTGTTTATTTAATATATATATATATATATATATATATATATATATATATATATATATATATATATATATATATATATATATATATATATATATATATATATATACATATATTTACATATATCTATATCTATAAAAGTCAACGTATGTGTGTGTGTTTGTTCTTTATACAAATACAGTTTTAGCCCGATTTTAATGAAACTTTACACACTTGACCTTCAAAGCAAGGAAAAAATCAAGGTCTACATGAAATTTCGAAATTTAAATTTTGGTACACAGGGGTACGGGGTACAAGTAATGAATACGGGGTCAAAGTAATGAATACACTTCGTGATGCATATCGTTAAAAAGCTCTTTAAGAGTACAGTAATTGTTGTTATGTACACTTTTGTCATATTTTCATTTAGGAGGGGGGTAAAATGGAAAAATAATAGTCAACGTATGTGTGTGTGTGTGTGTTTGTTCTTTATACAAATCTACAGTTTTAGTCCGATTTTAATGAAACTTTGCACACTTGACCTTCAAAGCAAGGAAAAAATCAAGGTCTACATGAATGTTCAAAATATAAATTTTGGTACACAGGGGTACAGGGTACAAGTAATGAATACGGGGTCAAAGTAATGAATACGCTTCGTGAGGCATATCGTTGAAAAGCTCTTTAAGAGTACAGTAATTGTTGTTATGTACACTTTTGTCATATTTTCATTTAGGAGGGGGGTAAAATGGAAAATATAAATATATCTATACATATACAGGGTGTCCCACATAAGGTGTAACACAGAAAAACCTGATGTTCTACATCACATTTCTGACAAAAAATGTTATATAACATAATGGTTGATCGACCTTCGTTTTCGAGATATATCGATTTTTCAATTATCTCATTTTCTGGTTACTTTTTCCCATTAAAAACGCTATAGCGTAAAATCTAAAAAAGATATAAAGACGGGGTTTTCACCACTCAAAAGGTGAGGAAATTTTCTTTGAAAATGTCATGCTGCTTGCCCATAATGCCCATATTAAAGTAATTTTATATACTTCTAAATACAATATTTTGGTTAATAAGAAATTTGTGGTCAACGTTCTTGGTAGCATAACTTTTTAATTTGTATGGTAAATGAATAAATTTGACCTCATGTAAAACTGGCCCGTTTAATAAGCTTTTAAATTATATAACTTGTTAATAAGTTTGCTTTAAGTTTTCAAACTTATTTGGATGAAAATGAGGTAATAAATGACAGTTTATCAGTTTCCATGACTTTAAATGACCCTAAGACTTGGTGAAAAAATAGAAAGGGTAACAATAATTAATAAAATATCACTCCTTGTATTAACAAATGAAAAATTGGATAATATAGTATAGAAAAGTGCACATAATTGTTTACAAAAACTCAAAGTAGCCCCCCCCCCCCCCTCCACCCGTTGCTGTTAATGGATCTTCTGCAGGGCCAAAGTATACTACCAGTTGCCCGTCTCACTCCTTCAGGTTTCAATTTGATATCACCAAACGCTAAATTTGTTGGCTAAGTAAGGTCCTCTCTTGTGTTCAGCAATTGGCTGTACACTTCAATTTTCAGCTCTCCCCACAGGTAGCAGTCTAATGGAGTGAGATCGGATGAACGAGTGCACACTTGACCTTCAAAGCAAGGAAAAAATCAAGGTCTACATGAATGTTCAAAATATAAATTTTGGTACACAGGGGTACAGGGTACAAGTAATGAATACGGGGTCAAAGTAATGGATACCCTTCATGATGCATATCGTTGGAAAGCTCTTTAAGAGTACATTAATTGTTGTTAAGTACGTTTTTGTCATATTTTCATTTTGGAGGGGGGTAAAATGGAAATGTATATCAATATCTATAAAAGTCAGCGTATGTGTGAATGTGTTTATGTTCTTTATACAATTCAACAGTTTTAATTCGATCTCGATGAAAATTTGCTCACTTGACCTTCTAAGCAAGGGGAAGATCTCAGTCTACATGAATGTTCAAAATTAAATTTTTGGTACACAGGGGTACGGGATACAAATTTGAAAACCCTTCATGATGGATACTGTTGAAAAGCTCTTTAAGAGTACAGTAATTGTTTTTACGTGCATTTAGGAGGGTAAATGGAAAAATATATCTAAAAGTCAACGTATGTGTGTATGTTCTTTATACAAATCCATAGTTTTAGTCCGATCTCGATCAAAAAATGCACACTTGACCTTCAAAGGAAGAAAAAACAGTGTCTACATGAATTTTCGAAATTTAAATTTTGGTGCACAGGGAAAAGGGTACAATAATGAATACGGGGTCAAAGGACTGAATACCCTTTATGATGGATATCGTTGAAAAGCTCTTTAAGATTACCTTAATTGTTGTTATGTATACAGTTTTGTCATATGTATTTTCATTTAGGAGGGGGTAAAATGGAAAAATATAGCTATATCTTATAAGAAAAGAAGAGTGTCTGTATGAGGGTGTCTTTTATACAAATCTACAGTTATATCCCAATTCGATGAATATTAACTCACTTTCCCTTCAAAGCAAGGGGGAGGTCACTGTCTACATGAATTTTCGAAATTTAAATTTTGGTACAAAGGGGTACGATGTAAAAATGTCAAAGTAATGGATTCCCTTCATATCATGAATATCGTTGAAAAGCACTTTAAGAGAAAAGTAATTGTTGTTATGTACAATTTTATTTAGGAGGGGATTTAGGATATTTAAAAATTAGCTTATCAAGATGTGGGGGTATAGAAATAGGTGGGAGAGATAGAATCTAGATATTCTTGCATAGTAAAATAATTTATATGTTTTATTATGGTTGTTTATAAACTTATCTAATTTTAATAACACTCCGTAGCGAAGCTCAACCCAGCTAGTATATACATATAAATGAATAAATTCTTGACCGTAAATATAAACAGAAACACACAAAACTCAGGTTTCGGTCACAAAAAGAGATGTTTTTAGGCCCCTGAAGAAGGTTTTAAGTAAAACCCGAAACGTCGGGATTGTAACATAGTGATGATTTTTGTGACCGAAACCTGAGTTTTGTTTGTTTCTGTATATACATATATGCATACTAATCCAGCAGCAATGCTTAATATTATAGTTTTCAATGTTTTTAGTGAGATATATATTCTTATGGAAAGGTCAATAACTCGAGCTAAAGAGCTCCCGATGTCGTTCGATATGATTTAATGATGATGAAACTACCTCTAGTTACATATTAATATGTTGCAATAGTCGTTGGAGACGCGTGGAGAAAGACACATTTATAATTTTGTGCCAGCGACTATCACTCAGCGTCTATCGCTGCAGTCAAGGAAAACGTACCTTATTTCTTATTGTTACATTTGATCTGAATAAGTGCCCATACCAGTTATACCTTCTCCAACCTTAAGAAATTCTTCTGCTTATCTTGTAATCCTCGCAGTTTTTATTGGTCTTAATTTAATTAGGGAACCTAAATAGATATATTCAGAAACTTTTTCAATACTACTTTCTTCTTTATCTCTTTTAGTATTAACTTTCGTCAATTTTCTATTGTCTATATTTATTTTGAGTCCTACATTTTTTTTTTTTTTCTTTTAGTTCCTCCCACAAAATCTCTGCCTTCCTCAACGCTATTCGCAGTCAAGACGAATTTTAGTATACTAAGTTTTGATCCGTTGATGATGATTTCGCGTTCCTGCCAGTTAAATTCCTTGAACGCCTTGTTTAGCGCTGTTATGGATATTTGCCAATAGTACATCTCCTTGTCTCGTTCCCCTTTCGAGCTTTATGACTCTCTCATTTTGTTTGAAAAATAAACTTAGTCTTGCATCTAAACCAATTGCTAACAATAAGACTGTAAATTTTCTAAGGAATCTATACGTATTAAATATATTACTTAAAGTTTATGCCAGTTAAATGTATCTGACTGTGGCGGCATTGTAAACTTTTGTTTATAAATATGTATGTTGCGTATTTAATAAATGATTTATATAATATGTATTACTGAAATAAGGTTTATTGTGCTATTTCATACACATATTTCATATGTTTATTCTGTTTCTAGAACTTAAGTTTCACTTCTAATGCGTGAGAGTCTCACACATTTTTTTTTATCAAATCGTCGGAACCGTTTCCGAGAAATAATTTTTTTTACACGTTTTTTCAGAGTTTATGGGGGGTAGCGCCCCATAAATCGGAGCTAAAATTCATTTCGCGATTTCACCTCGGGGGATGATTTTTCTGAACATGTATGCCAAATTTCGCTAAAATCAGTAGTTTAGGCTCCACGCGCGTGCACAGACGACAGACAGAATTTTTTTTTTTTTTTTTTTTTTTTTTAAACACCTTTTTGGACTCAGGGGACCTCAAAACGTTTAAATCCATCAAAATCTCAAAATCGAATTTTTGCGCCATCACAATACTTTCTCTAATATATGAGAAAGTAATACTACTATTTAGCAGAAATTATATAATATGAGCCAATGACGGAATTTACAAGACTTACTAAAACTACTAAACACTTTCTACTCTAGCTTATTATAGTACCGTGTACTCAATAATTTCGTCAACACCCATTACTTAGACACACACTAACATAATACGAGTGTTGTACTTTCACAACACAACGAATACTGGCCCAGCTGCGAATATCCAGCACAGACAAAGTAAAAATAATTCTTAAACAAAATCTTTAGAAGATAACAACAAATGAAATTTGCACTCGATGCAACAAAAAAGAATTAGAAACTCTTGCGCATATCTATTAAGAGGCCCGCCCAATGTATCAGCCCCAAATATCTTCCTTTTTCCAGCTACACCTCGTAGGAGTTTAGTGGTCCGATGGCACAAATATAGACTCTACATTCGGTTCAGCATCACTATGAAAACAGCAAGTCTCAAAAATATTTTACTTTGTTGTAAATATGCTAATATTAAAATGTTTTTTCCTTAATGAATAAGAAGTATCTTTATTTTATGTTTTAGCTCATTTTTATTTTATTTATTTATTTATCTGTTTCATAATAAATTTTTTAATTTAAATCAAATTATAATTATGATTAACAACGGGAGATACACAGAAAAAAATATACTCCAGCGCCGGGACTCGAACTACGGGCCTCTATATTTCCAGTATAGTGCTCTTGCCAACTAAGCTACACTGAAGAATAATTTCCTCTGTCAATAACGATACCTAATCCCGAATTAAGCTTTCAATTTCCACAAATCTATGAGTCGACATTTACGACAATAGAACTAGACCGAGAATTATCGCTTATAATTATAAAGTACCCAAATGGTACCTGTACCTTGTGCAATCAATTAGAAATTCATTTTTAAATTATTGGTAGTATTCATACTACGGAAAGTTTAAATTATTAACAACGGGAAATAGACAGAGAAAAATAGACTGGTTCGAGTCCTGGCGCTGGAGTCTAGTTTTCTCTGTCTATCTCCCGTTGTTAATAATAATTATAATTTGATTTAAATTAAAATGTAATACTTTCCGTAGTATGAATACTACCAATAACTTGAAAATGAATAAACAATTTTCATTTTCATACAATTTTAATAAATCTTTTAATTTTATTAAAATAATAAAAAAAAATAGATATTTATATATTTCTATGAAGTAAAAATATTATTCGTATTATTATATTTGTTTAATATATCAACTATGTACTTATGAACCCCCTTTGTAAAAAAGCTGTCAATAGACAAATATACATATTATTATTATTATTATTATTATTATTATTATTATTATTATTATTATTATTATTATTATTATTATTATTATTATTATTATTATTATTATTATTATTATTATTATTATTATTATTATTATTATTATTATTATTATTATTATTATTATTATTATTATTATTATTATTATTATTATTATTATTATTATTATTATTATTATTATTATTATTATTATTATTATTATTATTATTATTATTATTATTATTATTATTATTATTATTATTATTATTATTATTATTATTATTATTATTATTATTATTATTATTATTATTATTATTATTATTATTATTATTATTATTATTATTATTATTATTATTATTATTATTATTATTATTATTATTATTATTATTATTATTATTATTATTATTATTATTATTATTATTATTATTATTATTATTATTATTATTATTATTATTATTATTATTATTATTATTATTATTATTATTATTATTATTATTATTATTATTATTATTATTATTATTATTATTATTATTATTATTATTATTATTATTATTATTATTATTATTATTATTATTATTATTATTATTATTATTATTATTATTATTATTATTATTATTATTATTATTATTATTATTATTATTATTATTATTATTATTATTATTATTATTATTATTATTATTATTATTATTATTATTATTATTATTATTATTATTATTATTATTATTATTATTATTATTATTATTATTATTATTATTATTATTATTATTATTATTATTATTATTATTATTATTATTATTATTATTATTATTATTATTATTATTATTATTATTATTATTATTATTATTATTATTATTATTATTATTATTATTATTATTATTATTATTATTATTATTATTATTATTATTATTATTATTATTATTATTATTATTATTATTATTATTATTATTATTATTATTATTATTATTATTATTATTATTATTATTATTATTATTATTATTATTATTATTATTACTATTATTATTACTATTATTATTATTATTATTATTATTATTATTATTATTATTATTATTATTATTATTATTATTATTATTATTATTATTATTATTATTATTATGTGGAATATAAACGGTATGAGGAATTATTTGATATCATATTTTGTTCCAGTTTAATAAGCAAGAGGAAAAAGAGCCGAGGATTATCTCAAAATAGCGCTAATGAATCAAAATCGAGATATTTGTATCTAATCCTAAGTCCATTCATAGCCTTGTTTGCCAAACTATAGATATTTGTAAAAGGATAAATCAAAATATCTAATTGATGGCAATTAGTCAAACTGTGGGTGGATGTTAAAGCCAGATAGATTACTGTGAGTAGACATCCATCCAATAACTCACACCGACACCATTAACTAATATAATAATGCCCTTCCTCCTCGCCCTTTTATTACTCTCCAGATTTAACCTATAATAAATTTAACCATAATCCAACAGACTATTTTCTCAATTTACATTGAGTGTTAAACCTATCTCTTATCCAAAAGTTATTAAAACAATCAGTATTCTTTTACGTTAACTCCCATGATTAGGATTATAATGTAAAAAAATCGCTAAGGTGGACACAATTTCTCAATTTACATTGAAAGTTAAACCTATCTCTTCTCCAAAAGTTACTAAAACAATCAGTATTCTTTTACGTTAACTCCCGTGATTAGGTTATAATGTATAACAAAATCGCTAAGGAGGACACAATTCGAAAAATCCAAACTTTAAAAATATTTTTAATGCTGTAGTTCCCATTTTGATTCTTTGAGTGATATTATGTGAGAAGCCAAATTTTTCATAGAAATTTGAAATATAGTTTATTTATATTTAAGTGCCCGGCATTTACATAAAATATATAAATTTAAAGCCATTATTATAGTACTGTTAATAATTTGTTATTGTTGTAGCCTAATAAAGCCGCAACGTGACTGGAGAAATATAGCATGAAACAAATTGGTTGTGCGTGAAGACTCACGTAAAAAGGGTTTCGTTGGTATCGTGAACATGAGATATATATTAAGGGGGGGGGGGGAATTTTGATGTTTTTTGACAAAATGGCATGAAAAATTAAACACATTCCACAAGTGTTATATATTTTTGTAATCTACTCTTCAATACCTTTCATTTGATACCCCACTCAAAATTTTTTTAAAAAAATATTTTTTTTCCATGACAGGAATTATCTGGCATTTTGGATTTCCAGTAAAACAGAACAAATTGCTATTCTTATTTTTTATTTGGCCCATCAGACCCCACATATTTTTTTTATATTTTTACTAACAGAAGATATATCTAGTTTTTTTGTTGGGGGAGGGGACACGCAAATGTTTGTTGTTTTTTGACAAAATGGCAAGGAAAATTAAACACTATCCACAAGTGTTATATATTTTTGTTATCTAATTTTCAATTCCTTTCATTTGATACCCCACTCAAAATTTAAAAAAAATATTTTTTTCCCATGACATGAATTATCCGCCATTTTGGATTCCAACAGCTGATAATTTTGAGTTAACTATATTTTTCAAAGCGATCTTTAATACTGTAAGTTTCATGTTTTATCTCTTTAGATTCAAAAGTTATTGGAACCGTTCAGAGTGACGGACAGACAGACAGACACAGGAACGAAACTATAAGGGTTTCTTTTTTTGTTTTTACCAACGAAACCCTAAAATGATTGAAGTTTTTATTTTTTATATATAAAAGTAATAACCCTAAAAAGGCAATTTCCAAAGAAGAAATTATTCTTAAAAAATTGACAACGATAATACTATGCATTGTTCTATATGGCACGAAACAATTATAACTACTCATCATTTTCTTAGAGTTTGAAATTCTGCTGGATTAATATTTACATCGAATAAACTACTATCATCGAATAATGGCAATTTAAATATCTTTTCAAATTCTAAAATAAATGTCCTGTGTTTTTAGTCGTATTTAGGCAATTTAATCAATTATTTATATTATATTAATTAAATTATTATATTTACACTAATTTATTAAATTAATTTAACTTTGAATTTGTGTGTTTATTTTAATTAATTAGTTAATTTACCGTTAAGTTTGACTCTCCTCCCTCTCCTCTCCGAAAACCCGATCTTTCATGGGCAAAAAGCAATACAGAAAAAGCTGAACTTTTTGGTCAACACCTCTCAAACCTTTTTACTCCCCATCCTGATATTCTTGATCACACTCATTCTTTAACAATAGATGAAGACCTCACCATTCCTCTTCAACTCTCCCCCCCTCCTAGAGCTTTCCATCCATCAGATGTTCTATACGTAATTAAAAACCTTCCTTCAAATAAAGCCCCTGGTTACGACTTAATTACCTCAAGTATCCTAAAACAACTTCCCAAGAAAGGAATCCTCTACTTAACCCAAATCTACAACTCTGTTCTCCGAACTACCTACTTTCCTACTCTCTGGAAATTTGCAAAAATAATTATGATCCCTAAACCTTCAAAACCTCCCCACATTCCCACCTCCTATAGACCTATCAGCCTCCTTTCTGTCATGGGTAAAATTCTGGAAAAATTACTTCTTCGGCGTATTTACCCCATCATAGAGTCCTTAAATATAATCCCAAATCACCAACTAGGTTTCCGATCCTTTCACTCAACCATTCAACAATGTCACAGAGTTGTAGATATCATCTCATCTACCCTTGAGCGGAAAAAGTACTGCTCAGCTGTCTTCCTGGATGAAGCTCAAGCTTTCGACAGGGTCTGGCACGCTGGCTTACTCTGGAAACTCAAGGGTATCCTCCCATTTACCTATTACCTCATCCTTAAATCATATTTAGAAAACCGTTTTTACCATGTTTCCTATAATTCCTCAACATCTCCTATTTACCCTATAAATGCAGGGGTACCCCAAGGTAGCATCCTTGCTCCCTTCTTATATAATATTTTCACCCATGATATCCCTCAACACCCTTCCACCATCCTTGCTTCCTTTGCAGACGACAAATGTATACTTTCCACCCATAAAAATTCTTACGTTGCGTCTGATCTCATTCAAGAACACCTCTATCTTCTTGAAATATGGCTAAACAAATGGAGAATAAAAATAAACGAGAGTAAAAGTGTTCATGTGACCTTCTCCTTAAGACACGGAAACTGCGAACCTCTATTCCTTAACCATATCCTAATTCCACACCATAGTACCGTCCGCTACCTTGGCTTATACCTTGATCGTAGACTCACATGGGCACACCACACATTAACACTACGCAAACGCATCAACACACGCTATAAACTTTTACATAGACTCCTCAACAAAAAATCCAAACTCAACACACATAACAAAATACTCATATACAACACAATTCTCAAACCTGCATGGACATATGGCATCGAACTATGGGGCTGCACCAAACGCTCCAATTCCTACCGCATCCAATCCTTACAGTCAAAGATCCTCAGAACTATAGTAAATGCACCCTATTACGTATCCAACCAAATCCTACACACTGACCTAAACGTCCCATTTGTCCGAGACCTAGCTATTTCCCGCTATAGATCCTTCCACCACTCAGTCTCCCTCCACACAAATCCTTTGATCCAAAACCTGTCATTCCAAACCATTCCTGACAATTCTCCTAGGCGATTGAAGCGGCAATGGCCCCGAGATCTATTATGATATAAGACATTTGTTAATTTAAAGAATTTATGCGAAGTCAATAAGCTCTGTCACTGGACAGGAGTCTTATATCTGTCAATTTAAATCAAGCTATACAATCAAATTATCATTATTGCTTATAACATGTAAAACTGTAGTTGCAATATTCAATAAAAGTTAAAAAAAAAAAAAAAAAAAAAAAAAAAAAAAAAAAGTTTGACTGGCACAGTGCTACCAGTACGTTTCGCCGGCATCGCGTATGTGGAATTAACAAAGGATCGCTAGCGACTGCTCCTGGAGCAGGCGGCTGTAATCGCTCAGCGATAGGAGCTATTTTTTTTTTTTTTTAATAAATGTAACTGTTAATATTGACGAATATGAGGAGAATAATACGCCTCCCGAAATAATTAATTCGGCACAAAATACAACTAATGAATTAATGTCATCTTTATCAAAAGAGAAATACGAACTTACATACAGGAAGTTTACTTTTTTCTGTATTTATTATTAAAATCTAACAATCGTAGATAAAGTATGGTACGCAACTCTCAACATTACTCGTGTGGTTTTACTAGCCTCGCTGTCGCTCGAGTGCAAAATCTACACCCGCATGTAAAATGCTACTTTCCGCACTAGACGTGTAATGTACTATTTAATTATAAATTAGTAATTTTACTTTTTTGGATCCCATTTGAATGAATATTGGCATAAATACCTTATTTGATGCTAGGAACACGATAATAAAATCATTTTTGTATATTTTAGTGTTTTGGTTTCAAAAGTTAAGAAATGCATGTTTTAAGCTCAGGTTTAAGTGGTAAAAGAAATGTATCTGTTTTTGTGTAATACATTTATTATTACAACTGATAAAATCAATTTCGTGATTATTTTTTTGAAATATGATTTTGGTACTTCTTGAGTGTACATGGGTACAGAGACAAAAATACCCCAAAAACCTATTTTGATGAATATCGTTGAAATGCTCTAAAGTATAAAGAAATTGTTATTAACTACAATTTTCAAAAGTCCAGTCATGCACCATGACTTAATGAGCGAATTTTCAAAGAAATCTGCGTATTATTGGATATGATAATCGGTGAAAAAATAAAAATAAATTGGTACACAGGGGTACGGGGTACAAAAGTCAAAATAGTATTTACCCTTCAAGATGCATGTCGTTGGAAAGCTCTTTAAGAGTACAATAATTGTTGTTATGTACACTTTTATCATATTTTCATATAAAAGGGGGGTAAAATAGTAAAAACACGTTTTTATGCTATTTTTGACCATTAATTGTAAAAATTTGACCCCTAAATGAACTCCAAAAATTCTGGCCAACGAACTCATCCTTTCTTTTGATATTATTGACATTTTAAAATTTGTTTGAAATTTTTAAGTGCATCCTAAGGGGAGATATCGTCTGGAGTGACACATATATACATATATACATACATACATAAAAAAAAGTGTTAAATTTTAGGAATCGATTCAGAATGGTCTAAAACGGATTTCCATGGAAAAAATTTTCAAAAATTCGCATTACAAAAATTTTGAAGCCATTGCAATAGCGTAATTTTCTTTGAAAATTCGCTAAAAAGGGAATAAGATTAGAAAAAAAATGTTTTTTCGAGTTCGCTGCTTAGGTTTAAAATAAAATGGAAAACTTAATCATGTTTTACTATTCTTATCGAGACCTCTACAGCGAAACCTCATTTGCATTATATTTTAACTTTTGTGACGACGGTTAGCCATTGGAGAGCAACATGTTTGGGAAAAAAATCAAAAATACCTCAACAAAACACTGCAATCTAGATTGAGAAAACAGTTTCGTTTCAATTGGAACATCTTATAAATACTGCTTTCCATATGCTAAATCTTGAGTAGACTATAAGCTTAGGTACGATTCATATCGAGCCCCGTATTATCCTTTTATTCCAAATAGTAAAAATTTTCCATTTATTAGTTTTCGTAAGTGCATTTAATTATTATTGAACATTTTATCTAAATGTATTATAAAAATAACTTCTCCTCGGTGGGTAATCGAACCCGTCCGAGTATAAATCTATTTTATCAGGAACTAGATTTTTCCTTGGAAAACAGCTTACATCGTTAGATTTGTATTTAAATGTAGGTACCTATTACATTTTAGAATTTTTTTAATCAAAATTGTCGGAACCGTTTTCGAGATATAATTTATTTCTCGATTTCGCCTCGGGGTATAATTTTTCTGAAGATGTATGCCAAATTTCGTCAAAATCGGTCCTCTAGTTTAGGCTCCACGCATCTGCACAGATGACAGACGACTCGCAGTGGACCTTAAAACGTGTAATTCCATCACAATCTCAAAATCTAATTTTTGCGCCATCACACTACTTTCTCTTTATATGAGAAAGTAAAAAGGGGTATTTATATATGTACGCGATTTTTGGAAAAATGTGCAATTCCATTTATAAGTGATAATTACAAGTATTTTGGTGAGGTTTGGAGGCGACGGAATACATTTTACGCACTAACCTGCATTCGTGTCCGCGTATAGCACTGAGTGTCGGACTCGCTGGCGTTAGGATAGCCGCCCTACCGACTAAACTCTCGCCCTCCTTCTAGGACCCTCAGCCAATGACTCGGCCATTGGCGCCGGACGCAGTCATCTCTGTCCTCCCCTATTGCGTCACTGAGTGACACCTAGTGTCTTATAGGCGAGGACACTCCACCACTACCCTCCTTAGTCCTTCTGGTTTCTCAGCACCTGTCCGAGTAAGGAAGCTTGCATCCATCGATGCCGGTGCTGACCTTTGCTTTTTGGCTGGTCGGAACCTCCATCCAACCCGCACCACATGAGGACATATTTTTATAACACAAAATAAATCTTCCCTGTAAAACACTCCTTTGCGAAGCGGGGGTATCCAGGTATCCAGGTAGTATAGAATAAAAGAATACCATCACCAGGAAAGTAGAACGTAAATACAATAAATTTTTACCTAAATAACAATATCATACAAATGTTAATACAATATACGCAAATTAAAACTACAAATAAATTGGTAGGTCATGACACCATATTATATAAGTTTCAAAGTTTAAAAAAAAAAAATTAATTTATTAATAAAAAAAATTTATTTATAGAAAAAATCGGTCAGAGACAACTCAGACAAACATTCTCATATACGAGTTTATAATTACTTGGCCCAGTAATTTCCATTTGTTAGTTTTCGTTGGTACATTTAATTATTATTGAACATTTGATCAAAGTATGTCATAAAAATAACTTCTCCTCGGCGGGGAATCGAACCCGGCCTCTCTCTTTCCGCGTTTAAAGCTATTTTCTCAGGAACTAGATTTTTCCCGGGAAAACGGCTTATATCGTTAGATTCGTATTTAAATGGACTACATTTTTAGCATTTTTTAATCAAAATCGTCGGAACCATTTTCGAGAAATAATATTTTTTCACGTTTTTTTCAGAGTTTTTGGGGGGTAGCGCCCCTTAATTTGGAGCTAAAATTCGTTTCTCGATTTCACCTCGGGGTATGATTTTTCTGAACATGTATGCCAAATTTCGACAAAATCTGCCCGGTAGTTTAGGCTCCAGGCGTCTGCACAGACAGACATTTTTTAAAAACCACTTTTTTGGACTCAAGGGACCTCAAAACGTGTAAATCCATCAAAATCTCAAAATCGAATTTTCGCGCCAACAAAAACAAAAAAGTAAAATTAAGTGCATAATTAATTTAGATATCTATTTAGATAAGTTATTACATCTATTTGAAGACCAACAAATCAAATCAAACATTTATTTTTATTGGAATAAATGTGGTTGCCTTAGCTTAGCAATAACAAATCCTTTCAAGTTGAGGTGTCGCCGTCGGGACACTACTCGATTATATAAATGAACTAAAAATAGTTTATTTTTTTTTTTAGATCAGAATTATTATTACTTTTTATTCTATTAATACTTTACTACTCAATAAACTACTACTAATACTTTACTAATACTTTACTTTTTATTTTAAGGAGGGTTGTTTTTAGGGAAGGGATATTTGAAATATTTTTTTAACCATTTGCATTTAATTAGTACGTTAGTAGGAAGACTACATTTATGATTCAGTTTTATATCAATAAAAAATGTATTTATTCTTTATAAAATCTTTGTGTCCAAAGGGGTAAAAAAAAACTCTTTTATAATTTGTTAGGTAATATTTCGTTCCTCCATTTGGAACATCTTCTAACCTGAAATTTTATTTTTCAACAATTATCTTTTTAATAAATTATTAAATACACATAATAAATAGTTTAATAATATGTGTGGATAGTATGCAAATTAATTAATCAGTAAAAATAAAAAATATAAAATTTTTTAACTATGTCAATGGTGACTATAAAATTCAATTAAAAATAAATAAAAATTAAAAATAAATATAAAAAGTATTTACCTTGTTGTTCAAGGAGTTAAAAATCATTAGAAAGTTAAATCGTCAATTTTTACGTAAAATCGAAAATTAACAGAGGTGAGTCATGAGGAGTTGTCTATTTGACGCCTGATCAATGACTAACTCTAATTCTATTTAATGAGATAAAATTATCAATGTTTCTGATATCAATAAGCCTTATCATCACCATCGTTACTTTACATATATATTAAAAAGAAAACAAACAACATATATAATTATTTAACTACATCTTTACTTACACATAACAATTATCTGTATAGTATTTTATTTTATTCATTTATTTATTTTGTAAAACCAATACAATTTCTATTGATTAGGACACAACAACACAATAACAAACATTAAATTCTAGCAACAATTAAAATAAAACATAAATAGTTTGAGATTTATAACAATGGTATTTTATAAATAAGTATAATATACAATAATACAGTGGACTATTGCTTATATTTTTTTAAAAAAAATTTTAATAAATTAAAATCATTAATTACATCTTTATGGTTCACAAAAATTTTATAGTTATAACAACTTCACTGTCATTTAAATAAATAGTTACTTTTTCAACTAAGCAATTTAATTTGTATACAGAAATTTAATTTATTTTCATTTATATGTTTAGAAATTTTTTATTTTTACTATTTAAGTTAAAAATACCCGCATAAAATTTATTTAAATCTTTTGTGTCTGTTTTAAAGTTCATATTTAGTGGGCAGTTCGAAATATATGCTGACTCCAAAAGCTTTCTTTTAAAATTGTTTGTTTCTTTGTCTATAATTTTAGCTTGACTAAAATCTACCATATGATTATTTTCAAGGCAATGAGAAACCAACGCTGTCTTATTATTTTTGTTCTTAACATCTCCCTCATGCTGTTTCATTCGATTTAGGAAAGTTTGCCGTGATTCGCCAATGTACTTTTTATCACATTCTTTGCAAGGAATTATGTATACAAATCCCATTTCTTCTTCCTTTGGCACTTTATCTTTTATTTTGGTAAAAATACTATTTTTTATTTATTTATTCTATTTAATTTGAATGCAATAGAACTAGTTATACTTTTAAAAAATTGGGATACCTTTTAGTTTAGATATATATATTACATACCTAATAGATCTAAACAAGAAACTAGATCTAAACTAGTTTAGATAATTCCTATACCCTATACCTAATATATTTAAGCTTGGTTCTACTTTATTTATATGTGCATAGGTACATAAATCTAAACTAGAACGCTCCACAGTAAGTTTTTATTACAACTATTATACCCGTCGTAGAGGATTTTAAAAATCTTAGTTTTTCTATATTTTATTTAATGCTGACGAAAGGGTTCAAATGCCTCGGCATCTGATGACCTACTGACTCGCTTCTTGTCTCACTTCGTTCTTAATATCAGCATTTGATTACAAGTATTTGTTTCCATTTCTTAATGTGGTAACTTTTACGGTAAATGTACTTTCAAAGTTACTTACAAGTTAGATTTTATAAAACCAAAAAGTATTGAATTAATTTTTTTAAGCGTGAGATTTTATAAAATGTGCACATCTCTGCAATATATCTGGCTTTGATTCTCACGCATATGACTATCTATTAGCATTAATTATTATGTTCTCCTACATTTAGATGAATATTTTAAATATATTAGCTCTTGTTATAAAGATAACAAATGTTATATATTATTTACTAGGCATCGCGTGGCTCTATCATTGAAGCGAGCGTATAGTAATAAATATGTATTGAATATTGAAAAAAAAGATTATTGTGAATCATGATGAGCTGATAGATAATGGGTCTGGTAGTAGTGCAGCGGCTAGTAGTAAGGGAACCACCCCGCATTCTTACTATTCCTCTAACCACACATCTCTATTTCAATATTTATAATTTGTATCTCTTTGCTACAAACAAACTACTGCATGTATCAAATTGAAATTTTGCATGCCTGTTTCAATTGTGCATCAGATGGTGTCTATGAAGTTTTATTAAAATCGTTACGTTAGAACGTAAGATATCGGTAAAAAGGTTGTTTTCTCTATTTTAAACGTTTAGGCCCGCTTTAATAGTTTTAGCGATCTTTATTAATTCATAGCGGTGTCGCTGTTGGTTTTACTAAAAAATGTTATTTGAAAAAAATGTTCGTCTCATCAAGTAGATGATAATAGAATCTTTTCCCGTCCTGAAATTCCAATTTAATTTTTGAACCTCTCGTTTACGCGAGCGTTGGGCGCGAACTCTTGGACGGATCACGCTGTCCAACGAACTTAGCCTGAGTATTAGTAAGAGGATCATGTATACCAAATTTTAACTAAATCGGTCAACTTTTACTCAAGTTATCGTCACACGCGTGAACGTTACTGACAGACAGACAGACAGACAGACACGGAGCATATTTCGTTAAATGTAGGAAGCTCGCTACGCTCGCTTCAATTATACTACGCATCGCGTGGCTCTATCATTGAAGCGAGCGTATAGTAATAAATATGTATTGAATATTGAAAAAAAAAGATTATTGTGAATCATGATGAGTTGATAGATAATGGGTCTGGTAGTAGTGCAGCGGCTAGTAGTAAGGGAACCACCCCGCATTCTTACTATTCCTCCAACCACACATCTCTATTTCAATATTTATAATTTGTATCTCTTTGCTACAAACAAACTACTGCATGTATTAAATTGAAATTTTGCATACCTGTTTCAATTGTGCATTAGATGGTGTATATGAAGTTTTATTAAAATCGTTTCGTTAGAACGAAAGATATCGGTAAAAAGGTTGTTTTCTCTATTATAAACGTTTAGGTCGGCTTTAATAGTTTTAGCGATTTTTATTAAGTCATAGCGGTGTCGCTGTTGGTTTTAGTAAAAAATTTTATTTGAAAAAAATGTTCGTCTCATCGAGTAGATGCTGATAGAATCTTTTCCTGTCTTGAAATTCCAATTTAATTTTTGAACCTCTCGTTTACGCGAGCGTTGCGCGCGAACTCATGGACGGATCACGCTGTCCAACGAACTTAGCCTGAGTATTAGTAAGAGGAACATGTATACCAAATTTCAACTAAATCAGTCAACTTTTACTCAAGTTATCGTCACACGCGTAAACGTTACTGACAGACAGACAGACAGACAGACAGACAGACAGACAGACAGACAGACACGGAGCATATTTCGTTGAATGTAGGAAGCTCGCTACGCTCGCTTCAATAATAAGGGGGGTAATGGGCATCTGCAGGAACTGGGTTGAATAAAATACTAGGCATCGCGTGGCTCTATCATTGAAGCGAGCGTATAGTAATAAATATGTATTGAATATTGAAAAAAAAGATTATTGTGAATCATGATGAGCTGATAGATAATGGGTCTGGTAGTAGTGCAGCGGCTAGTAGTAAGGGAACCACCCCGCATTCTTACTATTCCACTAACCACACACCTCTATTTCAATATTTATAATTTGTATCTCTTTGCTACAAACAAACTACTGCATGTATCAAATTGAAATTTTGCATGCCTGTTTCAATTGTGCATCAGATGGTGTCTATGAAGTTTTATTAAAATCGTTACGTTAGAACGTAAGATATCGGTAAAAAGGTTGTTTTCTCTATTTTAAACGTTTAGGCGCTTTAATAGTTTTAGCGACCTTTATTAATTCATAGCGGTGTCGCTGTTGGTTTTACTAAAAAATGTTATTTGAAAAAAATGTTCGTCTCATCGAATAGATGATGATAGAATCTTTTCCTGTCCTGAAATTCCAATTTAATTTTTGAACCTCTCGTTTACGCGAGCGTTGCGCGCGAACTCTTGGACGGATCACGCTGTCCAACGAACTTAGCCTGAGTATTAGTAAGAGGATCATGTATACCAAATTTCAACTAAATCGGTCAACTTTTACTCAAGTTATCGTCACACGCGTGAACGTTACTGACAGACAGACAGACAGACAGACAGACAGACAGACAGACACGGAGCATATTTCGTTGAATGTAGGAAGCTCGCTACGCTCGCTTCAATTAAATTTCATGGTCTTTGTTTGTAGAACTAGGCATCGCGTGGCTCTATCATTGAAGCGAGCGTATTGCAATGAAATACTGAATATTGAAATTTATTAATCATGATGAATGTCATAGTTGAAGGTAAGTGGAAGAGGGTAGTGTAGGGAAGAGTGGGGGTACTCGGTACAAAGCTTTACTTCCTAAACAAACCATACACTATACGACTATAACAATCTTCACCACCCGCGGTAGCTTTTAAACAATTATTATAAATATATCTCGTCACTACGCAAAGAATTTTGCTTGTATCAAGTTGAAATTTTGCATACCTGTTTCAATTGTGCATTATATGGTGTATATGAAGTTTTATTAAAATCGTTACGTTAGAACGTAAGATATCGGTAAAAAGGTTGTTTTCTCTATTATAAACGTTTAGGTCCGCTTTAATAGTTTTAGCGATCTTTATTAAGTCATAGCGGTGTCGCTGTTGGTTTTAGTAAAAAATGTTATTTGAAAAAAATGTTCGTCTCATCGAGTAGATGATGATAGAATCTTTTCCCGTCCTGAAATTCCAATTTAATTTTTGTACCTCTCGATTACGCGAGCGTTGCGCGCGAACTCATAGACGGATCACGCTGTCCAACGAACTCAGCCTGAGTATTAGTAAGAGGAACATGTATACCAAATTTCAACTAAATCGGTCAACTTTTACTCAAGTTATCGTCACACGCGTAAACGTTACTGACAGACAGACAGACAGACAGACAGACAGACAGACAGACACGGAGCATATTTCGTTGAATGTAGGAAGCTCGCTACGCTCGCTTCAATTATTACTGTCTAATACTAGGCATCGCGTGGCTCTATCATTGAAGCCAGCGTATAGTAATAAATATGTATTGAATATTGAAAAAAAAGATTATTGTGAATCATGATGAGTTGATAGATAATGGGTCTGGTAGTAGTGCAGCGGCTAGTAGTAAGGGAACCACCCCGAATTCTTACTATTCCACTAACCACACATCTCTATTTCAATATTTATAATTTGTATCTCTTTGCTACAAACAAACTACTGCATGTATCAAATTGAAATTTTGCATGCCTGTTTCAATTGTGCATCAGATGGTGTCTATGAAGTTTTATTAAAATCGTTACGTTAGAACGTAAGATATCGGTAAAAAGGTTGTTTTCTCTATTTTAAACGTTTAGGCCCGCTTTAATAGTTTTAGCGATCTTTATTAATTCATAGCGGTGTCGCTGTTGGTTTTACTAAAAAATGTTATTTGAAAAAAATGTTCGTCTCATCGAGTAGATGATGATAGAATCTTTTCCCGTCCTGAAATTCCAATTTAATTTTTGAACCTCTCGTTTACGCGAGCGTTGCGCGCGAACTCTTGGACGGATCACGCTGTCCAACGAACTTAGCCTGAGTATTAGTAAGAGGAACATGTATACCAAATTTCAACTAAATCGGTCAACTTTTACTCAAGTTATCGTCACACGCGTAAACGTTACTGACAGACAGACAGACAGACAGACAGACAGACAGACAGACACGGAGCATATTTCGTTGAATGTAGGAAGCTCGCTACGCTCGCTTCAATTATTACTGTCTAATACTAGGCATCGCGTGGCTCTATCATTGAAGCGAGCGTATAGTAATAAATATGTATTGAATATTGAAAAAAAAGATTATTGTGAATCATGATGAGTTGATAGATAATGGGTCTGGTAGTAGTGCAGCGGCTAGTAGTAAGGGAACCACCCCGAATTCTTACTATTCCACTAACCACACATCTCTATTTCAATATTTATAATTTGTATCTCTTTGCTACAAACAAACTACTGCATGTATCAAATTGAAATTTTGCATGCCTGTTTCAATTGTGCATCAGATGGTGTCTATGAAGTTTTATTAAAATCGTTACGTTAGAACGTAAGATATCGGTAAAAAGGTTGTTTTCTCTATTTTAAACGTTTAGGCCCGCTTTAATAGTTTTAGCGATCTTTATTAATTCATAGCGGTGTCGCTGTTGGTTTTACTAAAAAATGTTATTTGAAAAAAATGTTCGTCTCATCGAGTAGATGATGATAGAATCTTTTCCCGTCCTGAAATTCCAATTTAATTTTTGAACCTCTCGTTTACGCGAGCGTTGCGCGCGAACTCTTGGACGGATCACGCTGTCCAACGAACTTAGCCTGAGTATTAGTAAGAGGATCATGTATACCAAATTTAAACTAAATCGGTCAACTTTTACTCAAGTTATCGTCACACGCGTGAACGTTACTGACAGACAGACAGACAGACAGACAGACAGACAGACAGACAGACAGACACGGAATGAGTTTATTGAAGCTCGCTACGCTCGCTTCAATAAACTCATTAATATTTCTCTCATCAACAATTGTTGAGTGTTGCTCTTTTTCCTTGTTGTTCTTTTTAATTATTTTGAAAGTTTTTAAAGTGGAATATTGTTTCAACAAGGTAGATAATCTGTTGAAACAGGCTTCATCAAAGTTGTAGGGTGATAATTTGTGCAGGGTTTTCCTACGCTTAAATGGATAAGTCTTTGTGGCTTGTGTTAAGATTATGCGTGTCACTATCTATATACATAAAATTAGAGATTTGTCTGTAAATTGATTAGAATTTTTGGAAATCGTTGTATTTCATACATTCCAAAAACCGAATCCGGCCTTAACTTTCTTTTCTTGTTTGTGTGTGTGTGTGTGTGTGTGTGTGCATGTGGCAACCAGTCCGACGGTATAGGTTTTAAACTGGCTTTTTTTTATTCATTTGTATGAATTCTGCGATAATTAATTAAGTGTACAATGTGTGAACTAAAGTTATTAACAATTTTATAAAAAAAAAGAAAAATTGGTCCGAGACAACTCAGACAAACTTTCTCATATACGAGTTCATAATTACTTAGCCCAGTGTTTTCCATTTATTAGATTTCGTATATACATTTAATTATTCCTGAACATTTCATAAAAATTTATCATAAAAATAACTTCTTCTGGGCGGGGAATCGAACCCGGGCTCTCTCTGTCCGTGTTTTAATATATTTTATCAGGACCTAGATATTTCCCGGGAAAACGGCTTATATCATTAGATTCGTATTTAAATGGATTACATTTTAGAATTTTTTAATCAAAATCGTCGGAAACGTTTTCGAGAGTTTTTGGAGGGTAGCGCCCACTAATTTCGAGCTAAAATTCATTTCTCGATTTCGCCTCGGGGTGTGATTTTTCTGAACATGAATGTCAAATCTCGTCAAAATCGGCCTTGTAGTTTAGGCTCCGGGCGTCTGCACAGACGAGAGACAGGCATTTCTTGAAAACCACTTTTTTGGACTGTGGAGACCTCAAAACGTGTAAATCCATGAAAATCTCAAAATCGAATTTTCGCGCCATCACAATACTTTCTCTTTATATGAGAAAGTAAAAACAACATTTTCACTCAAAAAATTCGAAACTACAATTTCAACAGAAATACCCGTTTTGGTAGTTTCTAAGACTATTTTAGTGGTTTTTAGCTGGATGTCTGTCTGTCTGATTGTGCGTATATGTGTGTGTGTCTGTGTCACGCATAACTCCCACATTTTTTTATGCTAGAGATTTGAATCTTAGTACAAAAATCAGTCCTTACATGTAGCCATTTTGAAAATATTGACTTTTGAACTGTGAAACTTTAACGCTAAATAATTTCGGAACTTTTTTGTCAATTGAAGTGAAATTCGCACCAGTTATACCAATTATATCTCTATTAGAAAAATAATTTCCCTATATTTCAACTATTTACTGTAATAAATAGCCACATAACTGCGTTTCTCATTGTATCGCTTGACCTACTTGATAATAGAGTACCTAGCTACTGATTCATAGCATGAAGATTAGTATTTTATACCTTTCTCAGGATAATTGGTAGCATATAAGCAGGGTTCTTGAATTAACATTGAGTAGAGCGTTAAGATATTATATTAATTTAAATCAAATTATAATTATTATTAACTACGGGAAACAGACAGTGAAAAATACACTCCAGCGCCGGGATGTATTTTCACTGTCTGTTTCCCGTAGTTAATAATAATTATAATTTGATTTAAATTAAAATTTAACTTTCCGTAGTATGAAAACTACCAAAAACTTAAAAATTGAATATTATATTAAATAAAAACAGGTTTGACTGACTTGCGCGGAAAAAGATGAAATATTTTTCTTATTATTCCTTTTCGAATATGAAATATTGCTCCCCAGCTTACCGAAGGCGCAACGGAACACATAGCTTCCGTTCCGAGGAACGAAACATTTTTATATCTCCAATTTTAAAAATTCCAAGACAGAAATCTGTTTCAGACATCAGGGAACATTTTTGTTTTCGTATCTGTCAGACGCAGACGGTTATAAAATAATAATTTATAAAGCAAATAATGAAGATTTGATAGAAAATGGAATATGGACCAAATGATGCAATTTGGTTATTTAACAACAAAAAAACACACTCTAAGTGAAATAATGATAAATAACTCTATGTTACACAACACTGTCTTACTAACAATAAATAAACATACATAAATAGACAACTAGATAAATAAAAGCTACTGTTATGCAAATACAAAGTGTTATAACCAAACCGTGCATACAGAATCACTCAACGGTCTGTTGTCGATCTGTCCCTCAATTTTTGCGAATCAACATATCTTATAAATTACAAGTCCGATTTAAATGAAAATTAGATGGCATATCATAATTAATCCATTGTTGGTCCCATATAAGTATCAATCATCTGCGCCCATTTCTTTCTCTTCCACATGCACACAATCATACATTTATTTACACCCACTTATCTGATTTTTATGAAAATTGGATAGTTTGTCGAAAGTGGCCCACAGATAGCCACTGTTTAATTTCAACCGTCTGCCCTCTTTAAATTTTGCCAAATTAGAACTTTAATTCATATTAAAAATTAAAATAATTTTGACAGATTTAAAACAGGAGGGAAAATTAAATTAATTTGACAATAATAGTGTGTAAAAGTATAAAATCATTAAAGAATACGACATAGGAAACGAGGAAGCTATGTGCCACACTAATTGGCTGACTATTTTTATTATTGGTACCACAAGTAAGAATGTGACTTGCATGTAAGAGTAAGCTAAATCACAATAAATTATAATAATTACTCTTCCTAACTTTTTCGTTAAACAATAATAAATATTACAAGTAATAATACAGAGTTCAGTTTTTTAAAAACACTATTTTTATGTGTAGTTTTGAACCCTTTTATATATAATTTTGATAAAATATTTTCTCTTCTTGAAAATTGTTTGGTCTATGTAGGGTTTTTTGAAAAAGGTTTTAATATAATAAATACAAAACTTTTTCTTTTTATACTTGCTATATTTCGCCCTCCCACGTTGGGACTTCTTCAGGCTATAACCTTAAGTTTATATATTTAAACAATCTTTAACGAAAAATTATAATTTTAATACGCTATTAATTTGTCAAAATTAGTAACTGTTATAGCCTGAAGAAGCCCTAACATGGGAGGGCGAAATATAGCAAGTATAAAAAAAAAAAGTTTTGTATTTATTATATTAAAACATGTTTAAAAAAAAACTCTACATAGGACAAACAATTTTTAGGAATAGAAAATATTTTATCAAAACTGTTTACGTGATTGTTACATTTGAGGTTATCCTCAAAAGTGTAAATCAAGGATCTACTACTTATCAAGAATGTCAGAGATTTTATTAGATGGATAGATAGATGATAATCTATATATATAAAATTCAACGTATGTGTGTGTGTGTGTGTGTGTGTGTGTTTGTTCTTTATACAAATCTACAGTTTTAGTCCGATCTCGATGAAAATTTGCACACTTGACCTTCAAAGCAAGGAAACAATCAAGGTCTACATAAATTTTCGAAATTTCAATTTTGGTACACAGGGGTACGGGGTACAAGTAATAAATACGGGGTCAAAGTAATGAATACCCTTCATTATGCATATCGTTGAAAAGCTCTTTAAGGGTACAGTAATTGTTGTTATGTACACTTTTGTCATATTTTCATTTAGGAGGGGGGTAAAATAGAAAAATATAGCTATATCTTATTTGTTCTTTACTTTGAGTTTTTGTAAACAATTATGTGCACTTTTCTATACTATATTATCCAATTTTTCATTTTGTTAATACAAGGAGTGATATTTTTTTATTCATTGTTACCCTTTCTATTTGTTTACCAAGTCTTAGGGTCATTTAAAGTCATGGAAACTGATAAACTGTCATTTATTACCTCATTTTCATCCAAATAAGTTTGAAAACTTGAAGCAAACTTATTAACAAGTTATATAATTTTAAAGCTTATTAAACGGGCCAGTTTTACATGAGGTCAAATTTATTCATTTACCATACAAATTAAAAAGTTATGCTACCAAGAACGTTGACCACAAATTTCTTATTAACCAAAATATTGTATTTAGAAGTATATAAAATTAATTTTTCCGAGGTAGGCTGTGAAATAGTAACTTTAGAGCCTAAAAAACATAGCTAAAATCCATTTTTTCATTACGTGGACTTAAAAAATCTTTTCATTACTCCTAGCTGTAAAGAAAAAATCTTTTACGTCCTAGGAACTAAAAGATTTTTATTTTCCGGCGGGTAGTTGTCAAAACTTCCGTTAGTACCACTGCAGTCTTTGTAGAAATGCTTCTAGTACGATTAAAATCCGCTAGATGTCAATGCGTTTTATTTATCTTTTCTTATTGTATATAAGAATTATTATACCTCTTTTTAAGATTTCTTTTTTTAAGTCTTAAGTATGTACTAATATTTGTTATTATTATATATTGATTAGTGATTAATATTTAATGTTTTTTCATTGTCTGCTACCTCGGAAAAAATGGCATATGCTACGCGACTGTGAAGTGTTTTTTCTTTACCTTGGCAATATTTACTGTCTCGCTTCGCTCGACAGTAAATGTAATTGCCGCGGTAAAGAAAAAACTCACTTCACAGCCTAGTAACATAATATACTATTAATATGGGCATTATGGGCAAGCAGCATGACATTTTTAAAGAAAATTTCCTCACCTTTTGAGTGGTGAAAACCCCGTCTTTATATTTTTTTTAGATTTTACGCTATATCGTTTTTAATGGGAAAAAGTTACCAGAAAATGAGATAATTAAAAAATCGATATATCTCGAAAACGAAGGTCGATCCACCATTATGTTATATAACATTTTTTGTCAGAAATGTGATGTAGAACATCAGGTTTTTCTGTGTTACACCTTATGTGGGACACCCGTATAAAAAGAAGAGTATCTATATGAGAGAATGTCTTTTATACAAATCTACAGTTTTATCCCAATTTAATGCATTTTTACACTCTTTTTCTTCCAAACAAGGTGAAGGTCACTGCCTACATGATTTTCCGAAATTAAAATTTTGGTACACAGAGGTACGGGGTACAAATGTCAAAGTAATGGATACCCTTCATGATGCATATCGTTGGAAAGCTCTTTAAGAGTACATTAATTGTTGTTAAGTACGTTTTTGTCATATTTTCATTTTGGAGGGGGGTAAAATGGAAATGTATATCAATATCTATAAAAGTCAGCGTATGTGTGAATGTGTTTATGTTCTTTATACAAATCTACAGTTTTAGTCCGATCTCGATGAAAATTTGCACACTTGACCTTCAAAGCAAGCGGAAAATCAAGGTCTACATGAATTTTCGAAATTTCAATTTTGGTACACAGGGGTACGGGGTACAAGTAATGAATACGGGATCAAAATAATGAATACCCTTCGTGATGCATATCGTTGAAAAGCTCGTTAAGGGTACAGTAATTGTTGTTATGTATAGTTTTGTCATATTTTCATTTAGGAGGGGGGTAAAATGGAAAATATAACTATATCTATTTATAGAAAGAAGAGTATCGATATAAGAAAATGTCTTTTATACAAATCTACAGTTTTATCCCAATTTGATGAATATTTACACTCTTTTTCTTCCAAACAAGGTGAAGGTCACTGCCTACATCATTTTCCGAAATTAAAATTTTGGTACACAGAGGTACGGGGTACAAATGTCAAAGTAATGGATACCCTTCATGACGCATATCGTTGAAAAGCTTTTTAAGAGTACAGTAATTGTTGTTAAATACGTTTTTGTCATATTTTTATTTAGGAGGGGGGTAAAATAGAAATGTATATCTATATCTATAAAAGTCAACGTATGTGTGAGTGTGTTTATGTTCTTTATACAAATCAACGGTTTTAATTCGATCTCGATGAAAATTTGCTCACTTGACCTTCAAAGCAAGGGGAAGATCTCTGTCTACATAAATGTTCGAAATTTAAGTTTTGGTACACAGCGAACCTCTGTACAAATGTACGGGTACAAATGTCAAAGTATTGAAAACCCTTCATGATGCATACTGTTGAAAAGCTCTTTAAGAGTACAGTAATTGTTTTTACGTGCATTTAGGGGGGTAAATGGAAAAATATATCTAAAAGTCAACGTATGTGTGTATGTTCTTTATAAAAATCCACAATTTTAGTCCGATCTCTATCAAAAAATGCACACTTGACCTTCAAAGGAAGAAGAAATCACTGACTACATGAATTTTCGAAATTTAAATTTTGGTACACAGGGAACAGGGTACAATAATGAATACGGGGCCAAATGACTGAATACCCTTTATGATGCATATCGTTGAAAAGCTCTTTAAGATTACATTAATTGTTTTTATATACAGTTTTGTCATATGTATTTTAATTTAGGAGGGGGTAGAATGGAAAAATATAGCTATATCTTATATAAGAAGAAGAGTGTCTGTATGAGGGTGTCTTTTATACAAATCTACAGTTTTATCCCAATTTGATGAATATTTACTCACTTTCCATTCAAAGCAAGGGGGAGGTCCCTGTCTACATGAATTTACGTAATTTAAATTTTGGTACAAAGGGGTACGGTGTAAATGTGTCAAAGTAATGGATTCCCTTCATATGATGCATATCGTTGAAAAGCACCTTAAGAGAAAAGTAATTGTTGTTATGTACAATTTTATTTAGGAGGGGGTAAAATGGAAATTTATAGCTATATAATATATAAAAATCAACGTATGTGTGTGTATGTTCTTTATACAAATCTACAGTTTTAGTTCGATGTCGATAAAAATTTGCCTACTTGGCCTTCAAAGCAAGGGGAAAATGATAGCCTACATGCATTTTTGAAATTTAAATTTGGTACACAGGGGTATGGTACAATAATGAATACGGGGTTAATGTAATGAATACCCTTCATGATGCAAAAGCTCTTTAAGAGTACAGTAATAGTTTTTATGTATAGTTTAGTCATATTTTAATTTAGGGGGGGGGGCGAATTTAGGATATTTGAAAATTAGCTTATCAAAGAAGAGGGGGTATAGAAATAGGTGGGAGAGATAGAATCTAGATATTCTTGCACAGTAAAATAATTTATATGTTTCATTATGGTTGTTTATAAACTTATCTAATTATAACAACACTCCGTAGCCAAGCACGGGTACCCAGCTAGTAAATTATATAGATAGAAAATTATTAATGTGCTCTTAGATTCATTTATAACCAATTTTCAACGACGCAGCCCCAAAATACTTTAGTAGTTTGTAGAGTACTGTGACAGTAACGGGACGAAGAGGTGTCACTATCTTCGAGATTAAAATTGGATAAAGTCGGGTAAGATTTTTAGGTTGAACGGGTTGTAAGGAAAGGGTTTTAATGTTATATTAGGGGAATTAGGTGTTGACCGAGTTATTTAGTCGAGTCCAATAAACCCTAAACTAAATGAATAATGGAACTGGACAGTGGTCCGCTGATTCCGGCCTGGACATGGCATAATAAAATTAGTCTGCAGAGTTCAACAAGGACGCAGCTTGAATAATTCCCCTTCGTGCCAATTCTACGATTTGATTAGTTAGAGGATTCATGAATTCCAATTTTGTTAGACTGACGATTACAGGCTTCACATACCTTGGAGAATGAAATTACTAAAATATAAGAGTAGGTTGACTTACGTCTTCACCATTGTTCCAATTCCAATTCCAACTAATAACACGACTAAGAAAAATATGTAGATTGGGTATCATTATTACATGACCAATACAAGGTTGACGTTGTATCTAATAGTTGTAACTGTAACTTATCCAAAAGCCTTAATTCTTCAAATAAACATTTAAAAAAGAACAATTAAATTAATAACAATGATTTGGTGGCTCTCCCGAGGAATGTCAGTGAGCATCCATCGTTTCCCTAATGTACAGTTCATATTGAAGTAACTATTTAGCTCTTACAGTGTATAATATAGTGTACTGAGGGAGAAATATTAAGGAATATTATCCAATTAGAGGGTTCTTTAGAGCAGCGGTTCCCAAACTGTGGTACGCGGGATTGTGTCCAGTGGTACGCGCCGCATAAATATATGTGGTTGCTAGGAGTGAATTCATACCTTATATACCTCAAAACCAAGTATAGGACCAGACTGTCCTGCGTTGAGGATGATTTGCGTTTAAAACAGCCCCATCACGCCAGACATTGTTAGTTTGAGCCAATTATTGCCAACACATCCATCCCATTAACCAGCCTAACCACATTGTTTATTCGGACGTATTCTTTCATTATGTTGTTTATGAATGTTTTTTTTTTTTTTTTTTTTTAATACAATGTTTATTTGTTTTTAAAAATTTTAATCATTTGTTGTCCCTTATTTAATGTATTCGTTTTCTATGGTGTGGGTCGTGAAGGGTAATAATTTTTTATATATAACAACTAAATTGTTATTTTTATTCGGCTATATTTCGACCACCTCCTGGTCATCTTCATGCCTAAAACATCGTTAATTTAAAAGTAAATTTTACATTTTTGCATTACAATAAAATTATGATATATATATTTTGCTTTATTCATTACATAACTCTTCTTATTTACATATATAAAAACTTGGCAATTACCTTGTAAGTCGGTCAATTATAAAAAGTTTATTATCCACCATTTTATGGTATCGTCGTTTTATTAGTTGAAACAATCACTTTTTGCCCCCAGAACATCTCATAACATTAACAAATTATACATTATGACAACAAAAATTTAAACAATAACTCAATATTTAACCAATATTAAAACTTATAACTAATTTTATAACAATTATAACAATTTTTATAACAAAAAAAACTTATAACAATTTTTATTAATATTCTATGTTCTATTCGTGTTATTTTATGATCTAAATTGATGTTCTTTCGTGAATTTTTTTTCTTCTAAAATTCCATTTGTATTTAGTCCACTTTAATTTAACAAACACCTACTCTCTATCCAGGGGATTGAAGGTAAAAAAAAAAATGATACAGTACTCTGGTCTGGTACAACTTAAATTTAAAAACTTATTGCATTAAAAAAATGTGATATATCTACCCTTTCTGTAATAGCCCTATGTTTTGTTTTTAAACCTTTAAAACTCAAAATGTTTCCGGGGGAAGGCCCCCAAACCCCCTTTCTTCTGTAAAAAAAGCCCTGGTTGTTCTTGTACAAAAATCAATGGTACATGAAAAAGTCAAGACATATTTAGTGGTACGCCACCAAAAATGTTTGGGAACCCCTGCTTTAGAGCACCTGCCGATATTATAAATCACCCTTAAATTTTATATAATAAGTGTTTGCACTTTTATTTTCAACCTATCGAGCTATCAAGAATTATTCGATTTTCAAAATATATCAGTAGATAATAACACAAAATTTAATAATGTAAGCTGTAGCTTTAAGCTAATAACAGCTATAGCAACATACAGTAGCGTACACAGAAAATATTTTCGAGGGGGGGCACGTACAACTTGACATTGAATGACTATATTTATGTGGGTATACCTAACATTTATTAATGGACTATCTGGATGCCCGTTATTATAGCTTTACTGTAGGATGTGTTATGATTTCTTTTTATAAATGGGATTGGTTTATAAACTGCCATTCAATTCTTATGCTAAGCAGGATTATCCAGACGTTATACATTTTACTATTTTTTTATAATTAAATTATTAAACAGGGCATTGCGATATAATATGACAAATATTTTTGGAAGAAACTCCTTCTAAAACTAAACAAAGCACTGTATGAAATTGTAATTTTCATTGGTTAACAATCAAATCACACATCTTATGGCGAATAATTGTAATTTGTTCTCCCTTTTTAACACTCTAATTTCAATTTCTAACCTCATATTCAGAAATAAAACCTACCAAAAAGCCACACTTATAAAAATTTCCTTGACAAAAACGTAGCTATCAGACCTCCATGTACTGGGTTCTAAAATACATGTCGTGATCAATAAAAATCAATGTCACTCAAGTAAAAAACGACGTCCAAATTCCAAAAAAAAGGGAATTCGGAAAACTTACAAGTATCAGTAATTTCTATCATAAAGATAATTTTTCACTATGAATTCTTTAAGAAACTAAATACCTATTTCAAAACGGAATAAACTATTCGTTTGGTAATTAAATAGGACATTGAAAATGAAATGTTTTCTGAAAGAGTTTTTTATTTAAATTTTGTATTACAATGTACTTAACATAAAAAATACTGTTCGAATATGGCTAACCAATTTATTTATTTTTCCTCTATATTTCAATTTTATATCGACAAACGCAAGTCCGCCCCTAGTCGACCAGCCCATTCAATGCCATAGACAAAGAACCCCACGTGGTGTTCTACACAAAATCCAAGTTCAAAACAAAAATTTGCTAATGGAATCCACTTAACTTCCTTATCCTATCTTTTCTCCGTTTTGGCTAGTCAAATGTGCACATCTTAATCCAATTCATTTAATTCCATCAGCAAAAATCCAAGTTAGCCCAAGCCGGTCTGTAAAGTACGCACCCTCATTCAATTTAATGCAATTAATTCCATCAGCATATACCCAGACTTAGCCGGTAATCGGGCCGATTTAGTGAGCGTATTTTAATTCCATTTAATTCAATTGGCAAAATTCCGTTCAAAGATAGCAATCAGGTCCGTATCGTTAAAAATTAATGTTTTTATTTCCATCGGCAAAAATCCAGGCCGAGCCGGCAATTAGGCCGATTTTGTTTTTGCACCTCAGTTTAATTCAACGCATTTAATTCCATTGGCAAAATAAAACCGGGCCTAGCCGGGAAACAGGCCGCTAGGGTACGCATCCTAATTCAATTCAATGTTTTTAATTCCATCAAATAAATTCCAGGCCGATTTAGTTTAGGCATCCAAGATCAATTAATTCTATCGGCAAATCTCCAGCCTGCAATCGGGCTGATTTATTGATTAGTGTTTATAATTCGATCGACAAAAATCCGGGCCCAGGCGGAAATCACGCCGGTATAGTGTTTAATGTTTATAGTTTTATCGCCAATATTCCGGGACTAGCTGGCCATCTCGTTCGGCAAAAATCCGGGTCTTCCGACATTTGGGCCGGTATGGTGTTAAATGTTTTAAGTTTTATCGGCAAATATTCGGGCGCAAGCGGCAATTGGGCTGATTTAAGTTATAGGCACTCTAATTGAAATTCAATGTACTTATGTACTTATTTAATTTCTTTTTCGAATTCAGGGACGACCCTGGCCGGTCTATTATAAGTACCCTAATTCGATTCAATGTATATGCCAAATATTTACAGAAAATGCTATGTTATTACTGTGGTTGTTTGTTTTAAATGTATTGCGGGTCCAATTTATGTTATAATTACGGGGTGGTTGGGGGGGGGGGGGCCTCCCTTTTGAATGCCACTGGTAACATATATAAAGCTAAAGAGAAATGGTAATTCCTTGTAACTAAAAAGTATAAGTATAATCTAACGTATAACAAAAATTGTTACATGTGAGCATCTACTTTAATTAATAAGGCTGAAAATTAAACAAGATTATTAACATAACATAAAAATTGCTTTAACGGGGACAAAAGCCGTAGCAAGCATTCGCACGTTCGGTAAATAATAATTGCACTCTTGTGTGTTACAACCACAATAAAGCTGTAATTAAAGTTTAGCCCATATTCACTAGGTGTTAATTTATCTGAAAATATAAAGACTCTTTTGTTGTTGTTAGTTATTGATAAGAGTAATGAATTGTATGACTACCATACTTCCAACCCTTAGTCCAAGTGGTGCCTGCAACGAATGGTAGCCCGCTTCATCTTTGACGTAGGGTCTACTGCGCACTTGAGCTATAGCTTAGAAAACCATTTATACGAAAACATCTTCGGTCCCCGATGAAATCTTCATCAAACTATTTCTAATGCTATCTCTGCAAGAGACCTTTAGTCAAAATAACATATTTAAAAATAATCTCAAGGTAAAAAAGAGTGAAAATATTTCTTTGCCCCTGTGAATGTATAATATATCTAGCTTTGTTTAAATACTTTGTTAAGAAATTGTATTCCATTAGTAATAATAAAATATTTATAGTTATAGACCTAGTGCCAAAATAGTCAGCCTATCAAATACTTTTTGGCCAAGTCTGCTATATTTATATTTTAGTATATAACCTCACTTAACTCCTACTGTCATGAGCAAGACTGATGTTTTCTTTTTATTGCTTACCACTTGACTAGTTTCTGAATGAGACATAAGACAAACTTGGCCGATATGTAGAGATCACTACTTTGATTGGATGACTTTTATGGGTGGAGGTCGGGGGTCCTGAACTTTTTCCTTTTCTTCTGAGTTCTCTTTTTCTCATTACCCACGTAACTCTTATGTGATTACACATGATACTGATGTTTTATTCCTCATTCAGAAACTGGCCAAGTGTTAAGCAATAAAAAGAAAAGATCAGTCATGCTCATGAAAGTAGGAGTGAAGTGAGGTTATATACTAAAATAGAGCAGACTTGGCCCAATATTAGATATCACTACTTTGATAGGCTGACTATTTTAGGAGAGGGTCTGGAACTTAGCCCTTTTTACTTTCTCATATAAAGAGAAAGTATTGTGATGGCGCGAAAATTCGATTTTGAGATTTTGATGGATTTACACGTTTTGAGGTCCCCTGAGTCCAAAAAAGTGGTTTTTAAAAAATGTCTGTCTGTCGTCTGTCGTCTGTCTGTCGTCTGTGCAGACGCCTGGAGCCCAAACTACTGGGCCGATTTTGACGAAATTTGGCATACATGTTCAGAAAAATCATACCCCGAGGCGAAATCGAGAAATGAATTTTAGCTCTAAATTTGGGGGCGCTACCCCCCAAAAACTCTGAAAAAACATGAAAAAAAATTATTTCTCGAAAACGGTTCCGACGATTTTGATTAAAAAATTCTAAAATGTAGTCCATTTGAATACGAATCCAACGATATAAGCCGTTTTCCCGGGAAAAATCTAGTTCCTGAGATATTAGCTTAAAACGCGGACGGAGAGAGCCCGGGTTCGATTCCCCGACCAGGAGAAGTTATTTTTATGATACATTTTGATGAAATGTTCAATAATATTTAAATGTACATTTGAAAACTAATAAATGGAAACACTGGGCTAAGTAATTATAAACTCATATATGAGAAAGTTTGTCTGAGTTGTCTCGGACCGATTTTTTCACTGTTAAGTTTTTTGTGGATTTATTATTGTTATTAAAATTTATATACATATGTACATAAATATATATATATATATATATATATATATATATATATATATATATATATATATATATATATATATTATACATATTTAAATATATATATATTTTATAAATGTATATGTTAAATAATTTATTTACCTTTATTTCAGATCCAGTGTGCGTCGAAGTAGATCTTGACGAATTGGAAAAATTGAATCTTTCATATCCTCTTTCTGAAGAAAGCCCAGTATTCACTAACGAGCTGTGGGAAAAGTTTAAGGATCTTGGCGAAAATTTACAGGAAAGAAAGTTAAAAGATAAGTTCTACAGAGGAATGAGGGTACTTACCTTTGCTCTTAAAAATTACAACGATTCAAAAGTAAAATTTAACGAAAACAAACCGGACGAGCAAGAAGACCATCATTCAATGGTCAGTCCTAATCTTGTTTTAAGTAGTAAAAATATCCTAGATAATAAGTCGATATCTAAAAATGAGCGTGAGAACTCTACTGCTTGGGAAGATGTTGATAGTAGAGCATCCGACAATGGTTCGAAGGAAGAAATAGATACTATGTCGAGCCAGCCTACTCAAAACAAAGAAATCAAACAAATATATGGAGATAATTATTTGACTCCATCAAATGTAAGCCTGTTAAACGGTACACACTCGGTCGTTCCATACGATGATGAAATGACCGAGAAATATTTACAAGAATCTCCAAGAGATTTCGAGAACATTACTAACGAAGAAACCACCAGCTCGACATATCAAAAGTTAAATCTCAATATTACTACTGCGAATCAACATCAGACGATTGCTCCCAGAAATACGACCCTTCAGGAAAGTTCATATGATAATGAAATATCAAATGAAACTAAACAAAATCGGTCGCAAGCTCAAGAACTCGAAAGTGCAACAAGCGATAAAACTACTATACATCCAACACCTCCTAAACAAGACAATCATTTAAACTACACGTTAGATCATACCACAAGGAGTAAAGACCAATTAAAATTAGTGCCAATATCTAGTATAGGAGATGAAAAAATAACTTCTTCCTCTAAGGAAGACTTCGAAGATACCACTCAAGCTGCAAAGCACCTTAGTAGATATCAGCAACCATCTAATAATACAATGTTGCCTACCAATGTTGTAACCACTTCGGAAAATAATTATGAGAATATTAGTAAATTCTTAATAAATGAATCTGCAGAAGATAAAAATTATAATAACTCTGAAATAAGTGCAGAAAGTTTAGTATTAAGTAATAACCAGGCAACGGTCAAAGAAGAAAAAATTGACTCTGGCAATAAATCTGATGAAAGTGGAGTAACGGAAAATTATAATAATGGTAGCGCCACTATTGATGTGAACAATGAATATGAAACAAGTTTTAATACTAAACCACTTTCTAACGAAAATATTTCTAAAACACAGGAAGAAAAATCCAGAAATACTTCCTTGGAAGCTATTAATAATTACTTAAGTGACGAAGAAACGGATAGCGATCCATTAAAGAACTATGTTATTTCTAATTATTCAGAATCAAATCAAGAGTCAACAGTAACAGCTGAAACAGAACAAACAACAGAAGGTCTAAATATTTCAATTATATCAAATCAAGAGTCAACAGTAACAGCTAAAACAGAACAAACAACAGAAGGTCTAAATATTTCAGAGGTGACAGGTACGGCTGCTTCAGTTGAAAGTGACAATCCATTGGATAGCAATCAACTTAAAGAACAAGATTACTTTAATTATACTGAGCCCAATAAAGGATCAACAACAAAAGCTGAAACAGAACAAACAAACGAAAACCTTAATATTTCAGGGGAAATAGGTAATGCTACCTCACTTCAAAGTGCCGAAGAATTGGATACCACTCAATTTAAAAACCAAGATTACTTTAATTATACTGAACAAAATCAAGGATCACCAATAATAGCTGAAACAGAACAATCAAATGAAAGTCTTGATATTTCGGGGGGAATAGGTAATGCTACTTCAGTTGAAAATGGCAATGAACTTAATGAACAAGATTATTTTAATTATACTGAACTCAATAGATCAACAATTAAAGCGGAAATAGGCAAAACAAATCAAAGTACAAATATTTCTGAGGGAATAGGTAATGCTACCTCACTTCGAAGTGCCGAAGGATTGGATAGCACTCAATTTAAAGAACAATATTACTCTAATTATACTAAACCAAATCAAGGATCACCAATAAAAACTGAAACAGAACAATCAAATGAAAGTCTTGATATTTTAGGGGGAATAGTTAATGCTACTTCAGTTGAAAGTGGCAATCAACTTAAGGAACAAGATAACTTAAATTATACTGAGCCCAATAAAGGATCAACAACAAAAGCTGAAACAGAACAAACAAACGAAAATCATAATATTTCAGGGAAAATAGGTAATTCTAACTCACTTCAAAGTGCCGAAGAATTGGATACCACTCAATTTAAAAAGCAAGACTACTTTAATTATACTGAACCAAATCAAGGATCACCAATAAAAGCTGAAACAGAACAATCAAATGAAAGTCTTGATATTTCGGGGGGAATAGGTAATGCTACTTCAGTTGAAAATGGCAATGAACTTAATGAACAAAATTATTTTAATTATACTGAACTCAATGGATCAACAATTATAGCGGAAATAGGCAAAACATATCAAAGTACAAATATTTCAGAGGGAATAAGTAATGCTACCTCACTTCGAAGTGCCGAAGGATTGGATAGCACTCAATTTAAAGAACAATATTACTCTAATTATACTACACCAAATAAAGTATCAAACACAGTGGCTAAAGCAGAACAAACAACTGAGAGTATAAACTTTTCAGGGGTGATAGGTAGTACTACTTTAGTTGAAAGTGGCAATGAATTGGATAGCAATAAACTTAAAGAACAATATCATTTAAATTATACTAAACTCAATCAAGAATCAACAATAGAAGCAAAAACAGTGCCAACAACTGAAAGTCTTAATGTTTCAGGGGTGATAGGTAGTGCTACTTCAGTTCATAGTGGCAATGAATTGGACAGCAATCAAGTTAAAGAACAAAATAATTTTAATTATACTGAACCCAATGATGAATCAAAAATAAAAGCGGAAATCGGCAAAACAAGTCCAAGTACAAATATTTCAGAAGGAATAGATAATACTACGTCACTTCGAAATGCCGAACAATTCGATGGCAATAAATTTAAAGAAGAAGATTACTTTAATTATTCTGAATTAATTCAAGGATCAAAAATAAATGATGAAACAGAAGAAACAACGGAAATTACACATTTCTCAGGTGTAATAGGTAAGACCTCAAGTCAAATTGACGAAGAATTGAATAGTAAAGAATTGAAAGAAAATCCCGACTTTATTCATACAGACTCGAATGAAATATCCACAGCTGAAGCGGAAATAGTACATACAACGGAAGGTAGACTTATTTCAAGTGGTACTGAGGAAGCTTCCTTAGACCAAATAGGTAAAGAATCACATAGTGATCAATCTGAAGAAATATATATACCAAACACAACAGTTACAGCTAGAGGAATAATTGATGAAGAATCTGTGGAAAATATTGATGACTTAGACGAGGGTGATAGTAATTCATTAGATCAAATAAGTTCCCAGTCGCACAACTTTTTAAATACTGAAACATCTTTAATAAATAAAAATAACTCTAATGAAGTAAATGATGAAGGCACAGGAAAATCATTTATAATAATAGACAAATTTGCAGATGAATTCACTGAAGTCTCTCAATCATTACCGGAAGAGAAACCAAGTTCTTCTATTTTAAAGAACGATAAGAATATTGCACAAAGTAATTTTAACGAGCAAATTGACAGGATTGATGGTGTAAGCTTTGAACAAACAAGCGATAAAGACACTACCCCGCATTCAAGCTATAGTTACTCTTTTGATGCATATCAAAATAAATACAGTCAAAACCTTGACACAGATATAACAATGTATGATTCAAGTACGCCAGTAAGCGGCCATGAGGTATACTTCGAAGACCTTATAAACAATGAATCATCAGTAACAACCGAGCTAACATCAACTATTGAGATATCGAAACATTACGATGAGCATTTTACACCAAGCACTCAGGGTTTATCTATTACATCTGAGATAAGTTCTAATCAAGAAGAATTCACGGAAGAAGATTTGTCGGGTGGAACTCATTCACTTGATGAAACTGATGATGATAACGACAGTGATGAGAATGAAATTACAAGTCATAGTCATATAAAGGATATATATTCTGTTACTGAGAAACCTTATTCGACAGGAGAAAATATCTCTTCAGCAACACAAACAAACTATCAAGTAGCTTTAATTGAAGGCAGGACATCCGAACACGTAAAGAAAGTGATGGAAGAGCTTTATCTAACAACTCAACGACCTGATTATACTGAGAATGACAGCGACCAAGGGTTCGTACCTTACTTATCACCAGTCAGTAGACATCATTCGCAAAACTTACCTTTACCGAGTCCTGTCCCAAAGGATTTAAAGAGGGAAAACTGTTTGAAAGTACCACATTACATATACACTCCACGACGGTGATTTAAAACCAAATAATAGAGAAAATATGACAGTTTAAAGTCGATTTTTCAGATATGTTGGTGCTCAATGTAACTTCGACAATGTTATCAATAATTAAAAAGAGACTGTGTAATTGAAGAATTATCATTTTCAAATATAAAGTGACTTATTATTTCGAAAAATAAAGTGACTGAGAAATTGATAATCTTATCGTCAGCTATGAATGAGAAGATAAGAGTCTCGGATCAAAATTAAAAATCTAATTAGAGTGAGGCAACGAATACACGCATGTATGTGTACGCGTGATTATCTACATTGTAAGAAACTGATCACTGGTCAAAATAAAGATCTGTCTTATCTTGTTATCAATCATATTAGAGATCTTTGCAAAATATGTTGAAAATTGCAGTCAAAGTATATACATATTTTTTTAAATTCATTATTTATGCTATTCGATATTCAGAGGTATTAGAGTGGACTTATGGTGATTTGGGGATATGCCATGGGTAATCTACTGCAATAAAATTCAGTTTAAAGTTGGACTCAAAAGGGTCTTTTAATAGCGACTTCAATATGAATACATTTTTGGTCAAGGGTAGTATATATGATAATTAGAGGAATGGAAAATTGAGAGATGAAAGTCTCGTGGTAGCAAAAGAACGGTTTTGTGAGATGTCGGTACGCATGGTTGAGGTAGGGTATCTAGAAACGCATTAAGATGGCGAATACAAGTTTACATCAACACCTCCGGCAATATAGCATTTAAACAACGTTCTACAAAGCATTTAACAACGTTCACTCTACAAGCACATTACTAACCAGAAGTGCATGGTTTATAAACTTGCACCATGTAAAGAAATAAAGAATCCCTCATTTAACTTCCTCCAATTTTAAGCATTTTTATTATTATACCCATTACGAATTATTTTCCTATAAGTTAAAAACTTGCTTAGAGTATAGTTGAAATTGTTCATTATAAAGTGACGTTAACGAGTGTTATTTCCTTGTTTACTACTTGGCATGTTGCATTAAAGTTTAATTCCATTGTTATTTAGCAGTTATATGAATGTGTGTGAAAGATTTATAAATTATTATATTAATTATTATAAATTATATATTAGTAGTATGACATAACGATAAGAGTGTAAGCACATTGACAGAATACAAAGTAAGTTAGTGATTAAATCTGGGTTTAGGTATCGTTATCAATAATGTATGAAAACTATTACCTATAACTATTACTATTACCTTATTTTACCTTAACAACTATTACCTTTTATTGTCACTGAGTTACAAGAGAAAGATGAATTTCTAAATTCTCTTTTGAAATAATACCTCTTAATAAAAACTGCAATTTTAAACATTATATTATTTTTTAAAAATAAATACATCGTGGCTACACACAAAAATTGTATTAGCTAATTTATACATATATTTTTAAAAAAATAAACAAGAATATACCTGATTATAAAAATAAATCATTTCTCAGGCTTGAAGATATCCCAATAAAGGGATGAAATATCATCGTTTTAAAAATAAAATAGTGTACCTAATAATCACCCTTGAAGACTCAATTAAAGTATAATAAATAGAAAGGGGACTACACAGTGTTATAGAATTAAGCTAATAATCTATATATGACATGTTTTATCTCAAACGTCAAGTCAAATTTCAATTTAACAAAATTTTAATTTACACAGCCTTAGCTTTAGCGTTCGAAGTCTAGTAAGTTTATATGTTCAGAAAAGACGGCCTTCGAGTCGATGTAATAGTATATAGTGTTACTAGACTGTGAAGTGAGTTTTTCTTTACCGCGGCAATTATATTTACAGTCGAGCGAAGCGAGACAGTAAACGAAGTAAGCGAAGGAGACAGTTTTTGTGTTTTTTCTTTGCCAAGGTAAAGAAAAAAAACTTCACAGTCGTGTAGCATATGCTATTTTTTCCGAGGTAGCAGACAATAAAAAAAAATTAAATATTAATGAGTATAATTATAACAAATATTAGTACATACTTAAGATTTTGAGAAATAGAAACCTAAAAGAGGATACACTATAAAGAAAAAGAAAAAAAAGATAAAACGCATTGACATCTAGTGGATTTTAATCGTACTAAGAAGCATGTCTACTTGATTGCAGCGCTAAAAACGGCACTTTTGATAACTACCCAAGTGTTTAATTTTTCTCCCTAGGATGTAAAAACTTTTTTTATACAGTTTAGGAGTAATGAAAATATATTTTAAGTCGTAATGAAAAAATGTATTTTAGCTAGGTTTTTTAGGCTCTAAAGTTACTATTTCACAGCCTAAAAATATTTTTACTGTATTCCAACACATTTTTACTTGCATTGAGCAATTAGTTTGTGACTGCCATGGTTTCCAACCCATAGCACGAGCCAATTCTCAAGGCAGTTGTTTACTGATTAACCAGTATGGTTTATTTCAGTTGCTCACCATTTGGCTACTAATAGCTTAGTATTATATACTCGAAAATGAAAAATCAGTTTAAAGAATTGGTTACTTAAAATGATAATGTATTTAAGCTGTTAATATGGTTCTAGCGTATATTATTAGCATTATGACAATACAACTTTGAACAAATGACCAAAGTAGTAGAAGCACTACTAGAATAATTGAACATAAAAATTGTACAGCGAAAGTTGCTGTCAAAAGAGGTACCAGACAGCGGTTTCTGTAAATATTTCCTTGCTGTTGTAGAAAGCTTGACTGGAAACAGTTAGGAATAATGTAAATAGAGAAAGATTTAATATTAAGAAATTCGTCGACGATATAGTTTTAATAGGGAAAAGTAAAATTGAAATGCAGAGAATGATAAGAGATTTAATGGACAAAATAAAGAAAATAGGAGTAGGAGGAGAAGAGAAAGCTAAGGAGAGCATACTCCTTTCCATTTGTCTCTGGATACTCGCATCTTTTCAATGGCAATTTGTATTAGCATCCATGTCTCCATATACATTAACACAGGTAGTACGCATTTATTCCATAACTTTTTCTTGTGGAGCATTGGTAAGTCCAAAAGGAATATTCACCGGAATATAACATGCCTATCCCAGACCAACTCTAAGGAGAATAGTGGGTCTGGGATGGGCATGTTATCATAAATACTGGCGAATATTCCGTTCGGAAGTACCGATGCTCCACAAGAAAAAGTTATGGAATAAATGCGTACCACCAGTGTTAATATGTGTGACACATGGATGCTAATACAAATAGTAATTGAAAAGATGCGAGTAACCCAGATACAAATGGAAAGGAGTATGCTGAAGATTACAAGGAGAGAGAGGAAATCAAATGAGTGGGTAAGAAGCTCGGACTTGATGGAAGACATCGGGAAAATAATGGTTGAAAGGAAATGAGCTGGTCACTTAGCCAGAAGATACGATGGACGGTGGCCCAAGGCGTTGTTACAGTAGCACCCATGGAAATAGAAGAGAGGAAGAGGAAGACCTGTAGAAAGATGGGACGAAGAGATGAGAATGTGATGTTGGCTAGGAAACTTGGCAAAGAGTACGTCATATAGTACGTCTACTAACAAGTTTGGCTGAAATAAATCAGATAAATATTTTAAATTGAATAAATGAAATAAATATAAAATACAAAAGTAAATAAATTAATAAAATAAACATTATAAATTGAAAAATAAAAAAATAAGGTAAAATCATGAATGAATAGTATTAATAATAAAAATAACACTATTTTTAGATAAATTTATATAGTGTTAAAGTATGTTAATTGTTAAAATTTGTCTAAGGATGTTAAAATGTATATATTATATTGTTAAACGTTTTTCAGAATATGTATTTAATGAATTATCATATAATCTATGATATAAACCACTGAAAAAAATCATAGCATGAGTAACCTCATAGCCGTGAATGGCATTAGCCGATTTGTTTGTATATAAATTTATTATAAATAGGTTTCGTATACCCACAGTATGTATATTCTAAACAATAAATGGCATTTCACTTCACAGTAGAAGCACTAAGTACAGTAATATTTTCACATTGAACTGGTGGATAGTGCTTTTGGAGTAGTATTAATGTTCTCCAAAAAAACCTTAGCTCAATCAATAATTGTATATTTTAATTGCATAATTAGTAAATATGATATTTTTATTCTTATTAAAGCTCCAAAATCATTTCCTACTTTGCCAAATTAATATTCTCTCGGAAAAACTGTAAATAAAAAAAAAATATTATGTGAAAAGAGAAATCTTATTATTTATTATATGAATAAATTAAATAATGTAATAGAACATAATTGTATATCATTTATTACGGCTTTAGATATTATAATTTAGTATTTAAAATGTACAATATATATTTTATATAACTATTTTATATGTTATTTAATTTATTTTGTACATCTTTTGCCTCCGTTTAAGTCGAAGGCTTAAGGTTGTTTTACACCTCAAAAACTGACTGGTTAGACTGGAGTCGAAATTTATTCGACGGATTTAAGTGGGAGCTTTTACACTAGGAAGCATGGGACAGTCACGTTCCAGTAAAAACCTCACCCAGGATAGTTTGACAGTCTGACTGCAGGCTTCTGACGAAATGCACAATGTGGCATGTGGCAGGGGCTGCAATCAGATCGTGGTTAATCAACCCACACGTAGGCCTAGGCTGGGTCATAGTTACACTGCGTTTGTAACAGGCCTGGATTTTAGGTACGTGGAAAAAGGTTGTCTTAGGCCCCCTATTTTTTTTTTTTTAGCAAATAGGGGGGAGGGAGGGGGAATAGTTTTGGATGCCAGAGAGATGAAGAGCAAAAAAAGGCGGCGATTTCAATTTTCGATTCCGGTGTTACATTGTTTTATCGCCTTCATTTTTTTTTAGCGCCCCACTTTGAAACCTGTGAAGAATAGGTTTCATAAGGTATTAATTATTATTCCACGTTTTAGGAATAGCAGTTTAGGGGAAGTTGGGGGGAGACTTTTTTTGGTTGTTAATTTCGACTTATAAATACAATAAAAAATACAATTATTAAAAATATATATATATACTCTACTCTACGCTCGGGAAGCCACGTAGAGGAGAAAGACAACAGACTTATTACAATATAAAATGATGTACCTATATTTATGTATAATATTGTAAATAGTTATGAATTAATAAAGAATCTTGTTTACAAATATATATATATATATATATATATATATATATATATATATATATATATATATATATATATATATATATAAAATTTGTAATATATTCATCGTAGCTTTCATTTGATACCCCACTCAAAATTTTTAAAAAAATAATATTTTTCGAGTGACATGAATTATCCGCCATTTTGGATTCCCAGTTAATCAGATCAGATTGATATTCTTCTTTTTTCATTGTTCCAGCAGACCTAACATGTTGCATATTTTTATAGTTCTATAGTAACAGCAGAAAGTTAAACAATTTCCACGTGTTACTAGAGGATGGGGATCCTGGTTCGATCCCCCGGGTGGGGGTCACAATGCTTTTTATCGGTAATAACGAAATGATAAATTAATTTTTTCCCGAAAATTACCATCGGCCCACAATGATGAATTAGCGTGAATTATTTTAGGAATACCCGATAAAGGGTATTGGGGAGGGGGAGCATTTTCTTGGTTTATTTCCTTATAAATAGGGATTATAAATTTGGTATTTTACTTATAAATACAAAAAAAAAAAACACAATTTTTAAAAATAATTGTATATATTTCTAATTTTTTCATTAATAGCTTTCATTTCATACCCTTTCTCAAAATTAAAAAAAAATAATAATAAATTGCGTGTATGAATTATCCGCCGTTTTAGATTTGAACAGCTATTAATTTTGAGTTCGGTATATTTTTTCTGTGTGCGCGTCAAAACGATCTTTAATACAGCAAAGTTTCATGATTTTTTATCTCTTTTGATTCAAAACTTATTGGAACCGTGCAGTGTGGCAGACAGGCACAGGAACGAAACTATAAGGTTTTTTTTATTTTACCAACGAAACCCTAAAAAGAGGGGGGGGGAGAGATTTAATTAGAAAAAGTGGCCATTCATTAAATGGGTGTGTGGGAAGGGAGAAGTAGAGGAGGTGTGCCGTGTAATGGCGCGGCCTCTATTAAATAGTAAGACTAATGGCTTTTTGCCACTATCTGCAGGTTCACAGACCAGTTGGTTGGCGACGTCTTATCGTTCTCCAGGCATTGACCACCTGCCGACCTGTCTCCATCTTCACCTTATCCACGACTGATATCTTTAATATTATATACTGACACTTTTACCCTGTCCTCCCACGGAACTTAGTGATAAAATTCCCTTTTTACTTAAAGCTTCTTATCCGATTTCACATACGTTTTAGAGCGGAGGGAAGAAATCATCTAATCTTTCTTAAGGCAAGAAAAAGAAAAAAAAAGTTATCTAATCTACAGTGCTGGAAAAATAATAGAGGAAATGCGCAGTGGGATAAAAAAAAATCGGGAGGAAAACTCATTTAGTGAACTAACGGGAAACGGCTATTATTGAATTTCCGAATAGACTCTCCCTTCGAAGCCTAAATAACTAGTATGAGAGTAAAAATAATAAAGGCCAATAGCTGTAATCTCTCTAAATTATAAATGAGACTTATCTCGACAATTTTTAAACGGGATTGATTCCATTATTAAACCTTGTATGTAACAAATAATTATTGTATTAGATAACAGGTGTGTTATATACAGGGTGTCCCCGGATTGGGATGCCAATACGTGTAATGACAAAAATAATTGAAATTTATCGAAATGAAAAAAAAAATTGTTCTTAAATATTTAAAAAAAGAATTATAGTTTTACTTTTTGTTAAAAATTTACCTTGCACCCAAAAAGTACAATTCTCTAAAATCGTACAGGAGGAAACCGGTCAAAATTTCGAGTATTCAAGAAAAATTATTCTTCATAATCTTATTTAGGTTCAATTCCAAATTTCTCTTTCGAATAAAAATGTAGAAAATCGAGTTTCAAAAATCAACCCCACCCCCGCTATTTATCAAAAGTAAAAATTTTCTGATTCTAATAAATTAGGAGACGATTTAAAAGTCTCGTTGAGAGCATTAAAAGTTGTGGTATTTCTTTTTTCAATAAAAAAAAAAATACTAAAGCTATTAAAGGGGAAATTAATAAAAAAAAAAAAAAATGCCAGTTTAAAAGTGATTCTTATTTCTATTAAAAAAAAAAAAAAATACATAAGCTTTAAAGCTTTCATTACACGTATTGGCAACTAGATCCGGGACACACTAAATATTTGTGCTTGGCGTAGCCATATGATTGATACTCGCGCCAACTATGGTCTATATACCGACATATCTGGTGAGTTGCAATCCTAAGGATGTAAGTAATACATATGTATCCCTAATATTATGTAGATGTGGAAAGTGGCCTCTGGGTATCCTGGAATAACCCAATGTTGAAATGATGATGAAAGAAAAGGTTTGTTGTTCTAATACAAATATTCTTTATCTACTCACGGCAGCAAAATGAAGCATTACTTATCTCTTTTAAGGCTGGAAAGTGCTATTTCGTTGATTTGTCATTAAAATATTAAGTACCGGTGTGGAAATCCCACTCATGACTTCCATGAAATGTTGTGGTGTCAATACGTGAGCAAGAGAGAACTCAGTATAAACTTCATCATACAAACAGCTAATATCGATTATAGTTTTGCAACAAAAATCCAAAATTAAACAAAAATAATAATGATAATAAACACAATTAAATATATAGTTAACATAAAAATAAAATGTTACCTTAATAAATGTTGGTAGTATGTAAAAAGATAAGAGAGAGAAGAGGTTTGTTTACATCTAGAGTTCAAGGTGAGTTTATGCGAAAATAAAACAAATTTATCAATCTTTATCCTTTATAACAAAAAACTTGATTATACAATGTTTGTTTACATTTTCTTTATACTTGTTTTTAACAATACGATATAAGAATATAATAATAAAAGAATTTAAAAATTTAAAATCAACTGATAACATGTCTCTATTTAAGGTAGAAGGGATGGTCCTACGACAAAAAGTCATAGGACCAAAGTTGTAGATCTTTTAAAATCAATTACCGCTGGTGTTATCCGCTTTTCGATACGACTTACAGTTTAGCCGCAATTTGGTTCCGAAATAAATCGGTCAATTATTTCGAATAATATAAGAGCTCAAAGTCGAAAATTTAACAAAAATGACTATTTAAGGTAGAAGGGATGGTCCTACGACAAAAAGTCATATGACAAAAGTTGTAGATTATTTAAAATTGGTTAAACTGGTGTTATCCGCTTTTCGATACGACTTTCAGTTTAGCCGCAATTTGGTTCCGAAAAAACCTTTAAAAAAACACTAAAATACCAATATCTCCCAAACCGCTTGTCCGATTTTGCTCAAAAAGTATAGGTACAATCTACCATATAGGACACATATATACCCCAAAGGAAATTGAAATCAAATAAAGCCTACTAAAGTTATCGTCGACAGACCGATTTCGTGCTTAAGTGACTGTAGCTCCGAAACGTCGTAAGCTACGATGTTCGGGTTTGCGCCATCAGTTTTTCCGTCCAAAGTTCTAAAAAATGCCGAAAACCGCATCTCAATACGATGTCTTGAAGCGATGTTATAAAGGTTTTAAGTTCCGAACGAACGTACATACGTACGCACAGACATACATGTATATGAAACGGATTTCAATGATACCCCCGGGTCCGTAAGACCCCTCCTTCACAGAGATCTCGGAATCGCGTTTTAGAGGGTATCACCATACTTCCATTTTCATGGAAGTAAAAACAGGCAGGAAAGTAATTAAAATACGGGGAAATATTTTCCTGCCTAGGCAGAAAATGTACAGTGTTTAACAGTACGTGTCATATGTTTTTGTTTGTTTAGTTTAGTTTAATTACTTCCATGAAAATGGTTTTGTGGTATTTTTAGTTTTGAGGGGGGTAAAATTGAAAAAACTGTTTATATAGTGGTTTTTAAGATTTATTTTATATTATTTTTTTTTAATTAAATTTATTATATGTGCGCTAACATTTGGCGCATGTTGAAGGCTTTGTTTCTCCGAAAAATGTTGGTTAGAACCAAAGTTATTAAATATTTACTGGAACAGTGCTGCGCCGTAAGAAGAGACAGAGACGGGAATATGTCCGATGTTCGACCTTCCTATGCCCTCCCGTAGCTCTTGTCAACCCACCTTACTCAATCCTCTTCACAGCCTAGATACTAGCTGCTCTGCTTCTCTAGACGTCAATCGCTTTCTTGCCTTTGTACTGTTTGTTTACTTTGTTATTTATAGACTGCGAATTATAACTTAACTAATAACTTAACTTCCTACAGTATTACCAGATCTTACAAGTACCAACTACTATACAAGTACCTGGCATATATCTACCTGGCCACTCGCCGGGCAAAGGCTGGCCGCAGGCCAGCCAAGACCGGCGAGTTCAATCTATAAAGACATATAATTCATTTAAAACTAATATCTTGTTGGATTCCACCTGGCAATCTGACAAATGACTTAATGTCATATATTATTTTTAATAATTCATTCTTGTTTCTTGTGCAAATATATTGTTTTAGAGTCAACTAAAAACTAAAAAATATTCCAAGTTATTGTAATCAAATAAATATAGAGAATTCAAGTAGAACCCTCTACTGCTGCCTTTTACTCTGCTATCAGGTTATGGGCCCAGGTTTGAACATTCAGAAGAAAGAAATCTTGAAATTCAAAATTGAAGTTTAGTTTTGACAGATGTAAAAAAAAAAAAATCTGAAAAAAGAAAATGAGTTCAAATCTATACCAAATTGAAAAACTTGGAAAAGAAAATTATGAAGGTTGGAAATTACAGATGAAGATGATCTTAATACATTCAGAACTTTGGGAATATGTCGATGGATCTATTCCTAATCCAGGTATCCATGACGATTCTTTCACTGTATGGTCCAAAAAAGACCAAAAAGCCCTAGCTACAATTATATTGGGTATCCATCCTAAAGAGTTGATTCATGATAGACGCTGTAAGCATGCTGCAGAAACATGGTATACATTAGAAAAAATTTATCAACCTAGGGGACCTAGTAGACGGGTAAAATTAATAAAACATTTATTAAACCTTAAAAAAACGAGTGACATTAACATGCAAGATCATTTAAACATTTTTTTTAACCTCGTTGACAACCTTAATGAAATTGATGCGACTCCCCCAAATGATTTCCTTTCAGTTCTTTTAATATGTAGTCTACCGGAAGATTACGATAATTTTAGGTGTGCAATTGAATGTAGGGACGAACTTCCAAATTTAGACTCACTTAAAATTAAAATGTTAGAAGAAGAGACCAGAAGAAATGACAGGAATCATACTGTCACTTCTGATGCTCTATTCTCTTCCAATAGACAAATAAACAATTTACAAACTAAATTTACTAAATCTAAAGGTAATCCTGAGGAATTACAAAACAAGTCTGAAGTTAGGGGAAATAATAGCAATTACAATTTCAATAAAAAAAAGAAGAAAAAACCATTTAAGTCACAATCAAATAATTCTAATAATAGAGCCCATATAACTCAAAATACAACTAATGTAGGGACTGCACTCAGTATCAATAACAATAAATCTACAATAAAATATAATTTTTACATTGATAGTGGTGCAACAAGTCACATGTCATGTTTGAAAAACTTATTTTCAGATTTTCAACCAATAAAAAATTCTAGTATTAAATTAGCTGATGATAAGAAACTTAAAGTAAACGGTATAGGAACAGCAGTTATTTTTGCAAATCTGAATAACTCTCCTGTTAAGTTATTATTAAAAAATACACTATATGTTCCAAATTTAAAAACCAATTTAATTTCAGTTTCCAAAATGACATTAAATCCCTGCATAAAAGTAAATTTTGAATGTGACAAATGTAATGTTCTATTCAATGATAAAAAATTAATAGAAGCCAAAAAAGATGAAAATCTTTACCGTGTACCTATATATAAAAATTCATGTTTCAAAACCGAAGTAATGGAAGATAATAATGATTTATCTATCCAAAAACATTCAAATCAAAAGGAATTTCCTCTATCCCTTTGGCATTTACGACTAGGTCATCTTAATTACAATGATATACAAACACTAAATTCAAAAAAATTAGTTCATGGCTTAAATATTAATAGCCTAAAGAACAAGACTTTTGAGCAATGTGAAAAATGTATTGAAGGTAAAATGACCCGTCTTCCATTTGAAACATCGACCAGTAAAACCCAATCCGTTTTAGAATTAATTCATTCTGATGTGTGTTCTAATAACATACCTTCACTTGGAGGAAATAAATATTTCCTTACTTTTATAGATGATTTCTCAAGGAAAATATTTGTATATTTTATGAAAAACAAAAGTGAAGTAATCAAGCACTTTAAAAATTTCAAAAACCTTGTAGAAAATCAAACTAATAAAAAAATAAAAATATTAAGAAGTGATAACGGATTGGAATACTGCAACAAAAAATTTAATAGTTACCTTAAAAAGCATGGAATTATACATCAACTGTCGGTTGAGTACACTCCTCAGCAAAATGGGTTAGCAGAGAGAGTTAATCGAACTCTTGTGTAAATGACACGTTGTATCATGTTACATGCTAAATTACCAAATGGTCTGTGGGCTGAAATAGTATCGGCAGCAGCCTACATTCGTAATCGATGTCCTTCCAAGGCAGTCGATAAAACCCCCGAAGAAATATGGACAAATACAAAACCGACCATTGTCCACTTTAGGGTAATAGGTTCTAAAGCTTTTGTTTTAAATAAGAAACCGGGCAAACAAAAACTAGCTCCTCGATCATCTGAATATATCCTAGTAGGTTACTCAGAAGAAGCAAAAGCCTATAAACTTTGGAAACCCGGAACAAAAAATGTAATAAAAAGTAGAGATGTCAGATTTATTGAATTAAACGAACCAAATTTAAATATTGATAATAACAAAAACAAATATTTGGAAAATACAAATTTAAATTTAATCGACATTAATTCAACAATAAATTTTGATTTCTTAACGACAAAAGAATCAAATTCCCCAAATTTTATTCCTACTCCTGTAGAACCTAAAGAAACTAGTGTCAGCAATAAATCAATTCATGCGATAAATCAAATGAAAGATTCAGGGAGTGATAATACTGACACAGACAACCAACAACTAAACAATACTGACACAGACAACCAGCAACTAAATTTAACTGATTTTAGTCCATCCGACGAATTTTCAAACATAACTGAGAACCCTGATTATTTTGGAAAACTCAATGCTTCTGTAGACCAATGCTTTCTTGGCACAGCTTATTTAAGCGTTGAAGACGCCTTAAATAGTGACGATGGTGCTCAATGGATGTCTGCCATGAGCAGTGAGTACCATTCATTACTAGAAAACAATACTTGGGATTTAGTTGATTTACCCAAGGGGCGGACACCTGCATCTTGTCGATGGATTCTTACCAAAAAATATAAAGCTGATGGTTCACTTGACCGCTACAAAGCGAGACTAGTGGCCAGAGGTTTCTCCCAAAGACCTGGCATAGATTTTGGTGAAACTTTTTCTCCTGTGGTTAGGTTCAATTCACTTCGGCTCTTGTTAGCTGTTGCAACTGAACTTAACCTAGTACTCCATCAAATGGATTTTACTACAGCCTATTTAAATGGTGATCTTGAGGAGGAAGTATACATGGATCAACCACAAGGTTTTTTGGTCAAAGGACAAGAAACAAAAGTTTGCCGCCTAAAAAAATCAATTTACGGTTTGAAACAATCTGGACGTCAATGGAATAAAAAATTAGACTCTAAATTAAAACAGTTAAATTTCATTCAAGTTGATTCGGAGCCTTGTCTGTACTTCAGAAGAGAAGGAGAAGATCTTACTATTATTGCGGTATTTGTAGACGACCTTACTTTAGCATCGACTTCAATCGACTACTTATTTTAATTTAAACAGGAAATTGGTAAAATTTTTAAAATGAAAGATTTAGGTGAGCTAAGCTATTTTCTCGGAATCGAGGTAAAAAAGGTCAACTCTGATATCCATATAAACCAGCGTCTTTACATCGAAAAAATCCTCGAAAAATATGGGATGCTGGAATGCCGCAATGTCTTCTGTCCGATGGAACCAAACATCAAATTAACACGAGAACCTCAAGAGACAGAATTACAACAACGAAATAACAAAGAAGAGTACCTAAGTCTCATCGGTTCGTTAATGTATTTAGCCGTGGCTACACGTCCCGATATTGTGTTTAGCGTAAATCGACTAGCCCAATTCTCGACTGACCCAAGACTTCAACATTTCAACGCGGCTAAAAGACTCTTAAGGTACGTAAGTGGAACCTACAATTATCAGTTAGTATTTTCTAAAACAGGAAAAGTCCTAACAGGTTTCGTAGATGCTGACTGGGCCGGTGACGAAGATACCAGAAAATTTCGGACAGGTTACAGTTTCCTTCTGGCCGGAGCCTCAATTTCGTGGGAGTCGAAAAGACAAACAACAGTCGCTCTATCGAGTACTGAAGCGGAATACATGGCGTTAACCAGTGCATCAAATGAAGCATTAAGTCTTCGCAGAATTTTATTCCAACTAGGACTGGACCAGTTTGTTGGTGGCCCGACTGTGATCTTCAGTGATAACATGGGAGCTCAACAGCTGGCCAAAAATCCCATCTACCACAAAAGGACCAAACACATTGATGTGAAATACCATCATGTGCGAAATCTAGTAGAGGAGAAAAATATTGAGGTGAAGTATATCTCAACAAAAGATATGACAGCGGATATCTTCACGAAAGGGTTAGATCGGGTGAAGACAAGTAAACACTCTGCCGAACTTGGTCTGAAGTCATTCACTACCATATAATGCCATGTGAGGGGGTGTGTTGGATTCCACCTGGCAATCTGACAAATGACTTAATGTCATATATTATTTTTAATAATTCATTCTTGTTTCTTGTGCATATATATTGTTTTAGAGTCAACTAAAAAATATTCCAAGTTATTGTAATCAAATAAATATAGAGAATTCAAGTAGAACCCTCTACTGCTGCCTTTTACTCTGCTATCATATCTCTAGTTACCTCTTGGACTCAATTAAACAACAATAATTTAAATGATTTCTTCTTACCATTCCTTTGTAATTGTATGTTCACTATATATATTAATATTTTATTTCATTATTTTTATTTTTTTTTATTATTATTATTTTTTTTTTTCTCTCTCTCTCTCTCTCTTTCTCTCTCTCTCTCTCTCTTTTATAATCACACGCTTATGGGAATAAAAAAAAAGATGAAATAAATATACAATAATACTCAACGCATTTTATTTATATTGTACAACACTAGGTATATATATTTGTAATCTACTCTTCAATACCTTTCATTTGATACCTTACTCAAAATTTATAAAAAAAAAATTTTTTCGAGTGACATGAATTATCCGCCATCTTGAATTTCCAGTAAATCAGATCAAACTGCTAATCTTATTTTTTCTATGGCCCAGCAGACCACACATTTTGCATATTTTTCTATATTTTTAGTAATAGCAGAAATACGATTTTAGGGGGGGGACACGCAAAATTTCGATGTTTTTTGACAAAATGGCGCTGAAAATTAACCACTATCCCTAAGTGGTATATATATTTCTATTCTACTCTTCAATACCTTTCATTTGATACCCCACTCAAAATTATAAAAAAATATTTTTTTTCGAGTGACATGAATTATCCGCCATCTTGAATTTCCAGTAAATCAGATCAAACTGCTAATCTTATTTTTTCTATGGCCCAGCAGACCACACATTTTGCATATTTTTCTATATTTTTAGTAATAGCAGAAATACGATTTTAGGGGGGGGGACACGCAAAATTTCGATGTTTTTTGACAAATTGGCGCTGAAAATTAACCACTATCCCTAAGTGGTATATATATTTCTATTCTACTCTTCAATACCTTTCATTTGATACCCCACTTAAAATTTAAAAAAAATATATTTTTTTCGCGACGTGAATTATCCGCCATTTTGAATTTGAACAGCTGATAATATTGAGTTCGCTATATTTTTCCTGTGTGCGCGTCAAAACGATCTTTTATACTGGAAAGTTTCACGTTTTTATCTTTTTTGGTTCAAAAGTTATTGGAACCGTACAGAGTGACAGACGGACACAGGAACGAAACTATAAGGGTTTCTTTTTTTTGGTTTTACCAACGAAACCCTAAAAAAGGTTTTTTCTAATTTATTTTTTGTTTATCTAGAAATTTGGCATTGAATGTTACTTTAAGTTGGGAAAATAAATATATATAGTTGTTTTTTTATAAAAAAAAAAAAATTGTTATTTGTTTTTAAAAAAAATGTTATTTAGACTTTTTTTCAAAAAAAAAGAAATTTCTTCTTGAAATTTGGAATAAATGTTCCTTTAAGACATTAAATCGATGTATATGGTTTATTTGTTTAAAAAATGTTTAGAATAACCATAAAAATAACCTTCCCTGCAGGGAATCGAACCCGGCCTCTCACTGTCCGCGTTTAAAATTATTTTCTCAGAAGCTAGATTTTTCCCGGGAAAACGACTTATACCGTTAAATTCGTATTTAAATATACTACATATTAAAAAAAAAATAATTAAAAATCGTTGGAATAGTTTTCGAGAAATAATGTTTTTTCAGAGTTTTTGAGGGGGAGTGCGCCCAAATTGATTGCTTTAATTAATTCCTCGATTTCACCTCGGGTTTTCATTTATCCTCTAAGTAATTGAAATAGATTTTTATGGTTTATTTTCGAATTAAAATTGTACAAATACCATAAAAATAACTTCACCCCAGCGAGGAATCGAACCCCACCTCTCACTTTCCGCGTTTAAAATTATTTTCACAGAAACTAGATTTTTCTCGGGAAATCGAGTTATACCTATACCTATAGATTCGTATTTAAATAGACCCTCTGTAACGTTGAAATTTATTTCTAATTTTCGCGAGGTCTGCTGTTCACAGAACTACTAGTTTTATTACAAAGCAATGTTATATTACTAATATGTTTAAATGTAACATTGGTTTATTCCAGGATACCAGAGGCCACTTTACACATCTACATATAAGTGATACATATGTATTACCACGTCAAGAAGGGATTGAAGTCCGACGGTTTGCTAGAGATGTGGTGCATCTCAGGTCATGTTAACTCGAAGCAAACACAAGATATACTGTATATATCTTGTGCACTATATATTTTATCTACTTGCGGCAGCAAAATGAGGCATTACTGAACTGATTTCGGGCAGATAAATTTTGATGCCTAGCCTAGACAGTAAAATTTTTACTTTTATAATGTTGGCAATGACAGTTAATACTATTATCCCTATCTTATAACATTATAAGTATATTATAGTTTAATAAGTAATATTTAATAAATAAACGTTTTTATAATAAAATAATTGGTTTATGTTTGTTAATTCTGTTAAATAAGTTCAATGATCAGTAGATCTTTAATTAAAAAAAATAGGGGAGTCACTGGCTATACTGCAGCGTCATGTAAACATTGAACATCCAAGGACGGTGTATAGACTATCCTTGTTGAACATCCATATTATTATTATTGAAGGCATACTAGATTAGGCTAGCTACTTTTCTTGATTTATCCTAGTAATTTTTTTTCTTTTAAGTGATAAAAGATATCTTTTATACTTGTAGTAATTTGTTACTAAAAATATAAATAAATATTTTATATTGCGCGCATTATTCATTCAGAAGTTATGTGTGTTATAAACGTGTGTTTTGTATTTTGTTGTTATAGATTCAGTTTGCTTTTCACTTATTGTTATTATTCCCAAGTTTCTTATTTGAACATACATTTTAGTTAATACATATGTTATTATCTTTAATAATACGACACATAGTTATTTATTAACTATGTTATATCAATGAAGATAACATTTTAGCAGTTTCATTTTTCTGCCGCAAGTAGATAATAGTTATTTATGTAACTAGGCAGCAAAATGGAATTTTACTGACGAGTTATTACATTAGCCTCCGAGCCGAAGGCGAGGACAGGCTATGATAATTAACTGCCGAGGCGAAGCCGAGGCAGGTAATTTACCTATTTTACTGCCGAGGCGAAGCCGAGGCAGGCAATGAATAAACGAGGCAGAAATGTTTCCTTTGCTGCCTTGTTGCATACAATATTTTATCTACTTGCGGAAGAAAAATGAAGCTGTATTAATGTTATCTTTATTAATATAAAACATAGTTAATAACTATGTGTCATATTTATAAAGATAATAACATATGTATTAACTAAAATTAATGTTCAAATAAGAAACTTGGGAATAATAATAATAAGTGAAAAGCAAACTCAATATATAACAACAAAATACAAAACACACGTTTATAACACACATAACTTCTGAATGAATAATGCACGCAATATAAAATATTTATTTATATTTTTACTAAAAAATTAATAAAAGTGTTAAAGATATCTTCTATTGCTTAAAAGAAAAGAAGTAACTAGGATACATCAAGAAAAGTAGCTAGTATAATCTACAAAGACTTCAATAATAAAAATAATATGGATGTTCAATGTTTACATGACACAGCTAGTTCAGTCTAGTTCGCTACAGTTTAGTTAGTGACCCCACTATTTTTTTTAATTAAAGATCTACTAATCATTGAACTTATTTAACAGAATTAACAAATATAAACATATTATTAAAACGTTTATTTATTAATTATTACTTATTCAACTATAATATATAATGTTATAAGATAGAGATAATAGTATAAACTGTTCTTGCCCAAATAAGAGGTTATGACACGCAGTGGTAAACACTGTTACTTTCTCTGCCTAGGCAGGGAAATATTTCCTTGCCTAGGCAGAGAAAGTATTTTCCTGACTGTTTTAACTACTTTCCTGCCTGTTTTTAATATTTTAATGACAAATCAGGGAAATAGTACTTTCCAGCCTAAAAACAGTTAAGTAATGTTTAATTTTGCTGCCGCGAGTAGATAAAATATTGTATGCAACAAGGCAGCAAAGGAAACATTTCTGCCTCGTTTATTCATTGCCTGCCTCGGCTTTGCCTCGCGGCATTCAAATTGGTAAACTACCTGCCGAGGTGAAGCCGACGTTAATTATCATAGCTAATTATCATAGTTAATTATCATAGCCTGTCCTCGCCTTCGGCTCGGAGGTTAATCTAATCACTCGTCAGTAAAATTCTATTTTGCTGCCTTGTTACATAAATAACTATTCAGCAGTATATCATGTGTTTGCTTCGAGTCAACATCACGATGCCCCACACCCCTGAAGATGCTTCCAGTGGAGGACGCGAAATGTTGGACTTCAATCGCTTCGTGACGCGGATTTCACAGGAAAACCAAGTTATTCATTACGAGTGAACCCTCGGAAGCTTACGCACTAATTTAAATATACACACATATATATATATATATATATATATATATATATATATATATATATATATATATATATATATATATATATATATATATATATATATATATACACACATTTTTTTTGGTTCCACAATATTCGATGCAAGAAAAGAGGTTTTAGGTTTAGGGCTAACTAGAAAAACTCTTGATGTAATTATCGTTTGTGCTGTCAGAGGGTCCGATAACAATAGAAGCTTCCTCCTAAAGCAAATATAAATTATAAGCAAGGGAGATGGTGGTCATTGTGAGACCGGAGCCTCTTTGTTTTAACCTGCTAGTCTCCTTTCAGTACTACTAACAAAAAAAAAATGTCTCCTAACCAAAGCAAAGATATTTTTTTTAACTACCTCATGAATGTTAAGGCCACAAATTATTATTTGGAGTTGACACTGTTGGAATCAAAATGTATATATTATTACTTGAATTATAACAGATTTAACCATAAATTTTCATTATATGTAACAGATAATTTGTGTAGAATTACAATTCACTTCTATTATACATTCGTTGTTTTAAATCTATATTTCAGCAAGAAAATCATCAGATAAGAGAAGAATAAAATCTCAATTTAAAAAAAATGTAATAATTTCAGAATATTATTTGTAGTAAAAAAAATTATAAATCAAAGAAATTGTGAAAATAAAGCAATGTTAGTGTTAAAAAACCGACGATAAAAGTATCCTCTCAACCCATGAAGACCATATTAAAGCTTCAAACCAACTCACTTTCCCAAAATCACTTAAATCTCCTTGGCACTTGGTTGAGAAAATGCAGAATCAAAATTAACGAACGTAAATGTAAAAGTGTAGTATATGTCACTTTTTCGTTACGTCGAGCAACATGTCCTTCAGTCACTCTCAACCAAATTCCTATTCCTCAGTCAAAGCAGACCCGCTATCTAGGACTACATTTTGATAGAAGCAGTGGCGTAAAGGGGGCACGTGCCCCCCCCCCCCCCCCCAGACCCAATAGGGTAAAAAAAAAGATAACACCCTATTTTTTTCAATACATATTTTTTACATTCACCTCATATTCAATTTTACCTTTAGAAATGCATAAAAGCGCTGTTTTGAGAGGTCAAATTTTCAAAATTTTCCGGGGGGGGGGGGGGGGGGGGGGCCGGACCCCAATGTTACTTGGGCGCGAGAATTTTTTTTTTGGTTATTAGTTGTACATTCTTTTGAAGGGGGGGGGGGCAGCTACTTTGTTGAATAAGTAGTTCCCTTTTCTTGTTACCACCAACAATACCCCCCCCCCCTCCTAATCAAAACTGTCTTTGAATGTGCCCCCCCCCCCAGACCTAGCCGCTGGATAGAAGATTGACTTGTGCTACACACACAAAACAAAAACGACAACAGACTAACAGACCATACAAACTATTGACTAGACTTCTAAATAATCAATCTAAACTCTCGCTATCTAATAAACTGCTTATCTATAATTCTATTATTAAACCAATCTGGACGTACGGACTCGAGTTATGGGGAACAGCAAAGCATTCCAATTTAGAAAGGCAACACTACAATCTAATATACTCCACAAAATCGCTAACGCACCTTTTGATGTTTCCAACCTAATCCTCCACAATGACTTCAATGTTCCCTTCGTTCGAGACCTAACAGTTTCCCATTATCAGACTTTTCATAGTTCACTCTTCCCATCCCAATCCTTCAGTACAATCCCTCTCCTCCCTCACGATACCAAGTAAACCTCCTGGCCGTCTTAAAAGACCTGTGGCCTCGCGATCACCTATGCGATTAGGATAAAAAAGTATATATGCATAAAATTATGTTTACACATACAAGCTAGGGAATACAACTACTTAGTTCTTGTAAATTTAATTAACAATTTTAGTTGTTGCATTATTTTTACTTCCATGAAAATGGAAGTATGGTGATACCCTCCAAAACGTGATTCCGAGATCTCTGTGAAGGAGGGGTCTTACGGACCCGGGGGTATCATTGAAATCCGTTTCATATACATGTATGTCTGTGCGTACGTATGTATGTACGTACGTACGTACGTACGTTCGTTCGGAACTTAAAACCTTTATAACATCGCTTCAGGACATCGTATTGAGATGCGGTTTTCGGCATTTTTTAGAACTTTGGACGGAAAAACTGATGGCGCAAACCCGAACATCGTAGCTTACGACGTTTCGGAGCTACAGTCACTTAAGCACGAAATCGGTCTGTCGACGATAACTTTAGTAGGCTTTATTTGATTTCAATTTCCTTTGGGGTATATATGTGTCCTATATGGTAGATTGTACCTATACTTTTTGAGCAAAATCGGACAAGCGGTTTGGGAGATATTGGTATTTTAGTGTTTTTTTAAAGGTTTTTTCGGAACCAAATTGCGGCTAAACTAAAAGTCGTATCGAAAAGCGGATAACACCAGTTTAACCAATTTTAAATAATCTACAACTTTTGTCTTATGACTTTTTGTCGTAGGACCATCCCTTCTACCTTAAATAGTCATTTTTGTTAAATTTTCGACTTTGAGCTCTTATATTATTCGAAATAATTGACCGATTTATTGTTATTAAGGATAAAGATTAATAAATTTGTTTTGTTTTCGCATAAACTCACCTTGAACTCTATATGTAAACAAACCTCCTCTCTCTCAAATCTTTTTACATACTACCGACATTTATTAATTTAACATTTTATTTTTATGTTAACTATATATTTAATTGTGTTTATTATCATTATTATTTTTGTTTAATTTTGGATTTTTGTTGCAAAACTATAATCGATATTAGCTGTTTGTACGATGTAGTTTATACTGAGTTCTCTCTTGCTCACGTATTGACATCACAACATTTCATGGAAGTCATGTGTGGGATTTCCACACCGGTACTTTTATGTAGTTGTAATATATATTCTTTACAAATAAAAAAAAAAGTGTTAAAAAAAAAAAAGCATTATATAATAATCATTTAAGAAAATGATAGTTCGTTATAGTACATTGTACTTTGTAGTACGCGCCTAGTGCGGAAAGTAGCATTTTGCATGCGAGTGTGGAGTTTGCACCAGAGCGATAGCGAGAGTATTAAAACCACACGAGCAAAGCAAATTGCCTTTTTCGCACAAGTTGCGCACCGTACTTTATCTACGATTGTTAGATTTTAATAATAAATACAGAAAAAAAAATAAATAAATAAACTTTCTGTATGTAAGTTCGTATTTTATTTCTCTTCTGATAAAGATGACATTAATTCATTAGTTGTATTTTGTGCGGAATTAATTATTTCAGGAGGCGTATTATTTTCCTCATTTTTGTCATAATCACTTAAATCACTCATTGTGTTTCACTGAGAACTCGATATAAACAGTTACTTTAATTAAACAAACTGCAAATTAGTTTTGTTAAATGTAAACAAACTCGCTACTCGTATGTTAAGGTGAAGAATTCTTCTTTTTTACAGCACTAGGGCGGAAAAAAGAGGAATTATGAAACGCGCGTGCGCAATAAATACAGCTACGAAAAGAATCACTTTCTACGCATCTAAACAGAGATACAATGTTTATATTTCGTATCAATCGTAGATAAAATTTCTTACACGCTAATCTGTTTTACCATGTATTGAGGATGAATGTGGTAAATTAACTATGAATACAATATAACTTATGATATGTGAGCAATTAAATGGAAGCGATGAACAATAAAGTATATTTGTCTTTTACACGCTTTGTAATCTTGTAACCTAAATTTGACAAATTTCCCGTCTACCTAGAAAGCTGAACCTTCCAGAAGATTATGTACTTTCAAAAAGCTTGTGATAGATATTTTTTTTTTAATTTTCTTGTTTTTAATAATGTGTAATTGAAGCGAGCGTAGCGAGCTTCCTACATTCAACGAAATATGCTCCGTGTCTGTCTGTCTGTCTGTCTGTCTGTCTGTCTGTCTGTCTGTCTGTCAGTAACGTTCACGCGTGTGACGATTACTTGAGTAAAAGTTGACCGATTTAGTTGAAATTTTGTATACATGATCCTCTTACTAATACTCAGGCTAAGTTCGTTGGACAGCGTGATCCGTCCAAGAGTTCGCGCGCAACGCTCGCGTAAACGAGAGGTACAAAAATTAAATTGGAATTTCAGGACGGGAAAAGGGGAAGATCAGGGGGGAAGATTCTATCATCATCTATTCGATGAGACGAACATTTTTTACAAATAACATTTTTTACTAAAACCAACAGCGACACCGCTATGACTTAATAAAGATCGCTAAAACTATTAAAGCGGACCTAAACGTTTATAATAGAGAAAACAACCTTTTTACCGATATCTTACGTTCTAACTTAACGATGTTAATAAAACTTCATATACACCATCTAATGTACAATTGAAACAGGTATGCAAAATTTCAACTTGATACAAGCAAAATACTTTGCGTAGTGACGAGATACATATATAATAATTGTTTAAAAGCTACCGCGGGTGGTGAAGATTGTTATAGTCGTATAGTGTATAGGTTTTTTAGGAAGTAAAGCTTTGTACCGAGTACCCCCACTCTTCCCCACACTACCCTCTTCCACTTATCTTCAACTATGACATTCATCATGATTAATAAATTTCAATATTCAGTATTTCTTTGCAATACGCTCGCTTCAAAAATAGAGCCACGCGATGCCTAGTATAAGTTAATATATAGACTAAACTACATTACTGATTCGCTTAAAAAATCTAACTCTTTTAGGAATCAAACTTGGTTAACGCATGATTGTAGCTGTTTTTATAAATTGGAAGGCCAGGATAGTAACTTCACATATGCCATATATTGAATCAAGGCATCAAGCATCAATTGAAGTGAAAGATTTATTATAATCTGTAAATCACCTAACTAAAGCATAGAAAAACATTTCTATTCGGACTAGATTGTAACTTTTACTAACTAACGGATGCACGTACATCTCCCATTAGAGGTTTGACACCTGTTGTTAAGGCGACTTTGGTAAACATGATGATGAAAAAAAGTACCAGCATTCTAAACGATTTCAGCTAGTTGAAAAATTAAAACAGTGATTCATGTCATGAATAAATTTAATTGAAGCGAGCGTAAGCTAGCTTCTTACATTCAACGAAATATGCATCTTGTCTGTCTGTCTGTTTGTCAGTAACGTTTACGCGTGTGACGATAACTTGAGTAAAAGTTGACCGATTTAGTTGTAATTTGGTATACATGATCCTCTAACTAATACTCAGCCTAAGTTCGTTGGACAGCGTGATCCGTCCAAGAGTTCGCGCGCAATGCTCGCGTAAACGTGAACTTCAAATTTAAAATTGGAATTAAGGACAGGAAAAAATTCTATCATCATCTATTCGATGAGACGAACATTTTTTTCAAATAACATTTTTTATTAAAACTAACAACGACACCGCTATGAATTAATAAAGATCGCTAAAACTATTAAAGCGGACCTAAACGTGTAAAATAGAGAAAACAACCTTTTTACCGATATCTTACGTTCTAACGTAACGATTTTAATAAAACTTCATATACATCGTCTAAAGTGCAATTGAAACAAGTATGCAAAATTTCAACTTGATAGAAGCAGTAGAATTTGAGTAATGAAATGATACATTTATAATAATAGTTTAAAAGCTACCACGGGTGCTTAAGATTCATAGTCGTACTGTGTGTAGGTTTGTTTAGGAAGTAAAGCTTTTTACCGAGTACCCCCACTCTACCTCACACTACCCTCTTTCACTTATCTTCAACTATGACATTCATCATGATTAACAAAATTTAATATTCAGTATTTTATTGCAATACGCTCGCTTCAATGATAGAGCCACGCGATGCCTAGATAATTCACGTATTAACACTTTATAATTTTATTCAAGGGGTTTACGCACACTTGGAAGCTATAAATTAATAAACATTTCCTATTATCACAAGATAAGGTTATTACACAAAGTAGGTAGCACTGGTTTACAAATTTACAGGATGCTCAGTTCTCTTGGACTGAACATAATATCCAAGAAGTAACATAGTAGATATTGACATTGCTTGGATCTTGAGTTAGATAAGAAATGTAACACTCACATCATTTATCGATTTGTTGAACAATAAATAAAAAATTGAATTGAATTTCGAGCAAGCTTAGGCCTACACTCATCAAACCAAAGTGCGACAACAGAAAAGGTTAAGTAATAACTAGGCATCGCGTGGCTCTATCATTGAAGCGAGCGTATAGAAATAAATATGTGTTGAATATTGAAAAATAGATAATCGTAAATCACGATGAGTTGATAGATCTCCTTTTCAATTATTATAAAATGTATCTCTTTGCTACAAAAAAACAAGCTACAAGCTACAGGAATTATTTATACTAATCATAAGAAAAGTTACTGTTTTTTTAAAAGTAAGTTAGTTTCCGTCACAATTTATTCGTATATAAATGTTAACTTTTATTTCAAAGCTATTTTATTTTGTTATTATTATTAGTAACAATATTGTAACAACAAAGTACTTCCGTAAAGTACGGGGGATGGTACGTTAGTGAAAATACTATGGAGTTGGCAAATTTAAAACAGAACAGCCAATGCAATCTAGCGGTCAAACGTGAAAATTATATTGATGTAGTTCTCGTTTTCTCTCCTAGGTGCCACTAGCAGATTCTTCCATCCTCTTTAATTCGGCTTGTATATTTTTATTTATTGCTAGGCATCTCGTGGCCCTTTCGTTGAAGTGAGCTTAATACAATAAATATTGAATATTAAGAAAATCGTTACTCATGATGAGTAGACAGTTAAAGAGGATAATTGTAGTAAAGAAACATGTAGTGAGGCAACAGGAGTATTCCTTAAAACCACTCACGTCCCAGCTATCTCCATTTAAACTATGCATTATAAAATGTATCACTTCCCAACAAAAACACTTATACTTGTATCAGGTTAAAATTTTACATGCATGTTTCAATAGTACATTAGATACTTAAGTGAAGTTTTATTAAAATCATCGATACGGTAGAGCGTAAGATATTGGTGAAAAGGTTATTTTCTCTTTTTTAAACGTTTAGGTCCGCTTTGATAGTTTTAGCAATCTTTTACACTTTTTTTTCGTGGCTTAGCGGTGACGCTGTTGGTCTTACTAAAAAATTATATTTGAAAGAAACGTTTGTCCCATCGATTAGGGTTCTAAAAATTCCAAGTTAAAATTTTCGGACGAGCGCATAGGTGGATAACGTTGTCCAACGAACTCGTCCTTTTAGTATTGTTAGAGTGAATATGTTAAGAGTGTTGTGCCTGTCCGTAGCCTTGAGTAGCTTCTCCCTCCTTCCCCCTCTGTCTTGGTACCTTTCCCCTTCCCTTGTACCTCTTCTCCCTATGTGTTTCTTCCTTCTCTAACCAGTGTCCCTTATGTCTCTGTAGAGTTCAATACAATCACCCCTTCATTTCATTTTGTATGTTAATTGCTAACTACTATTATTTAATATATAAAGTTTACCTCACGTGTGTGTTTGTTTTCTTTATTAATCGAACATTTAATGGTGACCTCACGACGTGATATCGCGACATCTAGCGACTTACGGACAATAGAACAATTCTAATTGATAGAATTACTCGGTGTACTTTAACTACTAAAGTCATTGATTATTACGTTCTAATTACTAGAACAATTCTAATTGCTAGAATCTCTTCTTGTGCTTTAAATACTAAAGACAGTTTTTTATATCGTTGTAATAATTACAGTTATTATTGCTAAAATCTCGAAGTAATCAGTAATTATTTTGCATTTTTAATCAGTAATTATTTTGCATTTTTAATCAGTTTACGTAAAAATTCTTCATTTATAATTTATCAAGAATCCAGTACGAAAACTCTTGGAACGAATGCTGCCGGACATCTACGTCTTCTAACCAGGTCAGATTGAACTAATACGATCTATTTCTTAGTTAAGTTTTGTTAGTGGGTTCATGCAGCAAGTTCGTAGTACTTTCCTTATCACCTCACTCCGTTCCTCCCTCCAAACCTTTTTTAATACTCACACTCACTGCTTATCTTCCCCTTTCACGACTCTTATCTCTTACATTCCCTCGAATTCTTCATATGACTATTTTATAAAGAACCTTATATTTTTTTATTCGCGATCAGCTGTTTTCATTCCATCGATTTCTTCGAATATAATTATTTTATTAAGAACCTTATTTTTTATACGCGATCAGCTGTTTTTATTTTTTATTATTCAAGATTTATTTTTTATAATCATTCAACCATTTCAAATAAATAAATCGTGATTACGTATTTTTATGTTGATAATCTTCCTCCTTTATTTTTATTTTATCTTACAATATTTTAATCTTCTACAAATCAATTGTACTATTTAATTTACTACGATCATTCATGCTTACCTTAATAAATATTAAGTTTGCTCAATCTTATTCTAATTTTTATTTACATATTTTTACAGATTAAGAACTAGTTTTATTGAACTATTTTATCTTTAATTTTAGTTATTGAATTCCCTTTTTAATATTCAATTTTTATTTTTATTTTTATTTAACTTTTAATTTAATCGCATCCAAAGTTATTGACTAATTATCTTTAATTTAATAACTTTTATATAATTCACTTAAATTTGATTATTATTTTATTGGATATAGGCACATTTGAAATATTCATTGTGTTCTTAAACTAAACGTGTATGATTAAATGTTTTATATCTTAAGCTACGTATTACTCTTTTTTATTGAACATTTATTTTAATCTTTTTTCAAATTTTGATTTAATTTATGATTTTAAAAATGCCTCCTAAAAGGCAATCTAATTTTGGCGCAGCTACTGCTGACGTTAATAACAAAAATCTTAATTTGAAGCGATTGATCTCCTCAAGAACTGCTATTATAGCCAGAGTCACTCGCATAACGACATTTTTAGATTCCTTTACATATATTAATGATATATCTCCACTCACGTTACGTCTTGATAAGTTAAATGAATGCTGGAATGAATTTAATAATGTTCAGACAGATATTGATACTCATCAAGGCGGCCCCTCAGCTGACTGCTGGGAAGAGTTCGAAAACTCATATTACGAAGTAAGGTCTTTATTAGAAGGCGCCATATCTAAATATTCAAAGACGACCGACACTTCTGAAACAAATTTTGAGGACGACAGTGATCAATCCTGCCCTTATAAAGATTATCCATCAACAATGCCATTGCCTCACAATAGTGGAAATATTCCAACACAATTCACACCTAATATTCTACATCAAAACAATTATTGTTCTTTGAATGAACCGACTCTTCAGCTCCCTCCCATGAAACTGCCAGTGTTCAACGGCGCTTATAGTGAGTTCCCTGCCTTTTTCGAGTTATTTACCTCTATGGTGCATAATCAGAATATTTCGGCCATTCGAAAATTTCACTATCTAAAAACTTCTGTTACTGGAGAAGCCGCTAACTTCATAGCTTCCTTAGAATTAACTTCAGACAATTATCAAATCGCCATTGACCTACTAAAGGACCGATTTTTGAACACAAGAGCCATTATAAGTAATCATATTAACCAAATATTAAATATTGAAAATATAACAAAGGAATCAAACATATCTTTAAGAAAATTCGTCGACACTATTCAGACTCATCTTAGAGCCCTAGCGGCGTTAGGTCAACCTACTGACCAATGGGATACTTTGCTGTTACATATCTTATCCACTAAGTTAGACAATACGTCACGCCGTGCTTGGGAAACACAAATTGCATCTAATAAAGATGTCCCCAAGTTCTCAGAATTTATTTCGTTTCTACAGCAGCGAGCTGGTATAATTGAAGCCTGTAGTACCTATTACTCTACGCATAATTCTAAAGTAAATAAAGGTAATAATTTTAAATCAGCTAATCCCAACTCAAAGTCGGTGTCGCTGTTAACTTCCAATGGCAGTAAAATAATTTGCGAATTTTGCAGTGAAAACCATTTGTCATATGGTTGTACTAACTATACCAAACTTCCGGTGCCTGAGAGAATTAGTCTCGTGACCAAATTGAAACTATGTAAGAACTGTCTTAAAAAAGGTCATGCAACAGTTGTTTGTACATCTAAGCGTTCCTGCACAGTTTGTTCTAAACGCCATCATTCGACACTCCATCTGACTTCACTTAAAAGTAATACTGATGATCAAAAATCTCTACAACCTAATACGACACCACAGTCAAAATCTGTATCCTTGTCATGTAGTGAACTAACTCAAACCAACGTAATACTTGCAACAGCTATTGTTAACATACTTGATTACCGTTTTAATCCTCGACCATGTAGAGTTTTATTAGATTCAGCGTCTCAGTCAAATTTTATTACTGAGCATTTTGCAAAAACTCTTGGTCTCCGAACATCTAAGTGTAATACCTCTATTTCTGGTATCCAAGGAAAATCTTCCATAATCTCATCCTCTATTCAAGCTACCATAGTTTCGAAATCCTCAGACTATCAAGAAAATCTACACTTCCTAATCGTACCTAAGATTACGGAAGACATACCACTGTTCAACGTCGATTCATCCAGTTGGAATGTAGGCGTTTCCTTATCAGATCCAAATTTCAACAGACCTCATAAAGTCGACGCCCTTTTAGGAGCAGGTGTGTTTTATGAGCTACTGCTATCCGAACAAATTAGTTTGGGCAAGAACTTACCAATCTTGCAAAACACTCGCTTAGGTTGGATTGTGTCTGGGAAGTGCTCTCAGAAGGTTAATTCCAAAACCGTTTCATGTTACGTCTCCGTCCAAAATCCCCAACCTAAAAATGATGAGTCGTCAAATCAACTTATTTCTAAATTCTGGGAGATAGAAGAATTAGAGCGTCCTAAACAATTATCTACTGTACATCAAGCTAGTGAAACACATTTTATTGAAACTCATATTAGGGATAAAAATGCCCAACGCTTCTACGTATCTTTGCCACTTTCCGACCATCCTTATCTCTTTGGAGACTCAAGGCAAAGTGTGATGTCCCGTTTCATGAGATTAGAGCGTAGACTCGATCATGATTTGAAGTTGAAATCGGATTATATTAACTTAAATGAAAATCTTACTCAGGACCATATGGAGCAAGTACCAGTTGACGAAATTAATACGACTTACCCTACGTACTGTCTTCCACACCATCCGGTGTTAAAAGAGTTAAGTGCTACTACTAAGCTCCCCGTCGTTTTTGACGCCTCAGCTAAATCTAGTTCGAGAATCGAGTTATATGATTTCGCTTCTGAGGAGGCTTACAGATGTTGCCTTTTTGTAAGATGTATTTCTAAATGTGGAAAAACTACTACACATTTGCTATGTGCCAAATCACGTATTGCTCCACTTAAAAAACTCTCACTCCCTCGTCTGGAACTATGTGCTGCAAGTCTTCTGGCCAAATTGTACGACGCAACTGTTAAATCATTAAATATAAAGTTTAACCGTATCACACTTCATACTGATTCCACGGTTGTCTTACACTGGATACGTGGCGAACCTAACGCATGGAAAACGTTCGTCGCTAACAGCTTTGCTGAAATCCAGAAACTAACCCATAACCTTTCTTGGTACCACATCAAATCTGAAATTAATCCTGCAGACATTCTGTCACGAGGTTGTGATCCACTTTCATTAATTAATAATGATCTTTGGTGGTATGGTCCGCCGACTTCGCCTGAAGAAATAATTAACTCAGACGTTTCCGATGATGAAACAACCGATTCAAAAGTTAATATAGAGGCAAAGGCCCAAAAAATCGTATTAACATCTACCGGAAGGCATCCATCAATTTTTTAACTTTTAGTACCTAAATACTTAAATTTATATAAGTTACTTAGAGTTTTATCGTACGTAATAAGATTTGTAAATATATATGTTAAGAAATATTCTAATGACCACTATACTAAAGAAATCTCTATTGTAGAGTTAGATTACTCCAAATCTCAAATTATAAAATATATCCAAGGACAACATTTTAAAGACGAACTAAAGGCCTTAAATCACAATCATCCTATATCTAGGTCTAGTAAATTATCCACCTTAAATCCCTTTGTTGATGATAATGGCCTAATTAGAGTTGGTGGTCGATTATCCAACAGCGATATAAGTTATAATCAGAAATGCCCTGTTATACTACCTTCTGATAATCATTTTACTCGTTTAGTCGCAGAAGACCTACATTTGAAAACTCTTCATTCAGGACCTCAGACTTTGTTAGCTAATATTCGGCTTAATTTCTGGTCATTTAGAGGCAAAACTTTAACTAAGGCTACTACAGTTCGTATGTGTTTAAAGTGTTGGAAGGTCAATCCCAAGCCTATGACTCAACTAATGGGTGATTTACCTTTCCCTAGAGTTAACCCTGGACATCCATTTTTACATTGTGGTATTGACATTGGTGGCCCAATCCAAGTCAAAAAACTTCTTCAGCGAGGATCTTCAACATTTAAATGCTACAGCTACATAGCAATATTCATTTGTTTTAGCACAAAGGCCATTCACATCGAATTAGTATCCGGCTTGTCGTCTTATAAATTCATAGCTAGTTTAAAAAGATTTACTAGTCGAATGGGAATTCTCCATACGATTTACTGCGACAATGCAACAACATTTGTTGGCGCGCAAAATGAACTTAGGAATGATCTCGAAACCCTTATTAATCACAACTTTATGAACTATTGTAATACTAAATCTATTAATTTTAAATATATTCCCCCTCGCTCTCCTAATTTTGGAGCATTTGCAGCAATTTTATCATTTACAGTCAAGACTGTAAAGACTCATTTAAAACGTAGTATCAATAATACCGTTCTAAATTTGGAAGAACTAATAACTCTTTTAACGGAAATCGAGGCTTGCGTGAATTCTCGTCCGATTACCCCGTTAAGTGACGATCCTTCTGATCTGAATCCTTTAACCCCATACCATTTCTTGATTGGCCAACCTTTAACCTCAATTCCTTCTTCAAACTTGCTTAATGTTCCCATTAACAGGCTTACTAGATGGCAAATTGTGGAACAATTGAAACAAGCCTTCTGGAAACGTTGGTCAACCGAATATCTCACCACATTACAGCAGAGGTTTAAATGGAGAAAATCTACACCTAACTTAAAAATTGGAACTCTCGTCATCCTGAAGGAAGACTTCCGACCACTTCTATCCTGGGAAATGGGACGAATTACTAACGTGCATATAGGAGCAGACGGCAACTGTCGCGTTGTTACTGTGAAAACTGCACGAAGTACCTTTAAACGAGCCTTGTCTAAAATCTGCCCTCTTCCAACCACTGATGAACCAACTGATGCTGTTTTTGGACGAGTTGAAGCACCATCAACGGACAATATTTCTTCTACTAACTAATTTATTAATTATTTTAATTTTATTTGTAAATTTTATTCTTAGATCTAATTCTTTTTATGTATCTTTTTTTTGTATAATTTGAAAATATTTTTCAAGGCGGCCGATATGTTAAAGTGAATATGTTAAGAGTGTTGTGCCTGTCCGTAGCCTTGAGTAGCTTCTCCCTCCTTCCCCCTCTGTCTTGGTACCTTTCCCCTTCCCTTGTACCTCTTCTCCCTATGTGTTTCTTCCTTCTCTAACCAGTGTCCCTTATGTCTCTGTAGAGTTCAATACACTCACCCCTTCATTTCATTTTGTATGTTAATTGCTAACTACTATTATTTAATATATAAAGTTTACCTCACGTGTGTGTTTGTTTTCTTTATTAATCGAACAAGTATAATGAATATGTTTACCAAATTTCACAAAAAGTAGTTGACTACTCAGGTTATCGTGACACATTTCCGACACACAGGCTCGGAAATTATTTCGTTGAATGTAAGAAGCTCGTTTACTCTCGCTTTAATAATTGATCTAAATAGTTACATCGTTTTTAAAATAACAAAAGATTATTGTGTTGAGACATATTCATGCAAAAAATGTATCATCTTATTCATTTTTAGGGTCCGGATAGGATAAAAATATTATTTTATTTTTTATTGACAAAATACGTTTTTTTTATAACTATGGTCTTTTCGATGTATTTATATGGTTATAGTCCGGTTCAGTGGCAAAAAAATACTTTATCAGAAGTTTGTTTATGTGTTTTGAGAATATCAGACCCATAGGTTAGTTCAAAGTAAGCTTTTTAGTATTTTAAAAAACACCATCAATAGGGTACTACTTAAACTATACAGGGTTGCCTACGGGCCACTAGTGTGGCCTACAGACCCTCGCTGTGTGCTGACTAGCACACACTTGACCTGTTTATTATATTATTGATCGAGGGTAGTGAGTTCTTCATTTCAGAGACTTGGGCTTTGAATAGTTTGTATGTATACAGTAACGATAACTGGCGAAAAAATTGATTGATTTGTATGAAATTTGGCACACAGACGTCATAATCATAATTTATCATAAGTACATAGTTTTTATATTTTGCAAGTGATACTCTAGATTTTTAAGAAAGGGAACAACCGTTGCCTGACTTAAGCTGTTGGGAATCCTTTCTCAGCCTCCCGGGAATAATGAGCTAGGAACGAGTATATTTTCAAGAGCTATTTAGGATTAACCAGTAGCCCTAGAACCCCAAAGGAAATATTCAAACTTATGAAAATATAATTTACCTGTACAAAATACGCGTAAGGAAACCGAGAATAGAGAATATTTTAATACTTACTGCTCATAAAACAATTTAAAGAAGTAATTTGTTTATGCATGGACTATTATGCCCCGGTCACGCAATAGTCTGAGTAACAGCACCCCCCCCCCTATAGGGGGCCAGCATAAATAGGTTTTGCTTTAAAATACATATCATATCTAGTTTTGAAATAAAGCTTGAAAGCTGATGTATTGCTCACATTAACAATTACGCTAATAGTAATTCTAATCTGGAAAATTCAATGTCTCAGCATATATTTAAATATTTTTTGGTGCAAGAAAACAAATCCCCCTGGTGAATTTTAATAATATTTATCATTGGGCAGAATCTAGAGGGTTAGACATTCTAGGGCAATATAGCCTAGATTCTTCATACAGACGCTTCCTAGCGGCTTGTACGTGAACTAGGCAGATCTGGCCTCTAGCCTGGAGGGGATTATTTTTTACCAACAAATGACTCTAAATTACAAATTGAGGGCTTTCAAATGTATATATAAAGATTGAATATATAAGACAATAAAAAACAAACAAAAGTGGTTACGTAACAAGGCAGTTGGTTTACAAGTTACTCTCGTTTTTTCAGTTAATCGGACTAATTTATAAAATTACAAGCACTAAAGATAAATAACACTAAGACGCACTGACACGCACTAAAATTTAAAGATTATTAGTAGGGAGAAAAAGTAAAAGTAGGGAAAAAAGTAAAACCAGGGGGAAAAAGAAGGATTGCCAACTTAATTATTTTATAAATAGTAGAGAATGAATGGCTAATGTATTGAAGTTGTTGAAATCAGGTTGGCGACACTGCTTTTTCGACCTTCTTTATCTTTGTTTAAACCTGCATTTAAATAACCTTCTATTTGAGTTTAAATTGCAATTAATAATATTGGTTATTATTATTGAATCTCTTATAATCTGCTTTTATAAGTGCTAACAATTATTGTTATTTATTAAAATAATAAATAAAAACTGTGCAATGGATGAAAATGTGTATTTTCTCCCTTACTGGAGATAAAATATTGTATGTACCTTGGGAGTAAAGTTTTCGACTTCACAAAGAAGAACCGAAATTAGGAAACGGGGTGAATGTAAATGTGGTTTAAAGTTACTTTTTTAGACGACACTCGAATATTCCGTGAAATGCGAGATTTAAGATTCAGACTACGGAATGCTAGAAGGATGAAAATGAGCTCCTGCCTAGACTCGGCCCTATGGCAGAGAATCCTATTGTCTATGTACGAGTACTATGATTAAGTTAAGGTAACGTAGTTTGGAATTATTATGATTCGTTTATTCTCTTGTACTCGTATGCATTTTATTTGCAATTCTGTAAATTTGAATTTACCTTTAAATATTGATAAACTTTATTTATTAAAGCCACTAAATTAACCATAAACCAACGAAATTTAATTTTTTTTACTAACTAAAGTTGTCGAATTCAAACTGTATTACAAATCACCATAAGCCATTGTGGTTTTTGCTAATAAATTAATGAATTTAGCTGTTTACGTTGTATCTATAAGTCTAAGTTACAACAAATCTTGATATAAACATCTAATTTTAAAAAAACAAACCTTCTTAAAAGCGTTCATTTTATCCTCCGGCTTACTGACTTCCTTTATATATTTTCTTATCATTTATGGATGGTCTTGAAGCATATTATACTAAATAAATATAAAACTCTTATTAAGTGACATGGATAAGAAAAAAAATATGAAAGTGTCAGGCTTCAAATCAAACTGGATACACTTAAGTGCAATAACCAAGTATATGTATACAGTTTCTACATTTCCTCCTGGAGTTCTCTGGTAGGTTCACCGAACATATTGATTTTAACGCTTTGGGGGTAAAATTAATATTTTGATTGTATTTTATAAATTCAATTTTATTTGAATTATTTTGTGTCACGGTTTTCGCTTCCGATGATTTGTTACTCGTTGGCAGAAGGTTCAATGGATGTTAAACCAATCTTGGAAACGGTAGCATCAAGAATATCTCTGTCATTAGCCACCCTGGAAATGACGAAACACCAAGAGTAGCTAAAGTGGAGGCTCGTTATGTTGAATATCTGGCAGTGATTTTGACTATTTTATCAAAATTATTATGAATTGTTTAAGTTGTCATTGTCATCTAATTCTTTTGTTGTGTGTTGAAATATAAGGAACTTTCTGTGCGTTCATCGAATCTCTTTATTAAACATTTGGCGACCGTGACAGGACGATGGCCACATAAGTGCAGCGTTTGGAGAGCAACAAGAGATTGAGAAGGGTTACCAGAACAGCATTTACAAAACTTTGTAATGAGTTAGACGAAGTATTAAAATCTAACCCTATAGATGTTTTGGCTGCCGAGGGACGGTTTAACCAATTAGAACGAAAGGCTTTGGAACTGCTTGAATTGGATGCGGCTATTATAAATTATTTGGTTTCCTTACCTGAAGATAGCAGTTTTGAAGAAGAAATGGAAGCAGTGGACAGGTATCAATCTAAATACCATTTATTACAGGTGACAGTGAAAAGGCTAATTCCACCTGAGGGTGCATTAGATAGAGATTCTTTAGCGTCACAGTTAATTAGTGATAGAGATACTAATAAAAAATCTATAAAACTCCCTAAAATCGAATTAAAGAAATTTAGCGGTGACATTTGGGACTGGTTACCGTTTTGGAGTCAGTTCCAAAGGGTTCATGCGAACGAGAAAATCGACGACATCGATAAATTTTACTATTTATTGCAGTCAATTGTTCCAAATTCAAGAGCTCGAAAACTTGTTGAAAGTTATCCCATGTCAGCTGAAAATTACGGAAAGGTTGTTGAATCTTTAAAAGCTCGATTCGGTAGAGATGATCTGCTGATAGAGTTTTATGTAAGAGAGCTACTTAAATTACTTATTAGCAATGTACAGAAAAGTGTGAATTTAACGCATATATATGATAATTTAGAATCTAAACTTAAAGCTCTAGATACATTAGGTGATAAATGAGATACATGTGCTGCCATGCTCTATCCCCTTGTAGAATCGTGTATCCCTGAAGATACTCTTAGAGCCTGGCAAAGATGTGCCACATACAATACAAATTCTACAATGAAAGATAGGTTAGAAGCTCTTTTGGTATTTATTAGACGTGAAGTTGAGAATGAGGAGAGAATTTCGTTAGCAGTTTCAGGTTTCGGCATTCAAAACAGTAAAGAGAAAAAGAAAACTTCTGGAGTAGACGCAGAAAAACCACAGACACCGACAGCTGCAGGTTTACTGGCACATAAGAAACAAGTTACATGTGTTTTCTGTAAGGGTCAGCATGGAGCAGAAGAGTGCACAAAGGCTAAGGGCTTTGAACTTAATGAAAAGAAGTCACTACTAGGTAAGAAGGGGCGATGTTTCCGGTGTTTGAGGCCGGGGCATTTAGCTAATAGTTGTAAAACAGTAATATGATGTGCTGACTGTACTAGGTCTCATATGACAGTCATGTGCCCGGGAAAGGCCCAGAAAACTATTCCTGAGGCAAAAACAGAACAAATGTTAGCAAATTATACTGAACCTCAAGTATTTTTACAAACGCTGGTAGTGAAGATTAGGGGGAAAACCGAAAGAGAAATTAGAGCTATCATAGATACAGGGTCTCAAAGATCATTCATTAAGAGGGAAACCGCTGCAGGCATGGGTTATGAAACGATAAGAAAAGAGAAATTAATACATGCTCTTTTTGGAGGTAGTCAGACGAAGCAGTGCAAACATGATTGTTACCGTGTAAGAGTTGGAAAACTTGATGGCAGCTATAGTTGTAATTTCGAGGTACTAGATGAAAATATTATTTGTGGACCCATATCACCAATTATTAAGGGACAGTGGACTAGAGAACTTGAAAAATTAAATATTAATATCAGTGATTCAAGAAACGGACCAATTGAACTATTAATAGGGGCAGACGTGGCCGGAAAATTATTTACTGGTGCACGACATGAACTGAATTGTGGACTAGTAGCACTAGAAACCTTACTAGGGTGGACTTTGATGGGAAAAATAAAAGAGACAATTACTAAAGAAATATCTACAACGATGACTGTTACTTCACTTTTGGCTAATCAAACATGCATTTAAGATCTCTGGGCTTTAGACTGTCTAGGAATTACGGATCCAAGTGAAAAGAAAGGAAGACTAGAAATAGAACAGGCAGTCAAGCAACATTTTTTAGAGACCGTAACTACTAATGAAGAAAGAAGATATGAAGTATGCTTGCCTTGGCTAGAGGGCCATCCCCCAATTTCAAGTGGATACGAAATAGCGAAGAAAAGATTAGAGACGTTGATTGCCAAGCTTAAGAAAGATGGTTACTACGGTGAGTACCAACAAGTTTTTAATGAATGGCTGGAGGAAGGGGTAATTGAAGAAGTTCCACCAGAGGAATTAACAAGATTAGGACACTATCTTCCTCACCGACATGTAGTAAAGTTAACAGCGCGACCACAAAAGTAAGACCGGTTTTTGACGCTTCGGCTCGAGAAAGAAGAGCAGCATCTTTAAATCAGTGTTTGGACAAGGGTATAAATTTGATAGAATTGGTTCCAGCTAGTCTATTAAGATTTAGGTTATTTAAAATAGGAATTGTGGCTGATATTAGAAGGGCATTTTTACAGATAAGTTTGTGTCACAAAGATAGAGATTTTCTGAGATTCTTGTGGCTGACAAAAGAAAATGTTTTAAAAACCTATAGACATGCCAGAGTGGTCTTTGGTATTACCTCGAGTCCTTTCTTGTTAGGGGCAGCAAGTGATTACCATTTGGACAAGGAAATTGAAAAGGCAAAACATAACATCTCTCAGTTTAGACTTGACATATTAATCCAGCTAAAGAAAAGTTTTTACGTTGACAACTGTGTAACGAGTGTAGCAAATGAAAAGGAGAAAATCGATTTTATTGAACAGGCTACACAAATTATGGATATAGGTAAGTTTGACTTACGAGGGTGGGAGTTTACTCATCAAGATGAAACAGGAGTTAGCGAGGAAACTAAAGTTATAGGTTTAGACTGGAACAAGAAGGATGATACACTACGTTTAAATAAAGAATGTACAAAAAGAGAAGAAGGAGAATGCGTAACTAGAAGGAAAATTTTGTCTGCAGCTCACCGATTATACTATCCTATTGGCTTTACCGCGCCAACTTCACTACTACCTAAGTTGTTACTACAGAAAACGTGGGATAGAAAAGGAACTTGGGATGACGAAGTGGAGGAAGATATTAAGCTAGAGTACCAGAAATGGTCAAAGAAGTTAAAATGTCTAGCTGATATCAGAATACCTAGGTCGATATCGTTAGAGATAGAGACAGGAATAAATTTTAGCTTGCATTGTTTCTGTGATGCTAGCAAGGATGCTTACGCGACGGTGATATTCTTAAGAACAGAAACAAAAGATAATGTGAATTTACAGCTAGTAGAAGCAAGAGCGCGTGTAGCACCTTGAAAGAAAATAACGATCCCTAGGCTGGAACTGTTAGCAGCGACAATTGGAGCAAGGCTGACAGCTGGAATGCGAAAAAATTTAGAAATCGAGAATCTAGAAGTGTTTTGGTTAGAGGTGGTTAGAGGTGGTTAGAGGTGGTTAGAGGTGGTTAGAGGTGGTTAGAGGTGGTTAGAGGTGGTTAGAGGTGGTTAGAGGTGGTTAGAGGTGGTTAGAGGTGGTTAGAGGTGGTTAGAGGTGGTTAGAGGTGGTTAGAGGTGGTTAGAGGTGGTTAGAGGTGGTTAGAGGTGGTTAGAGGTGGTTAGAGGTGGTTAGAGGTGGTTAGAGGTGGTTAGAGGTGGTTAGAGGTGGTTAGAGGTGGTTAGAGGTGGTTAGAGGTGGTTAGAGGTGGTTAGAGGTGGTTAGAGGTGGTTAGAGGTGGTTAGAGGTGGTTAGAGGTGGTTAGAGGTGGTTAGAGGTGGTTAGAGGTGGTTAGAGGTGGTTAGAGGTGGTTAGAGGTGGTTAGAGGTGGTTAGAGGTGGTTAGAGGTGGTTAGAGGTGGTTAGAGGTGGTTAGAGGTGGTTAGAGGTGGTTAGAGGTGGTTAGAGGTGGTTAGAGGTGGTTAGAGGTGGTTAGAGGTGGTTAGAGGTGGTTAGAGGTGGTTAGAGGTGGTTAGAGGTGGTTAGAGGTGGTTAGAGGTGGTTAGAG